>OZ022507.1:52277399-52877399 GCA_963989385.1 Ctena decussata
TAGGAGTCTAACCCACGACCACCCACCCCAACCCCGACCCGCCATGAGTCAGGGAACACACAATTCACCAGGCCTTGCGGTCCGCTTTGATTAATTAATTAATTAATTATCAGAGCTAGGAAGCAATCAGCCATAAAACGTCTTTTGTCCCAATTAGTATTGCAACAGCTGGAGGCGTTCCAAGTAATTTAAGTTCTTTGTTGTGATTTCGGTCAATCGTCGAAAAGGTGATTTCGAACCCAAAACCTTGGGAAAAACACTTTATTATTAATTTATTTCTGTATTTATTAGTTTTGTAATTGATTTAGAAGCAATTTTAATATATCTGCCAAACAAAAAACTAGACATGTTCGTCTTTTTCCAATACTGAGGCTAATACCAATACAGACTTTTCGATGCAGGCCCATGGGTGATTTCCGTTTATCCTATCTTAATTAATACATCTATATTAAAAAAATATATAATTTATTTCTTTTTTTACAAATAAATTCAATACACGTGATCAATAAGAAATGATTTCAGGTTAATTCAGTGGTGATTTCTGCAAATTCTACGGTGATTTCGGTGATTTCAGTAGATTTCGGTGATTTCGGTCAATCGTCTTACCCATGTTTACATGTTCGTAGCGCTTGTATAGCCCTAGATAGACATGTTTGCTGCTTACCTGACACAATGAGAATCAGCGCTGAACTAGCAATTTAGTCCCTATGTTCTAACTTATTGTGAAACATGTGCTTTAAAATAAAGAAAAAGAAAGCGAAAGTAGCCATAAGGGAAACACATGATTCGTCTTGCCGCCAGTTCGTATGGGTAAAAAACTATTGAGCTGGTAACCAATATTTTTATTCGAGTTTTCATTCTAAAAATATTCTATTCTATTCTATTCTATTTAAATATTCATTCGAGTTAATTCCCTTGCCCGTGAATTTTTTTTTTTTTCCCCTTTTAAAAAGGTACCTTCGGACGAATAAAAAAACTACTTATTTGCGCGAGTACTGACGTCGTCTAAAAACAATAACAAGCCCACAGATAATTAAATCAGGTTTAAGCTTTGTTGTTGTTGTTTTCTATCGCCTGTAAAAGTCTTTTATAATGCTTTCTTTGGAAGTAATCACTGACTACTTTACACAGCCTTTTTTCCTGAGCGTCGGCCTGTGTATTGTGTATATGAGGTGACCTGAGATTGGTGACACGTGACATGCGCTAATTATCGAAGTCTTCTAAAAACATGTTCACACCTTGGCAAGACAATCTGCGCTTTGATTATCTGTGATAACTTTTGACAAGTTGTTGGTTAAATTTACGTAAACAACCCAATTAACTTTTAATGCAGTGTTGTAAACACCGACGAAAATAGCCGAAACATCCGCAACAAAGAAATATCTGACAGAATCAGAGAAAATATCCTTAGTATTGGGCCAATATGGGACCGATTTTTTTGGGCTTTGGGCTGTTTCCAATCGGTCCCAATTTCTGAATTTCGGTCTGGGACCTAAAGAAATCCGGTTTTCCCGAGCCCTGGGTCAGAGTGGCATACAATGAAAATCCAGATTATGCTGCTCCTTTTGAAGCGGGCTAATTCTGATCCTCACTATCTGGTTCAAATTTTTATCCTATGCTAAACCAAATTCTCATTATAGGAAAATGTCCTCAGTTCTTCCTTCAGGTGCTGCACCACAATCACTAGTATCTACACCAGACTACTCTTTATCATGCACCTACTGCAAATTTCCACTGATAACAGGGGTATGATAACATGATGTGATATCATGTCACTGTAGAACTGCTCTTGCGCAAATGTTATCAGGTCATGCCTTTAGAAGCAATCTCTGAAGACAATTGGCTGTATACTGAGGTTGGCCGTGATAACAGTGTTCGATTGGTTGAATGACATCACAGACTTATGTCGCAACGCATTCGCGACGTCAAAAAGTCCAAACAAATCTGTGTTTACTTTTCTTTTGTTTGACGCTCTTTACACCTGAAAATATTCGAATGATGCATGGTAAATAGAAAACCATGTAAGGGTTTTTTGATATCAAGTTTATCAGGCTCGACCAGAAACACGTCTGACTGGCTCGGCAAGCCTCACCATTCCTACGCTGTTTCTGGTCTTGCCTGATAAACTTGATATCAAAAGACACTAACATGGTATTCTCTATTTAAAGGACAGGGAGGCAAAAATGAAAATGACACAGTCAGTTCCCTTAAAAAGAGAATGCATTTGCCTTAAGAAAATTGTCAATGATTGCTGTATTATTGCACTAGATAAAGTAGATACCATTTACAGAAGTTCACATCGATTTTTCCTGATAGCAAAGTTCCTTAACTACATCCCTCAGATATATATGTATCAGATCAGTATTTATTTTGACGACAGAATGTACAGCATTGACAGTAACGCTAGTGGTGACGCTTAGGAAGTTTATGAGTCTCATCTTCTCGATTATTTATTTCAAGAACGAGTTCACGTTATATCACTGGATAGGTGCTGTTCTTGTATTTGGCGGGACGTTAATGTTCACGGAGACATTGCCATTTATGAAGAAAAGCAAAGTGGAGAAGAGAGAGTAAAGCGTTGATTTATAGTTGGATAATTATTAACTTTCGAAGTGCCAGAAGTGACAGTAGATGAATTCGCAAACAGTGTATATCCAGATGTGGTGGCTCATAATGAGCCACCCCATCTGGATTTACGCTGTTTGCTTTGTTGTCTTTGAATTCTCATTATGATATAGCTTGGAATGAAATATGTCTTGAAATTTTGCAGGCGTAAATTTTGTCGTCTGCTTTTTTAGTGAATTAAGGGTTGAACTAACAACATTGGCATATATGGTTTGTTTGCAACTTTACTGTCTTTTTAATTCCCATTCAGGGTAAACTTATGAATAACTGAGTAACAACACAGCAAAACCGACAAAGTGGCATGTGCGCCTAGCAATGACTCAAATCAGCCTGGGTGTAAGCCTAGTCTGATCAGAGTCTTCCCTGACCGCATGGAACTAGCTTAGACCCTTAGCTACCCTTTTAAGTCCACAGCGAAGACTCAGATCAGACTGGGCAGATACCCAGGCTTATCCGAGTCTTCAGTGGGTGCACATGCCACTTTGTTGGTTTTGCCATGGACTTAGCTACCTTAGCTACCCTTTGCCATGGACTTAGCTACCCTTTAAGTCCACAGCGAAGACTCAGATCAGACTGGGCAGATACCAAGGCTTATCCGAGTCTTCAGTGGGCGCACATGCCACTTTGTTGGTTTTGCCATGTTGCAGCTCAAATTATTATAACAAGTTTTCAGGATAGCACTGTAAGAAGATTAGGTGCCTCTTTGTAACCCCTTGAAGACAGGAATTACCAGGCCCGGATCCAAACCACCACATACTGGTGGGGCTCTTGATAACTGGTGGGGCTGGAATGTATTTGTGTGTAAGGGTGGGAGGTGGGGGATACTTTAAAATATATGACATAATTAGGGATCAATTTGATGAGATGAGATGTTTCGATATTCTTTTTTGCCCTGAAATACATGTTGTGACATCTCATTAGAATCGCCTCAGCGAGGCGATTCTAATGAGATGTCACAACATATACATGTATTTCAATCTAACCACATGGATAAGTAATTTCAAACTGTCATCATGCAGATTCTCCTTATCATCTGGAGGCCTACATATTATATTATATAAGACAGAGGCCCAGATGGCGGGGCTGAAGCCCCAAAGCCCACCCCCTGGATCCGGGGCTGATTACATAGACGGCTGTGTCTAGCGTATCTTAGAGCATGATGGACAATGTAATGTCACAGTCCAGATTTTAATGCTGGTATGAATTTTATCCTTCAGCTTAAGAGTTTGTCAAGGGGAATATAATGTTCATCTTTCCATCTGTCTCTGTGTTAGTCTGTGCATTCTTCATGTTAACATAAGTTTTATGTCAAGATTGACTGTATGAGGCAGTGGGGATGGTGGACTGCAGAGCTGCAGATAAGAGGGGGTAATGAGGATAAGTTGAAGATAATTTTTCTTATTTCTCAACGAAAACATATATTGTGACCCCTCATCAGAACCGTCTCGCCGAGACGGTTCTAATGATGGGTCACAAAATATGTTTTAATGGAGAAATATGCAAATTTATCCCTAAATTATCCCTGTTACCCCTTCTTATCTGGAGCACTGGTCTAGCGTATCTTAGAGCATGATGGACAATGTAATGTCACAGTCCAGATTTTAATGCTGGTATGAATTTTATCCTTCAGCTTAAGAGTTTGTCAAGGGGAATATAATGTTCATCTTTCCATCTGTCTCTGTGTTAGTCTGTGCATTCTTCATGTTAACGTACATTTTATGTCAAGATTGACCGTATGAGGCAGTGGGGATGGTGGACTGCAGAGCTCCAGATAAGAGGGGGTAATGAGGATAAGTTGAAGATAATTTTTCTTATTTCTCAACGAAAACATATATTGTGACCCCTCATCAGAACCGTCTCGCCGAGACGGTTCTAATGATGGGTCACAAAATATGTTTTAATGGAGAAATATGCAAATTTATCCCTAAATTATCCCTGTTACTCCTTCTTATCTGGAGCACTGGACTGGGCTACACATGGGACACGATGGTTCTGTATATTGCACATACATTGAAGTAATGTCATTTGTCAGTGCTCCAGATAAGAGGGGGTAACAGATATAATTTAGGGATAATTATCATTATTGCCCCATAAAAACATATTTTGTGACCCATCATTAGAACCGTCTCTTCGAGACGGTTCTAATGAGGGGTCACAACATATGTTTTCATTGAGAAATAAGAAAAATTATCTTTGAATTATCCTCAATACCCCCTCTTATCTGGAGCTCTGATTTGTCATTGCAAATATCAGTATCTTATAAAATAGCGGCAAAAATAGTCACTAGAGGCACTGTGTTAGGGTAGATAATTTTCAGTCAGAATGTGACAATTTTGTCAAACCTGAATTTGCATAAAAAATTGTTTAAACGGAAGAGCGGTAATTTATTTTTGATATTCGTTTATACCTGTACCTGGGCTGGGTAAGGTTTAAGTGCTGCAGATAAGAAGGGTTAACAGGGATAATTTAGGGATGATTTTCCATATTTTTCAATAAAAACATATCTTGTGACCCTCATTAGAATATATGTTTTCATTGAGAAATAAGAAAAATTATCTTTGAATTATCCTCAATACCCCCTCTTACCTGGGGCGCTGGGTTTACGTTCAATAACACATAATTTCCTGATATTACATTTGCTGTCTTTCCAAAAAAAAAACCTTCGGAAACATTCTGGATATGGGATTTGCCTTTAACGAATGTACAGTCTTTTTCCAAAGTTCAGATTATTTTCAAAGCATTGGTGTTTTTGTGCCATTATAATAATGTTTCCGGAAATTCCTCACTCATAGAGGAGGACAACACCCATTAATAACGTTTTGGATCATTGATTTTGCCATTTATAGTGGTCAGCAAAGTACAGGTAAATGACTATCAGATCTGCCTGTATACAGGTGTCAAGCACATGATTTTGATGCCCAAATTTGGGAGTAATCAGAATTTTTAACAGTTGTTGGTTAGAAAAGTGAATTTTATGCTGTTATTACTTGCCCTTCTATAGCCACTTTTTGGAGTGTTTACTTTGTAACTATGAAGGGCCCAAAACAGACTTCTGAAAGGACCATTGAGGTGCTCAGTAGTAATAATGTTCTTTCTATGATATTAGGGCTCAGTTGTTTAAGGCATTGTTAGCCTAACAAGCTTGTTGAACAGAACAGAACAGAACTTTATTTTGTATAAATATCTCAGGCCACTCGCAGGTGGCATATGAGAAAAAAGTATACATATCTCCAATACAATAACAGAATGACGATCATAAATCCACATGGCGGCAGTAACAGTATAGGATTGTAATAGAACGAGTAAGAAAGAGAAAAGCAGGATAAGAGAAAGGAAGAATTTCGGAGTGTGCATTACATTTACCAAATAGTATGTATTTTTTCCCAGCAAATCACATTCCATTTATACATTTCATTGGAATGTGGGTGAATACCAGCCACAATACAGAGACAATCGCTTACATGATCCATGCCAGTCCGTTGATAGGGCTGGCATGGATCGTATAGATGACTGCCGTCAAACCGTACATGCGCCAACCGCACATTACTACAATTATTGTTAATTGATCAGTTATTGTTTGCCTCTCTTAAGGTTGAAACTTTCCAAAACTGGGTCCATTCCTCAAGGAAAGAATTGGTCTTGGAGGAGCAACTGCTTCCCTTTTGCTTCCCTGATGCTGCTTATTATGACAATTAAAAAATCTCAAACCAGATTTTTAGCTCACCTGAGCCAGAGGCTCCGGGGGAGCTTATAGTATGGTCAGGCTCCGTCGTCCGTCGTCGTCCGTCCGTCCGTCGTCCGTCCATCCGTCCGTCCACAATTTCAAACGACTTCTCCTCTGAAACCGCTGGGCCGATTGTAACCAAATTTCATATAGAGCCTCCTGGGACCTTAGGAACAAAAAGTTGTTCAAACGGTCCTGGTCACATGACCAACATGGCCGCCATGCCCATATATGGTAAAAACCTAAAAAAATCTTCTTCTCCAGAACCAGTAGGTCGATGGCCTTGAAACTTGGTATGTAGCATCGGGTACGGAAGTACTACCAAGATTGTTCAAATTATGACCTTGGGTTGACCTTGACCTTTTTTACGGTAAGGTCAAATTTGCTTCCTTGTGCTTTTATATGGCAAAATGCTAGAACATAAGATATCTTGGAAACTGTTGAAGATTTTGGGATAAAAATTGGTATCTACAGTCATCTTAATGAGTACATGAAGATTTATGAGTACAAGAGGTCAAGGTCTTTCTTTGACCTTTGACCCAGAACTCTCATATTTTGACAATTCCAAACAATCTCCTCAAAAGCCCCTGGGCCAATTGAAACCAAATTTCATATAGAGCCTCCAGGAGTTGAGGGAACAAAAACTTATTCATACGGTCCAGGTCACATGACCAACATGGCCGCCATGCCCATATATGGTAAAAACCTTTAAAATTCTTCTTCTCAAGAACCAATTGACCGATGGCCTTGAAACTTGGTATGTAGCTTTGGGTACTCGAGTACTGTCAAGATTGTTCAAATTATGACCATGGGTTGACCTTGACCTTTTTTACGGCAAGGTCAAATATGGGAAAATGCTAGAACATAAGATTTCATGGAAAGTTTTGAAGGGATATGACTAAGAATTGGTATATACAGTTATCTAAATGAGTACATGAAGATTTGTGAGTACAAGATGTCAAGGTCATTCTTTGACCTTTGACCCAGAACTCTAATATTTTGACAATATCAAACAATCCCCTAAAAAACTGGGCTAATTGTAACCAAATTTCATATAGAGCCTCCAGGGATTGAGGGAATGAAAATTTGTTCAAACAGTCCAGGTCACATGACCAACATGGCCGCCAGGACCATATATGGTTAAAACCTTTAAAAATCTTCTTCTCCAGAACCAATTGACCGATGGCTTTGAAGCTTGGTATGTAGCATTGGGAATTCCAGTACTATCAAGATTGTTCAAAATAATGACCTTGGGTTAACCTTGACTATTTTACTGCAAGGTCAAATGTGGGAAAATGCTAGAACATAAGATTTCATGGAAAGTTTTGAAGATATATGCCTAAAAATCGGTATATACAGTCATGTTAATGAGTACATGAAGATTCATGAGTACAAGAGGTCAAGGTCATTCTTTGACTTTTGACCCAGAACTCTGTCATTTTGACAATATCAAACCATCTCCTCAAAAGCCCCTGGGCAAATTTTGAAACCAAATTTCATATAGAGCCTCCAGGGGTTAGGGGAATGAAAATTTTTTCAAACGTCCAGGTCACATGACCAACATGTCCTCCATGCCCATATATGGTTAAAACCTTTAAAAATCTTTTTCACCAAAACCAATTGACTGATGGCCTTAGAGTAACTAACCCTAGAGTACTGAGGCTGAATGGACCCAGGTGAGCTACAGGACCAATGGTCCTCTTGTTTTTGTCCCCACAAGGCTCAACGTGTCTCATATGACCACGATTTAACACACAATTTCATTAGCATATTCAATATCACATGCTGGAGGATATTTCCAGATATGGGTTATTCAGTCAGTATTGAACAATGATTGACCTTTGTTGAGGTGAATATGCAGTTTTATCACATGACGTTGTTGTTATTCAGGGGATAACGCCGTGTCATAAAAATCGTATGACCAGACATGTAATAACACTAAGGCGCGTACACATAATGTCATTGACAACGTCCATGTCAACAATGCGTTTTCTTATTGAAATAATAATCAGTTTGAGGGCGTTAAAATCCCATTTTAATGGGTCATATGATAAACAGAATCTTACACTCGTGGTCATTTCATATGAAATTTATGAATCTCGCCAAAGGCTCGTTTCATAAAATTCATATGAAATGACCATGAGTGTAAGATCCTCTGTTTATGGACCTGTTAACTATCAGTGTTTGCTTCACATTGATCTGTATTTTGTTTACAGGTCCGTAAAACTGCATATTCACTGAAACAAAGGCCTGTGATGGGTTTATTTTATGATAATTGTAAGTTAAACTTAAATGCAGTCCATCTCATTCATATTACAATGTGAGATAGCATTATCTCGCGACATAACATTAATTTTACGCAATGTTACATCAGAAAATAAGATGTAATGTCATGAAAATACAAATCATGTCAGGATGAAAATATTGAATAACCGATCAGTATTGTGAAATATTGGCCTGCATATGATGTCTAATTAGCCGTTTAAATAGGGTGTTACATTCTGGTCATATAATAATACTTTTCATCCTGACGTCATTTATATTTTTGTGACATAACCTTGCATAGACATAAATGTTAATGACATTATGTTTTCAAATAAAACCATATCAAACCACCACATGCCTCTACCGAAACTGTAATTTTCGCTGTATCATGTCAGTATGTAGTTAGCCGGTCAATAAAATGATATATTCACCTAAACAAAGGTCAGTAGTTGAATTCTGTAGTATTAACATGGCATTACTTTGATGTTAATAGTATTACGTATCCAGTGGAATATATTCAGTAAAAATGAATTACATGTTTTGCACTGGGCAAAATGTTGTAGTACTTGTAGTCAAAATTAGCACCAGACTTGAAACACCGAGCCTGCTACATTTGAGACGTGACACGAGAAAACCAACAAAGTGGTTGTGCGCCTAGCACAGACTCAGATCAGCCTGGGCATCCGCCCAGTCTGATTAGAGTCTTCGCTGTCCGCATGGAGCTAGCTTAGACTCTTGGCTATCCTTTAAGAGCAAAGCAAAGACTCTGATCAGGCTGGGCAGATGCCCAGGCTGATCTGAGTCTACGCTGGGCGCACAACCACTTTGTTAGTTTTCTTGTGTCGCAGCTCATTTGACAAATTCTGAAACTAAGGTGCTATGCTGTGCTTATAAGCTTGATGAAAGGTTTGAGAGACATTGTTTTTAGCTCGCCTGAAGGAAGTTCAGGAAGAGCTATTGCACTACCCCCGGCGTCAGTGTCAGCATTGGCGTTGGTGTCGGCGTTGGCGTTGGCGCCGGCATTGGCTTTAGCAAAATGTTAAAGTCTTACGTTAAAGTTTTTTATGTGATGGGCAAGGCGCTGTCAGGCGAGCTATCCTGGCCCTGTGACAGGTCTTGTTAATGATGCTTTGTTAGTCAGTTGAATAGTTTAAGGTTACCATTTACCCTTTGAAGGATGTAATTTGAATGTTGAGTGATGTTGACTTTTCAGTTACCGACAAAGTATGAATGATAATGAAACTTCAAAAGTACCCCTAATGTGCTTAAGTATTGGGACACCTAAGATAATAAATTTTCCATTTGTCCCAAATGGAAAATTCATTATTTTTAGGTGTCCCAATATATACACACATTACGGTAGTATGAGTGTATTTATGTATTTATGAGTATTTTTTGTATTGTGTGTTCCCTAATAAAGGGGATCCTCCCCTTGTAAGGGTTACCCCATTAATTTTTGCTCCAAAGGAGTTTCCTAATGAGTTATAAGCACTTGTAATCACTAGTCTCAGAGAGTCCCATGATGTATGCTTATTGGGGCATGTGCGCATATTAGGTCAAATGGGGTATAAAGAATTTCCTCACTTTGAGGGGTAAAAAATTGCCTCCATGTTAGTAAAAATTTTCTAACAAGTCTTGTTTTTAGCTCGCCTGAACGAAATTCAGGAAGAGCTATTGCACTACCCCCGGCGTCGCTGTCAGCGGCGCTTTTGGCGTTGGCGGCGGCAGCGGCGTTAGCAAAATGTTAAAGTTTTACTAAAGTTTTTTATGTGATGGGCAAGGCGCTGTCAGGCGAGCTATCCTGTCCCTGTGACAGGTCTTGTTGTCTTTCCTGTTACTAGCAGTAGTGCGACATAGGAACGTGTATTACTTTTCTGGTGTTGTCGTCAATGTCATTGGCAAGAGCATTAACTTTACATAGGGCTTTGTGGTGTAGCTCTGTTTTGTCACAATTGGCAGTCAGGCGAGACACCACATTCCGCGTAAATTTTTGTTCAAGTGGAGCATTAGTTGTGAATTGCTTTATATGTTTTATTAGCTCACCATGAGCACAGTTGCAGCTGGTAGGTCTTGGTCTGCATTGTTGGCCTAGAGATGTATTTTGCAACTACCGTAAAGACCCTAAATATTTGAACAGACAGGTCTGAGCAAACATTGTAGACCCAGATAAAACTGCTCCTTCAGGAGCAGTTTTAATCAGGGTCTACAATGTTTGCCATTCACTAAGCATCATTTGGATGCATTAACGTGTGTAAAATCCAC
The DNA here is from genome assembly GCA_963989385.1 of Ctena decussata. NCBI lineage: Eukaryota > Metazoa > Mollusca > Bivalvia > Lucinida > Lucinidae > Ctena > Ctena decussata. Next base: position 52,288,276 of record OZ022507.1, read on the forward strand.
TTTTTGTGAATTTTGGAACAATAATTATCCCACTTTCAGGTGTCCGAAATTTTAGGGTCCTTACGGTATGTAGCCAAACTAGGGTATGTGTTTTAACTCTTAAGGTGAATGGGTACACTTTCAGGGAAAGCAACTCTACCATTACCAATTTGTCTCCCATCTCAGGTGGAGTCGATTCTTCAACCAGATAACAAAGGGTAACAGGGATAATCTAGGGAATATCATCAATATTTCTTAATTAAAGCATATGTTGTTACCCCTCATTAGAACCATCGAGATGGTTCTAATGAGGGGTCACAACTCAACGTATGTTTTTGCTGATATATAAGAAAAAATTATCTTTGAAATATACTCAATACCCCTCCTATCTGGAGCTCTGTTTTCCTATCCTAGGAGATTTTTTTCCCTCTAAGAGTGGATCCCTTTATAGAACAGAGCTCCGGATAAGAGGGAGTTTTTGATGATAATTAGGGATAATTTTTGTTAAATCTGCATAAAACCCTATGTTGTGTCCCCTCACCTGAACCGTCTCAGCGAGACGGTTCAGATGAGGGGTCACAACATATGATTGCGATGAGAAATAAGAAAAATTATCCTTAATTATCATCAAATACTCCCTCTTATCTAGAGCTCTGATAGAAGGGTTTCATAGCCCAGTGAAGATAGCAGGAAGTCGCAAAAGTGGTGGAAAAATATCCAAGTGTACCCATTTACCTTCAGACCTTTTATTTGAGCTGGGACACTACTAAACCAGCAAAATGGCATGTGCGCCCAGCATAGATGGCATCTGCCCAGTCTGATCAGTCTCCGCTGTCCGCATGGAGCTAGCTTTGACCCTTAGCTATTCTTTAAGTGCACAGCGAAGACTGATCAGAATGAACAGCTTCCAGGGCTGATCTGAGTCTTCAATGGGCACATATTCCACTTTGTTGGTTTTGTCATGTCGCAGCTCAATTTGTTTTGTTCTGATATTTACTGTTAGTAATCTTTAAATATTAAATCCAACAACCGTTAGTCTTTGTTTTATTTGTTGTAGAAGGTACTAGGTCAGACAGACATTGCTAGCTAGTTAGGCCTGTATTGGTCATTTTTTGTTAAGAGCCTCTAACAGGAACAAGTGAGGTTCAAAAGGAGAAGATCCTTTAGTTCATGGTATAATGTCGCAGAATGTGCCTCCCCATGTTCAAAATAGGGTGCTTTCTGAGCTGGGCAAACTAAAAAAGTTAAGTGTTTTTTGAGCTGGCCGAAGTGAGACCGGATGCTTTCAGAGCTTGTAAAAATGAAAAAGTAGGAGCCTTCAGAGTAGGCAAAAGCTAAACAGGATGCATTCAGAGTTGTTAATTTAAATTTGACTAGCTCATACATAAATGGGTACAATGAAATATCGGACCAATGTATTTCAGCTGTTCTGGTTGAATGAAACACGGTTTTACAGTGGTACTGAAAATAGCACAAAGCAATATTTCTGTATAAATAGGGGTCTTCTGGAGCTGATTTTAAGCTCACCTGAGCCAGCGGCTCAGGGGGAGCTTAGAGGATGGTAAGGCTCTGTTGTCTGTTGTCGTCCGTAGACAATTTCAAACGACTTCTCCGAAGAAACCACTGGGCTGATTGTGACCAAATTTCATGTAGAGCCTGTAGGGGGCGGGGGAACAAAAAGTTGTTCAAATGGACCTGGTCACATGACCAACATGGCCGCCACGCCCATATATAGTAAAAACCTTTTAAAATTTCTTCTCCAGAACCAATAGGCCAATGGCCTTGAAACTTGGGTTGTAGCATCGGGTATGTGAGTACTACCAAGATTGTTCAAATTATGACCTTGGGTTGTCCTTGACCTTTTTTATGGTAAGGTCAAATTTGCTTTGTGTAACTTTTATATGGGAAAATGCTAGAACATAAGATTTCTTGGAAACTATTGAAGATTTTGACCTGAAAATTGGTATATACTGTCATCTTTATGAGTACATGAAAATTTATGCGTACAAATGGTCAAGTTCATTCTTTGACCTGTGACCCTGGTTTCTCATAATTATGTTGACAATTTCACACATCTCCTCCAAAGTCACTGGGCCAATTGTAACCAAATTTCATTTAGAGCCTCTATGGGAGGGAGGAATGAAAATTTGTTCAACCGACCTGGTCACATGACCAATATGGCCGCCATGCCCATATATGGAAAAAAAAAATTAAAAATCTTCTTCTCCAGAACCAATAGGCCACTTGGTTGTAGCATCGGGCATGTATTACTAATATTGTTCAAATTTTGACAATTTCACACATCTCCTCAAAAGCCACTGGGCCAATTGTGACCAAATTTCATGAAGAGCCTCTAGGGGGCGGGGAACGAAAATTTGTTCAAACAGCCATGGTCACATGACCAACATGGCCGCCACGCCCATATATGGTAAAAACCTTTTAAAATCTTCTTCTCCAGAACCAATAAGCTGATGGCCTGTAAAGCTTGGTATGTAGCATCAGATACAGGAGTACTACCAAGATTGTTCAAATAATGATCTTGGGTTGGCTTTGACCGTTTTTACGGTAAGGTCAAATTTGCTTTCTGTAGCTTTTATATGGGAAAATGCTAGAACAAAATATTTCTTGGAAACTATTGAAGATTTTGACCTGAAAATTGGTATATACAGTCTTCATAATGAGTACATGAAAATTAATATGTACAAGAGGTCAAGGACATTCTTTGACCTTTGACCCTGGTTTCTCATATTCTGACAATTTTACACATCACCTCAAAAGCCACTGGGCCAATTGTAACCAAATTTGATATAGAGCTTCTAAGGACTTAGGGAAGGAAAATTTGTTCAAACATTCTGGGTCACATGACCAACATGGCCATATATGGTAAACACCTTTACAAATCTTCTTCTCAAGAACAAAATGATCGATTGCCCTGAAACTTGGTATATAGCATCAGGTACTTAAGTACTATAAAGATTGTTCAAATGATGACCTTGGGCTGACCTTGACCTTTTGTAAGGCAAGGTCAAGTATGGGAAAACACTAGAACATAAAATTTCATGGCGATTTTAGAAGATTTTGGCCTAAAAATTGGTATATGTAGTCTTCTTAGCTAGTACATGGAAGATTTATGGGTACAAGAGGTCAAGGTCATTCTTTGACCTCTGACCCATGTCTGTCATATTTTGACAATTTAAGACATCTCCTCAAAAGCCACTAGGCTAATTGTAACCAATTTTCATACACAGCCTCCAGGGGCTGAGGGAACGAAAATTTATTCAAGCAGTCTAGGTCACATGACCTACATGGCCATCATACTTAGGTGAGCGATTCAGGGCCTCGTGGCCCTCTTGTGTCAAAAAGAGGGGTCTTTTGGCGCAGACCCATGCTGGTCTAATAGGGGAGTAAGCCCCTGGTAGCTCAGTAGTTTAAGCGCTGGCATGCTGATCTAGAGGTCTTGATGTCTGAGACCGGCTGGGGGCAAAAATCTTTCCAACCATAAACAGGATTTCATTGCACAGAGCCTTTCAGTATCATCCTCCCATGATTGTCCTGGTATGGCTGAAATACATATAAAAAGTACATAAAATCACAAGTTATCCATTCATTATCCACCCAATAAAGGATTAACCACCCCTACCCCCTGATATTGGAGCCATTTCTTCTAAGAGTAGACCCTTTTAAGGAAGGGCCATTTCATACATGAAAGCAAACAAGAAGTCATAAAAACTATTCCCCTTGGTATCAATGGCAGGAAAAAAGAGAGGTGTACCCATACAGATTAGGTATGAGAAAATCTATCATATGGTATGCAAAACTTGCTCATCAGTGTATGTGCCATTTGCTTGGAAAATAGGGTGATACAGAACTAGAAGTCTAATTGCTCATGACCACAAGACTACGAGTGTGTGTAGGCTGAAGTAGGTGAAGAGTACCGGTAGCCTGAAACGGGCTTTTGCAGTTCATTTATGTCTATGGTATGTATAGATAGGTTAATAACGACATGGCTCATTTGAAATTAAAGTTATATTTTGGGAAATATATGATTATCAATATTCTCTATTACAAAAACAATCTAAATTATTGGAACATATTTTAAAAATCAATTACAATAACTTGAATGATTCATCTTTAAACTGAACATGAGGTTTTCTGCCTTTACCACCCATCAAAAACAACAAGCATTTCAGACCCTGACCAGACCTCTAAAAGAAGTCTGATCTGGGTCTACAATGTTTGCTTAGACTTGTCTGCACCAATATGATTTTAAGTAAATTTGGTAAATTTATGCTGATGAGATTCAATATTGAAAGTATGAAATATCTAAATTATGATAGCATATTTAATTTGTTTTTGTATAATGGCTACCCACAAAAATTCTTAGTATTGGATTGGAGCAAACAGGTATGAGCAAACAGTGAAAACCCAGATCAGACTGCTCCTTTTAAGGATCAGTCTTAGCAGGGTCTTCACTGTCTGCCATTCCATCTGCATTATTGGATGCATTACTGCTTTGTTAAATTAAACTGGTACATCTTTAGGACAATTATGGTAATTATTTTAGCTATCCCAATATTTGAAGTTTTTTATGGTAATATCAAAATTAATAGAAAAAAAAAGATCAATATAACTTTGTCAAATTTTATCCATCTTCAGTTTAATGAGTGATGCTTTGTAAAGGTGACAGTCTTTTTAAAGAGGAAAAAATAAAAAAATATATAAACCAATAAATAAAATAATAAATAAGTGGAAAACATTTATTTAAAGAAATCGTGAGTTTTAAGTGTAAAGTTCACAATAGATAATGAAAAGGGGATGAGAAATAAAACTTAGAAAGACAGTGGTGAAATGTTTCGTGCATTATTTGTTAATTGGAAATGAGAATAAAGAAAGAATGAGAAGAAAAAGATAGGAAAAGTAATAAAAAAAATGTCAGTGCAAGCTGAAACCACAGTCACCTTAAAGCTAAAAAAAGCAGAATTTTTTGGCGAAATTTCGGAAAATGGTTTGGCCAAGCTATATATCATTGGGAATTCAGAGCCTAGAGAGCAAATAGTGTAGACCCAGATGAGGCGCATTGAACTACCTCATCTGGATCTCTGATGTTTGCAAAATCAAATTTGTTTTGTATTTGACACTCTAAGAGTTAAGAGCAAAACCTCAGATCAGCCTGCCAGCTGGCAAGTATGGTTGATCCTCCCTGTTGTCTTAACTCTTTCAGTTCCAAAAAGCAGACGACAAAATTTACGTCTGCAAAAATTTAAAAAATGCCTTGTCCAAGACTCTTTATATTGAGAATTCAAAGACCAAAGGGCAAACAGTGTAGATCTAGATGAGGCGGCTCATTATGAGCCGCCCCATCAGGATCTACGCTGTTTGCAAATTTTGCTAATTGCGTCACTGGGGCTTAAAGAGTTAATCTCAAGGATAGGATGAATGCTTAGGCTGATCTAAATTTTTAGTGTTAAGTGTATGGGCACAACTCTATGTTTTATCTGTCACCATTTTTCCCAAAGGGAAACAACTTGTGTGACTTCCTATTTACTTTCTTAAACAGCATTGCTCTTCAAAACTATGATCTGCTATAAATGGGAAGAATTTGTGCCTTGAGGAGAAATTCTTTCCTTTAAGAGTTGACCCCATTTAGGAGGGTGGCAAAAGTATCTATATTCACCTTAACTGGTGTGCAAAGGTTTTTTTCAGGGCAAAAATCAGTTTTAGCAATTTAGCATTTTATACCCTTTTTAGACGGACTGCTGAAGCGAACAGTGTAGAATCTGACAGACTGCTATGCAATATTTGTCAACTATTTCATAATGTGGTCCAATGCGATATGATATGAGCTAGTGTGACACACACACACACAAAAAAAAAAATAGTGGCATGTGTGTCCAGTGAAGACTCAGATCAGCCTGAGAATCCACCCATTCTGGTCAGAGTCTTTGCTGTTGACATGGCGGTAGCTTAGAACCCTAGTTACCTTTTCAGGGAAGGCTCAGATCAGACTTGGTGGATGCCCAGGCTGATCTTAGTCTTCACTGGGCACACATGCCACTTTGTTGGTTTGTTGCAGCACAGCTCACATGTACTTGGATATACTTGGATGCAAATTCGAAGAAATTAGAGTTGATCACTGAAATAATGAAGCCACAGAAATATTTTGAGCCAATAATATTATGGTTTATACAGACTTAACCATTAAACTTGAAAATAGAAGGAAAACCAGAGTTTGATTCTCAGGCAGATGATGGAGTTAATTAAAGTGTTAACCTTCATTTGGATGGCAAACACTGTTTGGATTACAAACTTACATGGGGCTGAGGGTAAGTCCAAGCTTCAGATAAATAGGGGCAACAGGGTTAATTTTCCTTATTGTCCATACAAAACATAGTGTGACCCCTAATTAGAACTGCCTCAATGAGACAGTTCTTATGAGGGGTCACAATATGTTTTCATTGAGGAATAGGAAAATTATCGATGAATTATCCCTGTTAGCTCTTCTAATCTGGAGCTCTGTAAGAGAGAGAGAGAGAGAGATGTTTATTCACCCTAAATAATGGAAAACCTTAATCACTGTAATTATCATAAAATTTAAAACAGGTTGATTTTGATAAAGTGAACATGAAACCAAAAGTGAACTATAATCGAAACATCCGCAAGTTCATGTTGCTCACTAGGCAGTTCCAGATTTGCTCAATTTTCATTTATCCCCAGTCAGTGATGGAGCTAAGACTGAATGTATATCCCTGCCAAAGGGGCCCTGATTCATTAATAGTTTATCTTAAGTTTCATAAAATTTTGTTCGCTGGTTACTTAGTTACTGTTGAATTTGTGGATTGCAAATCAAATCAAGGGCAATAACTCTGGCATAAGTGAGGTATAAGCTGAAGCCATTCATAAACATTTGCCTCAGCATTGCATTATGATGATATATTTTTAATACAGTTTCAAGAAATTTTGTTCACCGGTACCTTAGTTATGGCTAATTTGTGAAATGAAATCAATTCAAGGGCATTAAATCATGCACTACTTATGCGATTATGACAAAATTTTATATACACTGCTGTGTCACGACTACACATAATCATTTTAAGTTTCATGAAGTTCTATTTAGGGGTTTCTTACTTCTGACTCACTTTTTAGACTTTAGGTACGGATATGTATTTGGGAAGGGAGGGGGCGTGGGGAGAGGGGTTTGAAATGTATATGACATAGGCCTAATAAGGGATCAGTTGGATGGGAATATTTGATAACGTCTTTTTTTGCCTTGAAATATATGTTGTGATATCTCATTAGAATCGCCTCGCCGAGGCGATTCTAATGAGATGTCACAACATATATTTTGATCTAACCAGGCCCAGGTGGCAGGGCTGAAGCCCCAAAGCCCACCCCCTGAATCCGGGGCCGAAACCAATGGCAATAACTCATTGTTTACTGAAGCAATTCTAACAAAACATAAGATGCACCAATATGTTATAGTAATACATATTTAATATAATTCTATTCATTGATTACTTTGTTATAGCTGACTTTGTCAATCTTGAATTGATTCAAGGGCAATTACTCATGCACTACTGATGCCATTCTGAAGATACCGCATTGTGATACATATTTAAGTTTCATGATGTTTCGGTAATTGGTAACTTAGTCATGGCTCATTTTATTGATTTTAAATCGATTCAATGACAATAACCCATGCTCTACTGAAGCCAGTCTGATGAAACTCACATGCATCCAAATAATCCAACCATGAGTTAAGGAAGTATGGATCTTTAAAGATCTTTAACCCAAACATCCAATGTAAACAACACCCCACATTTCTAAGTCTATAACCTTGACCACAAGGTCACTGAGTGAGCTGGGGATGGTACTCTATGAAACTTAAGATGAATATATAACTACAGTGCAAGTATCAAAAGAATCCATCTGTGAGTGAGATATGGGTCTTTAGAAAGCTTTAACCAGAAACATCCAATGCGGATACCGATGCAGATGCTGCTGCTGATGCTGACACTGTAGCTGACGCCAGATTGACAATAATAGCTCTTCCTGAACTTTCATTCAGGTGAGCTAAAATGAGACTCACCCAACGGGTAAGGTTAGAATAGTTCACTAGGCATAAATTCATGCAAAGTAAACATTTTTCATTTTGTCTGGCCTGTTTTTCAGAAGGCGGAAGTGGGTATATGCCACCAGCATGTGAGGAGATTGTTGGCAGCCAGTATTTCTCAGACTGTGAAGAACTTCACACTGTCATGATGCTGATGAAGGATTGCAGGTATTGTGCAATGTCCTTGCATGGTTTGCAATTTCGCAGGTTTACATTAGTAACTTTGCTGGCTAATTGTTTTGTAGATGCCCCACATTAAATATTAAAGAACAGCACACATGTTACATTTCTCTGAATGTTAGAGAAATCGTGAAATTAGGATTCATTCACTGACATGTGCTTTTTTCAGTAAGATGAATGTTTGATTTCAGTCACAAAATAATTTTTCAGTCTCAGAAACCGTTTTCTGTAGACTTGGCATGTTTCTTATGGCAACCTTAGAAAAAGAAAAAAAACAACAAAAAAACAAGTCGCCTAATGGGTAACAATTGTTCACCTGAGTTCTAGCATGCATTATGCCCAAGATAAGGTCAAATATGCGCTATTTTAGTGCTCAAGGACAAGTAACTCTATGGCAAACTGTACATTATGGCCAAATTTCAAATTTGTTTTAAGTTAAATTCCTGTCCTGTGTAGCCTACTGACAAGTATTATAAAGTTTATATGAAAAATAAATGACAACTTTTGAAGATTTTTTTCGTTTTTAGCAATATAGCTTCATCCTCAGCGCTCTAGTAACTCTAAGGCAAATTGTACAATATGGTCTAATGTCGAATGTGTCTGAGATTTTATGCTTGTAACATGTTGACGGCATTTCCATATCATAGAGTCCCATAGCAATGTAAAAATGCACTTTTCAGCTTTTCCCATTCAAAAGCCTTACAGACAAAATTTGACCTTGCTGTAAAAGAGATCAAGGTCAATCCAAGGTCATCATTTATATACATTTGTAGTACTACCGTCCCAGATGCTACGTACTACGTCTCAGAGCAATCGGCCCTGTGGATCTAGGGAAGAAGATTTTTTGACATCTTTATCATATATGGTTATGGTGGCCATCTTGGCTATGTGACCTGGACCAAATATATAAACTTTCTTTCCCCCTTTGCCTGAAAGCTGCATATGAAATTTAATTGAAATTGGCCCAGTAGTTTCAGAGGAGAAGTCCTTTGAAAATGTTGACACACAACTGACAAGTGACCTTTAGCCAAGGTCACTAAATGACCTTGACCTCTAGAATTCTTAGGAGTTGACGTCTGCATTTCCATATCACAGAGCACTATAGCAACAAAAATGCCATTTTCAGCTTTTCCCATTTAAAAGCCTGAGGGACCAAACTTGACCTTGCCCTAAAATAGGTCAAGGTTAACCAAAGGTCATCATTTATATAAACTTTGTAGTACAAGATGCTACATACCAAGTTCCAAGGCAATCTGCTTAGTAGTTCTGGAGAAGAAGATTTTTTTCAGGTTTCTACCATATATGGGCATGGCTGCCATCCTGGTCATGTGATCTGGGCCAAATATATAAACTTTCGTTTCCTCATCCTGTTAAGGCACCATATAAAATTTGGCTTCAATCGGCCCAGTAGTTTGTGAGAAAAAGATGTTTAAAAATGTGGACGATGACGTCGACGGCGACGACGGGCCAAGGCTATACTATAAGCTCACCTTGACAGGTGAGCTAAAATGTTGACACACAACAGACAAATGACTTTTGGCCAAGGTCACTAAAAGACCGTGACCTCTAGTGTTCATAGGGGTTGACGATGACTGCGTTTCAATATCACAGAGTACAACAGCGATAGAAAAATGCACTTTTTCAACTTTCACTATTCAAAACCCTAGGACCAAATTTGACCTTGCCATAAAATAGGCCAAGATCAACCCAGGGTCGTCATTTATACAAACTTTGTAGTACTTGAGTCCATGGACCAAGATGCTATATACCAAGTTTCAAGGCAATCCGCCCAGTGGTTCTGGAGAAGAAGATTTTAAGTTTTTATACCATATATGGGCATGCCGCCATCTTGGTCATGTGACTTGGGCCAGATATATAAACTTTCATTCCCCCATTCTGTTAAGGTTCCATATGAAATTTGGATTCAATCGGTTAAGTGGTTTCTAAGAAGAGACGTTTAAAAGTGTGTACGACGCCGACTCTGACGACGGATCAAGGCTATGCAGCACAGTTGAATAAATGCTATTCTATCATTTTATTAATACCGAGATTTTAAGTTAAAATTTACCCCTTTTAAATAAAATTTGTTTATGAATTCATTTTTATCGTTCTTTAGAACGACCTTTTTTCAACTTTCATTTTGACCCCTGACCCTTTCTAAACAGGTTTTTAGTTATGGCTAGGAAATGCTACCAGAATCAAGCAAAGTGAGCATTTTTTTTTAATTTCAAGTAATATTTAAAATCGTTGTTGATAGAGTAGGTACTGTCTACAGCAAACACCAAATATCTGGAGCTTTGACCATTAAACTTTTCTCGAAAATGTTAATTTAGTAGGATCGTAGCTCATGGCATATCATAAAGTTTTGTTTTAAAAGTTGATTCTATGTTGTGTGGCCGCTAGCTGTCCACATTGTATGTTCTGAAATCACAACTAAACAAAATTTGATCGTAAACAATAATTAACCTCAGACATATTGGAAATGTTTGTGTTCTTTATCATTCATTTATTCATTTACTTTTGCAGTGACCCACTTTCGAACTTTGCTACTTGTGTGGATTTCTTCATCACCAATTTCATTTATTCCAATGGATGTGAAGAATGGAAACAAGAAGTAACAGAAATGGCACTTACAGCTGTTTACAGGACTTTTGGGAAAGAGACGAGCTGCCTAGGTAGCTGACCAAATGCTTTTAGTCGCATATGTTTTTAAGACATATTAGTATAAAATTTCAGCTTTGTAACAGATAAAGCATTGGAATTATCACAAAACTCCTGAAAGTGGCCAAACCGATATTTCGGTTTGGCCACTTTCAGCAATTTTGTGATAACTCTTCACAAGGCATGCAAAAATATCCTTTATACAATTATTAGTAGAATAGCATTGTTATATTATGGCTAATTATTTGCAAAAGCTTTTAATTTTAATATACAGGCGTGATACAATGAAAAATAAACAAGAGCTGTCGCCTGACAGCATAGCTCGCCTGAATGGGTGCTTGCCCATCACACAGTTGCTATGGTGGTGTGGACTACTAAGCATAAAACTAGCATGTCCATAATGACAACACGTTTATAAACAAAAGCTATCTCAGAAATAAGTCTTAAAATAAAATAAAAAAATAAAAAAAATGAAATGAAATTTCAAAGTCCATGAGCTTGAGGTAAAAAAACTGACTGGTGGGGGGTGGGGTGGGGGGTGGGTGGTGGTGGTGGGGGGGGGGGGGGGGGCTATGTGGACTGCTATGCATTAAACTTCATTCAAGCATGTCCATAATGAAAACACATTTATAAACAAAAGCTATCTCAGAAATAAGTCTTAAGATAAAATTAAAATAAAACAAATGAAATGAAATTTCAAATTTCAAACTCCATGAGCTTGAGGTAAAAAAAAACTGACGGGTAGGGGAAGAGGGGGTGGGGGTGGGGGGGGACTAGGATGTATCAAAACCCTGAACCATTATCTAACATCAGTCCAAGTATTAGTATCAACTGAGTCCATCATCGTGGCACTGTGAAATTATGTCTTCATAAATATAAAACTTTAACCAAAATCTTGAAGACAAAATTCTAAGTCGATGACATTGACTTCAAGGTCACCCAGTGCGGTAAGTATAAGGTGTTTTGTAAAAACTCAAAAAAGAGTCTAACATCAGTTCAAGTATAAACTAAATCTCTGCAAAGCATTATGAATCAGTATGCAATTACAAAACTTTAAAAAAGACAAAAAATTCCTAAGTCCCTGACCTTGACATCAAGATCACTGAGCGGGGTTGGGGTAGTACTCTGTAGATCTAACTACAGTGCAAATATAAAAAGAATTCATCTATGGGTTCAGGAGATATGTGTCTTTAAAAAACTTTAACCAAAACATCCAATCAATAAAAAGACAATATTCTAAGTCCATGACCTTGACATCAAGGTCACAGAGGGGGATGGGGGTAGTACCTTCGAAAACTTTAGACCAATATCTAACTTTAGTGCAAATATCAAAGGAATCCATCCATGGGTTAAGGAGATATTGGGCTTTATAAAACTTTAACCAAAACATCCAGTCCAAAAAAACTACCAATTTTCTAAGTCCATGACCTTGCCATCAAGGTCACGGAGTGGGGGGGGGGGGGTACTCTGTTAAACCTTAGACCAATATCTAACTACAGTGCAAGTATCAAAAGAATCCATCCGTGGGTTAAGGAGATATAGGTCTTTTAAAAAAAATTAACCAAAACATCCAATTCGAACGCGGACGCGGACGCGGACGCCGACGCCGTGGTGACAACAATAGCTCTTCCTGAACTTTCGTTCAGGCGAGCTAATAAAAAATGGAGAAAAAAGAAATAGAATGGAGTAACACTTTGGAAAGATACAACCCACTAAAGACACGAAATTAGGAAAAGAAGTTATATATGTAAAGTCAAAACCAAAAAGGAACATGTGTTTTAACAGGCATGTAAATAAGGAAGAGCAGACACAACAAAATAACCGTCATGGAATAGTTCTGGGACTATTAAGTAATCCTTTAGGCATGCATTATACCATCCTTGTCAGAAATTGCGAACTTTAGCACGAAATACCTCATAATATGCAAGGTCTACACTGATAAGGGCGGTATGAAATAGTTATATCATGGTTTGTTTGCCTGTACCGGAGATTATCCACTCGTGAATTAAAATAGTGAATGGACCATCTCCCTTAGAGGGACACAAATTATGGTATAACTAACATCAAACCCACATTCTAATGCAGTTCCCATGGCAAGTACAAGTAGATGTTCAGTTTAACTGATGATCTAGCTCAACAGTGATATCATAGAAAAAATATACAGTCATAATCATGACGAAACAAAGTTTGGGTCACAAAGACAGTCTGAAGCCAGAGTAGCTAATTATATCACTATCCAGCGAGATATTTCAGCTTTTTATATGTTAAATACCCGCAGTGCCATTCGCTTTATTTTCAAACAATGCAGGTAATAACATTGTAAAATGTTCTGATTTTGAAGATATCATCTCCTTTAATAAAGTTAACATTTTCACCATGTATATGAACATGCAATAGGCCTACATTACAATTACTGTAACAGTGTCCTTTGCTACATGTGCTAGCAAAAATGATAGTCTTTATCCTGTATTTTTTTTTTCAGATCAGCACACTGGTTCATGCCCGTCTGTCGATTACTCATCAACAGTCTCGTACCGCCACGTCAGAGCTGCTGAAAGCGAAAATGAATGCTTATTTGATGAGCAGTGCAGTAAAACAGAGAAATGTTGCTACGCTAGCAATGCCTATATATGTTTGGATAAAGTGCATTCTACAGGTAATTTTATCAAAATTGTGAACGCACATAGAAATTAAGAAGGAACGAATGTAGCAGATGACATGGATTGAAAACACTTAATATCACTGTAGTTTCTGAAATCAGGTTCTGCAAGTAATAATCAGACAGCAATACAATTGATAACTCTTATATTTTTAAATAATTTCTTTTTCTTATGTATATTCTGTATTATGAAAGAATGCGAATTGCAATAAGATCTTCAGTTTAAATATTTTAGAATCTATTTCAGCACCTACTGTTAAAAGTCAAACAGCAACAAACAACAAAGACTTCGCCAATACTGAATCCCCACTGACATCAGCTAAAGTTACGATGCCCACGAAACTTAATTCCACTGCTACAAATGGAAATGGCCAGGAATCGACAACGGAAACTGTCTTTATTACTGTAAATGATAGCGAACCAGGAAAGTCCAAATCCACGCTAACAACTGATACTAAAATAATGCTTCCCAAGGACCCAACTCCCAGTATCACATATGAAGTTGATCAAACGTTGACAACAGAAGCTTTCCCAACTGCTGTAACTAATGGCGTACCAGAATTCGTAACAGAATACAACCCGTCTTTTATGACTGATACGAAAACAACGCTGCCTGTGGAACAAAACCCCAGTGCAACACATGCAGGTGAACCAGAGTCCACAATAGAAGCTTTTCAGACCACTGTAAATAATGATGAGGCAGAATCCGTAACAGAATTCAACCCCACTTTTATGTCTGATAGTGAAACAAGGCTACCAACGGAACATAGTCTTACTACCATATACGATGGTGAGCCTGAGTTGACATCGGAGGAGTTTTCGACTACAGTAGATAATGGGGATCCAGAGTTTGTAACAGAACCCAACCCCTCTTTTATGGCAGATTCTACAATGACGCTGCAAATGGAACTCAGTCTTACTACCATACAGGGAGCTGATCCATTGTCAACAACGAAAGAGTTTCCAGCTACAGTAAATATTGGTGAACCAGGACTCGTAACGGAAACCAACCCTATTTTTACACTTGATACTACAGTGATTTTGACCACGGAACACAGTCTTACTACCGTACATGAAGGTGGTCTACAGTCGACAACAGAAACGTTTCCAACGACAGAAAATAATGGTGAATCTGGATTTGAAACGAAAACAAATTCCATTTTAACAACTGATTCTACGGCGGCGATGCCTACTGAACACAGTCTTACTACCATAAATGAAGAGTATGGCGAGTCGGCAACAGAAGCTTTTCCACCTACTGTGGATGATGGTGAACCAGGCTTTGTATCGGAACCCAGCTCGACGTTTACAACTGATACTCCAGTGACACTACTTATGGAAACAAGTCCTACCCCAATACATGAAGGTGATGTAGAGTTGACAATGGAAGTCTCCCCGACTACTACCAATAACGGCAAATCAGATTTTTTAACGGAACCTGATCCTACTGTAATAGCTGATATTACCATAACAATGCCCACGGAACATAACTTTACTAACACTCATGAGTCGACAACGGAAGCCTTCTCAACTACTTTAAATAATGGCGAATCAGAGTTCACAACGGAGCCTGAGCCAACTTTTATAGCTGATTTAACAGTGACAACGCCCACGGAACATAACCTTATTACCTCTCTTGAGTTGACAACGGAAGCCTTATCAATGACTGGAAATACCGGCGAATTAGAGTTCGTAACAGAACTCGATCCCACTTTTAAAACTGATACTACAGTGACGCTGCCCATGCAACCCCATCCTACTACGGTAGATGAAGGTGATCTAGAGTCGACAACTGAAGCTTTCCTGACAAGATATAACAACGACGAACGAGAGCTCGTAACGGAATCCAATCCCACTTTTAGAACGGATACTACATTAACGCTTCCCGAGGAAGATTATCTTACTACCATGCATATAGGTGGCCAAGAGTCGACAACGGAAGCGTTCTTAACAACTGTAAATAACGATGAACTAGAGTTTGTAACTGAACCCATTCCGACTTCTAGAACTGATACTACAGCGGCGCTTCCCATCGAACCCAGTCTTACTACCATACATGAAGATGATCTAGAGTCGACATCTGAAGCTCTGCTAACAACTGTAAACAACGACGATCAAGAGTTTGTAACTGAACCTAAGCCCACATTTAGAAGTGAAACTACAGTGACGATGACCACGGAACACAGCCTTACTACCAGTCAGGAAGGTTATCCAGGGTCAACTTTTTTAACAACTGTAACTAATGGAGAACCAGAATTTGTATCGGAACCCAACTCTATTTTGACAACTGATACTACGGTGATGATAACCAAGGAACACAATCTTACTACCATACATGAAGGTGACCTGGAATTGACAACTGAAACGTTTTCAACCACTGTAAGCATTGGTGAACAAGATTTTGTAACGAAACCTAACACCATTTTTACCAATGATGCTGGAGCATCGCTTACCACGGAACCCCATCTTACTGCCATACATGAAGGTGGTCTAGAGTCGACAACTGAAGAGTTTTCAACTATCTTCAGTAATGGCGAACAAGAGTTCGTAAGAGAATCCAGTCCCGCTGTTACAACTGATACTACAGAGGCGATGTCCACGGAACACAGCATTAGTACCATAAATGAAGAGGATTCAGATCCGACAACGGAAACTTTTCCATCAACGGTGTATAATGGTGAACAAGAGTTCATAATGGAATTCAACATCACTCTTACAACTGATGCTACTTTGATGCTGTCCAAGGAACACAGCATTTCAACGGAACATGAAGCAGACTCAGATTCGACAAAGAGAGCTTTTCCATCAACTGTATATGATGATGAACAAGATTTCGTTACGAAATTTAACCCCACTGTTAAAACTGATACTACAGCGACGATGACCACAGAACTCAGTCTCCCTACCGCAAATGAAGGTGAATCAGAACCAGCAACAGAAAGCGTTTTAACTTCTGTAAATGACAGCAGACAAGGGCCTGTAACAGACTCAGAGACAGACATTGGTTCACTGTCTACATCTCAAACAAGAAAAGGTTTGTTGAAGCGCTTTATAAATTCGATCTTTATCTATAATACTAAATAAACGAAGTAACGCATAAACTGCAAAATTGGTGGCATTTTCAAGCGTAATTTTCTATACTTGTTCTTTCGCATATTGCTATCATTGATAATTTCGGTTAGCGTGTGTTTTAGTTTCACGTAGATTTAAAGAATTTGGGAATTAAATTCGTCTTTCATTTTAAATTCTCCCAAGTATTTTCTAGAAACTTCGATTATTGGTCGATTTTTTTTTGTCAACAATGGGTGCGTTCGAGTGAAATTATCGTGTACTCGAATACACGTTTTAAATTAATCCGGTCGTTTCGGTTCTGCGTCGCTATAACGGCGCGCTGCTTAGCAAGTCCAAATTTAACAGGTTCTAATGCAAAAAACCGACCCATGAACGTACGTCATTCCCCATAAATAACGATTTATTTTTGTATTTTTGCTCATATGTCTAAACGGATGAAGAACTAAATGGTCATAGTCCCAACGGCCCTGGCTCGAAACGACCCATTTTCTTCCAGAACGATAGTCAATACGAGTAGCCGATCGAACTCGCCCATTGAAGAATAAAGCTCAACGCACATGGTCTTTCGAAAAGTTGGACGGACACACGGCGCCAAGAGGGTGCGGCTATGGTTACGTACCGCTGAGCCACTTGGGGAACGTCGTTAGGAGAATTCAAACTGAACTGAACTTTCGAAAAGACAAAAATTAAAAATGTCTAAGGTTAACACACATGCGCCAGGTAAGAAAGGGCATTTTTTCCAGCGAAGCAGACAATCAATTTCTATGATTCAACGAAGCTAAATAAGCCTTTAGTCTTCAGAGGGCTTGAATATTTTCCCCTAAAAAGTTCCAGGACCCAATTTTTCCAGAAAAAAAATACCCAGGACAGGTCACATAACCAAGATGGCAAACATTTATTATGGTAAAAATTTTCAAAAATCTTCTCCCCCAGAACCACGCCGGGCCGCGTAGCGCAATCGGTAGGGCACCTGACTCATAAGTCAGAGGTCCTGGGTTCGAAACCCGGTCTGACCACATACTTTCGTTTCTCCTTCCGCTGATTCAAGAAGGGCAGTTGTCAGTTACTGGCGAAAGTATGTGCACTTAGTACTGGTTAACCGCTTAGGAGGTCTAAGCCTGCCCAGGAATAGTGTGGTTAGGTTAACTGACCGTCCCGACATGACCTTAGCTGTTTACCGTGGACGTTAAGCATCAAATCAACCAATTCTCCCCCAGAACCACAAATCCTATGATCTTGAAACTTAGCATGTCGCATCAAGGACTCAAAAGCTCAACAGAATTAAAAAAATGATGACCCTGGGATGACCTTGATCTGTTTTACGGCAAGGTCAACTTTTGAGTCACTTAGGTTTTTCTATAGGAAAAAGTGAAAAAGTTGATTTTTTTTTAGAAAAAATGCAGCCTGCTACCTGAAAGTTCGTAGATGCACACAACTAATTAGGTAAATGAAGCTTTAGTGAGTATTTATGGTAAAGGTCATATCTTCACCTGGGCCTAAGGCCATTTACATTGAAAAATCAAAACTCGCTTTTTTTATATAAACTTGACCATCATGAAATATTTCCGCGCTTGCGCGGGCTCTTTTCTAGTATAAATTCTATCTTTAGAGAGCAATATTACACAGAACTAATTATCAAAACTCTTTGACTATTGTTTCCACATCGAAAGAATAATATTATAATTTTAAGAAACGATCAGCAACATCATAGATCATGTGCATTTCTTATTCAGAGCATGTGGATCCTGATTAGACGCAGCATTATGCGATGTCTGATCTGGGTCTGCAACGTTTGACTATGTCCTATGGGACGCTAGGCATTAATGAATTAAGAAAAGAATTTGTATCTAGGACAGAAAAATTCTTTCCTTCAGAGTTGACCCACACTGAGAAAGGAGAAATTTTTTTTATAGAGCTCCTTTCCTTGAATGTTATTCATTTACATGTATCTTATGAAAAACAGCTTACGTTTATTACTGTTACAGGTTCTGAACACCTTTCAAAGCTTTCTTTCATCAATGAGACGATACTTCGAAATCGGCTCCAACAGAATTATGCTGTCAAAGCTCGACCAACTCGACCAACAATCTTAAGAACTTTCTACACATTAGAGTCTTTGAAGAGCTTAGTAAGTATCTATGAGAGCTCTAAACATGGTTGATGTTTATTTAATTATCTAACCGTGTGCTGGATGTTCGTATTCAAAATAGGATGCATAAATCTAACATATTTGTTTTGTTTTTGAAATGGATATACCGTTAAACGCACTTGACAGAGACGGCGAGGGTATCAAACGCACTTGAAAGAGATGGCAAAGGTATTAAATGCGCTTGACAGAGATGGCAAGGGTATTAAATGCACTAAACAGAGATGGCGAGAATATTAAATGTGATTGACAGAGATGACGAGGGTATTAAACGCACTTGACAGGAATGGCGAGGGTATAAAATGCGCTTGATAGGCAAGAGTATTAAACATGCTTGACAGAGATGGCGAGGGTATTAAATGCACTTGACGCAAATGGCGAGGGTATTAAATGCGCTTGATAGGCAAGAGTATTAAACATGCTTGACAAAGATGGCGAGGGTATTAAATGCACTTGACGCAAATGGCGAGGGTATTAAATGCGCTTGACTGAAATGGCGAGGATATTAAACAGGCTTGACAGAGATGGCGAGGGTATTAAACGCGCTTGACAAAGATGGCGAGGGTATTAAATGCACTTGACGAAAATGGCGAGGGTATTAAATGCGCTTGACTGAAATGGCGAGAATATTAAACGTGCGTGACAGAGATGGGGTAGGTACTAGTATTAAACGTGCTTGACAAAGATGTTGTGGGTATTTGTATTTGTATACTTACCCCTCGCCATCCCTGTCAAGCGCATTAAACGGTATAACGGTATATATATAGCCTCTTAATTTGATATAGTATGTTTTTTACATCCAACAGAAAGCAATCGACTTAAAAAATGCTGCTGTATAATGTACTAAACAACTGGTGGTCCTTTTTCAGAACATCGCCGAAGAAAAGATGGCGACTGTAGGATGGTTAACGTTGGTAAGTAGTTCAGTTTCAGTTTTTTTTCAGTATATAGATACACCCCCATGGTTTCCATCATTTGAACAAAAAGACTGTTTTTCGCTTTTCGCTTCCCTGAAAGAATAAATACTTCTTAAAAGGGTCTACTCTTAAAGGAAAGAATTTGCTTCGAAGGAAGCACATTTTTTGTTGAAGAGAAGGGAGGCAGAAATAAAAAATGGCACAGTTGCTGCCTCTGAAAGTGTATCCATTCACCTTAGTTAACGATTAAACCAGTTGCGTTAAGGTGCGATAACGGCCCATTTTTTTCGCGAAAATTCAGATGTCAATAATCGAAAAAATACAGACAGTTTTAATCAGGCCAATCGTTGTATTTTTGAAGATCTGTTTCTGTATTTTGACACTCTTCCTTGAAAACAACTGAGGGCTAAGAAACCCGCCTCTAAAAACACGCATAAGACATTTGTTTTCTCTGACTACGCTGGGAGTTGAAGACGTTCATAATATATGAATTAGTGGCCCTGCTGCTTGCCGGACTTGACCCCTAAAGAAAGCGGTGACGGCGCCTAGCACTGAAACGTACGCCATTTCTTTAGCCATTACGCATTTAAAAACCTAGACCTAGGTTTCCTGTAAAACAAGAAAAAGTGAAAAGATAGGCAATGAGCAGCAATGTACACAATCAGATCCCATATTCTACCCTCATTTCCAAAAGGGAAAGAAGAAGTCAAGGATCAAAAGTAATTCCACAAAAACTTTTTCCCATAGACTTTATCGTATTTACATGTATACAAGAAAATCCGTTTTGGCAGTTTTCCCAAACCAAGCACACAGCGATAAATTATTTTCAAACATTGCACAATTTTTTAAAGCTTTCATTGACGTTAATGGCGACGGCGCAAAAATGGACCAAAAACACAAACGTAAAAGTTAAAGTAATGCTGTTTAAGGATATGTCATCGACTGAAATAAAACAAATATATCGCATGCATTGTTCATTCAGCTCTATCAGTACCAAAATAATTGTAATCCATTTAAGTAGAAGTGCCAAAATATAATTTCCAGTTAACATGAAAATACACTGAAGTCTATGGGAAGAATCAATTTTGTGCTAATACGTTTGAACCTTGACTGATTGACAAACAGCTCACGAAAAACACGCGTGTTAAACCGAATATACAGCTGTTTCCAAGACAGACGGTGATTCAGCTACTCCTATTAAAAACAGCAATAACATCTTTTATTACGTATTTCCTACAATTCTAAATTACTTGTGGACAGCTATACAGGTGACCTAATTGCTAGAGGACCACAGACAAGTGGACATAAGGACATAAAACATTGAGGTATCACAACAGAAGTACCGCATTGAAACGGTCAGTAATAAATTACTGGGGTTTTGGGTTTGCGGGGGCCTTAAACTAGTTTTACTGAAGCTCATTGGAGAGTCATTAACTCATATAATTGATTGCAGATATGGGAGGACCAACGATTGTCGTGGAATCCGTCAGAGTTCATGGGTATACGCACTCTAGAGGTGACTTGGGGATGGAGACCAAATTTCTTTGTAGCCAACGAGTAAGTGATAAAGTATTTACATATACTAACTGTTTTAAAACAGACAAATAATTGAGTATGCGCTACTTCATATTCAGAAAAAATGTTATGGTACTTTAAATATTAAGATACATTCAGCCTAATTCAAGAGACCGTGACTAGGCGTTCAGACGTCTATGGCTAGCTGCCTCGAGTCTACCCATACGACTGTTAGCAAATAGTTGGTTGTTTGGCTAGCTTTTGAATTACTAAATTCTAAAAGTAAAAAGTATGCAAAGACTACATTTAGTTTTGTTTTCTCTTTGTTCATCTCTTTAGGAACTAACTGGCCAGAAAGGGACCAAGATAATGGGATACAGGCAATTCAAAGTGGGCCAAAATAAAACACCGACGAGGTCCTTCCAGGATGGCGGTTAGGGTCAAGTCAGGTAAATTCGGACAGCAGGTAAATTCGGACAGTGACATTGCTTCCTTTATATGTAAGTTGTTTGGAATTAAAACAAAATTAACTGGGCAAACAGTGAAAATCCTGATGAGACGGCTCATGATGAGCCGTCTCATCTGGATTTTCACTGTTTGCAATGGTATGTCCGAAATTACCTGCTGTCCGAATTTACGTGACTTGACCCTACTGTTTGAAGAAAGATTATGCTTCTTGAGAGAGTAAATTTTTTCCTTAATGGAAAATCTTACGTTAGTCAGAATCTACCTCGCATGAAAGTGTTTCCAGTTACCTTAATTTCATTTCTCTTTATCTTGTTTTTCCAGGATACAAAGGACATTATCACTTGGTTTTACAATGGAGCCACTGCGTGTCTACCATTATGGACTGGTTCGCTGGCTAGTGCCTCTGAATATAGAAACCAGTTGTGATGTGGGCACCGAGCAGTTCCCGTTCGACATACAGAGCTGTCCCATTGACTTTATTTATTGGATAACATCAAAGCAAGAAACATTTGTATCTAAAAATGATAATGAGACAAAGGTAAGTAATAGTTATACCATGGTTTGTCTGCCTGTACGAGGAGATAATCCACGAGCTTTAGCGAGTGGATTATTTCCCGTACAGGCGGACAAATCATGGTTTAACTATTTTATACCACCCTTATCAATGTAGACCTTGCTCATAGCGTAATATTTCGTGTTAAAGTTAGCGTTTTCTGGTAAGGGTGGTATAATTCTACTTTCGAGAACGATTGAAAAGATTATAACTTTTGTTTCATAGCTGCATCTTTGATTTCACAATTTATTCATGTGTATACACCATGAAAAACAGATTTAGATAATGAGGGCATTGTTCTCGGTTATTTCAGTTAAAGTACTTTTCATTTATAGGGGGCGCTCTGTAGGCGCATTATATTTTTACCATATAAACTAGTTTCATATACGAGTAGCCACAACCTACCTATTACCTGGGAAACCGATCGCGTCTTGAGGTGTCTTTACACCAGAGCAGTCTGAACACACTGCATATGCCCTAGCCAGGTTGGTTTGGGCATACATACTTCCTTTGCGCTGATTAGGCCCAGTTAAGGGTTTCCAATTGCACAGCTTAAATGATGCAAATGATGTTTTCGTGACATATTAAATACAGGTCAAAAATGTGAAAAAAGCCAAGTAGTGAACAGACTAGCTACTTTTGTCATGTTCCAAAGTTAAACAAAAATAAGATTTTCTAGGAATAAACATAAAAACAGTTATTGTAAAAAGTTGATATGTTGGCTTTATATTAACTGGATCTAAACTTTTTGCCTTATATCCTAAAGTTATTATTTCAATTCTAAATGGACGATTTTGCAGACGTAAATTTTGTCAACTGCTTGTTGGCGCTTGAAGAGTCAACACTTATTCTTTTATAGGTAAACTTAAAGTTTCTTCAAGAACATGGAGAATGGGAGCTATATAGTACGAAAGATGAAGTTGTTGACTTTGACATATGTTGTCCAAATGAGACAGCACAGAGAAATACTATAACACTGCAGGTAAATTTATGTTTTATTTTTAGCTCATCTGAGCCGAAGGCTCACAAGGTGAGCTTATAGTATAGGCTTGGTCCGTCGTCCGTCCTGCGTCGTACGTCGTACGTCCACACTTTTAAACATTAATATCTGCTAAAGTAGCCGGCCAATCTTGGTCACATTTTATTTGTAGCATTGTTGGGGTTGGGGATTGATTGCATATAGTTTTGGGACAGATTGGTTTAAAACTGTGGTTACCATGGCAACAAAAAGGTCCTATAGACTCATAATCGAGAAAATGTTGTCCGGGCCCTAGCTTCTTCAATTTTGATCGCAAAGTTCTTCTTGTAACTTGCAGGTATCCAGGACAGCCAAAACATCTCGGAGCAGTTCGAATTTGGGTCAGGTTGGATCATTCTTTGCAGAGTTACTTGCCCTTGAGCGATAAAATATTTTCCCATAGACTTATAATTGGGAAAATGTTGTCCGGGCTCTTGCTTCTTCATTTTTGATCGCAACTTCTTGTAACTTGCACGTATCTAGGACAGTCATAACATCTCGGACCAGTTTGAATTTGGGCCATTCTTTCTACTGTGGGCCAGGTTGGATTATTATCCCCTTGCACAAGAAAGTTAAGGAGAGGATATAGGGTCTGTCCCGTACGTATGTATGTATGTATATACATTTGTTAACCTTTTGTCATCGCTCTACATGTAGCTACCTCATTTATTAACTGATTTTTATGTAACTTCACACAAGTATTGAGTATGACATTACCTCAAACGAGTTCACGTTTCAGCATGATGGGGTCAACGTCACAATCAGAGTGGCTATTTTTAGCAAAAACTTTGTTATCACTCTAGCGTCTTCATTTGTGGACCGATTTCGATTTAACTTCCCACAAGTGATTAGTATGGCAATATCTTGGACAAGGTCGCTTTTTAGCATTCTGGGGCAAGGTCAAGGTCACAATGGCTATTTATAGAAAAAAACTTTGTCATTGCTGAAGCGCCTTGATTTGTGGACCAAATTCGATTTAATTTCACACAAATATTAAGTATGACAATATCTTGAATAAGTTTGCGTTTCAGCGCTCTAAGGTCAATGTCAAGGTCACAGTGGCTATTTTTAGAAAAAAAGTTTTGTCGTCGCTCTGGTGACTTCATTTATGGACCGATTTTCGACTGTACTTCACACAAGTGATAAGTATGGCAATATCTATGACAAGAACGCGTTTCAGCATTCTGGGGTCAAGGCCAAGGTCACAGTGGCTATTTTTAGAAAAACTTTGTCATCGCTCTAGCGCCTTCATTTGTGGACCGAATTTAATTTTATTAGTATGACAATATCTTTGACAATTCGCGTTTCAACGTTGTGGGGTCAAGGTCATGGTCACAGTAACTATTTTTAGAAAAAAACTTTGTCATCGCTCTAGCGCCTTCATTTATGGACCGATTTTGTTTTAACTTTACACAAATGCTTAGTATGACAATATCTTGAACAAGTTTGCGTTTCTGCATTCTACGGTCAAGGTCATAGTTGCTGTTTTCAGAAAAACTTTGTCGTCCCTCTGGCGACTTCGTTTATGGACCGATTTTGATTTAACTTCACATTAATGTTTAGTATGACAATATCTTGAACAAGCTTGTGTTTCAACGATTTAAGGTCAAGGTCACAGGTGCTATTTTTAGAAAAACTTTGTCATCCCTCTGTCAACTTCATTTATGGACCGATTTAAGGTGAGGTGGGAGTAATTCAGCGCCGCCGTGCGGCAGTTTCTGTCGCAACGTTACGTAATGACGTCAAACATTCCGTCTGAGACAAACAAGATGGCGTCAACATTGGACATCCGCTTCTGTGATTACTTGTACTACATGCATTCGGAACTCCTCGGCCGATTCAGTGAATCAGACCTCGGGCGTATGTAAGGCGGAGCAATATGCAGCAAAATCCAACATTTTGTTGTTCGGCCGAAAGTATACGCCGAAGCCGTAGATCTATATGTCTACGAATGATAATTAATTCTCGACCTGCGACTTTTTTCAGCTGTTCACGGACATCCATTTAATGCTTTGCTGTTGTTAAAACAAAATAGTCAATTATTAATGACGAGACAGATAATACATTTGTTTCTTCTCATTTTATTATTTACTCGGTGCGACAGTGCGGCCATCTTTGTTTATGTCGTTGTTCCTAACAACAGTCGTGTGACGTAAGTAGTCCCACGTCATACATCCGAGGTTGATTCACGGAATTGGCCGAGCGGTGTTCCGATGGATACTACATGGTCTGATTATCAAATGCAAAGAAGCTGAGCACTGGGCGAAATTAAAAGAAATAGAAAGTGTCGTAGAGAAGAAACACCAAAAAATATAGCTAGTTACCGTAACGTTTCTGTTATGGATTTGCACGAATGCAAGTGCCGCCAATCGACAATGATTCCATACCGATTTTTTAGCTCACCAGAGCCGAAGGCTCCGGGGGAGCTTATGGCATAGGCAGTGGTCCGTCGTCGTCGTCGTCGTCGTATGTCGTATGTCGTCTGTCGTATGTCGTCGTCTGTCGTCCGTCAACACTTTTAAACGACATCTCCTCT
The DNA here is from genome assembly GCA_963989385.1 of Ctena decussata. Taxonomy (NCBI): domain Eukaryota; kingdom Metazoa; phylum Mollusca; class Bivalvia; order Lucinida; family Lucinidae; genus Ctena; species Ctena decussata. The sequence goes on from OZ022507.1 coordinate 52,314,090, forward strand.
GAAGCCACTAGACCGATTGGGCCCAAATTTCATCAGTGGCATCCTTGGGCTGGGGGATTGAAAGTTTATGGGTTTTTTTTATGAAAATTGGCTGTTTAGTTTGGTTGCTATGGCAACTTAGAGTTCCCATTGACTTATAATGGGGAAATTTGAAAAATGGCATTTTCTGCCAAGCCATTGCAGATATATTGATAGAACTTTTGTAGAAAGGTTCCTTGAGATGTCTTCTATCAGCTTTTTTTTTTTTTTGCCCACTGCTCCTTTTATTGGTTGCCATGGAAACCGAAATGCAAAAAAATGGAAAAAATACTTAAAAAAAATTAACTCCTCTGCAGCCACTGGGCCAGTAAGGCCCAGATTTCATCTGTGGCATCCTTGGGCTGGGGGATTGAAAGTTTATGTTTTTTTATGAAAATTGGCTGTTTAGTTTGGTTGCTATGGCAACTTAGAGTTCCCATTGACTTATAATGGGGAAATTTGAAAAATGGCATTTTCTGCCAAGCCATTGCAGATATATTGATAGAACTTTTGTAGAAAGGTTCCTTGAGATGTCTTCTATCAGCTTTTTTTTTTTTTTGCCCACTGCTCCTTTTATTGGTTGCCATGGAAACCGAAATGCAAAAAAATGGAAAAAATACTTAAAAAAAATTAACTCCTCTGCAGCCACTGGGCCAGTAAGGCCCAGATTTCATCTGTGGCATCCTTGGGCTGGGGGATTGAAAGTTTGTGTTTTTTATGATCATCGGCCCTTTAGTTTGGTTGCGATGGCAACTTAGAGTTCCCATTGACTTATAATGGGAAAAATTGAAAAATAACATTTTCTGCCAAGCCATTGCAGATATGTTGAAAAAACTTTTATAGAAATGTTCCTTCAGATGTCTTCTATCAGCTATATGTTTTTTTGCCCACTGCTCCTTTTATTGGTTGCCATGAAAATGAAAACCAAAATGAAAAAAAAGGAAAAAAAATACTTAAAAAATTATCTCCTCTGAAGCCACTGGGCTGATAAGGCTCAGATTTCATCTGTGGCATCCTTGGGCTGGGGGATTGAAAGTTTGTGTTTTTTATGAAAATTAGCCTTTTAGTTTGGTTGCAATGGCAACTTAGAGTTGCATTGACTTATAATGGGGAAAATTGAAAAATGGCATTTACGGCCAAGCCATTGCAAATGTGTTGACAAAACTTTTATAGATTGTTCCTTGAGAAGTCTCTTATTAGCTATGTTTTTTTGCCCACTGCTCCTTTTATTGGTTGCCATGGAAACCAAAATGCAAAAAAATGAAAAAAAAAATACTTGAAAAAAATTATCTCCTCAGAAGCCACCGGGCTGATAAGGCCCGGATTTCATCTGTAGTATCCTTAGGCTGGGGGATTGAAAACTTTTTTTTTTTTTTTTTATAAAATCGGCTCTTTAGTTTGGATGCTGTGGCAACTTAGAGTTGCATTGACTTGTAATGGGGAAAATATAAAAATGGCATTTACCGCAATTAATATATCGAAAATAGTTATATATTTTGTTATCAACGCAACAGACTGTCAGACTGAGACTTTGTAGTTGTATATTTTGTATTGGACATTAAAACTTTGACCATACGCTGAGTTTATATATTCGAGGCTGACAAACTACTCGGGGGTCATCTCAAATGTAAAAGAATCCTAGTCACAATTGATGCATATAATAGCGGAAAGACAGATCAGCCTGCGCCTTCGTGCAAGCCTGTAATGAATGCCACGCCAGTGTATAGGGATGTCCAAGGTGTTCCTTAAATCACAACGTGAGAAGAAATGGACGGATGGCTATGAAATTTGCCGATACTACGTGTAATTGCCAGCAAGTGTTGCAGTTTTACGTCCTTTAGAACAGTATTTTCATATCAGGACGATGGGACATTGATAGTGAAAGTCTGGGTGCAATGTAACCCCATTTACGGTCGGAAAGATTTTTCTCTAACCCGGGACCGTTAGATCGGCAGGCAAGTGCTGAACCTACTGGTGTGGATCATCATACAGAGATATAATGATACATATGTCATTTGAGCGTATTGTTTGTGGGCTGTTAGATTTCCGTTCTATCGTCATAGCATATATTATGGTCCAGTCATGTCATTTCGCTGCATGTTATTAGTGATTCAAAAGTATCAGGTACGGACTACGACTGAGGGAGTTTGTCAGTAAGTAAGGAACCTGTCGTCTTCAAACGCAAGCCAAGCGCTCTGGACAAACGATCCTTGTTATCTCATAAGTTTGTACTAGCATGGAGTGGATGGTGGGGGTGGCTGGCGTTTGGGTTTAACGGCTCTTTTAGAAAGTATTCCAGTCTCTTTGAGCTGCTTCTAGAGAGAGCAAGAAAGAAAAGGTATAGATAGGATAGATGAGACTAGAATAATCCAAACAAACCCCATCCCGCACCTGCTGCAGGCCGACCGGCCCTTGCCCGACTATTAGCCAAATTAGAAGAACGCCACGGCATTGAATGTTCAACAGCACCATCGCCCAAACCGACCACCCCTAACAAGGAATGGAAAAATCACGCAACATAAATCAGGGGCGACTAACTTAATTTTTCATGGTTGAAATATAGGCTGACAGCCGATAATACCAACCAACAGTGGACCTATCCGGTACTGTGTAAAGTGGCTGTACTAAGTCGACCGATAATTCGGTCGAAAGCTATACCAGTCACGGTAAATGATACTATTGTAAATGGGCGTCGACCGGGGACCGGGCTGGTATTGGTGTCGATTGTCCCAGTCGACAACCACTTTTGCATGTGCGGTAACTGATTGGCTAGGTCGAAAACCAGGTTGGGAAACTGGTATTACCCTCGAGATTAATTGATTTTCCTCATTTTTGTTTTCTTTTCTCTCGACCACATTCCTCTCTCTCTCTCTCTCTCTCTCTGCCTATTCAACCATAACCCAACCTACCATCCAACCATCCATTTATCCATCATTTTATCTGTCTTTCCATTCCTCCTCCATGTTACCTACCTCCCTAATCTGGCCCAGCGGATACGTATCGTAAAAAGAACGTCGTGATGACTTCGGTGCAACGTCATTTTGTAGAACCGACGTCAATACGACGTCATGTGCCTGCTGGTGTCTATCTGTCCATCAAGGAGCTCCGGTAGCTTAGTAGCTTAAGCAGTGGCCCGCTGATCTAGCGGTCCCGAGTTCGAGCCCCGCTGTTTGCGGGAATCTTTTCAATCGTAAACGGAGTTCCATGGACATAGCCTTTCAGTATCATCCACCCATTGTCCTGATATGACTAAAATACTGTTAGAAAGGACGTAAAATCGCAATTCATCCATCCAGCCATCCATCCATCCATTGTTACGACCTGGCGGAGGTAACAAAAAGATGGAAGTAAACCAGCAACAAGCCTGTTTTTAAACTTAACAAAATTTATTTACATGTACATCAAAATAAAACAGTCATTTGTTAATCAAGAAAATATGTAATTTAAGATACCTTATTTTAGTCTGAAAGTCCCTCAGAATTTAAAACACAAGTCCTTTAATAATTTCTGATCCCAGAAAATAAAGTCTGTATGAGCACATGAATATTTCCAATAGTCACAAAAGTAATCCAGTATGTTTAAATTCCAGTATAACTTATTTAACTATAGACTGGCGAAACTTACAAAGATCCACTAAATGAAAATCTGTCTTCTTTATATACTATCTAGGAACATTCCGGAACTAACCAAAAATAGATCTTACCAAAAAGTACTCAATTCTGACATAATTTCATACCAGAAGATTCTTAATGTTTACAACAGAAAGGTCTAATATTTTCTCAGTCCTAAAAATAGTTATTCCAGAATGTTCTAAAGTACAATGTAAACAACTTGTTTATTTCAAACCTAGTAAACATCTAAAAACTGCAAAATCATGGTAAAAGAAAATATTTACACCAACTTAAACACCATATTCATAACACTTCCCGTCTTCAAGGAAAAGAAAGTTTTATGAAATAAAGCTTTCTTTTGCCATATGACCAATTATGAAACAAACTTAAGTTTAATGCATATACACTGTATATATATCAGTACTAATCCAGACATCATGTAGTAATAGCCAAATTTAGGCTCTTGAAAGTGCATCCGGGATAATATTATCTTTTCCTCTGATATGTCTGATGTCAAGATTGTACTCCTGCAACATGAGACTCCACCTGAGTAACCGCTGATTTTTGTTCTTCATTTTATGAATGAAGGTCAGTGGATTGTGATCACCGAAGACAACAATTGGTGTGGCTGAAGAAGATAAGTACACTTCAAATTGCTGAATAGCAAGGATGAGAGATAAACACTCTTTTTCAATAGTAGAGTAATTTCTCTGATGTTTGTTAAACTTCTTAGAAAAGTAACAAACAGGGTGATCCACACCATCATTATCTTCCTGAACCAAAACACTGCCTGCACCAACGTCACTAGCATCTACCGCCAATTTAAATGCTTTGTTGAAGTCTGGTGCTAAGAGAACTGGAGCACTTTTAAGTATGGCCTTTAACTTATCAAAGGACTTTTGACAGTCTTCATTCCAAATATATTTCTTTCCTTTACCTAGTAAATTTGTCAAGGGCTCTGCAATTACAGAAAAGTTATTACAGAACTTCCTATAATATCCTGCCATACCAAGAAAGCGCATCAGTTGTCTTTTGCATGTAGGTACAGGAAAATCCGAGATAGCCTCCACTTTAGCTTCTACAGGCTTAACCTGACCTTGACCCACAACATGTCCTAGAAATGTCAAATTTGCATGACAGAATTCACTTTTTGCTAAATTGATTGTCAATTTTGCATCACTAAGTCTTTGAAAGAATTCTCTGATAGTTTGTAGATGTAGTTTCCATTCATCGTTGAAGATGATTGCATCATCGATATATGCTTTACAACCACCCAGATCAGATGTCAAGCTATTTATAAGTCTCTGAAATGTTGCTGGAGAGTTTTTCATACCAAATGGCATAACCTTATACTGATAGAGTCCATCTGGTGTAACAAATGCCGAAATCTCCTTAGCTCTGTCTGTCAAAGGAATTTGCCAAAATCCTTTCAGAAGATCAAATTTAGTAACATACTTGGCTTGTCCAATTTGATCAATACAGTCATCAATACGTGGGATTGGAAATGTATCCGTTTTAGTCACAGAATTAACTTTTCGATAGTCTGTACACATGCGAAAAGTTCCATCAGGTTTTGGCACCAGAATACAAGGAGAACTCCAGTCACTTTGACTTGGTTCTATAAAATCATTTTCCAGCAAATATTGAATTTCTTCCCTGAGATACTGTTGCTTCACAGGGTTCATTCGATATGGATGTTGCTTCACAGGCTTTGCGCCATCAATGTCAACATCATGAAAGATTCTGTCAGTCCTGGTTGGAATGTCCGGAAATAAGTGCTCATATTCAAGAATTAACTGTTTCAGTTCAAGTCTCTTGACTGGATCCAGGTGTGACAGTTTCTGGTCGAGATCCTTTAAGATGTCAGAATTCTGGAGTTTTGATGATGAGGGATCAGATTTTATAAAGTTCATATCCTCAGAGTCCATTTCAGATTGTTCTTGAGGGACAGAATTTACTACACTTATTGGTGAAACTACTGAATCATCCCTATCAATGTACTTTTTCAACATATTAATATGACATAGTTGTTTTTGCTTGCGCCTCCCAGGTGTGTTGATAATGTAATTTACATCACTGAGCTTTTTATCAACAGTGTAAGGGCCATAATATCTGGCCTGCAGAGGTCTGCCAGGAATTGGCAAAAGAGCAAGTACCTTCTCTCCAGGTTTAAAATTTCTTTCCCTGGCATTTTCATCATAATGAAATTTCATTTTGTTTTGAGCTGATTTGAGATTGGACCGAGCAGCTTCACAGGCTTTTGACAATCTGTTATTGAAGTCAGAAACATATTGAAGCAAATTCAAAGAACTGTTATCATCAGAAAGAAATTTCTCTTTCAAAAGTTTCAGTGGTCCACGAACTGTGTGACCAAATACAAGCTCAAATGGGCTGAAACCAAGAGATTCTTGTACGGATTCCCTAGCAGCAAATAACAGCAAATGAATGCCTTCATCCCAATCCTTTTCAGTGTCAAAGCAGTAAGATCTGATCATGTTTTTCAACGTTTGATGAAATCGTTCTAAGGCACCTTGACTTTCAGGATGATATGCTGATGACCGATATTGCTTAATGCCTAATTCATGCATCACTTGCTGAAATATTCCTGACATAAAATTAGAGCCTTGATCTGACTGAACAGATTTAGGGAGGCCTACAAATGTGAAAAACTTCACAAGAGCCTTAATTATGGTCTTTGTCTTAATATTCCTAAGTGGAATTGCTTCTGGGAAACGTGTGGAAGCACACATTATGGTCAAAAGATATTCACAACCTGACTTTGTTTTGGGTAAAGGACCTACACAATCAATAATTATTCTGCTAAAAGGTTCCTCAAATGCAGGAATTGGCTGCAAATGGGCTTTAGGGATAGTTTGATTAGGTTTTCCTACCATTTGACATGTATGGCAAGATTTGCAATGTTTAGAAACATCAGATTTTAACCCTGGCCAGTAGAAATGATTAAGAATCTTGTGATAGGTCTTGTTTACACCTAAATGACCTGACAAGGGAGTTTCGTGAGCTAAGTTTAAAATTTCAGGGCGATAAACCCTTGGAACCACAATTTGGTGGTTAACAGTCCACTCGTCTTCTGCTGAGACATCAGGAGGACGCCATTTTCTCATCAAAATGTCATTTTTGACATAATAGCAAACAGGAACCTGGGACATGTCATTCTCATCTAAAACCCTTTCAAATAAAGGTGAGATCTCAGGATCACTGTGTTGTTCTTTGCAAAGCTGTGACCTTGACAGCAGGTCATTACCTTGGTCATTTGAAAATGAAGGAGAGTGATCTGGGTTGGACACAGATGAGGTGTGAGTAAAGTCTGTCTTCATGTCAGACAGGCTGGGTGAAAGAGATTTTGAAATCTCATCATTAAAAGACTGACCTATAAAAGTATCAGTTAAATCAATGTCCTGATTCCCATCATTCAATATGGCTTTCTTTGCCATAGCCCTAGTGACAGCACACGAGGGGTAAAGGTCAGGAATTTCCTGCTCAATGGGGTCAGGTGGTTGATCAACACAAGGTGTGTTGGTCAAAAGTGGATTAACCACAACCTTATCTCCTGCTAGGTCATTGCCTAACAATAAGTGAACACCTTTAAAAGGTAATGAAGGTCTAATACCAACAGCCACTGGACCAGAAATTAAGTCTGAGGACAAATAAATGTTATGAAGCGGTACATTAACAAATCCACATTCTACTCCCTGAATAAGGACACTTGTCCCAGAAGAAGTCTTCTCAGAAAATGGCAGGGTATCTGCCAAAATAAGGGATTGAGAAGCTCCAGTATCTCGTAAGATAGTAATAGGGGTAGACTGGGCAAAGTCACAATTTAGTGACACAAAACCTTCTGATAAGAATGGTTCATAAATCTCCATAACAGAATCAGTCTCAGAAATTTTGGCCTGAATAGGAATTTGATCCTGAACACAAGACTGTGGTGTTGACCGTAAAGAGGTAAGACCTGTGGGTTTTGGGCCCTCTTGTTTTTCTCTCTTCCTCTTTAAAAGTAAGCATTCAGAAATTATATGTCCTGTTTGCTTACAATAATTACAAATAGGCTGAGATAAGGGATTTTGACCTTTGTTTTCACCAGGGGGTTTTGGTTTTGGAGTATATGAGGAACTGGAATTGCCAGATGGATTACTGGGACTGAATTTTGGACCTGACTGAGGGAAAAAGGTCTTTTTAGGAAAAGGCTTGTGCACAAAAGAAGTCTTATGAGTTAAAGCATAATCATCAGCCAAACGAGCTGCTGCCTCTAATGTTTCGACTTCCTTTTCATCTAAAAATGATTTAATGTCAGAATTAATGCACCTTTTAAACTCCTCAACAAGCATGAGCTGTCTTAGTTTACCATGATCAGAGCCTACTTTCTTTGATGAGCTCCATCTATCAAATAACTGCTCTTTTGTCCTAGCAAATTCAACATAAGTTTTGTCATTTTCTTTTCTACAGTTCCTAAATTTCTGCCTGTAAGCCTCAGGGACCAACTCATAAGCCTTAAGAATAACTTCTTTTACTTTTTCATAATCTGAGCTCTGCTCAAGAGAAAGTTGAGTATAAATTTCACGAGCCTTGCCGATCACAACGCTCTGAAGAAGCAAAGTCCAATGCTCTTTCGGCCATTTCAAATTTTCAGCTACTTTTTCAAAGTGAAGAAAATATTTATCAACTTCTTTTTCTTGAAATGGAGGAACGAGTCTGATGTGTTTAGTAACATCAAAAACTTTGGTTGAGTCCAAAGGCAAAGATTTTGATTTAGCCTTGTCTTGTATTTCAATTTCTTTCATTCTAATTTGAAATTGTCTTTCTCTCTCTTTTTCTTCTTTTTCATATTTCAATTTCTCCTTTTCAATTTCAATTCTTTCTTCTTTTTCCAATTTTTCTTTTTGCATTTCTCTTTCTTTTTCTAATTGTTCTTTTTGCATTTCTCTTTCTTTTTCTTTTTCTCGTTCTTCCATTTCTAGCCTTAATTTTTCATGTTCTAGTCTTTCTTTTTCTTGCTCTAATTTTTGCCTCTGCAACCTTTCTTCTCGTTCTAATGTTTCAAGCCTAATTCTTTCTTCACGCTCAGCTTTTTCAATCCTTACTCTTTCTTCATGCTCCAATCTTAATTTTTCCATTTCAATTTGTCTTTGAATTTCTAATTCTCTCATCTGCAAATCAGTTTGAGTGACGAGAATGTGAGAGGCTGCAGAGGAATCAAAAATTTCCTCATCAACAAAGAACTGAATCAAAATATTCTTAATTTCATGTTTCAACATGGATCTTTTGACTGAAGATAATTCATAATGCGCTGCAATATCCAATAAATCAGTCTTTTTGGCCAAGTTCAACAGCTCCTGAGAAGGCGCAGCAATGAATTTATCAAGATCAAAAGACATGATTGCTTTTTGCTGGCTTTACTTGTTTGAATCAAACAGTGAAAACTTTTTTTTTTTTTTTTTTTAAATTCAAAATTATTTGATGCACAAGAAATTTCAATCCCGGACTCGAGCCCCCAATTTGTTACGACCTGGCGGAGGTAACAAAAAGATGGAAGTAAACCAGCAACAAGCCTGTTTTTAAACTTAACAAAATTTATTTACATGTACATCAAAATAAAACAGTCATTTGTTAATCAAGAAAATATGTAATTTAAGATACCTTATTTTAGTCTGAAAGTCCCTCAGAATTTAAAACACAAGTCCTTTAATAATTTCTGATCCCAGAAAATAAAGTCTGTATGAGCACATGAATATTTCCAATAGTCACAAAAGTAATCCAGTATGTTTAAATTCCAGTATAACTTATTTAACTATAGACTGGCGAAACTTACAAAGATCCACTAAATGAAAATCTGTCTTCTTTATATACTATCTAGGAACATTCCGGAACTAACCAAAAATAGATCTAACCAAAAAGTACTCAATTCTGACATAATTTCATACCAGAAGATTCTTAATGTTTACAACAGAAAGGTCTAATATTTTCTCAGTCCTAAAAATAGTTATTCCAGAATGTTCTAAAGTACAATGTAAACAACTTGTTTATTTCAAACCTAGTAAACATCTAAAAACTGCAAAATCATGGTAAAAGAAAATATTTACACCAACTTAAACACCATATTCATAACACCATCTACATGTATTTATTTATATATCTACCTATTGATCGATCAATCGATCGATCGGCCTAGCCATCCATCCATCTGTGCAGAAGTGCATGCTTATTATCGTCTTCGCTGTTCGCACGACCTTTAAAACGTTTTCTCATAACATGTGCCAAGTATCAAGCTGTAGGCAAACCTTTCCTATATATTGGTTCACTCCAAGCGGGAACATGACGTCAAAATTACGTCATATTGATGTCAATGCGACGTCACCACGTCACATCGACGTCAGTACGACGTCATTTCAACGTCATGTGCCTGCTGGGCTGTCATGCTTTTTGTGACTTCCTGTTTTATTCGCGGCAAAACGTTGCCCTTTCAAACTGAAACAATGCTTAGAGGAAAAAATTCGAACCTCAGGAGGTAGCTTTTTTCCCCTTATGGTTTGACCCTTAAGTAAAATGCGAGGCAAAAGATACAAATGGCAGACTTGCTTTCCCTGAAAGTGTACCCGTGCATGCAGGCAGTCAGATCAGAGTCTTTGCTGTTTGCACATTATGCTCGGATCTTCAGGAATCTTACCAGCACAAAGTGAAGTGTTTTTTTTTGTTGTTGGTGATGTTATTGTTTTTATACCATCAGGCCGATCTGGGTCTTCTGTCTTTATTTAATCAGTCTATTCGTACTGTATGAAAATGGAGCCTCAGTATGTTAAGCGCTGGCCTGCTGATCTAGCGGTCTGGGGTTGTAGCCGCACCGGAGGCGGAGATCATTTCAATCATTGACTGGCTCCATTGCTTTCATTATCACCCACCCATCGTCCTGATATGAATGAAAACTGTTAAAAAGGACGTTAATCCGCAAGTGATCCATCCATCCATACTGTCTGAACATATTGGTGTCCTATAAATAATGCATAAAGTTACAGACAGACAGACGGTCTGCCAGACAGAGACAGGCAGACGACCTCTCAGGGTAGGTAGGGTAGGATAGCGTAGGTAAGTAGGTAGGTGAACGGAAAGACAGACATACAGACAGTCAGAGGGTAGGGAGGTAAGAATTGTAGGTAGATAGGTGACTAGATGGATGGATCTTTCAGATGAACTGAGCGCTGGTTCAAATTAGATGACTTAATTTTGTACTAATTACGTGGCTGAACAATAAAATTACAAACAACAGGTTTATCTGTATTGCGAGAAGGACGTGTTTACTTTTGATTTCGATCGTGTGTCTATAACATGTACGATGAGCAGACACTGGATTCTAATGTCGGCAAAAGCGTAGCTACCTGTACGCAAATACGCAGATGCGTAAAACTGACAAAATTCCAACACGCTGTGTGATTTCCGCTAGTGCGCCCTTGCTCGGTACAAAAACATGTATTTATGTATTTTGCCCTTGTTAAGACATGCACATAAGTGCAGTCTGATCACGATACTCGCTGTTACTTATATATTGAACAGAGCTGTATGCATTTAGATTTTTGGCTGGATAATCTACATGGCTGGTTTGAGATTTAAGTGTTGGAAGCTTTCTCTGAAGGAACCAAGCGGGCAAGTGTCGAATCAACGTCGATGCAATGTCGACATTACTACAATGTTTGAACCGTTGTATAAACTCTGCCAACAAGGTTAAGGTACATGTAAAATGTTAGGAAACTGAAACCAAACTGAAAAGAAACCCTTAACGTCAGATAAGCGCGCACTTCCAATGACAAATGCTGACACCACGTGTAATTTTCCATCATGACGGAGACGTTTACACGGCTAGATCCCGCTTTGCGCTATTCTATCCTACATTATGGGCTTACGATTTGGTTTGAGTGGCGCTATCACAAGCTGTCTTCAACCGATATAAATGGAAGAAAAAAAATTCCCTGGCGGGGCATTGTCGTTGAACAAATAGCTAATTCAGTATCAGCAAAATGAAAATATAAATAACACCACGTTTATTTATATTTAAAGTTTTGCTTCCCAGACGAGAAAGAACGACATGCATCGTCTTTTTGCCTAGATGTCCTAATGTAGCTAAAAAGTTGTCAGCGTCAAATCGACGTTGATGCAACGTCATTATGTAAATATGTTGCAACTACGTAGATACGGTTTTAATTCAATCCTGCAAATGGCGTCGTGTGAAATTTTACCTTACGGTGCGTGCCTTTAAGAAAGACTCAGATCAGCTTGCGCACCGGCGCTGACTGATCAGTCTTCAGGTTTGATGCATATGTAAAGAGTCTTTGCTCGTCGCTAAGGTCCTAAATTCCCTGTTCGTGCGACGCAATTCGGCACAACAATCGATGCGATGTATACGTTTGAAATTCCCCCTTACCTAGAACGTCCGATCTCAAATGTAGAATGTCAGCCTAGGTAAACTTTTAATGTCCATTAGCCTGTACAAATGTGACAGCAATTTTGAGCCTATACAAATTTGATAGCAATTTTGCGCTAGAGATCTGGTGAGCTTTGTGGCCCGTGGGCCTCTTGTTTCAGTAAACATGTCAGATACATAATGTACAGTCATCATAAATATCGATATGCAAAATTTGCGCAGGCTGATCAGATCATACTTTCATGAAATCATTACGGGTGCTAGCATTTTTAGTTTGTTTTATGAAAGTCGGTTTGTTCACTTTAAGAATAATTTCCCGCATTATTCTATCCCGTTCCCGCCGATTCAGACGCATCGTATGTGAAACGAGAACCAGTGAATTTATAAATAAAACATGGGAATTCCCCGACTGACACAGAAATACGCCATTTTACAAGTTTACTGACCCAAATATGCAGCTATATTTGTTCTTAATCTAATATTCAACGAAAAAAGACATGTCAAATGACAGGTATGAAGGGCTGGCTCTTTTGTTGTAAAGAAATGATGGCAGGTAATTAGTTAAGGTAAGACATAATTTGGTTTGTCGGATTGTTCAATCAAAGATACCTGATTAAGAAAATATATCTGGTTCAGTTTCACTCGAGCCTTTGTGAGATTAGCATTAAATGTACACAAGTATTAGCTTAATTAACGGTGAAAATCCAAGATGCCTAAAAGAAAAGTAACAGATGCAGAACCAATGAAAACAAAAGCTGCTAGAACAGTATCTTCATACTTCAGCATTCCACCTAAAGGGTACTCGTCGAGAATTGAGCAATATACGAATAGCTGCTTTTTTTTAGGTGAGGTAATAAATAGTGCAGTGACTTTTAAATGGCCCAATTTTCTGAAAACAAATAAAGCCAAAGACTGTTGATGAAACTTTGAAGAAATTATGTGTATTTTTATTGCTCAGTTCTTGCAGAACGAAGCAAGCTAGTGGTAGGCTTAATATTGGATAAGGTCTTAATGAGAAGTCACCAATTTTCAGCAAATTTAAAAGAAAAAGAAGAATTTTGCCTAATTTTCCACAGCTAAAGACATTAGTAATGTGGTATGTGTTACAATTTAAAGAAAGATTAAAATTGGCAAACATTGTAGACCCTGATCAGAATGCTCCTAAAGGAGCAGTTTGATCTGGGTCTATGCTTTTCGTCTAGTACTGTTTGGATGAATACATAGGACTGAGATATTATAATGATGCACAATGGGGAAACTTCTAGCTGCCTGTCTTTATGTTCATGCTAATCCAGATTGTTATTCAGTAAGAATTTAATGATAAATAGATACATGTATTTCTTGTCATTTTATCATCTCTAGTGGAACACAAAAACAAAGTCTTCCAATTGAGAATTCCAAGAGCTAGCCTTTTGGAATAAGTAGTTTTATAACGTAGCCGCGCGCCAATATAGCTGAACTAAAATTGTGGTTTTGCTACAAGAAAGTTTAATTTTGCTACAAGACAAAATGATTTGGACACCCCTGTAATACTACTAGCGGGAAAGCTTTTCTCTGGCAGTTTCTCATCAGCATGTTAGATGGAGTTCGAAACTGCTGTTACAATAATTTTATCACAAATTTCATGCGATACCGCCTCATGAAATTGAAATGAGAAGTCAGATCACTGTCTACACTTCGACCACGCATTTTAGATTCCCGCCTTCATCGGTTCTCGAATCCGAAACCGCTAGATCAGCAGGCCAGCGCTTCACCTATTGAGCTGCCGGGGCTCCTCGGGTGTTACCAGATAGATCGGGATGGATGGATAGGTGATTGGTGGATGGAGATTTTACTCCTTTTTAACAGTAATTCAGTCATATCAGGACCATGTTAATGTGATAATGAAATGCTGTGTGCAATGGGGTGTTATCGTTATCATACCACCCACACTTAAAATACTAATCAGTTAGAATTAGGCCACATTGCAGTGATACTAAAATTCTTAGACTGTCCCTAGCGTTTGAACAACTCAAGGCAGCCGTATCAACGTCGATGCAACATCAGCAGGCCCTTTTATCAACGTTGATACGGTAATTCAACGCTCTTTTCTGTCAGTAGCTAAAAGAAATGTGGCGTTTCTTTTTTCTTGCCTTTCTTTCATTTTTCTGTCATTTATTTCTTCATTTTTTTTTTTCAAGTGTAGATCAAAGAATCGATTCTTTGAATCTCCTAGACGCTCAGTGAATTCGGGCTGCATTTTCACAGTCATTTTCAGAGAGAGAGAGAGAGAGTCGCCAAGGCCCAGTCGCAGTGCGAAATATTATAGGTTCCTTTCTTGGGTCGGGTCATGTACTGGAAAAGTTGACTCGCTAACACTGTACAAACGACAAGGGACAAGGGAACTGTTCAAATGTCATAACACGTGGACGCCAAACCTAAAGATGTTGCTTCAGAGAGTTTGTCAACTCAGGTGCCCGTAAATAGTATGGAGGGGCATAATGGCAATGTTTTCGATTCCCTTTTTTTGTCATTATTAAAGAAAAGTTAGCCAAGACGGCTAATCATTGAGAGAAAATGTACCACATGTACATCCGCTTTCCCGGGGATGACAATCATGAGTGACGAAAGTCCTAGACAAATTTTGCCGGGATCCTACAATAAGCGACGGTTGATACGTGGCGCGAAAGTAAAGTAACGTTAACGTCACCATGCGCGACGTTAACATTTCAGTCTAAAGAGACAGCACGCTGGGCATTTTATGCACTTAAGCTCAAAAGTTAATTCGGCGACCTACTATTTTTATTGCTTTAATGTAAACTTCTATCATTTGGCCATACTGTGTTAGTTTTTAAAGAAAAAAATGTGTTTTGTTTTCTCAGAGTGAATGTTTTTATCCAAGAGAGACGTGCAAAAACGTACGTTTTCCATAGAACGCCATTATAACGTCGTGTCGCAAATGAGGAAAAATTGACGTTTTCGAGGTCAGATATCTTGAAAACGACAACGGCGACACCCCCTTTTTATTACATTTTCTGAAAGAGGAGCTGAAAATGTACAATATAGGGAAGTATGAATAAAATCATGTGTTTTGTCAATTACTCCCACCTCACCTTAACTTCACACAAATATTTAGTATGACAATATCTTGAACAAGTTTGCGTTTCTGCATTCTACGGTCAAGGTCACAGTTGCTGTTTTTAGAAAAACTTTGTCATCGCTCTGACGACTTCATTTATGGACCGATTTTGATTTAACTTCACACTAATGTTTAGTACGACAATATCTTGAACAAGTTCCCTTTTCAGCATTCTAAGGTCAAGGTCACAGTGGCTGTTTTTAGAAAAACTCTGTCATCGCTCTAGCGCCTTCATTTATGGACCAATTTTCATTTAACTTTGCAAAAATGTTTAGTGTGACATTATCTTTGACAATTTCTCATTTCAGCGTTCTAGGGCTAAGTCAAGGTCACAGGGACTATTTTTACTGTCGGTGCAAGTATCTTACCTTCTTCGTAAGCTTATTCTGTGACAAACAGGTAGGCTGAATTTTTCAATTACACCGTATGTGCTGTCCGCAAAGTTTCCTTTGTCTTTTATCAGCAACGACTAAATCAAGTTGCCGATTGTGATGAAACAATATCTCGTATAATATGAACTTGATATTGGTTTGCATAAGAATACGCAGAATTTAGAGTATAAAGATTTAGATGTTTCTGAGGACGCCGTCAAGTACATTAAAATAGACTACTACTGACGACTCTAAGATATTTCACTATGATGGCGGTCTAGCACGTGTTCAAGTTCGGTTAAACGATATGTAAATTTTATAAACGTTTATCACATACACAAGAACCGTTAACGTTTATCCGTGTTCACGTAGAAGCCCTAGGTGTAAGTAGCGGCACTATTCAGATGAAAGCGGTGCAGGTCAAAAATTAGGTCACTAGGTCAAATCTTAGAAAATCTTAGAACAATCTTGTGTACACTCTAGAGGGCACTGTTTTTATCCAATTCAGGAAACTTAGTCAGACTGTTTATTTTTATGAAATCTAGGGCAAGTTTGTAAGTGGGTCATGTCAGGTCAAAAACTAGGTCACTAAATCAGATATGAGAAAAATTTTGGTCCAATCTTTGTTCAGAATATTTATCTCTATATACTTTAGGACAAGGTGCTCTAGTGACTTCCTTTATTAACCAGTTTTGTTACCAGTATAACTTCACAGCTATATTGGATTTGTTCGACATCAAAATCTGTACTCTTCTAAAACCACTGGTTTAAAATTTGTAACAAATTAGTGAAGTGACAAAATGTGTCTGTTGACAGTAAGACGTCAGGTGAGCTACAGGACCATTGGTCCTCTTGTTTGTTGTTGCTTTTTCTTTCGCCCAGTTCTCAAAATGATGTTCCTTAGAAAGCTCAATGGAATGAATCCTTCCATGCTTTTCCATACGAATTTATTTTAAATCTCCATATGTTTCTAGTCCAATATGTATTTTAAAGTAAAGCATAACCTTCTAGACGCAACTGACCCAGTGGGTTGACGTGTCGCTAAATATTAAATCATCATCATCAAGGGAATGAATCCGTATCTCGCATCTCCTAGCACCGAGGTTGTGTGCCCTGTCAAACTCAAAGAAGTAAGTGTAAGAAGGTTAAAGGACTTCTACGATTAAGGCGAAGATTTTCCCCATTAGGCCGGCGCGACAGGTCCGAATTTTCAAAAGTAAAAAGTCTGCAGTTTTTTCTTAGCAGAGCTTCCACAAATATGTAAACCGTATATAATCAGATCATTTGTGATTCAGGCCCAAAGACATGGGGAGATAATCAAGTCTGACCCTACCTACCCTAAATTCAAGGTTTTCGCATACCTCATTTTTTGAGGTAATAAAAATATTGAAATTAGTCATTCGTTCAATAAATTTTTCTCATAAATGCATGCTAAATACACGCATATCACAATACAAAGCAATGGTTTCCTTCTTGTTACGCCTGATTGGCATTTAAACATGCAAACCCGTAGTTCTACTTCCGGTCAAAACGGCCAAAAGGGAACGCTTCACTACAACTAAAATACAAGTACTTTCCCCCCAGTAGTTCAGTACTTTTGAATTGAGGTCAAGGTCACATACACATAGTAAAAACTATCCAGTGTTGTCTGTTATGTAAGTAATGTAAGTCAAAAAGGGGTGAAATGTATACAATCAATCATTATTTGAACGATCATTTTGAGGATAATGTACCAATTATTTCAAAAAGGACGTCAACGTCAACGTATGTTTAACGTATTTTACATAGACACAAACACTTGAAAATTCATTTGTCATGCAAGTTACATGTCATAATCATAAATGCAAAGCAGAAGTCAGTGATCCGTATAACTTTTTAATCATGGGGAAAATTCACGCCTTAAGCATAGAGGTCCTTTATTACATCGCCAAGGATTTCTCTGTATCTGGCATTCCATACCTTTCTGATTTGTATAATACTCTTACGTCATGCTATTTTTGTGCCTGTTGTATATTTTTTGCAAGTTGCTTTTATCGTATTGCTTCTGTTTCCGTTGCTATCCAATTTGCTTTTATTCTTTTTTAATAATTATTTTTTTCCATATTTTATATCTATTTAAGAAAATGCGTTGGTAAGATTGGGCCGCGACATGACAAAAATAACAAGGTAGCATGTGCACCCAGCGAAGACTGAGTATCCACCCATTCTGATGAGTCTTGGCCGTCGACGTGAAGATAGTTTGGGCCCTTTTCTACCCTTAAGCGCAAAGCAAAGACTCTGATCAGACTGGTCGGCTGCTGTGGCTGATCTTGGCCTTCCCTGGGCGCACATGCCACCTTGTTGGTTTTGTCGTGTCGCGGCTCATTTCATTATTGATATCTGTGGCTGGTCTCTCTCTTGGATAACATCATTAAGTGTTGCCCAAAGAGGGATGCCTGTTGGCTGTCGAGACCTACGCGTCACTTTATTTCTCAAGTGTTTCGAGCTAAGTGGCACCGATGGAGTTGAATATAGAAATACGCTTCTGTTGCACAAAAGTTGGTAAACGTACATTAAAGTTAACAAACACACCAAATTAACTACGTATATCAGGTTTGACATGTGTTGTACAGGCACATATGTGTTGTTCAACGTATGTCTTTGTTAAGCCGACTTCAAAAGACTGATAATTTTTGCAGCAGATCTCATATACCATTATAATGTGTTCTATAAAAGGGTCATCCTTTGGAAGCAAGGATCACACCAAAGATCTGAAAACTGTCGAGTGTACAAGTTTTCTGGGCCAGACTAGCTACTTTCGGCCAATTAGGCCTCATCAGTGACCCTCAAATATTCTCGAAGTTCTACAATGGAGTCAATGATCCCAAAGGACTATAAAATATAATCTACCTATGATGAAGGGCAGGGAGACTTTTTACGGTGACCACACAGTCCCAATCACCAGCTGTATTGAAGTTCAATATGTTCTATAAAAGGGTTATCCTTTGAAAGCAAGGATCACACCAAAGAACTGAAAACTGTCGAGTGTACAAGTTTTCTGGGCCAGACTAGCTAGTTTCGGCCAATTAGGCCTCATCAGTGACCCTCAAATATTTTCGAAGTTCTACAATAGAATCAATGATCCCAAAGGACTAGAAAATATAATCTACACTATGATGAAGGGCAGGGAGACTTTTTACGGTGACCACACAGTCCCAATCACCAGCTGTATTGAAGTTCAATATGTTCTATAAAAGGGTTATCCTTTGGAAGCAAGGATCACACCAAAGAACTGAAAACTGTCGAGTGTACAAGTTTTCTGGGCCAGACTAGCTAGTTTCGGCCAATTAGGCCTCATCAGTGACCCTCAAATATTTTCAAAGTTCTACAATGGAATCAATGATCCCAAAGGACTAGAAAATAAAATCTACACTATGATGAAGGGCAGGGACAGGGAGACTTTTTACGGTGACCACACAGTCCCAATCACCAGCAGTAGTGAAGTTCAATATGTTCTGTAAAAGGGTTATCCTTTGGAAGCAAGGATCACACCAAAGAACTGAAAACTGTCGAGTGTACAAGTTTTCTGGGCCAGACTAGCTATAGTCGGCCAATTAGGCCTCATCAGTGACCCTCAAATATTTTCAAAGTTCTACAATGGAATCAATGATCCCAAAGGACTAGAAAATAAAATCTACACTATGATGAAGGGCAGGGACAGGGAGACTTTTTACGGTGACCACACAGTCCCAATCACCAGCAGTAGTGAAGTTCAATATGTTCTGTAAAAGGGTTATCCTTTGGAAGCAAGGATCACACCAAAGAACTGAAAACTGTCGAGTGTACAAGTTTTCTGGGCCAGACTAGCTATAGTCGGCCAATTAGGCCTCATCAGTGACCCTCAAATATTTTCAAAGTTCTACAATAGAATCAATGATCCCAAAGGACTAGTAGTCTGGGACAAACTCCATGCTTATCCGCCAGTTTATAAAGGGAAACAATTCTTGCGGCTTCCTGTTTGCTTTCCAGTAGCATAGGGTCTACTCTTCAAAGAAAACATTTGCTCCTTTAGGAGAAAATTCTTTTTACTAAATAGAAAATGGCAGATTGGTTGCTCCTGAAAGTATACCCTTCACTTTAAAGTTTTTTGTTTCTTTTTGCAGTTAAGACGACGGCGTCCATACTATGTCATCAACGTTGTAGTTCCGACAATTTTAACGTCTTTCTGCGTGCTGTGGGCGTTTATTCTTCCGACAGGGAGTTCAGAGAGGATCAGCTATTCACTGATCGTTCTAGTGTCATATACGGTGTTGCTGACTTTCTCCGGAGATTTGTTACCAGCGACTTCAAGGCAGACTCCGACATTAGGTATGTACCTGTTGGTCAGTATTTTAAGCCTATACTGCTTTGGTTATAGTGTTTTTTCCAGTGTAAAATCTGGAATGCTCATATCTTTAAAAAGGTACATACTGTTTGGTAAAAACCTACGACTCAAGCCCGTGTGTGTTTATGTTGATTGAATCGCATCGTGAGAAAACCTGTTTAAGATGATTCCAGTCAAAAGAAATATATATCATTTAAACGGTATATACATATTAAACTAAAGGGGTTGAATGTTGCAAACAAAATTATCTCAGTTCATGTCAAGTCGTTGCTGTCAGAGAGTGGTTTTTCCCCCTTTCCCCCCGGAAACATGGCTATAGGAAGGACGGCTATATAGTGGATTGTCCGGACCTCATAGAGCCACTTTTCCCCCATAGTCCTTTTTCCCCCCACCGGGAAATTGGCTATTAGTGAATTTGGTATGGCTATTGGTATTTTGCGGAACGGAGCGAAATGGAAAGGAATAAAACAGAAACATTTTACGGAATTAATCCCATAAGAAATGTATAAGTACTTCAAGGGAGGTAATAAACGTGATCAATTCCAAAAAGAATATGCAAATTTAGCAACCATATTTTTATAATAATCAATAATCACTAGTTTAAGGAACGATCAGTGTTTGATTTCTTCTCATCGCAGATATTTATATATGTATACATACACATGCAAGCTACGGAAAGATGTACAAACGGCTGCTTTGTCCAGTCATGACTGATTTAGTAGGGAGTTTATTACATTGAAAATCATAATCGGACGTGTGTCCCAATGGGAGTCGAGCCCACGAGTCCTGCATGAAAGGCGAACACTAGTCTAGGCACTGCGCGCACGCATAGATGAACGCTTTTACAAACACATATGCACACAACCACGTACACTCATATCCGTTTTAGGCTGACATGGAAAAGCAAAATTCCTACTTGTTTTCCCCAAAACAAAAAATACAGACAGACGGACACATGCATGCGGTTCTAGCATGGTATCCATGTATATTTTACGGACAGATACTCATAATTCTGTTTCATTTAGGAACCTCACTATTATATTTGGAGAAGGAGCAAATTCCACTATGTAGCGTGTTTACTGCAATCATATTACCAGGGGGAAAATCCACTATGGAGGGGAAAAACGACTATGCAAAAACACGTATAGTAGATTTTCCCCTGGGAAAATTGGCTATACAGTCATATTTCCGGGGGGAAATTCTACTATATAGCCATTTTTCCGGTGGGAAATTCTACTATGGAAAAATCATAGTCATTTTTCCGGGGGGAAAAACTACTAGGGGGGAAAAGCTACTCTCTGACAGTTGCCACTGGATTTTACGATGTCCGCCAAATCTGAGACAGATGACGCTCAAATCCTGTTGTTAGTTACCAGCAGCCGTACAGCCGTATATAGAACAGACACCAGATAGCCAATCAATTTCTCAGGCCCCGATGAGCAGGGGAATTTGGTGGCGTGGAAGCGGGCGGGCAAGGGGGGGGGGGGTAGCGGGGGGTGGGGCGTGGGGGGAGAAAGAAAGTTTTAAAGGTATATCCTTTCGACAGCCATAGCATATTTTTACGTTAATGCTGACAATGATTTTTTGAATGATTCTTGCAACCTCATATATTTTGAAGCATCCTATTATGTTGAGAGTTCTGTGGATGTTGCACGCTTGGGAGGACTTTAGACGCTTTTAAATGTCGAAAAAAGCATGAAAAGTTCACTTCTGAAGATCGAGTTTGACCTTGTCTTTTTTTTTAAACGCCCTAATGATCTTACCAAACACTTATCAAACCGACAAGCAAATACTCAACCCTTTCGCTCTTTCCAGCGATTTTCTGGAAACATCTGTCGAAAGGTTACAGGG
Source organism: Ctena decussata (assembly GCA_963989385.1). Classification (NCBI taxonomy): domain Eukaryota; kingdom Metazoa; phylum Mollusca; class Bivalvia; order Lucinida; family Lucinidae; genus Ctena; species Ctena decussata. Next base: position 52,335,853 of record OZ022507.1, read on the forward strand.
TATGTTGGTGCACTTCCACGTGTTTCCACCAATTTCACATGGCAAACAACTTTCATGTCTCTTAGTTCGCTTTTCTGGACGAAGAAGCCCTTTCTAACTGTAATCTGCTTTTTCTATAAGAGTTAAGAGTTGAGCCCCATGGAGAAGGGCAATCGGAGCACCGCTCGGCCAATTCCGTGAATCACGGAATTGGGCGAGCGGTATTCCGATTGGGAGAAAGGAAGCCAAATGGGAAATGACAAGTTTCTCTGCCTGAATGTGTATCCACTTACCTAAAGCTAGTAATTTCATGAATATACTCGTGTCTATATACTTAAGCTAATAATTTTAAATTATTTCTCTTTCAGCAACGTACCTTCTAAGTATTCTGGCACTGTGTATAATTGCTGTGTCTTTGACTGTTTGGAGTGTGAAATTATATACTATATCTGAGACTCCTTCTCACTGGATACAGAATATCTTAAACTGTAAACACAGAAAAACAGAGGCAGATAAATCAGAAACAGCAAATACAGAAGATAATACAGTTAAAGAATTCAAACCTCAGAACGGGACCACGGAAAACCAATCTTCTACTGGACAAGAAGAGCTGAAAAAGCAAGAAAGGCAGATTACTTGGAAAGACATATCCGGGACTCTAGATAGCATATTTTTCTTTATTTTGCTGGTTTGCATTGGTATTGTAAATGCAGTCTTGATAATCGGATTGGTCAGTGGACACGTAGAAACAGTATAAGTTGACGTAGTAACCTGTAAAGTACCAAGAAAAAAAACAACAACAAAAACAGATAACAAAATTTACGTCTGCAGAGTTTCGAAAAATGTTTTGTCCGAGCTATGTTAGGGTAAGGTGGGGCAAAATGCCCATGCGAGGTCAAACGCCCATGCCGTTAATATCACTATCCATATGGTGTTATTTATACAAGTTGCTCAGAATGTAGGAATTCTTATCAACAGACACTTCGAAGAAGCGCATCTTCTTGGAGCTTTTTATCATGAAATTAAACATTTGTGCATTTTTCTGTACATTGGGCTTTCAGACTGAATATTTTTTTGCAGTTCATCTTGCTGAAAGGCCTAAATACTTTGCGACTATCTGTTTGCAAGATAAAGTCAAAGCGATGTTTTCTCTGTCGCGAAATCTTGTTATATGCATTTGTTAAAATCCTATTTATAGACTACCAGATAATGCTTATATGGAGAAACGTCCACGCTCCGCTACTCTGATAAATAATGTACCGATGTTCTTTTTGCAAAAACTACAGCTAACTGTAGGAGGTCAACTCAAGGTTACATTGTATAGTACTAAATATCAAAGCTAAAGGCTTCTGAAGCTAGATGAGTCGCGTTCCTTGGTGAAAGGTGTACAATAGTGGGGGCAAACACCCACCTTGGCAAACGTTTTCACAGGTATCAAATAAAGTAGTTGATCTAACCGGAATATTCTTTTTGGGCACATGAATCAGTATTGTCTGAAAACGAACAATTTAATCTGGAAATAAGATAAGAAATAGCCATTGAACGATTTCCCCCACCTTAAAAGGCGTCCTGTACAAATGGTGGGGCGAAATTGCAAAATATTTAAAAATGCAAAATCTGTAATTTTGTTAGGGTACGTTTATTGTATTACACAAAACACTTATTAAATATTAGATATATTTAGGTATTTATTGCCAACTGCACAGAAACTGTTTGTGTAAACAGTCTAATCACAATAACCTAAATTGAACCGGAATATGGGAGCAACCCGAAAGTTCTAATTATTGGTAAAAAGTGCAAATCCGATTGGTGTACATCAGACTTGTCAATGAAACATAATTCTAATGCACTTAGAAAGGTGAAAATGGAAACATGCATTAGAATAGGGATAACTGTATTGAAAATTGTCATTTTGACGCGTCGCCATAAAACGAAGTTTCCTTCCATAAAACCGACGATTTACCTTCCCAAATGACAATTTTAAGTACAGTTATCCCCTAATTATGTACATAAACTTACCTATATATGTAGTATACAGCAAAATATTAAAAAAGGGTCAAAAGACAACAAAAGTGGCAGCATTCATGCTGCCTTGTCCATCCGACATTAATGCTTTCCCACAGCCCAGTCCGTTACACACTAACCTTGTCGGTTCTGAGTTTGAAAGTTTATCATAGGTATTACTCCCATAATATGAGATATCGGGTATTCTGATGTCCATATTTTATGTTTTTATGCTGATATTTACATTTTTACTTTCATGAATATCCGATCTCTCTCATCTGTCATTGACGTTTTCCATTAGTGCCGTTAACCATCAGTTGGTGTAGCGGACAAAATCACCCTTGTCCAGAAAAACGGACCTACTGGTGTTTAGTGCTTGTTAAACCTGACAAAATACAAAGGAATTATCAACTGAGCCGCGACGTGACAAAACCAACAATGTGGTCGTGCGTCCAGCGCAGACTCAGATCAGCCTGGGCATCCGCCCAGTCTGATCAGAGTCTTCGCTTTCCGCATGAAGGTAGCTTAGTCCCTCAGCTACCCTTTAAGCGCTTAGCAAAGAGTCTGATCAGACTGGGTGAATGCCCAGGCTGATCTGAGTCTGCGCTGGGCGGACGACCACATTGTTGGTTTTCTCATGTCGCGGCTCAACTTACCATTGACTGTTAATCAGTAATTTGGAGAAAAAAACGATTGAAAAGTGAGCTCCCATAAGCATCAATGGCTTCTTATCGAAACAAATCCAATAATGCAACAGTATCCTAAGGGACGAGTCATATTATCAGGTAGGGGGAGGGGGCGGGTACATTTAGGAGGGGGCGCGGTCAGATTTGTTTTGGTGATGCACTTGTGGGGGAGGGGGGGGGGTCGGAAATTTATAAGCCTCGGAACTGCAGGGGTCATATATTTTAATATATTATTAGGCATATTGGGGGGGGGGGGGGGGGGTCAGAATTCTTCCATCATTCTTCATTTTTAAAAATGTCTCAGCTTCTGGGGGACTGCAGAAATTTCAGACTCTTTTCTTTCAAACTCAAAACTTAAAGACTTTTATGGAAATGACCCACAAACCTTGGACAGCTTCATATCCAAAAACAATTTTCATATATTTGCTAGAAGAATAGTATGATAGTGTCTATAAAATCATGTCAAGTAGATGATTTTGTTCTCAATTAAATTTAATGCCTGCGTTTGTGATATCAGCTCTGCAGGTGCCTTTTCGTCAGCAAAACTACTGTGGCTTCTGGGGGCGCAGCCCCCAGACCCCTGCCGCCCAGAGGACCCATCCGAAGGACCGAGGTCCAATTGTTATTATTAACAGTTATAATTATTAAGCTTTCAACAACAGATTGCTGAATGACCATAAGCAGAAGAAAGTGCAAGAAATGCAGGCAAAGTTTAAACAGACCATGATTAATTAACCTGTTAGAATAAGAAAATGTTCTTTGTGTTTCATACAGGTTTTGATGAGGTCAGTCTGACATAAAATAGATAATATGGTGTGTGTGTGTGTGTGTGTGTGTGTGTGTGTGTGTGTGTGAAGGGTAGCTGGGATTGGGGAAATGGGGGGAGGGGGATCATAATCTTTTTGTCACCTATCTTTGTGGGGGGGGGGGGGGGGGGGGGGTCAGAAAAATAATTCTGGTGAGCCGTATGAAAATGTAATCCCCGACCCCTACACACACAGCTGATAATAAATGACCTGTCCCTAAAGTAAGAATTTTTTTCCTTGGCGAAAAAAAATATTAGAATTGATTAGATTCTTTCTAACCATTGAATCAATATGTGTAAAACAATTACACATCACATATTTAATGTTTCTTTTCGCAAAAATTCATATGTGTACAACATATTACATTGTTAGGTGATTCTACAGACTGCTTCTATTGTATTTGTTAGTTTCGTTCGAAATTATCATTTTTGTATCTATACCGACTTCTGTCAAACAAAATGGATGCCGATGGAAAGTGAAAAATCCTAACCAAAGAATCCAGGTCAATCACGCGAAGTGGAGTGTTGAAATCATTGAAGTTTTATGATAATCGACAGCTTATAAATGGATCCTTATTATTCAGCTGTTATTTTCTGCAGGCTTGACAAAAAGTGTTTGTCCTGGGTTCAAGTAGATGGTAGATAAAACGTCACTCTCCAAGAAATGAAAATGAAAGTAGAAATGAAAATGTCAGAATCAAAATAGGAATAATAAAATGAAAAATTAAATAAGAGCGACAAGTTTTATGTTATAGAACTACATAGGTAGAAGCAGATGACGAAGTTCATCCCTTAGGCTATAAGACATGCAGTATCTCTGGTATTTGTTAAATGGGCACAGCTACAACCGTGGTCATAAGGGACGAGTCATTTATTATCAAGTGTGGGGAGAGGCGGGGCGGGTACATTTTCATATGGTTCACCAAAATTTTTCGGACCCCCCCCCCCAAGTCTCACCAGATATTTTTTTTAAACTCCCCCCCCCCCGCCCCGAAATAGGTGACAAAAATTATGACCACCACCACCATCCCAGCTACACACACACACACACATACATACACACACAATGTTAGCTATGTACCCGGCCCCTCACCTGATAATAATGACTCGTCCCTAAGCGAGATCAGTTTTATTTTTTTTATTAATAGTTTTTCTCTTTAATCAGGCAATTATTTTATGATTTAATAAAGAAAGAAGAAAAAAAGAGACTCCAAACAGTTAATGCTTATCAAAGGTTCATTTTAAATGCGTTAATTAATGCTTGTTACAACAAAATTGTCTATTTTTTCAGGGGCGTAACTAGAGGCAATTTCATAATACGTACAACCATGTTTTATTCTCTACTTCTTGAAGGGAAAGCTAGTATTTCAGCCACTTTGGTAATTGGTATTGAAATCTTGTCTAATTTATAAATGTTCAGCATGCAAATATGCAAGTGCGTGTTGAAATTTTGTCAATTTTGACAAAATTTCAATACGCACTTGCGTATTTGCCGTATACGTAGCTACGCCCTTGTTTTTTGTACTTTAGATATCTACTTAGTGCTTTCCAATTTCAGCGAACTATGTATTATCTTATTGAATAGTTGATATTGAAAGTAGACTTTCGGAAATCCATTGCAAATACCCTTGATAAAAACGGCGATATTGAAAGTAGAATTTCGGAAATCTCCATCAAAATATCTAAGATTGAAAGTAGAGTGCTGAAATCCCACCAATTTTAACTCTACGTGGAGGTAAATCATTTGATGTCTATGATTTTGCGATGCATTATTAAACAGTTTGATGCGCACGTATGACAACAAGACACCTGTTCGAGTTCGGCTAAGTCGTACAAGGACTTGGGAGAATGAAAGTGATGTGACCTGCCTGGAGAAACGTCTGCCTACACTGTGCTGTAAGTCTGGTTTTATGATTATCGCATATATTTTGTTCATCAATCCTGGTAGGATATGATTCATCATATATAAGCTCATACATGTATAATTCTACTAATATTTTATATTAAACCTCAGCATCTTTTTCGTACAGTTTGATTTGCTTATGACAACCTCCTATTCGGGATCGGGGTTCGGAGTTTGCTGGAAGTGGGTTGTTCGTATTAGCCCCCGATGCGTCTCCTTGTGTGTTGTTTATCAAAGACAAACATAGAAGATATCAGTTAAAAAGACATAGGCTGCTGGGGATACCGCCGTAGGTAGCCTATAGCAGCCCTAGTGCTAGCCATCTTTCATAGTGCTAAGATCGACCCTCTCTCGATCAGTGTTTCCCAGGGACATCAGCTACTTTTTCCGACTTTTTGGGCAAGGGGCTATGGTCGGAGAACGATACGTCCTTTTTTTTGTTACTAACACCCTGAGTAGGAACTCATAATTTCTCTATAAGCAGATTAAAGCTCCGGGTGAGATCAATGCGTGTCTTGAAGGACATCCGATATCATTGCCTTTTTCTGCGTAGTAATTTTCTTAATTTGATGCTGCCAAGAAAACCACTGGATTTTGTTGAGAGTTGTTTTTTTCTTGTTTGCATCATCACTTTTTTATACCCCTGAGCCCAGTTGTTGAAAACATCGTCAGCTTAACATGTAAGGAAGTCGTTAGTCAAAGATTTGTTTAGTCTGCTAGTGCACATAAAATCACACAAGCTAATATTTTTGCTGACAAAATGTGAGAAGCTTTTTTCAGCAAAAAAAAAAATAAATAAAAAGGCTGTGTTTTTGTGTACAATATACATGAAAATGTAACATCTTGTTTACTAACGATGTTGCAAATTTTGACCAGCTGTGCCCTGTTCTTTAATGACTACGGTTAAAGCGGTAAATATTGGGACATAATTGCCTTGGCAGAATCTGACTAAATAGGACTAAAGAAAGGCTTTTCCCGATAACATCAGACTTTTCCATTAGCATGCGCTATTGACTGGTATGCCTCTGTTTTATTTTATTTTATTTTATTTATTTTTAAATAATTTTCGTGTTTACTACAAAATTGGGACCTTTTGAAACAAAAATTGGATCAGTGATAATATAAGATACTGAAAGTCCAGAAGGCACACAACGTTGAGTCAAAATTAAATCAACATTTATTCAACGTCATATAACGCTGACTCAATGTTGATTCAGTGTTGATACAAAAAGTGTGTCAGTGTGGGCTGGTATAAGCATTTACCCAAAATATTTGGACAGTAATGCCTGCACAAAAGACTGATCAGATGGCTTCTTGGAACAACCTGATCGGGGTCTGCGCTGTTGACCTAAGTCATTTACACAGCCTTAAAAAGGATCAGGCCAATGTTATTCAGGAGATATTGTGATATCCTGTTGATATTTTTTCTTGTTGGACAGTACTTTTTATATAGCTTCCGCCATTAAATAGGTTTTTTTGTAAGAGATCTTCTTCATAGAAATTATCCTTAGCAACAGCATAGCAACCACTTAAGTCGTTTTATAAATACGTCCCCTGATCTCTTATCTAAAATGTGAAACATCTGCACATTCTTATCTCACTGTGAGAGGGTCAACCCTCCAGTTGTGCTGAACAATTGCTTCAGTGATTAGATAATGACGGGTTTCGTATCTATTGCAAATGTACTGATATTTTCTATAGCTATATAACCCTATTTAGACTGGGCACCCATTTTGAGGACATATGCAAACAGAGCAGACTCAGTTCAGACGATACAGTATGGGGCGTCTGACCAGGGTCAACACTATTCACAGGAATTTTATGCAAAATACAATAAAAAGAGACCCCGAAATCTAAAAGTAGTCTCATCCAAATGATAAGGATGGCCAATCCCAATGGTAAAAAATGAAAAAAAAAAAAACCGAGGGTGTGTGTGTGTTGGGGGGGGGGGGGGGGGGGGGGGGGGGGGGGGGGGGGGGTGAAAAGATACAAGTAAAGTACGCTTATTGAGAATAGAAATACGCATATTTTTGTTACTCGTACTTTAAGTTACATTTTAGCTTATAAAAGCAGCAAGCCCTTTTATGCTTCCCTTTCAGCTGAAAACTATGTGATCAATCTCCGGGAACAAAAATGGAACCAACGATAGAGCCGCTGAAGGCATGGTTAAGCGGAAGGCAGGAAACTATTGCAGGACTACGCCAGTTGGCCGACGAGCTTGACGAGAAGTACAAAACATGCAACAAAGTCGAAATAGCGGGTGCTGCGCTGAAAATTGTTGCTGCAGGTAGGACCAGCTACGCACAAGCATATAACATTAATATATGATAATGGTATGCGTATCTGTTACGCACAAGCATTAAACGTTAATGATAATAATATGCGTATCTCTTCATTAGAAATAACTGCACTATATACGGCTGTCATTATCTCGTTGACTGTCATCGTGAAGAGTTAGATTAAAATTAGACAAGGTTGCTTAATAGAATCTATGATCTTTAACGAAACCCTTTTTAGCCAGTTGGGGGACTTACGGATTTCCATCACGCATATTTTTGATGGTTAATCATGCACTTCAAATGAACTCATATGATTGCATACCATAACATACTTAATGAAATTTTGGCCACAAGATGTCACCACATGTCTCAAGGATGAAGTGTGATGGACTGCCATAATAAGTTCTCATAACGTTAGCTTCTTCTTTTGTTTTGGCTGACAAAGGCAAAAAGCCTAAAGTGCTTTTCGGCTGAGAAACTGTTACACAATCTTGAGTAACTCATAACATAGAATTAGCACACTGTAAAAAAAATCCGTAGATTTTACGGTAAAATAACTGGCAACCAGCTGCCAATCCTTTTACCGTTATTTTTACGGGCGCCCGTAAAAATTACAGGAATCATCAAGCAGAGAGGGACAGAATAGAGTAGGTGTTGTTTTGGTCAGTCTGCCGTGCGCCAAGTTAACATAAAACTTTTATTTCGTGATTTCCAACAATGTCTTACAGGCAAACGCCCGCAAAAATAACGGTAAAAGGACTGGCAGCTGGTTTCCAGTTATTCTACCGTAAAATCTACATTTTTTACAGTGTATTCATTACAAAAAAGCAAGCATTGTAGACTATTTTGATTGTAACAGTTTATAAAAAATAGAAAGTAAACATGTATTTTTTTATTTGAAGTACCACTCCCACCCCACTCAGTGACCTTGAGGTCAAGGTCACCGACTTAGATTTTTTTTTATCATACAGCTTTTGTTTATAAAAGTATTGACAGTACATGGACATGCTTGCATGAAGTTTTATGTTGTGCAAGCCACACCCATACAGTGGTCTTCATGGAAAAGCCAGATTATTACAATGGCTGTGTGATGAGCAAGCTTCATTCTCGCTAGCTATGCTGTCAGGCGACAGCTGTTATTATTTCAAACCCCATTTTGGTCTCCCTATCTGTGGTTTTCGTTAGATCGACTTATTCCATCATAGTCTTTTATTTGCATGTGTTTGATGGTGCTGTGTCACCGAGGATAGGGTCGAATACCATATTAATTCTAATAAACATACCTGTTCTAATAAACGCCTTCTGTATCTTTTCAAACAAGAACTGTTGCCTGACAGCATAGGTCGCCTGAATTTGTGCTTGCCCATCTAAAAGGTATTTGTCGCTTTGGCTTGCACCACATAAACTTCATGCAAACATGTCCATGTATTATCAACGTATTTATAAACAAAAGCCGTAAAATAAAAGTCCTTATCAATGACCTTGACTTCAGCGTTACCCAGTGGGATGGGGTAGTATTTTGTGAAAACTAAAGTCAGCATGTAACATAGTTCAAGTGTAAACGTAATCCTTATTTATAAACAAAAACTTTCAGATAAACATCTATATCAATGACCTTGACCTCAGGGTCACCTAGTGGGTGGGTAGTATTTTGTGAAAACTCAAGCGAGTATCTAAACATCAGTTCAAGTACATATAAAAGCCATCCCAAGCACTATGGAGCCGTATGCCATCAGAATACTTTACAAACCCCAAATTTCCAAGTCTATGACCTTGACCTCCAGGTCACTAAGTAGGATGGGGTTGGTGCTATGTAAAACGTTGGACCAATACCTAACAACCATCCAAATATCAAAAGAATCCGTTCATGAGAAAAGGAGGATATAAAGCTTTGAAGTGAGTGTCACCTAATATTTGGACCCCTAAACCCCACCAGGGTCTGACCCTGGAGTTTAGTGTTATGTAATGAAAGGCTATTCTATGATATGATTATGTTCCAAATGTGGAAGGGTTCTTGTCAGAGATCGCTGATATACCAAAAAACTTTGGTGTAAAACTTTAAAGTGAGTGTGACCTAAATTTGACCCCTAAGCCCCACCCCAGGGTCTGACACTTGAGTGTAGTGTTGTGTAATGAAAAGTTATGCTGTGATATGATTATGTTCCAATTATGGAAGGCTTCGCCAGTGGTTGCTGAGATATGAATATTTACAAAAGAATTTGTGGTAGTGTGACCTAATTTTATACCCCTATGCCCGAACCCAAGGCATCACCCAGGGGTTTGATAATACAGAATAGAAGGATATACTATGATGTGATTATATTTCAAGTTAAACAAAGGTTCTGGCCAGTGGTTGAGATTTGAAAGTTTAAAAAAATCGTGTGAAACGTGTGACGCCCATGCCAACGCGCACGCCGACGCCGACGTCAGGGTGACAACAATAGCTCCCTACAATTTCGTACAGGCGAGCTAAAACTATGCTATATGAACTTGCATGAATTCTTGGCTGCTTCTCTAGATGAGATGGGGTCTACTCTAGAAGGTAGAAGAATATTGCAAGATAATATCATTACAACTCAAGAAAAAATTTCACATCAAGCAGTTGTCCTAGAAGAACAAGTTCTTTCCTTTCAGAGTTGAACCCTACTGAAAAGGGAGGCATAAAAATTAGAAGAGTTGCTTCTTCGGCAGTCTACCCATTGACCTTAATACTGTTCAGAAGGTGATTTAGAAGTGTTTGATTTACTACACCTTAGACTCTAAATAACGCCCTACTGACGTAAAATGCAACACCGAAAGGGGGGTGGGTCGGTGTGTGTGTGTGTGTGTGTGTGTGTGTGTGTGTGTGTGTGTGTGGAGGGGTTAATAGAATTAATGCGGTACTTAATATGCGGGCTATGCATGAATAAGATACACTCGTTGGAGACTCTCGGTTATGGTGCAGTACGTCGCGGGTTCGAAGCCGGATTCGGCCAGCGAAAACTCTCTGCCAGCCCAGCAGTAAATGAGTACCTTTTTCGAATCAGGGAGGGATAAGGCAGCGAAAGGAGAGAGGTGGGCTCTAACCCCGCTGCCTGTGGCTGCCCTCTAACCTCTAGCTCCTGTTGGCCCTACGGCCACTAGGCTTCGGGAAACTTCTACCTTTTTAATGCACATGCGACTAAATTTTCTATGTTTATTTATTCATATAGGAGCAATGGCAGTAGCACCCCTAGCGGCAGCTGGCACTTCCATATTATCTGTAACGAGTAAGCTTACAGGTGAGTATAATTTTGTGTCACAACTGGTTTAGTTTTAACATATTTATTTCACATTTTCACAAAATGCATTAAGTTGGTTTGGTCAACCATGTTAACTGGAGTGGTCGTAGACAGTTTTTTTATCTATTGTTTAATAATACAGTAAGAGGAGAGAGTTAGAATTGTATGAGTGTTGCAAAGTCGATCTTGAAATTTATTAGCGGACTTCTCCTCGGTTATGCCTGTTTTTTCATGCTCACCTCAGCTGAGCACGAAACTTTCTCTGGTGATAAATACGAAACTGCCAACTAATGTTGGCATTTTCGAAATCATTCGCAGAGAAAAAGCTCATACTCAGCTAAACTGAGCAAGACAACAGCTGTACTTTTTGGTAATTTGCTGTTTATTGGCAGGTAAAATTTCATGCTCATCTGAGTTGAGCATGAAAAAGTTTTATGACCTCAAGGCCTGATTTCTGCGGATGCGCCGGATCGCGTTAGTGTGTGTGCATGAGGCGGAGTGGAAAGGCGTTACCTGCGTAGAAGACTGCTCATAACGCCTTTACACCTCGCCCCGAGTTTTCTCATCCCGCCCCGAGCGTTTCCACCCCGCCCCGAATGTTTCCACCCCGTCTCGAGCGTTTGGGACGGTTCCAAACGGTTGGAGTTAAACTACAGTAATGAAATAAGTGCCATTGTCGCAAGGTGCATTACCAGATCGTTCTGCTTTTCTTATCATTATTTGAAAGTTGTTTGCGAATATGTTACAGGCTTTGGGACTCGTTGGACTGATCAAAACATTGCCAACCCTGTCATTCAGAAGATGCAAGCATTAGTTGACAATGACTGCAAAAGGAGTGAGGAAGTACGTGACGATATGACTCGGCTCTGTGAGGTTGAAATTAGTATATACCAACAACTTAGCATTCACATTCAAGAAAATGTACAATGTCGTGGTACAACAATGCCTGTAATGCGAAGAAGTAGATACAAAAAGACAAACTTGCGCGGAAACTATAAAGCTTGTGATCTTCTAGCAACCGCTGGGGCTGGTGATCTACTTAAAGTTCCTGTAGTTCAACAAGGGTTGAAGACCTTACAAGAAGGGAATATAGAGGAAGTCCAAAAATTAATGAAAATGGGTATGGATTGTCTTGGAAAGGATGACCAACGGGCATTCTCACTAGAAGAGGTAGCGAAGGCAGCAAAGCAGTTGGGATATTCCGGACTTCTAACAGCCCAGTCCGTTACGAGACTTTTAGGTTATGCTAAATATATCGGACTGATTTGCTCTGCCGCTAAGGATCTAATTGACAAAGTAACAGCAGTGCGTGAAGGGGCTGAACACGAAGTATCAATATGCATTAGGTCGAAGGCAAAGGAAATGGAAGAAGAAACAATAGAAATTAAAAATCACGTAGATCATATTGTTACCGACTTGTCTAACATGGTACTGCTGATCAATCTTATTAAGAGAAAAGGGTGTGATGAGTCACTGGACACGTTGTTAAACATGATACTGAAAGAAATCAACAAAGTTAAGCATCTGACAGACGCTCTATATAAACTTAATCTGCACAACAACGAAGCAGACAACGATCGAAAAGAAGACGATCAGTTTGAAGCTACTACAGTCAATTGTAAAGGTGTTACTGGCTGGCCAATTAGAGAACTGTCACTATGGCTATGGTGTGCCTGGAAACTAAGATGTGGCTCTGTTATATTTCTGCAGAATACACACTTCACTCATGTCCCCAGTTTATGGACGCTGTTTGGCGTTTCCATCAACTGTTTTGGAGGTGAATCAAGTTGCGGAGTAAGTTTGCTTTTGCCTAAGGACTATTATGGATCTGTTGAGAGCAACTACGAATTTAAGGATGAAATCGATCCGAATAGCTCTTGGAATGGTAGATGCATGGTTGTCAATATTCAGTACAATTCCAAGCCGTTTTCACTGATAAATATGCTGGCACCAAGCGAGAAAATTGACAGGGAACTCTTCATAAGAGAAAGTACGAAATTCATCAAGAGAAATGCTACTGCTCCTCAGAGATTAATCGCTAGCGTTGATTTTGCATCTGAAATACCGAGCATGACATTGGAAGTGCCAAAGAAGGTTAGCGGGTCGGTACCACTTTCCACTGTCATGAAATTCATCCCAACGCAACCAGTATCTCAGTATCTGTTTGAATCGACGTTGAAACGAAAAAGAGATAGAGATACTTTTGCAGCTGAAACTTATGTTGACGACATATGTGATTCTTTAAACCTGACATTGCCAGGCAGAATCAACTGGTTTCATTGTAGCGAGCCTACACTGACACATGATAAGTTTAATGAGCAAATACAAGTACTTTTAGATGTTGGCGTAACAGATCTTTGGACAAGAAAGAACTTGCATGGCGACGTGGAGTTTTCAACAGTGAATAGAGTCGGCGGCAGGACCGTGACTGCAACACGAGCGGTTCATTTCTGTGTGTCGGAGAAGCTATGTGATAACATCAAAGTCTGTGAATTTGATCACTTTCCTCGTATTCTTGGTTTTACAGACCATTCTGCGCTCACATTTGTGTACAATGGTTAGACGAGGATATATATGCTGTGTATATATACATGTTTGAGTCGTGATATATATGAGCCGCGACACGGCAAAACCAACAATGTGGTTGTGCGCCCAGCGCAGACTCAGATCAGCCTGGGCATCCGCCCAGTCTGATCAGAGTCTTCGCTGTCCGCATGGAGGTAGCTTAGATCCATAGCTACCCTTTAAGCGCTTAGCGAAGAATCTGATCAAACTTGTCGCATGCCCAGGCTGATCTGAGTCTGCACTGGGCGCATAACCACATTGTTGGTTTTGTCGTGTCGCGGCCCATATTATGAATTACTTTTTATGTGCCCCATTATCCAGCAGGCACACAACGTCGAAATGACGTCGTATTGACGTCTATGCGACGTCATCACGTCGCATCGACGTCTGTACGACGTTATTCGACGTCATGTGCCCGCTGGGTAGGTTCCTTGGAGGTATTGACGACTCAAGTACTTTGAAAAGGAAATACATGTATTTTGCTGGGATTTGTTGCTTTTATTGATGCTGATGCATACTGATTACAAGAGGAACACCAGCGCAAAACTTTTCAAATCGTTCATTTATATTGATGCAGAGCTCCACATAAGTTGGGCTGCTGAGGAATATTCTGAGAAATTTTGTGACGGTTCTAATGAGGGGTTACAACGTATGTTTTTGTTTATATAGATTGGTTGCTTTGGGTGTAACGGCCCTTTTGAACTGTATTTCAGTTTATATTATGCCGTCTCCCAGAGAGGCGGAGAAAAAATATACTTACTTCAAGCACAGTACGCCCTTGCCCTTCTTTTATCCAAATAAGTAGGACGCCCCGGCACTGGAAGTTATAACCAGCATTATCGCCCGACCACAACCCCCTTTGTATATAGAATGATGGAAAAATATCCTTAAATCATCCGTTACTCATTCTTATCAGGAATGCTATATTGCTTCGGAAACCACCAGTATATTAAAATATACTACTCTCTTTGATTCTTAATATTTTATAAACTAGTAAAGTCACGAGTTAACTGTAACATTTCACGAAGATTGCAAAATACGTATACAGAGAATTGAATTATTTGAGAATGAATGATAGGTTTGCGAGTGACACTTTTCCATTGTACGAATTTCAGGTTAGCATCTAAATTACAATTCGAGAGGTGCATGGCATACACTGTCATGCTTCTCTAGAATTATAAGTGAGATGACGCCATAGGTCTGCAACCATAGCTACCATGGAATTACCAGCTGTTGTGCTTAGTACCTTGGCAGAATGACGTGTTTATGACTTCGCTTTGAACTCTTAGTTGCTATAGTAACAGATCTATGACGTCAGTTGTATCAGAGCATTGCATACAGTGTATGTCGTGCTCCCCAATTTTTCAGGTCACACAAATAATTATTCTCAAGTCATATAATTCCGTGTAATATATGCTCAGCTTCTACACTTAAAAAAATATAATATATTGCTCTCGGTTCTTGATCTTGAATAGTCTGTTAAATCAAAGTATGACTGGAATCATTGAGAATCGCATTTTTGCAGTCTATTAATCCTGGTTGTTTTAGTTATTCATTTGCAATGCGTACTGTTGGAAAGAATACATTTAATTTCTAGCTAATATAGCTAGAAATTCTGGTTCACTAGCAGTTTAGGGGGTGGTCGGGTCGGGCGATGGTGTCGGGAAACTTTCAGTGCCGGGGCGTCCTACTAATTTGAATGACGTTAGGGCAATGGCATACCGTGCTTGCAGTAGGTGCGGGTGAGGTTGTTTGGATAATTATTTCTCTTTTCTCCCTACCCACCGTCTCTCTCTCTGGGAGACGGTGCGATAAAGGCGGAAACACAGTCATAAAGGGCCGTTAAACAACAACAACAACTAACGTTATCATTTTTGTAAACTATGTACATGTAGATTGTTTGGTCCAAACATTCTGGTTAACAATATTTAAAAAAATATACAGCCTATTGATTTTTGTTTGTTATGTTTTGTGAGATAGACATGTATTCATGTTGGTAGTTAAGAATTTTACGAAATTAATATTTGAGCTTTTCGAGACAGTATTAAGCACAGTTGTTGACTGAGCAGTAGTATCGCATTGTCCATGGGACATTGACGTTCTATGTACATTATTATTAACTTACCAGACCCACCCCCCTTCCCCCAACCCCCTTTTCCATCCCAACTTGATTTTCATATAAAGAGAACGAACTTCGTTCTCTTTTTAAGAAAATCTGGTCTTTGAGGGGTTTCTGGTAAGTTAGTAATGATCGAACATGTAAATTGTCAGTGTCCTGTGCATTGTCTGAAAGGGTGTTTTTGAAGTGTATTTGAACATTTTCATGTATTTCCATTTTTCATGGATTTTCATTTTTTTTCATGGGTCTCATGGGGCGATTTCTTGCCCAGAGGTTATAAAACTTGAGTACATTCTCAAACTCAAAATAAAGCACACTGATTGGCTGCTTCCGAGCATGCTCGGAAGCAGCTAATCAGTGTGCTTTATTTTGAGTTTGAGAGTATTCTCAAGTTTTATAACCTCGAACCCTTTTTTTTCCCTGGAAGACGTTGTTCTTCCGAAGTGGTGTCTTCATTACCTTTCAGAGGTGACCTTTATTGAGAAGGACGGCAGGAATGAGGGTAGCAGAGTTGCCCTTCCTGAAAGTTTAATCATATACCTTAAATATTTTGATGTTCATTAACATTTTTGTGGACATTGCATTTCAGTTTGCATATTTTGCGATTTAGACACTAATATGCACTTTATTAATCATTTTATCAAATCGTCACTTTATACTTAAATGACGAATGTTCCAGCAGCATATAGAAGTAGTTTCATTTATTTTACATGAAGTTGGAACATGCTACATGAAATTTTATAAAAACTCTAAATGATTTCCGGACACAATTTGACTTCAGCATTTGTTAACGATAACCACTGGTCTTTATGATAGTGTGTATCAAATTAGCGTCCTGAGATAAAACGTTTGAATACTGAGTCTACTATTTTTTTTGCAACAAAATGTTAGGGGTATTAAAACCAAAGTCCTGGGTGTTATACACCCCGAAGATTTGGTACAAGTAAAGAGTCAGAATCACTTCTTTGTTTAGGGAATTTTCATACTTGCTTACGTGTTATTGGACATTCTTCATTTTCTTTTTTTATGCCCCCGCCATTAAATGGCGAAAGGGGATATAAAGTTTACCCTGTCCATGTGTACTTTTGTTTGTGTTTGTGTGTTACCAGAATTATGTCCCGGTCCATAAGTATGTCCTGCATGATAGGATTTCAAAATTATTTGGCATAAATGATCACAATGACAAGACGATGTGTTGTGTGCAAGAACCATGTCTCTAGCTCAAAGGTCAGTCACATTCGGTACATAAAGTTTGGGCATAGGCCTTAGTGAATATGATTGTGTCCGGCCCAAATAATCATCACGATAAGACGAAGTGTCGCGTTTAAGACCCATGTTGTTAGCTTGAAGGTAAAGGTCACACTGCGCATGCAAACTTTATACATAGGTCATGTTTGTGTCCGGTTTATACCTTTGACCTGCATAGTGGGATTTCAAAATTATTTGGCATAAATAATTATCATGAAAAGAGGATGTGTCACGAGCAGAACGATGTCACTAGCTCAAAGGTCAACGTAGCATTTGGCACTTTAACTTTGTGCATAGGCTTCAGTGAAAACGTTTTCATGTCCATGAAGGGACATATTTGGCATTTTTGGCATAAATGATCATCTTGACAAGACGATGTGTTGTATGCAAGAGCCCTGTCGCTAGCCTAAAGGTCAAGGTCACAGTCTGCACTTTAACTTTGTGCATAGACTAAAGCGAGAACCACAACTTTTTCCTGCATGGTGGGATTTCAACATTATTTGGCAAGATGATTCGTTGCAGTCAATGGCCATGTCACTAGCTTAAATGTCAATGTCCTAGTGCGTACTAAAGCTGTACGAATAGGCCATAATGAAAACATGTTTGTATCATATTCATGACTAATTTGCCTGAAATGTAAGTCACTTTGACCCAAGTTAAGAGTTTCTTGATCCTCACAATGCCAGTACCTTAATCAAGGTGCAATCTTACTCAAGGCACTAAGCGGTTCATCCGTGTCTGATGAACACATTTCTGGTCTTATTTGTTTTAGTGAAGCCATATTTCAGTGATCAGGAAAGATTAATCTTATATGCATACTAAATATATTTAGACAATTTTGGAAACGGGTGAATGTAGAAATAATAATATCAGTAAAAAAAGCCTTAAACTTGCAGATTCTGTCAGAAAGTCATGACACAAATATATGACTAGTTGCAATAATAGTTATTTTAAAACTCGAGTTAACACCCAAAACTGACAGATAGAATCTATCATTAAACTGAAAAATAGTTATGGAAACACGTTTTTGAAGGGTGTCTGATTTGTCAGTGCATTATCTTTAATGTTTTTGAAAGGTTCTGATTCGTCAGGGCATTATCTTTTACGTTTTTGTTTTGAAGGATATTTGATTTTTCAGTCAGTGCATTATCTTTTACGTTTTTGACAGGTTCTGATTTGTGAGTGCATAATCTTTTATGGTTTTTGAAGGATATCTGATTTGTCAAGGCATTCTCTTTTTAATAATGAAGTTTTCTTCCTCATATTCTGTGATATGTTCATATTCGTTTAGAAAGATGTTATATTTTTATCATTTCATAAATAGTATTTCTTTGAGATAAAATGTGGGCTACTGTTGACACTATTTGAAGCCCATATTTTACTTTTTTTTCACTGCCTGCTCAGGTCTGAAATTCTGCTTGATTTATTTTTACCCAAGTACACCAGTATAATTTCTTAAATTATTGGCTGAATTGCTTGACTGGCAGACTATGTGTACATGTCGATTTTACAGTTTTCCATGCACATACAGATGCTAGATTTTGCTGCGAATCTGGGTTCGAGGTTATAAAACGAGTATAATCTCAAACTCAAAATAAAGCACACTGATTGGCTGCTTTCGTATGTGTCTTAAGGCATCTTGTTTAATTTTCTTGCATAATATTTGAAAACAGAACTTCAGAACTGTCATAAGGGATAACATACAGCTTAACGAAGATAAACACTGTACTCTGAGTACCACAAAGAGTATAGGTCAGAGCCAGCTTTGGCTCGCATAACTAACTGTACTGATGCAATCGGAACACCGCTCGGCTTATTCCGTGATTCAACTGATTCACAGAATTGACCGAGCGGTGTTCCGATTGTGTATTGATGGTAAGGCTGTTCCTGATCCTGTGTTGTTTGCTCCTGCGTTAATTGTTATTCATTATGTCACATCACATGTAGTATAAATATTATATTGGTCATCCTTGAGTTTGTAATGGACTATTATGTAATGCATTTGTGTTGTTTTTCTACATTATGCTTTTATTTAAGGTGGTGATAATCACTGATTTGGGGCGAAGTAAAAAATCAGCATAAAATGCTGAAAATATAACAGATCTTCCCTAAAACTAGCAGATGCCTTCTTTATGTTGTTTCTCACGATTCAGAATCCAAAAATGCAGGACTTGTTGAAATTAAAAAGGGTTTATATAAGAAAATTTCAAAGGATAATTTTGTGCGCAAAAATCTGAAAAATAATCATCGTTATTAAATTTTTTTTCTAAATATTGGGAAACTAAAAATAATTACCATAACTGTCCCAAAATTGGAACAGTTTGGTTTTACAGTGCAGTAATGTGCCCCAAAACTGCAAATGGGATGGCAAATAGTGTAGACCCTGATCAAACTGCTCCTGTCTGATCTGAGTTTGCACTTTTTGCTCAGCCCTAACTGTCCCAATATATAGACCTTTTACGGTATACTGCGAGTATGATAAAGGTATAACTGCTCTACCTGTATTTAATTAATGCAGGCAGTGTACATGCACCACACATGGTCAGACATTTGAGAAAAAGTGACTGTTTTCATCTGGTTTACCTTACAAATTTGAGAAAGAGTTGGAAAAAAATTTGCCAGGACGCTCTTTTTAATGCATCAAAGAAACTTCAGAGCTAAGTATATTTTCAAGAATGAAGTTAATTTTCTAGATTTCTGCGCACAAAATTACCCTTTGAATTTTCCATATAAAACACTTTTTAAGAGCATGTCCCTCTATTCTGTATTCTAAACTGTAGAGAACAACAAAAATAAGAAGTTAGCAAACTTTCAGGGAGGTACGTTAATTTTTCATAGTTTTATGCAGATTTTTGTATTTATCACAAATCACCACCTTAATTGATTGGTATTAAATTGAAAAAAAAAGAAGAAAAAAAGACTAAACCATGAAAATACAATGAGTTACATGTCACCCTAAAACTTAGCAGGCTTTTACCTTTTATTGTTCTCTACAGTTTAGAATACAAAATGAGTGACATGTCGATGAAAAAAAAAGGGTCTATTATGGTTATTTGCAGCACAAAAATTTTAAAAGATAGCCATCATTGTTGAAAACGCGTTTAGGTCTTAGGGTTTCTCAGTACATTGAGAGGCGTGTCCTATCAATAACTTTCCCCCACTCTTTCTTAAATGAGTCGTGACATGACAAAACCAACAACGTGGCATGTTCACCCAGCGAGGACTAATATCAGCCAGGGCATCCACCCAGTCTGATTAAAATCTTCGCTGTAGGCATGGAGGTAGCATCTGCCTAGGCTGATCTGAGTTTTTGCTGTGAGCACATGCCACTTTGTTGGTTTTGTCGTGTCGCAGCTCAAATCCGTTTGTACAGATGAAAATAGCTTGTTTCGAATGTTCAACCATGTAAGTTGCATATATAATTGCTGACAAATGGATGGATTCATTGAATATGGAGCAGGTATGTGAACCTGTATGACACATACAGTATAGATGGTATATTACTGTGACCATACTGTTGTGTAAATGAAATACCGTAATGACCCTAGAACTTTTGACACACGATTTTTGGACAATTATTGTTCCAAAATTCTTAGAAAGTGGATTTTACGTACGTTAATGCATCCAAATGATGTTTAGTGAATGGCAAACGTTGTAGACCCTGATCAAACTGCTCCTAGAGCAGTTTGATCTGGGTCTACAATGTTTGCCCAGACCTGTCTGTCCAAATATTTAGGGTCATTACTGTAATTCAACTTTGAGATAGTAGTAGACTCATCTGTGCTGTCTAGATACTAAAACTGGTCAAAATAAGTTAAGCCCCAGCCGAAAATTTTCCATAGACTTAATGCAAAAACTTCCATGTTTGTTTTAACATAACTTTTTACTGAATAAAGATTTTTGCATAAAATTTTCAGCGAAGTAGCAGCAATGTGTCTCCTCAACATGTGCTAAGTTTCACTTATATTGATAAATATTCTATAGAGCCTCACAAATTTCAGTAAATGTCCCGTTTCCGTTCCCTATCATTCCTATAGTAAAACTGGCAAAAATATGGGTATTCTTGGAACATTAAGCACATATCCAAAGGCAATCGGTATTTTCAGTTGAAACTTTGTGTAATTACACCCAAGATACTGTTGTCTTATTTGAGTTGAGTTGGAGTGTTCAATTGTTTTAGACATTTTTGAAATAAACAACTAAACATTGGAAATTTAACATTTTGCCTATGGAAAAGACTGACATGGGGCTTAACTTATTTTGACCAGTTTATTTTGGGCGCAGGCTACTTCTTTTGTGTCAGTTTATACATGTACTAATAAGGAACAAGTTATGGATAAGACATTACTCTTAATGCCTTGAAGTACATGTATCCACACACCTAAATACATTTTCTATAATGATGGCAATTTATCCTATATGTGCCGCAAATAACCCATCTTCATGGCTGCGTTGTACAATAAGAAAACGTAAGAAACTGTACTAATTGCTAGGCTTTTATGTATGGTAGAGTCGGGTAACTTCGGACAAGGGTAAATTCGGACATACCATTGCAAACAGTAAAAATCCAGATGCTGAGCCGTCTCCTTAGGATTTTCACTGTTTGCCCAGTTAATTTTGCTTTAATTCCAAACAACTGACATACAAAGGAAACAATGCCACTGTCCGAATTTACCTACTGTCCGAATTTACCCGAATTTACCCTATATATAATATGAGACCAAGTCATTCTGTTTTCATAAATATAAATAAAATTGATTTGAAAGAACTTACTCTTTTTGTTTCAGCTCCTCAGAGAATTTCAAAAGAAGAGCCTCTGTGTGTGTGTTTGGGAGGGGGGAGGCGGGGGGGGGGGGGAAGAATTTTTCTCTTGTTTGTCTGTTCATCTCATCTGTCAATTTAGTATTCAATTGCATTTGTACAGATTGTTCGTTTAATTTTACCGCATTCGTATCTCTGTGTGGCTGTTTATCAGGGCTTTAGATCTTACCGAAGGTATTGACCGGGACTGAAACAGTATATAATGCACTGCATGCATCTTCGCAAGCCAAGAGTATGAAGTCCACTCTGTTCGTTACGTAACGAACAAAGAGGACTTAGTACCCTTTGCTTGCGAGGATGCACCTCTTGTAGTTCTCTTGTTTACAGTTGATCATAGGATCAGTACTCCACTTACAGCTACGATTCCTTTCCAAATCACAATTGAGCCGCGATGCGACAAAACCAACAATGTGGTTGTGCGCCCAGCGCAGACTCAGATCAGCCTGGGCATCCGCCCAGTCTGATCAGAGTCTTCGCTGTCCGCAGGAAGATAGGTTAGACCCTTAGCTACCCTTTAAGCGGTTAGGGAAGACTCTGCTCAGACTAGGCAGATGCCCAGGCTGATCTGAGTCTGCGCTGGGCGCACAACCACATTGTTGGTTTTGTCGTGTTGCGGCTCACATTATCCAGCGCCACTGACATGTCCATACCTCGAGAGACAATTGGCTTCGGCCTTTTGATTTTTCTCATCTGAAGCATAGTTGCACATATTTTACGAAAAAAATAAGTAAATAATAATGATAAAAATAATAAATAATAAGTAAATAAAGAAATAAAGAAAAAGAGAGAGAAAAAAGGCAACGTTTGTTTTTACAATATCTTCGTTAAGAATCACATGCTGTTTATAAAATCCAAACACATGCTGTTGTGACTACATTGTGTGCAACATATAAGGCTTCTGCGGCTGTTTATAAGCCTGAGAGTGACAAAAACGCAGACGACAAAATTTACCCCTGCCAAATCTAAATAAATAATAAAAAAAAAAAAAAGATTCGTCCGAGCTATATCATATCATTTAGAAGAATTCAAGACTAGAGGACAAACAGTAAAGATTTAGATGAGGCGGCTCACCTGGATCTACGCTGTTTGCAAATGTATATATATATCTATATTTTCCATGTTTGGTGCATCGACGTCAGTATGTCTTCATTTCGACGTGGTTGGTTGGTTGGTTGATTTGATGCTTAACGTCCACGGTAAACAGCTAAGGTCATGTCGGGACGGTCAGTTAACCTAACCACACTATTCCTGGGCAGGCTTAGACCTCCTAAGCGGTTAACCAGTACTAAGTGCACATACTTTCGCCGGTAACTGACAACTGCCCTTCTTGAATCAGCGGAAGGAGACACGAAAGTTTGTGGCCAGACCGGGTTTCGAACCCAGGACCTCTGACTTATAAGTCAGGTGCCCTACCGATTGCGCTACGCGGCCCGGCTATTTCGACGTGGTGTGCAGTAGTAGATTTCAATTCTCGTATTGACGTGATCCCTGCACCTCAGCGGAACGAATCCATAGCCGCAGCCGAGCGTCCGTCCCTGTCCTCGTCGAATGTCGTTGGTAGCCGCGACCATAGGGAGACTCTTCCTGGAAGCACCACTCATCATCAGGTATTCTTCTTAGCAACAACGACCCTTGTTAGGGCCACACCGTCGATGTATGTTCGCCGCCACGTGACTGGATTGCCACGTGGCGTTGCCACTCCTTCTCCACGCTGAGGTCTACACACGCCTGGTAAACTATCACAGGTACCTCCGCGGAGGTACCGATAAAATGTTGTGACAGGCATCCGGAGCTACCTGTGACGGACCAAAAATAAACAAAAAACGGTAGGTATTCGTCTTTTTTGATAAAATACATTGGTTTAAACATATTTTATTTTCAAAATACACATAATAACATACAAATAACACAATTACACAAAGCAATAGGATCAGAACGAAAGCTGGTAGCTTATATAGCTCTTCTCCTGGAATAAAATACATTATAACCTGGGGGTTTATTGAAAATCAAAGAATGCTATTCGACCCTTATATACATTAAGTTTTGTCACACGGTATATCCCCGGGAACTTTACATATATACAGAAGATATGACTTTTGAAGTGGCTTTAAGGTCAGGCGAAAGTACTCAAAACAAGAACAAATCGGTTGTTTTAGGTCCTAAATGCACTTTTCTTGCATAAGAATCTGTTGATCTGGATACACTGACGTAAAGTAAACCTCCTTGCCCAAATATAAATGCCGATAAACTCCAAATGAGGCTGGATCGGTAAAAAAACAACTGGAGGTGCCTGTGATGTAAGAAAATATAGCGAAAATCTGAAGATTTATAGCGGTTGCAAATATTGATATTCTTCATCTCTAGACCACTGCCTTGATAGGATCGTTAATTCAACGTCTCAATTATCTATCATAATGCGAATATCAAGCATAGTTTTGTTAAAACGACAGACAATGGTCATGAACTTATACGATCAGATTATACATCCTGCTCTAAAAGTAAAAAGTATGCAAAGACCAGGAACTGAAACAATCAAAATCCAAATCCAGCCCTCAAACCATAGTTGGAAACAACTAAGATTACAAATAATCAAGATACAGAGAACATATGGCCAACCGAGTGAGCAGCTTGTTCCCGAAAGGTGGCCACTCAGCAACCCAAACCGAACCAAAAATAATAAGAACATACATAAGGTAAAACATCACAGAAAGTCTGACACCAAAAACAGGCAACAGAGAACCACAACAGAACTACCGCCTTGGAACGGTCAGTAATGAATTACTGGGGGGCTTAAATCGATTTTACAGGCCCAACCTCACCCTCAGTTTCTGAAGTGGTACAAAACATTTAGTTGGTTGTTCGGTTCGCATAAAAACCAAGATGGAAGTAAGTATACGTTGACCATAGTCATAGTCCATAAAAGACACGCATGGTAAACCGAATAAAGAGCTCTTTCCCAGACAGGTGGAAATTCACCTACCCCAAATGAAAACAACGCTAACTTCTGTTTTACCTATTTTATATTTTAAATTACAAAAGTAACCAGAATGCAAAGTGAGCAGCTGTACAGGACCTTACTGCCAGAAGACTACAGACAAGCGGACAGTGGAAGACGTAACATTGATGCTTCACAACAGAAATCCAAAATCCAAAACAGATCATCTCAAAGTTAAAGTCTCCGTATCTGTTAGTCAAACATTGACGAGTTGTACGTAGCTGTTGAAAATTTACTGCCTAATTCAGTATTAGAATAGTTATGAAATGCGCTTAAATAAGAGGCAGCGTTTTTGTGAATGGTGATGACTGCCTGTTAGTCATTCCAGATCGTTAGAAATTGTCGAGGTCACACGCCACTCGAAACGTTTGCAAAAACAACGTTTCAGAAGATGACTTTTATGTAGTAAAAGTGCTCTTTTGTTACCAAATTTGATGCAGTGGCTGTTCGGAGACTTTGAATTACACGTTATTTGCAGTAAGATTCCGATCACTTCAATATACTAAACGGTGTAATACTGAGAACATGTCACCTGCCGATGATGTAATCTGTAGGCCTTACGGGTGTTTTTGGATTCTAGCGCCAATAATTCAAAACTACCCTGACTGAATCACTTGTAGCACCTATCACTCCAGTTACCACAAAGTTAACACATACAGCGAGCGTCATACGACACATGCGAGCGACACGGGTGAGGTACCAAAAGGATCAACACTATAGATACCTGTACGTGTATGCCTGTTGACGGGTATCGGCAATTTTGACAATTTGACACACCATACGTGTAGCTGACTTGACGTGTGACCTCGACAATTTCTGACAAGTTGGAACGACTCATAGCCAGCACATCCCGATCACAGTCATCACCAGTCACAAAATGTTGACTCCTATTTAAGCGCACATTTCATAACGATTCTAACACTGAATTAGGCAGTTAATTTTCAGCAACTATGTGAAATTCGTCCATGTTTGACTAACAGAAGCGGAACAAATTGGGCAATAACTCATTGAGATGGTGTTTTAGAAATTTTAACATGGAATTTCATGATATACGCATTATGATAGCTTAATGGGACGTTGAATGAATGATTCTTTCCAGGCAGTGGTGTAGAGAAGATGTCAATATTTCCTGCTGCAATAACTACATGTATTCAGATTTTCACTATATTTGCTTACATCACAGGCACCTCCACACCATTGCAGGCACCTCCAGCTGTTGTTTTGAAAAAATCAAGCCTTATTTGTAGTCAATCGACATTTACATTTGAGCAAGGAGGTTACCTTAACCCCAGTGTGCCGAGAAAAACAGATTCGTATGCAAGATCACTGCAATTAAGACCAAAAACGGCCGAATTCTTTATGTTTTGAGTACTGTGGGCTGACATCAAAGCCACTTCAAAAGTCGTATCTTTGGTTAATATGGAAAGTTCAGGGGGATATAATGTGTGACAAAACTTTATGTCTGTAAGGGTCGAATAGCACTTTTTGATTTTTAATAAACTCCCTGGTTATTTTATATTTGGTCAAAAAAGAGGAAAACCTATCGTTTGTTGTCATTTTTGGACAGTCACAGGCAGCTCCAGGTGCCTGTCACAACTTTTTATCGGTACCTCCGCCGGAGGTACCTGTGATAGTTTACCAGGCGTGCTACATCGTCCGAGTTCCGAAGGAGCGACGTGGTGTGCCTGCTGGGTTAGACGTTATATACAGACCGTATTTATTCAGTTATAAGACAGGAGATTACCCTTCAAAATTTACTGCATATGATTTCAGTCGTGTGTAATACAACGATAACATGTTTTTTTCTTCATCTCCCCAAAAAATTCTAAAGATCTAGAACCGTCTTATGACAAGACTGATCTCGATCTTTGGGCCTGATTGTTTATTAGAAAGCGAAAAAACGCCTGCAAACGAAGAAAAATGATAATGATTAAGATTGGTTTAAACATATTTTATTCAAATTGTTAAATGCATGTATACATTGTAACAATACAAATAATAGGATTGGAACGAAAGCACAGGTACTTATAAAGTTCCTCTCCTTAACTACATGTATATATCAAACATGCAAATATCATGGCGATAGCTTAACATAAAATGTTAATTCATAAAAAGTTAATTCATATCACGAGGGCTCCGCTCCGCGCTCGTGATATGATCTACTTTACAACTGACCCCCAAACAGTGAATTATTACTCAACAATTCACTGCTAGAGCTGATCTATTTCTTAAACAAAATTTTCATTTAAATATCGTTTACAAAATAATGATTACGATTTGCATATGATTTTTTAAAGGAGAGAGAGAGAGAGAGAGAGAGAGAGAGAGAGAACCATGTCAGCTTTTAACTCCTGAAAAGTTTTAAAATACAGTCAACTCTTGATATCACGAACACTGGTACCTCAAAGTACCCTCTTGTATCAAAGAATATATTTCGGACACATTTCCATTTCTGATTTACATTTCAACTTCTGTTATCTCGCAAACTACTGATACCTCAAAGTAAAATTTCTATCTATCTATCTTTCTTAACATCTTAACCTCCGAGGGGGACGTCAGACGGGTTCCGGTAAACCAAGTATTGAAGTGGGGTAGCTGAAGTAAAAGCTCAGAAGAAGGTGGGGGGGGGGGGGGGGGGGGGGGGGCGAAATGAGTTTGTACAGGGCGAGAATAGTGTTAATATAGTAAGAAGATAAAACAAAAGCTGATGTTAAAGGGAAATCACCCTATAAAAACTGCAATTGAAATTTTGTTGAAACTTCACACAGTGGTAGAATATTATATGCTAAGTGAAAATACGAAATAAAAAAATGGGGTCACCGTACTACTTTTTGAGATAACGCAGCACCATCTATGTGCCTGTTTGAAACATGACTATGTCTATTACGAACACTTTATCCGAGAAAATAGATGACCGATCGTTTCGAAATAAAGAATAATTAACTCCTCTTTCTTGTCTCTTTGTTTGCCTATCAAAATTGTCATCGTCGTACGTCTCATTCTATAGGTTATTTTTAGTTTTTAGTTTCCCGCCATTTTCCATTATTGGAAAAAAACGTGGAATTTCTTCAATATGAGAAGTTTTACAATTGAAATTTTTATATACTTTTGGTATAGTAAAAAAATGATCCACCTCGTGCAATTACATGTAAGCAAATAAAAAATATAGGTCATCGACCAAATATTCGAGTTATGGAAGGAAGACCACTTTTATTTTGTGCGGTTTTCATATAAGCGCGTTGACGTCAAGGTTTTATGCGTTGACGTCGCTTTCTATTTGGCGCCATTAACGGCCATATGGATAGCGCTCTTACCTTTCGATGCTTTTTATAGCAATGCAATATAAATCCCTATTCAATTTCAGCAATGCTCTTATGTCATGAACATATTGTCTATATGAAATTGTCGCCTTCAAAATTTTCTCGTATGCAGACAACATATTAATGAGAGAAATTCAAAGGACTGAAACTAGGCAGCATGGTCATTGTTATTTCTCATAGAATTTCGAACTTTTTGTTTTTGGTCCAGATTATATCACATTTATATCTGATGAACAAGTTTATGTGCGAACATTCAACTTATTGGACCCGGCCATTGCCCGGCATGTATTTTCACGGCAATGCTTTTTCCGTGGTGCATGATTTCAATTTATCATTTGATGATGAGACCAATTTCGGAGGATGTGCATTTTGATAAGTTTTCCCTGTTCGCATTGACAATCTATGTCTAGGGCGATTAGTGAAAAATAAGAGTGTCGCCGCCTAGCCGTTGTAAAATTTGTATCTTACGAGAACAATATGGCTGATCGTCTTATGTCACTTACGTTAAATCTTAGAAGCAACTGTTCAAAAGAAAAGAAAAAGACAAAACATAATTACCGTAACGACATGAGCTAACAATAAAAGCTTAGATCAGCCTGCGCATTTGCTCAGTCTGATCTCCGCTTTCACTGTTTGCATGGGTATTTCATGACTCAAGCAAACGGTACCAAGTCCTTATTTGTATTTATACTTGCAATAAGTAATTACGAGATTCAAACCCCGCTTGCATTTTTCACAGCCTCTCTTTACCTGACAAATAATTCCTAAAAAATTACACACTACCCGCCAAAACAATTGGCGCTCTCTTTTCCGTATAAAATTCTTCAGCCCCATTTTTGTCGTATTTTTTGTCCAGATTATTAACCATTTTTCTGTCGCAAAACACGTATACGTTTGTTTCAACAAAGAGCCAATGTTTTCTTCGAAAGTGACGTAAACGTTTTAGCGTTACGGCAAACGACGTCATGATAACCATAGCAGGAAACAATGACGCTGCGTCAAAATGTATGCGCACGAACATTGAGGCGATTTCCCTTTAAGGGAGAGACATGGACCACCTGACAGGCAGAACTGCTGAACTGCGCCAATGTTGGAAGGACCTGTATATGGGCTGGTAGGGCAGTCCAATGAATAATAGACATTGGGAAGAATGTGAAACCTGTACGTGGGGTGATCATTAAATAATAGAAACACCTTTGTAGATAAGTTGATAATATACAGAAATAAGTATCACAAAAGAGTGTCTTTTGAGCTTTCGAATTCATGTTTGAAACTGAAATAAATTTTAACGTGTTACCATTGCAACATATGAGGAGAACCTCATGCTGGGTACAGCGTGTACATGATTATTTTTCGACGTCATTTTGGTAAGAAGGTGCTTGTATTATGCTTATTTTGTGCGATAAGAACGGAGAAATTGAAAATGTTGGAACATATTCCGTTTAAGTTAGGTTTTGGCTTTAGAAAGACACATATAATGATTCTTTATGAAAACGTTCTAAAATCTGGCAGGAATTAAAGCTGAAGCAGGGGGTAAAATAATTGAATTTTAGGGAGTTTGACATTTTATACCGTTATTTCAGGTATTATGCTAAAGTTAATTGATCGGGTATCAAGTACAGGATGATGTTGCTTCTTTCTGCTATACGATTTTCCCAAGACTTTGTTTGTTAAATTGCAATGACGTCGCAATTCTAGTTCCTTCGGCTGAAAATCAGCGGAAAACATCAAATTTTGCTCGATCAAATGTCTTTCACGGTCTGTATTTCTGCCAGGCTTGAGAGCAAGTCATGCATAACTATATATTTCTTTCAGTATCTGAACCTTGCACGAAGCAATCACACATCATAAACTTTTATCCATTCTTTGTAACTAATCAGCAGCAAATATACAAGAAAATATTCAAAAATTTTGAGACTAAAGCCTCATAAGTTTAAGGCATCGTTGCCATGGCAACGATATTCGGGTCCATCGAATTACCCCAAACCACCCCAAAACACCCCAAACCACCCCAAACCGCCTGAAAACCACCCCCAAACCACTTTTCTTCATTCTTTTTCAGGTTAAAAATAGTTTCTAAACGTTTTGTTTATGCTTTTAATGATTTCAAAACTGTAAAATAAAAAAAATAAATATCTTTTTTTATGCAGAAACAATGATTTTCATATGGTATATGCTGATAATATGTTATATGTATGTATGCTGTTTGTACATATGTACATATGTAGACACTAAATATGCTTGCATGTCTACATATATGTTTGACAGCACATGCATGTTTACATGCACGTGTAAGTATATGCATGTAATATACCATTCAGATTCATGGAAGCACAGATACACAAATATAGCCTGCATATTGGTAATGACAATTCTTCCATAAAGCTGCAAATGTAAATCAATTATCATTAATTATAAATATTTTTAGCATAAGCAAACATTTCTAAAGCAGTGTGAGTTCCTGCAAAATACTAAATTTGGTATGGAGTGATCTAGTTTTGGTGGTTTGGGTGTTTTTGTGGGAGGTTTGGGGTGGTTTTGGGTGTTTTGAGGTGGTTTGGGGTGTTTTGGGGTGGTTTGGGGTAATTCGATGGACCGACGATATTCTTAAACAATACTTTGGGACTTAATAATATGTAATATGCTTGCTTCTTAGGTATTATATATCTGGAATACTGTTTTAATACAAAGCTTATGAAATAAATGCTAGTTTCCATTATTTAATGATTGCCCCTCGTAATAGACTTTAAGAGTGGGAATCTGTCTGTATGAAAGGTGATGGATATGTCTTGATAGCCCAGTATTTCGTGTGAGGTACTGGGATGCTGATATTGCAACAAGGTCATATGTGGCCTTGTACAGCATTACATGTCGGTACGTCTTTGGTCCAGGGGCGCCAGTTTAGGTCCTCCAGCATAGCAGTGACGCTGGAAGTGTAATTTGTGGGGCCATTACTGGCGAAAGTAAGTGCCCTTAGTACTGGTTAATTGCTTAGGAAGTCTAAACCTGCCCAGGAATAGTGTGGTTAGGTTAACTGACCGTCCCGATATGACCATAGCTGTTTACTGTGGACGTAAAGCAATTTACAACCAACCAGCAACAACCACATTTGACACTAGATTTAAGTGTTAGGGGTTGTTCTATGACGGACGTGATCATAAGCAAAGAAAATTTTTCGGTGATTTGCAACACTCAACTTTCGGTTTGCAGAATGAAATTGCGTCTTCGGTGCAAGAAAACAACGAAAATTTTCGTTGTTTCGGAAGAAAAGCAAGATAATTCAAATTTATCAGACATCAGATCAGCCGTTGGAGAACTGTTTGGCGATATTGGGTATCAAAATTAATATTGCATTGCAGTAGAAGTTTTAATTGACACATCAGATTCGCACCCCAATGTTTCGTACCCAGTGCCATACAAAATATAAATCTTGTTTTTTTTTATTATTGAGTAGTGAGTATGTCAGTCGGTGCTTATTCAGTTTGAAATAATGACTTTATAAAAGCACTTGCAGGTTGACATTCTGAGTGGGGAATGGCAGAAAGCGGGTTGGAGAATAGAGTAAGGGGACATGGCTTCGCACAGGGCATGGCTTCGCACACCTACGAGATTTCTGGGTACGTGTACTCACCGGATCGGACCGGATCGGGCATAATCACCGGATCGGACCGGATCGGACCCGAATTTTACCATTTATAGCTATTTTATCATACTTTCTTTGACGAATAATGATTATATTTTGCATAATATAGTGTATCGAACGGATACACTACTTGAAGGAGTTCTCATCGCATCTATGACTTGTTCATGTGATGTATCCAGCAGGTATTATTTCTGTTCTAACTGCCTCAATAACCTGTACCCACGTTCTATGTTTTGTACAAAAAATAGAAAAAAATCACATTATTTCATCTGACAATTTTTTTAAGGCGACGGCTAGTGACAACCGGTTGTCAGCAGCCTCACAGGCTAGAGACAACCGGTTGTCACCAGCCTGTGAGGCTGCTGACAACCGGCTAATAAATTAATACACATTTTAAAGGACAGAAAGCATTGGTTCACTGTAAAAACATCACAAGTAATTCTCCTTAGGTTTATGCTTTAAATCGAGCTACATATAAATCACAACAACAATAAATCTGCAAATAAAAAACAAAATTATGGAGAAGAGATATCTTCTAAAAATAGATTTTCTAAGGGAAGTAACTCAAATCATACTTTGTAAGGGAACTAACTCAAAATACCACTCAAATTTTCCCTGAAGTTTTATGTGCTAATTCTGTTTGCACAATTGCCTCCAGGATTATAGTAGTTATATTTGTATTCATATTATGAATTTGTAGTTTATTTTTCCTAGTGGATAGAATCAGTAAATAAAGACATTTGCTTGACTGAACAGCAAGAATATAACTGTATAGGGCAGAGCATGCAATGATAACTGGAAAATTTATGTAAAACCTTTTTTCCATCAAGGTAAATATATAATTTGTGTGCATGTGATGCATAAATTCTTTTAGCTATTTCTATGAATAACTCAATGACTTTCAGACAATAATAATGTAGATAATAAAAACACACAGAAATTTACATCTGATTTGTTTAACAGTTCCTTGCTTTCTACAATCAACTTAAAACTTGATCAGAGTGAAAACAAATATCAACAAATATCATGATATACATGTAATAGTAATACCATGAAACTAATATTTTTAAAATATTTTTGAGTTTTATTATTTGAAAATAATAGGATTTCTAGTAACTGGTTGTCAGCAGCCTGTGAGGCTAGTGACAACCGGTTGTCAGCAGCCTGTAAGGCTAGTGACAACCGGTTGTCATTAGCCACTTCCTTTTTTTAATTTCCATAACCATTAAATCAAACTGTATTGCCTGTATGCCTGTTTATGCACCTGTCCGTCCCCAACAATTCTCCTCACCTCGATATAGTCACGCTAGGTACTGAAAATTCAGTTTTTGGATGTAGGGTAGTATTAAGTTTGTTAAAAATGACCGAACTAATATTTCTTTGATTTTCCTACAAAATATATCAAAAGATTTGTAAGATAGTGTAGAATACTAGGATAACACAACATTTTTGAATTAAGATCCGTGCTTTAAGAAAAACGTAGAAAACTGAGTAACTTTTTGCTCATTTTCTCTATTTTCCCTATATACTATTAGGAAATGATGGCCATATCAATCAGAGCAAAAATGACCGCATTAAATGTAAACTTAAAAGTTTGAAAAAATATCTATGTGCAGCTAAAAAAGTGCACTATATTGACCTAACACAACATTTTTCATTTTTTATTCAGGAAAGACAAAAATAGAGAAAAACTGTCAATGTCCTATCTAATTTAATGCTATTTCAAGCTCACGTGATATCGTCGTTTACAGGTAGATTATACGGGGCTGAGGAAAAAAGTTGCCCATCCTCTATGTCAAACATGCTAACCCAATAGCACAACAGTAAGTTCATTAAGATAAATCTTACTGTAATATATAATGTTGGATACGCTATCTTATTCAAAGTATAAACACTAACAGCCAAAGAAAGTATGATAAAACAGCTATAAATGGTAAAATTCGGATCCGATCCGGTCCGATCCGGTGATTATGCCCGATCCGGTCCGATCCGGTGAATTTACGTACCGCATTTTCTTAATATGTGCCAGTCATCAGTTGTCTGAACATCATTTTGTTTTGCAAATATTTCAAGGTTGTTTAAATGAAGGCTTTTGACATCACTTCCACGTGCAGTGCATCACATGCATTTTGGTCCCAAAATATATAAAATATTCAGATCAAAGTAGGGAAAGTTTAACATTTTTAGAACAGGCAATATTATTGATAGCACACTGTCGAAATTTGGCTCCTGAAATGTTAATGAAATTGTTATTTGCTCTCTTCAGAATACAAAGTGCACAATCATCAAAACCTATGCCATTTGTATGGACACCAAAGATTTTCCATGCTACAGGGTGTGAATTTTGTCCCTCACTTTTATAAGAAAAGTCTGCATATTATTTTTAGCTGTCTTCCTATTTTGTCATAAGTCCACTGTAAGATTACACAGTCGAGCTGTGATGGATTCAACAACAAATTGTCAGTCACTTATTAACCAGTGTTTTAAAATCAAATAAAATTCTGAAAATCGCTGATTTTTGTCTTTCCATTTGTAGAAGGAACATTGACATTATACTATTACCCTGCAAACTATAAATAAAAATAGCATATTGGCTGTTGTTTTATGGTTTTCATTTACTGGTTCTAAGGTATATGGCACAATATTCAATGACATCTAGAATGCTTCTATTTCCTGCTAGAAGAGGTGTGCGAAGCCATGTCCCCATATACCCAAAATATTACGTAGAACTGCACTATATATTACTGCATGTGCTACTTATGACGTCAGGGTCTGAGACCAAATATTTTCTTACTTAATTTCCAGAAAGAGTCAAGGTAATAATATGAAGAAACAGTCGTTATGTTACAAGCTTTGTCAGCCAATGCTGCAAAAGTCATAAAAGTGTGCGAAGCCATGTCCCCTTACTCTAGTTGAAACTAACTGCACATAAGCAAACTCAGTTTTAGGAAATAAGTTCTGCTATATATATAGTGGTCCTTTGGGATCACTGGGCTCTTTTTTCATCAGTTAAAAATAGAGATTGCTGAAACTCGAGAAGACAGACAAGACTGTGTGTTGAAGACAGACACACTTTGTGAAATTGGCTGAAATGTTTTGGTGTAGTTATGCACCAGTCATTTCATTTGCGACCTCAGCTACTCAGGGACAGAGGAACTTGGGGATAGGGGGCTAAGGTATAGTGTTTTTGGCGGAGGGATATAGCTTTCTCCATGTCCGTCCATCCATCCGTCTGTCCGTCCGGAGCCCTTACTAGATAACCATTGAGCGGAATTTCATGAAACTTATAATAAATGTATATCACTATAAGGTGCTGATGCCTGTGAAGTTTTGTCACACTGGCTTCAGTATTGCATGAGTTATTGCCCTTGAATTGCATCAGTTTTTCCGTCCGGAGCCATTACTAGGTAACCATCGGATGGAATTTCATGAAACTTATAATAAATATATATCATTATAAGGCGCTGATGCACGTGAAGTTTCGTCACACTGGCTTCAGTAGTGCAGGAGTTATTGCCCTTGAATTGCTTTCAAAATGATAAAATAAGCCATAACTAAGTAACCAATTATTAGAATTTCATGAAATGTATATCACTATAAGGCGCTGATGCACATGAAGTTTCGTCACGCTGACTTCAGTAGTGCCTGTGTTATTGCCTTTGGATTGCTTTCAAAATGATAAAATGAGCCATAACTAAGTAACCATTTATCAGAATTTCATGACATTTAAAAGAACTGTGTATCACTATTAAACAATGGAATTCTATGAAACTTTTACTAAATATGTCTTATTGTCACAGGGTGATGCATGTAAAGTTTTGTTGAACTAGCTTCAGTTTTGCATGCGTTAATGCCCTTGAATTGCTTTAGAATAGACAAATCAAGTCATAACTAACTCACCAGTGAACGGAATTTCACGAAACTAAAAACAGTTATGTATCATCATAACATAACAGTTAACTTAAGTTTTGTCATGATGGCATCAGTAATGCATGAGTTACTGTCCTTGATTTGATTTAAAATACACAAATAAGCCATAACTAAGTTGCAAATGAACAAAATTTCTTGAAACTTGATATAAATATATATAAGCACAGTGAGATGATACTGAAGCAATTCGTTTAGAGTGGCCTCACTTATACATATGGATTATTGCCCCTTGATTTAAAGTCCACAGCTTCAGTCGTTGCAAAGTAACCAGTAAACAAAATTTTATCAAACTGAAAATAAGCCATAAACAAATCAGCCATTTCGGTGGGGGATATTAATTCAATGAATTTACTTGTTACCTTTGCATGTTCCTTGCATGTGGTGGACTTCGGACTGGCTGGGCAATGAATAAAGACCCCACCTGTTGACCATTGTCCCCTGGGTTGGGGATTTTAAAGAGGGATTTGAATAGACATTTGACCCAACAGTGCTGGGAAATCTTTATAAAATGACTTGAGTGGTTGCTATACTGTTGCTAAGACAGAATTTCTTTGAAGGAAACTCCCTACAACTATGAAATTGTCTCTGGAGGAACAGTCTGAAAATGTCTGTTCCTCCAGAGCAAATTTCATAGATGCAGTGAACCTCCTTCATAGAATTTTAGCCTTAGCAACAGCATAACAACGACTTAAGTCATTTTATAAATATGGCCCCTGGTCTTCAAAAAGCAAAGTTAAGTCCTTGCTATTCCAAGACCTGTAATAGCTGGAGTTGCAAATAACTGGTGTATTACGTTGCGGCCAGTGACTGAATTTAATGTAAATCTATACAGATTTTGATTTTTTCTGTTTTTAGAAATTTTCAGTTCAGCCTGAACAATGCAGATGTTCTTGAAGATGAATCTAAGACCCTAAAGGACTATGGTGTAGTAGGAGGGGATCTTATTTATATTGTGGTGGAAAATAAATCAGGAGATGACAGTGAAACTTCAACTGGCAGTACACCACAGGTAAATTAGCCACATAATTCAGCCTGGTCAGTTCACATAAGGCTTCCAGAGCTCTAGATAAGAGGGAGTATTTTGTGATAATTAGGCTTAATTTTTGTTAATTCTGCATAAAAACATATGTTGTGACCCCTCATCTGAACCGTCTCGACCAGACGATTCAGATGAGGGGTCACAACATATGGTTACAATGAGAAACAAGAAAAATTATCCTCAATTATCATCAAATACGCCCTCTTATCTGCAGCTCTGATAAGCCTTAAGATGTCTTAATCGCAATGTCACATTGGGATTAAGAACTATTCAGTCTGGTCAGTTGACATAAACCTCAAGGTGTCTTAATAAGACATCTTGAGGCTTATGTGAACTGACCAGACTCCACATTTCTCATTTACGGTGACTTGATAGACTTTTGTGGGAGTCTATTTTGCCATTTTTATATTTACCTACCTTCTCAATGGGGTCAACTTTTAAAAAAAAAAGCATTTGCTCCTGTATGAGCAAATGTTTTCCTTTAAAAGAGTTGACCCTGTTTCGAAGGGTTTCATCGCTTTGGGAAGCATAAAGGAAGTCACAAAAGTTGTTCCCCATTTTAAAAATGGCAGAAAATCATGGAGGTGTACCCATACCCTTTAAAGATGACTGGACATACCTCCATGTTTTTTGGCCGTGCTTGCAAAGGGAAACAACTTTTGTGACTTCCTGTACGCTCTCTTGAATGACGTAGCTCTTTCAAAATGGTTACAACTCTTAAAGGAAAGAATTTTCTTCTCAAGGAAACAAATTCATTCGTATCAGAGAAGACTACAATGACATAGGAGAGATTTGTTTTTAAATAAGAGTTCTGAAAGTTCTAGTAAAGCTAACATAAAACCATTATAAATGTTTTAATAATTTGTGGTACATGTACTTGTTTATTTTCTTGTAAATGCAGGTCAGTCCTCATGTAACACAGTCCAACAATTCTGATGTGCTAGATAAGACTAGAAACCAGTCAGTTTCAGAGCAGCAGGGAACCAGTGCTGCCAATTACAGTTGTGAACAAATGAATACTGGCACCCATTCTGGAGACAGTGGTAACCAGTCTACAGAGACTGGTGTCCAGTCTCAACTACCAGACTGTGATCCAGTTGATATTGCAGTGGTAAACAGGTGTTTGCAGGAACCAGTACTGTGTCGGGATGCCTCAGAAACTTCAGTTCCGTCCCTGCTTCGGGAAGTGTTTGAAGAGGCAAGTCCACAAGATTCTGCGGAGGTTCTCAGTGTCGTTCTACATGTACTTATGTTGGAGACAGGATATGTTACACATTCACAGGTAATTAAGGTGGGTGGGTACACTATCAGGGAAAGCATCTCTGCTATTTTTGTCGAGCCAGCTTGCGGTGAGCGAGACATAGTTGTTACAATTTCAGTTCGGTGTATGTCCGTGCGTGAGTTAGTGCGTGCGTGTGTGCGTGCGTGTGTGCGTGCGTGTGTGCGTGCGTCCGTCCGGATTTGTCTGGGCCATAACTTCTACATTTATGGATGGATTTCAAAATAATTTGGCACATTTGTTCTCCTTGATGAGTAGAAGTGTCTTTTGACACATTTGATCAGGTAGGTTCAAGGTCAAGGTCACATTTGAAGGTCAAATGATAAAATGGCCATAAATTGAGCTTGTCCGAGCCATAACTTCTACATTTACGGATGGATTTCAAAATAATTCGGCACAATTGTTCTCCTTAATGAGTAGAAGTGCCATTTGAACATTTGTTCAGGTAGGTCCAAGGTCAAGGTCACATTTGAAGGTCAAATGATAAAATGGCCATAAATTGAGCTTGTCCGAGCCATTACTTCTACATTTGTGGATGGATTTCAAAATAATATGGCACAACTGTTTTCCTTGATGAGTAGAAGTGCCATGTGGAACATTTGTTCAGGTAGGTCCAAGGTCAAGGTTGCACCTGAAGGTCAAATGACAAAATGGCCATAATTTGAGCTTGTCCGAGCCATAACTTCAATATTTACAAATGGATTTCAAAATAATTTGGCACAATTGTTCTCCATGTTGAGTAGAAGTACCATTTGGAACATTTGTTCAGGTAGGTCCAAGGTCAAGGTCGCACTTGAAGGTCAAATGACAAAATGGCCATAAATTGAGCTTGTCCGAGCCATTACCTTTACATTTATTCATGGATTTCAAAATAATTTGGCACAATTGTTCTTCTTGATGAGTGGAAGTGTCAAGTGACATACATGTTTGGGTAGGTCCTAGGTCAAGGTTACACTTGAAGGTCAGATATTGTAATTGTCATAAATTGAGCTTGTCTGGGTCATCACTTCTACTTATTTTCCTTTGTGAAAATTTGAAAAAAAGAAGAAATATGCTTGCTAAGCATGATGTTGTTTGGCTTCTTTCCAGAGTGAAGCAGTTACTTAGTCTTGACATACTTATAGGTCACTATAGCAAACAGCGGGCTCGACCAGTTGTCCCTGGACAACCTTCTAGTTATTTATACCTCCTGTATCAGTTGGGGTCAACTCTTAAAGAAAAGAGAGCAAAATCTTTTCCGTAAAAACAGACCCCATTTTGAAAGGACTTCTTTGTACTGTGAAGCAAATATGAAGTCACAAAAGTTGTCTCCCTTTGAAAAAATTGCGGAAAACATGGCTTCTACCCATTCATCTTAAACATTGTCTTTGGTAAAAGGTTACTTCTGTTAGTGTTACATTCACAAAACACTGAATATATCTGAAAGGGTTGGTGGAACAAGGAAGTGAAATAATCATTGCAACACACAAGTAACATAGTTCAAAACTAATGTAGGGTTTATGCAAGAAGAACCCTAATCTTTGACAACAAATATAAAATTCAGAATGCATTAATTTTGTTTTCAGGTAGCTAGAATTAAGAACAAAAAACTAACTTTATTTGGTGCATATGGATGTATTAATATTAGGGTTTTCCCTGACACAGAATCCCCTGATGCAGGATTCTGCGTCATTTACTCCCAAAGTCATTCCGGGGACTCACAGAAAAAAACCTTCAGCAGAAGGTTTTAAATTCTGGTGCCAGAAATAATTGCAATTACTGAATGTTGGTAAAGAATCAAATAATAGTTATTTATTTACAGAATAAAGCACAAATTCCTATTTTCAAACTTTTTAATAGAACGGGACCCTTAACTTTCTGCATGGGACCCTTAAAAACAAAAATGAGGGTCCAAAGGACTCCTCACATTCTGAACCTAGGGAAAACCCTGATTAATATGCACTAAAGGAAATTTCATGAAATTTTATGATTACAGATCTCTTTTTCTTATAAGAATTATAAGTGTTATGTTAAGTTCAAGAACATGTTAATGTTAAAAAAAACATTACTTTTTAGTCTACATGTGCAACAGTTTTGCCAACGGCTTGGAGACAGCCTGGATGTTACAGATTTCAGTACACATACCCTGGGTGCCAAGATCAGACATGCTCAATTACAGTCATACCAGCAGGAAAAACAACCATTATACATGGTAAACCACGAAAGGTGAAAGGGTACACTTCAAAGGGAAGCAACTTTACCATTTTGATTTTTGCCTTCTTTTCCAATGGGGGTCAACTCTTAAAGGAAAGAACTTGCTCCCATAGGAGGGAATTCTTTCCTTTAAGGGTAGACCCCATTTTGAAAGGGCTAAATTGACAAAACAGCAAACAGAAAGTCACAACAATTGTCTCCCTTTGTAAAAATGACAGGAAAACATGGAGGTGTACCCATTCACCTTATACTCATGTTTGGAATCAAAAAGTAAAGGACATTTGTTACTCAACAGTTCTGTGCTACAGCTGAACTATTTCAATTCTAACACTCAAAAATGCTGAAAAAGTATTTCTTTCTTTCAAATTCTCTCAATTTTCTTGCCAGCGCAATGTATGTTTATATGGCAATTT
The DNA here is from genome assembly GCA_963989385.1 of Ctena decussata. Taxonomy (NCBI): domain Eukaryota; kingdom Metazoa; phylum Mollusca; class Bivalvia; order Lucinida; family Lucinidae; genus Ctena; species Ctena decussata. The sequence goes on from OZ022507.1 coordinate 52,376,334, forward strand.
AAGATAGGAAAAAGAGATGTTAGATAGGAAAAAGAGATGCTACAAAATATGTCAGTAATTGCTAGTGATGTCAGCAGTTAGACTCGCACACTCCAAGGCAGTGCATTGTTTCAGAATTAAACACAGGAACTTTGCATTGCTTCTATAGGTGCATTGTGTTAGACTATTCAGATTATCAATCTACTTGTTGATACAATACTGCCTCTCTGTAGTGCCACTTGTTGTTATCCCTTAAAGTGCCAAAAAGCAGTGGACAAAATTTATGTCCGCAGAATTTCAAAAATGCTTTGTCCTGGCTGTATCTTATTGAGAAAGCCAAGACTGGAGGGCAAACTGTTCAGATAACAGGTCACTGCATGTTTTCAAGGAGAAAAAAGAAAAAAGTACATTTGTCTCAGAATTATCAGTGATTACAATCCTGACCTCAAGCATTAAGTTTGCCTCTATCCAATACTCAGAGTATTATATGAATTTCAGGTAAAGTCAGTGGGGATCACTCTGTAACAAGACAGTGTACAATAAAGCCAGAGGACTATGTCAGAGAACCACTGAGAGGTAATAAGGCTTATACCACAGTTTGATGATTTTGTTATGTAGAGTTTCCCCTAAGTCTCAGTTTTGGCATTTCTGATGATAACTCTTAAACCACTGCTACATGTTGGCCTACTCATGGAGCAGTCTGATCTTGATCACTCTTTTATCTTGTTTTTTACTACCAGTAATAAATCTTATTTTAATGATGTGAAAAATGTTGATTTAAGTATGATATCAGAGAGGCCTTTGGTCTATTGGCAATGGGCTATGATGCAGAAGGTTATAAGTTTAAATTCCTGTTAAGCCAGACGGCGACTGAAAAACTCTGTCCACCAAGCAGTAAATGGATACCATTTTTGAATCTGGGAAGGATGAAGGTAATGAAAAGGGGAGGGATGGGATTCATCTTTCATATGCCTCTATAGCCACTTGACTATAGGAGACCTTTACCGTTTAGGGGATAATTCTGTAGGTAATCTTGCGAGAACTTTGTAGCCTAACCCAATCCAAAGCCAATAAAATATTTCAGTTGATTCGTAGCTATATTAGATGTATATATGGCAGACCAGAATCTTTCAAGTTCTCTTTGTTTTCTGTAGAATTATTGCATAAGTGTCATTTTTGTTTCGCCAGCAACTAGCAGAATGGAGACATGGATACTACTTTTCCATCTGCGTCGGTGGTGTAAACTTTCTGGTTTGCCTCAGTATAGCGACAGTGCACAGGCAGACAAGAAGACACTGCCTTCTGCAGAATTCTTGTGTAAAGATGTATTGAAATGAACTTGCAATATTTGCTGTTTAGCAGTGTACACAAACTTGTATCATAAACATATGACCTAATTTCTTGTGTGTCTTCCAGATGTGAGCTGTTGTTATTGTAACTTAGCCAGACTATCAATGGTGTTCAAGGATAGCATAGCCAATCCACTAGTCAGTGACATCAGAATAGGTAATATGGCTATATATAAGGTGGGGTTCGGGGGCTAATTCAGAGATAATTTTACATACCTCTCAATGAAAAATATATTGTAACCCCTCAATAGAACCGTCTTGCCTAGATGGTTCTTATTAAGGGTCACAACATAGACTTTAAATGGCACTGAGCTTGTTTTAATGATTTTTTTATGAATACTGTATTAATCCATATAAATGGCATGCCTCTGCTCTTATAAACGCCCTGTGTCTCTTTTCCTGAAATGATGTTAATGTCCCTGGGGGAGCAGATTCTTTCTATTGAGAGTAGCCCCCAATTTCCAATACATTTAGCATAGTTGAAGTAAAGAGTAAAATTAACTTTTGGATGCATTAACAAAGGTATGGAAAACTGTAAACTGTCAGGGAAAAATCAGGGAAAAGTCAGGAAATTTTGAAGTGGCAGATAACTGGCAGCCCTGCCCCGGATAAGTCAGTTTCCTGGTGGAACAAGTGAAAAACTCAGTCCTTAGAGATAAATTGATTTAGGACAAGTGAAATTTAGATATAACCTGACCTGGACATATCGATGAAAACAATAGTTTGACAGCCCTCGTTTAGATTCATTACAGTGAAAAAAAAGTTGGTCCCTTAATATTGATTTATCTTTACAGCTGCTGGTATTGAAGATGTCTATGGATTACTGGCACTGAACCAAGAAGTAAAGGTAAGGTTTTTATTTCTCCTGGAGGACATTGTTTTTAATTATTATTTTTCTCTCACCTTTCATATCTTTTTTTCTTTCTCCTTCTCTCTTGGAGACAGCTCACCATAGACTGAGATACTGTCTGAAGGAGCTGTTTAACCCAGAACCAACCAACCAACTTATTTTCTGTAATAATCCTTAAAGCGCCAAAAATGAAAATTGTTGAATTTGCATACAGTATAGATCCAGATGAGGAGGCTATAAGCTTGGACAAAGTCCAAATAACCAATGAGGAGGTTCGCAGAAAGATCCAAGCAGCCATTGGAGAATATGATGAGCTCCTGATGCTGGTCAAGAAATGGAAACTAAGGTGGTTTGGCCACGTCTCAAGGTCTTCTGGTGTAGCAAAGATGATTCTACAGGGCACAGTTAAAGGAAAAAGAAGAAGAGGTAGACAGAAGAAGAGGTGGGAAGACAATATTAAAGAGTGGACAGGGATGGATTTTGCCAGCTCAACTAGGGCAGCTGAAAACAGGACAAAGTGGAAAGCCCGAAAGGGATTGTTTCGAAGTCATCTGTGGTGCCCCAACGACCTAGTACAGTTACGAGATAGAATAGAAAAATGAAAAAAAGTATGTTTCCATATTTTGGCGCATTTCATACGTATAAAGGAGTGGATTTTTATTGGTATACAAAAGATGTCAGTTGACAGAAGTTATCTAGGTGTAACCAAATGTTATTTTCTGTTAAACTGTACCTGATGCTAAATGTATTTCAGTTAAGTATCCTGAGTAACCTGGACTTAAGAAGTTTGTTACGTGTTAGCTGTGTGAATAGTGAGCTATATAATGTCAGCAGAGATCCATACTTGTGGAGAAGACTTTATATGAGAGACTTTGGAAGTAAGTTATTTTCTTCCATAGGATTCTTACTCTAGGCTTTTGAAACTATAACTTTCAACATCAGACATATTTAGATTGCCATTGTGAAAGTATACCCTTGCATGAGTGTCTCTATTACAAAGCAAGGCTGTTTAAGTTTTTTGAATACTCGTATCTCTCAAATGCATGGACTGCTTTGAGATTCTGGTCCATAGCTTTCTTCAGGAACACAATTATCCTGTCTGGATTCCTAAAGTTGAGGTTAAGGTCACAGATTTAGAAAAATTATATTTAAGGTTTCTAACTGCTTATGGCTTTACAGCACCAGAATGGAGTTAGTTTAGAAAATTAAGAATGTTGCCAACTTATTGTATCTTAACTGTAATCTAATTGGCATCAGAGTCCCTGATTAGATCAGTATTTGATAATAATTCTGGGATAATTTTTCTTATTTCTCCACAAAAACTTACGTTGTGACTCCTGTTTAGAAAAATTTTGGTGAGATAGCTCTGAAAAGAAAGAATTTGCTCCCTGCTGACAGCTAGTACTGTTGAAGTAAAGAGAATTAACAGAGTTTTTCATTGAATTATCTTGAAATTCATGCCTTATCTGGGCCTCAGATTTGCTCAAGCATGTCAGTCCCAAGCTAATTAACATATTCATCCTAATTAATGCCCCTGCTCTAATAAACAACCCCTGCCTCTTTTCTAAAAATAATGTATATTGACTTGTATGAATTTATGTTTGCTGCTATGGATGAGATATCTCTTTACAATTGGGTCTATTCTTAAAGATAGTAATTTGCTCCTGGAGGAGCAGATTCTTTCCTTTAAGAGTTGACATCTACCGAGCGGGGAGGCAAAAATAGTAGAGTTGCTTCCTCTGAAAGTATACCTATTCACCTGTCTGAATACATTAGAAGTTTTTTGGCAGTAGCTGATTTACTACATTCACTAGGTTCTAAATGACACCCCCTTCATGTAATGCAATACCCCTGGGCATTGAATAGGCTTAATATGGTACATTCAGTAATTGGATCATATATTTTTCAGACAGAAGAGACAACTCTTTGTCTCAGGATTGGAGAAAGGTAATATTTTTGCTTATAATAGCAGTTGATTTTCCTTAAATGAAACTGTTTTGGGACAACTGTCTTCTGCCATTGAATGAAGGATAGTTGCCCGTATGTAGTGACATTAAACTGATGCCATGGTAATTGAGTGATTTCATTGGACAAAATTTTGAAGATGTCAAACTATGGTTATGGCTGTTTTACTTCAGAACAAAACATGGCTGCTGTATTTTTATTGTGTCAATAATTTGCATATTTTCTGATAAACCAGTTGTAATTTGAAGCACATTTGGCTTGAAATAAATTGTAAATATAAGAACTGAAGTTATACTTTGACATTCATTGGGTGATGAAGCTAGCAGCAGTCCCTTTATGAAGTGCCTGCATGTTATTTTAGCCCCTTCCAGTTGAATCACCAGGGTTCTCTAGTTCAGAACCAGTGACATCGTTAGTTAATTAGACATTAGATTTTATTTCTAACACTGGTCGCCTATATAGCCAATGCTAAAATCTGGTGATATTTTGCGTAACAAATCACGGGGGGGATTAGCGTAACGGTATTTAACGCCATTAGGACGTCATTTTTATTCGTTTGGTGACGTCAATTTTCATTTCCAGGAGGATAGACGGTATAATGTCGTTTTCTTGCATCAACAACTTACGAAATACATGTGAACGCCTCTGTTACAGTCAGTGTTGTTGGCGGGATTTCTTCATGAAATCATGGCGGAAAACTGGAAAAATCTGAAGGAAATATCTGCGTTTTCATTGGTTCAGCCGTGTTAGAATCAAAATAGATTCTTGCTAACAAGTAATTTGTTGCCCAATATATCACTGGTTGTCGGTCAGTTGTCAGTGACTATATCTTTCGCGCTTCGCACTCGTGACATATCACTTTACGACTGACCTCCAACCACTGATATATTGGGCAACAAATTACTGTAAGCAAGAATCTTTTTCTTAAACATAATATACATAATAAATGCTACCATTTTTTGCACAAGCTCCTCACAGTTTTTTCAGCAAAATTTATTACTACAATTGATTTTCTGAGTACTGTAAAACTTAACAACTTTGACAAGCTAACAATGCTTTGAACAACCAGGCAACAATGCTTTGAACAAATGGGCAACAATGCTTTGAACAACCAGGCAACAATGCTTTGAACAACCAGGCAACAATGCTTTGAACAACCAGGCAACAATGCTTTGAACAACCAGGCAACAATGCTTTGAACAACCGGGCCTAGATGAATGTCAAAAAGTAAACTTTCAGTTCTTAAGATGAAAGGGTTTATACTGTATTTCAGCTCTATATCCAAGAATACAAGAGTAGAAAAGAGAGGAAAAAAATGATGAGCAGGATGACCTTGGTTACTCCCCCTACTTGGGGCCCTCCTCATAATCCCCTTGCTGGACCCTCTAACTGGATCCCCCCTGGCCCTGGAATGATAGGGGGAGACTATGACTTGTTCCCAAATTTTCCAGGTATGAAAATTATTATAAAGCGTTTAACCCTGAAAAATACCAAAAAAAGGGTGACAAAATTTACTTCTGTAAAATTTCAAAAAATGTTTCATCAGAGCTATATCATATTAAGAACAGATAATAAGAGGGCAGATAATGTAGATCTGGATGAGGCGGCTCAGTATGAGTCGTCTTATCTGGATCTACACTGTTTGCAATTTTTGTTATTGGCACTTTAAGTGTTAACACTATGTAAGAGAGAACTTCAGACAAACTAATGCCTCATTTACATTTCAGAGCTGTAGATAAGAGGGAGTATCTGATGATAATTGAAGGATAACTTTTTTTCTGATTAAAACCATATGTTGTGACCCCACATCTGAACTGTCTGGTCGAGACAGTTCAGATGAGGGGCTAGAGCATTTCTTGGGAAATATGTCAAAAGTGCCTTTACTTAGATTTGAAATTTTAAAAGTACATGTGTGTATAGGTTTCTTTTCTGCATAGAATAAACATGTTTTAAAATACTCACGTAACAGTAAAAATTCTAGATATTGGGATGGATAGGTCTGAGCAGACAGTGCAGATCCAGATCAGACTGCTCTTAAACGAGGAGTCTGATGAGGGTCAATCTGTCTGTATCTTTTCAACACATTACTGCATTTACAAACCAAACTCTTCAATGTTTAACTCTTTAAGCCCCGGTGATGAAATTAGCAAAATTTGCAAACAGCGTAGATCCTGATGAGGCGGCTCATAATGAGCTGCCTCATCTAGGTCTACATTGTTTGCCTTCTAGTCTTTGAATTCTCAATATGAAATGTCTTGGACAATGCATTTTTTAATTTTTTGCAGACGTAAAGTTTGTCGTCTGCTGTTTGGTGCTTAAAGAGTTAATACAGTTACTTTCTTTTATACTTTTCAATGAATTATAGAGATTTCTCGGTGAAATCGAAACCGATAATCTCACTGTTACAAACAGTGAAATTCTCACTTTCGATTTCACTGTTTCAGAAATAGAATTTTTGTGAAATAGGCTCAAATTTTTTGTTGATAAATTGTCTAAATCTTATCTGGCTTGACAAAAATTACGTTACACATGTTTGCACGTCATTACGACGTTAATGACGTCACTTAAGGCGCCACCGTAACATTGTTACTGCATGCAACGTCAGGCCGCCTAAGTCTCCTGTAGGCATTCTTGCTTGGCAATTTTAATGAGATCTGTTCATCAAAATGATATTGAAAGCTATTTTTCAGTTGCAAACTTGTTTACAACCAATATCCTGCCCAATAAACACGCAGGAAGCATCAAATTTGACGCAAAACGGCTAGAAAAAAAGTTGTGTTTCTGTCGTGATGGCTGACGCTCTTGAATAAACAGAATTATTGCGATTTTCAAGCATAAAAGAAATAGAAAATTTGACTTTTTTAGTGTAAGATGAATTTTTATTTCACTCATGAACACCAAAAGTGGTATTTTCACGAGTGGCTTCGCCACTCGTGAAAATACTGCTTTTGGTGTTCATTCGGTGAAATAAAAATCGATCTTATGCTGAAAAAGTCAAATATCCTCTATATAATTATTTTAGGTATCATAATGTGTAGAATTTTTATGGTAAATAGTGCCCTGTTTGTGAGTCAGAGGTGACAATTTTCTCTTAATTTCAGGTGGGTTGCCAGGCATTCCAGGAAGAACGGGGCCTCGACAGCCCCTTATTCCAAGACCACGATATGATCTGATCGGCCCTAACCCCGATCATGAGCTGGACATCAATCCTGGTATGGGGCCATTGAGACCCCCAGGCTCAAGGTTAGGGGGCAGAAATAACCCTTTTGGTGGAGGAGCATTTGGGCCAAGATTCTTCTGAGTCTGTGTTGCATTTACCCATTGTAAACAGGCAAGTAATGGGACATGCTGGGGCAAATACCAAACAGTGTAAACAGTGATCAGACTACATGCTGGGGCATTACCAAACAGTGTAAACAATGATCAGACTGTTTCTGTAGACTGCTTGACTGGGTATACTTACAGGGAAAACAACTCTGCCATTTCTCTTGAATGAATGAATTTGCTCCTACAGAAACAAATTCTTTCCTTCATTTAATTGTACATGTAGGCCCCTTTTTGGAAAGGCTTTATCCCCTAGGGAAGCGAACAGGATGTCAAAGTGTGTTCCTACTTATGAAAATAACTTGGAGATATACCTGTATGTATCTGTTAGCAGCTAGAACCACAAACCAGTTTATGAATTCAAACAGTCTAGCTATAGCCTTCATCTGGTGCCTGTAGATATATGTGAGCAGTAGATGCTCTGATCAGACTGTACAGGTGAACAGGCTGGTTTGAATCTCTGCTGTCAGAACGCTTTAATCCTTAAAGCGCCAAGAATTAAAATTGTTGAATTGGCAAACAGTGTAGATCCAGATGAGGTGGCTCATAATGAGCCATTATGAGCCACCTCATCTGCATCTGCACTGTTTGCCCTCTCAATATGATATTGCTTGAACGAAACATTTTTTGAAATTCTGCAGACGTAAATTTTGTTGTCTGCTTTTCGGAGCATTAAGGGTGAAACACCCTTTATGCTGTAGCAGCTAATACAGCTCATTATTTATAATTATGTTATACACAAGATTAAAACTTTAAATATTTGTGATCATTATTTTGTTGTTTAGCTCCTTGATTTATCAGTGGAGTGGGTAGACCAAAGTTAAACCTATCAGACTACGAAAAGGACGGAAATATTGTATTTCAGTGTCAATAAGGCAAACTTGGAATATTTTTTGCATCTAATAGTAACTAGAAAATGTGTTTATGAAACACTATGCCCCCAACTGTATCCTTGCCTCTAAGGAAGGTTCATCCCATAATGTTTAGGTCAGAAAGGGGTTTTAATCCATTCATCTACATCTTAGCCTGTAACTGTATGTTCCTATATCTTATGGTTCTTGACTGTAACGGTACCTTTGTACCATAGGCTTAAAATGCACTAAGACAAATAAGGGACGTAACTCAGTAAAAAATTCACCAATGTATTTCAAAAGTTAATCAGGTCATCTACACCTTAGGCAATGTCTTCCTGCAAAAAAACAGGATCCTAGCATCAGGGGTTCTTGAGATATTTTGTTGACAAGGTTCAATAGGCTTACAATGCACTAAGTCGAAAAGGGGCATAACTCGGTCAAAAATTCACCAATGATTTTCAAAAGTTAATCAGGTCATCAACATGTTAGGCAATATGTTCCTGCGAAATAAAACATGATCCTAGCATCAGGGGTTCTTGAGATATTTTGTTCACAAGGTTCTATGGGCTTATAATGCACTAAGTCGAAAAAGGGGCATAACTCGGTCAAAAATTCACCAATATTTTTCAAAAGTAAATCAGGTCATCTACACCTTAAGCAGTGGTATCCTGCAAAAAATCATGATCCTAGCGTCAGGGATTCTTGAGATATTTTGTTCACAAGGTTCCATAGGCTTACAATGCACTAAGTCGAAAAAGGGGCATAACTTCGTCAAACATTCACGAATTTTCTTCAAAAGTTAATCAGGTCATCTACACCTTGGGCAATGTTATCCTGCAAAAAATCATGATCCTAGCATCAGGGGTTCTTGAGATATTTTGTTCACAAGGTTCCATAGACTAAGTCCAAAAAGGGGCATAACTCTGGAAATACCTGACCGACGGGAAAAAGAAAAAATACGGGTCCACTTATTTTTCATGTACATGCCAACTAAAAAATTTCAAGATCCTAGCATAAGCCGTTCCTGAGTTTCCTAGCTGCCAAAAAGCGTTACGGACAGACGGACGGACAGATGGACGGACAGACAGACGGACGGACAGGCCCAAACCAATATGCCCCCTCAACTTCTCCGAAGTTGGGGGCATAAAAATCATACCACACCTTCATAAGTTACAAAATTGTCTAGTGGCAGTTTCAATATATAATTACAGGTGAAATTTTATGAACAGATCTGATGGAAAATGTCTGTGAAAAATGCTGTGAAGTTTCATTCAGTACATTGTTTATGTGAGTGGTTACCTGAAAGATGGACCACTGTAGGAGACCACTCTTGCAGACAAGGACCTGTTGAGTTAGGCGCGGTTGTTCAAAACTAACAACATCCTTAGTTAAGGTTTCATTAAAATTTCAAATGTTAATATTTTGAATATGCCAATATTTTATTTTGAAAAAATATGAGAAGCCTTTGCACTGCAAAAGCTTCTCACATTTTTTCAAGAAAAAATATGCCAACATTTTATGTTGAAAAAATATGAGAAGCTTTTGCACTGCAAAATTATGCTCCTTTGTTTAAGGAAAGAATTTGCTCCCTCTGATATTTGCACAAAGGCTAATAGGACCCTTGGCTTTATTAGATGTTAGTATGCAGCATATCCATAGGACATTAAAGAGTCAGCATACAAGGGACTGATGCGTCCAGTCATAGAGTATGGTAGTTCTTCTTGGACCCCCAAAGTATACTTCTTCAAGATGAACTTGAGAAAGTGCAGAAAAAGGTCAGCAAGAGTTGAAACAGGAAATGACACATATGAAACGGAGTATGACTAGGACTCAGGAGAAACTTAAGTGGAAATCTCTGTAAAACAGGACGAAAGATAGTAGAGTACCGTGATGTGCCTAAATTATTGGACATTTAAATTAATTAATTTTCCATTTGGAACAAATGGAAAATTAATTATTTTAGGTGTCCCAATACTTACACACAATGTGATAGTAATGGTTCACAAAGGTCTGAAGGGTGAAGCCAGTATACCCACAAATGATCATGTTTCCCAAAACAGGCGAACCAGGAAGCATCAGTCATTGTCATTTCAAACCCCATTGGCTGGAACTGATATATACAAGTGCAGTTCTACCAGAGATTAGAACTTCCTGCAAGATTCCCTTATTTCTGCTGACTGTGCAGCAGTTTCAGTTACTAAGTTAACTTCTCTTGTAAGGGCTAGGGACTAGCTCCCCTGATCATAGGTCTCGAGAGTAATTGTCTTTGGACGTATCACCAGTACACAATTCTGATTCTAATTCTCTGAGCAAATTCTTTTCTAAGAGTAGGGTCATAGAAAAAGGGAGTGCAAAATCTTTTTTAGCTCACCTGTCAAGGTGAGCTTATAGTATAGCCTTGGTCTGTCGTCATCGTCGTTGGCGTCGTCGGCGTTCACTTTTAAACATCTTCTTCTCAGAAACCACTGGGCCAATTGAAGCCATATTTCATATGGAGCCTTAACAGGATGGGGGAACGAAAGTTTATATATTTGGTTCAGGTCACATGACCAAGATGGCTGCCATGCCCATATATGGTAAAAACCTTAAAAAATCTTCTTCTCCAGAACCACTGGGCGTATTGCCTTGAAACTTGGTATGTAGCATCTTGGACCCCAGTACTACAAAGTTTATATAAATGATGACCTTGGGTTGACCTTGACCTATTTTATGGCAAGGTCAAATTTGGTCCCTTAGGGGTTTTGAAGGGAAAATCTGAAAAAGTGCATTTTTATGTTGCTGTTTTGCTCTGTGATATGGAAATGCATTTTTCTTTTGCTGTTGTGATATGGAAATACAGTCATCATCAACTCCTATGAATACTAGAGGTGAAGGTCATTTAGTGACCTTGGCAGAAGGTCATTTGTCATGTGTCAACATTTTTAAAGGACTTCTCCTCTGAAACTACCAGGCCAATTTCAATTAAATTTCATATGCAGCCTTCAGGCAAAGCGGGAAAGAAATTCCATATATTTGGTCCAGGTCACATGACCAAGATGGCCACCATGCCCATATGTGGCATTCTTCTTCTCCAAGACCACTGGGCCAATTGCCTTGAAACTTGGTATGTAGCATCTGGGACTCTAGTACTACCAAGTTTATATAAATGATGACCTTGGGTTAACCTTGAACTGTTTTGGAGGATGTTTGGAAGTATAAAAGAAAACAAAACACTGCTTGTATAGATACTTTTTGAGCACATAGTCAAGATAAAGAAACATGGCACTGAATATTGGGCTCAGTTGTTCAAAGCATCATTAGCATACCAAAGTAATAGTTCATTAAGTCTTCTAGTATATAGAATTACTTATGCTTTTAGTAAAATAATATGAGGAGCTTTTCTTCCGCAGATGTTCACATTCATTTGCCCAAAAAATTGGCAGTGTTTTTGTGTATAATGCATCTAAAATGTTTGGTTTAAACTTGTTTATTTGTCTATTATATATTGATATACTAACAATCATGATACAGAGACTGTAATCAATTCATTTATTCAAATGAGATTCGAAAAAAACCAAATGGCTTACATGACTTTGTCTCCCTTTAACAGTATTATGGAGAATAAACTTCTCGTGATCAAAGTCATCATCAAAATGTTTCCATCTCGTTAACGAACAATATCATGACATCTTTAGCTTTGAACAGCTGGGTCCAGATGTCTGCAATATTTGAGCCGTGACACGAGAAAACCAACAAAGTGGCGTGTGCGCCCAGCGCAGCCTCAGATTAGCCTGGGCATCCTCCCAGCCTGATCAGACTCTTGGCTGTGGGCTTAAAGGGTAGCTAATGGTCTAAGCTAGCTCCATGCGGACAGCAAAGACTCAGGCTGATCTACGTCTTCGCTGGGAGCACATACCACTATGTTGGTTTTGTCATGTTTCAGCTCATTTCTGTAATGAACTCCCCCATGTTCAAAGTTGTTTTTCCTATCACAGAATGCATTAAGGTGAATGGATACACTTCCAGGGGAAGCAACTCCCCCGATTTCATCTTGCCTTCTTTTAAGGTGGGGGTCAACTCTGAAATGAAAGAATTTGCTCCTCCAGGTGCAAATTCTTTCCTTTAAGAGTAGACCCCTTTTGGAAGAGTTTCATGTTCAAGGGAAGCAAATAGAAAGTCACATAAATTGTCTCCCTTTGAAAAAATAGCAGAAACCTGAGGACCAATGGTCCTGTAGCTCACCTGACACTTGGTCCTGGTATATATTTTTTCATGCTTTTATACATGTATATAGCACCAGGGCAGGGGCCCCCTCCCTTGGGGATTAATGTTGAGTCCCAATTCTATATACCAAGCCACAAGGTCACTGGGCCTTTGTTTCTGGACAAAGATTTCTTAAGGGTTTTTATCATAAATGGGTGTGGCGGCCACCATGTTCATACGACCATGCCATCTGAACAAACTTTGATTCCTTTGACCCAGTATTAAAGCTCCATATGAAATACAGTAATCATTTGTATAAACTATGATGGGCCTGAGTGCCCAATGCTACATACCGGTACCAAGTTTCAAGGTTATAGGCCTTTCGGTTCTCGAGAAAAAGACGTTTGAAGAGTTTTTACCATACATGGGCATGGTGGCCATCTTGGTCAAGTAACCAAGACCATCTGAACAAACTATGGTTCCTTTAAGCCGGTGAAGCTCCATACGAAATATGGCTTCAATTGACCCTAGTGGCCTCTGAGAAGATGTTTGAAAATAGTGACAGGTGACAGAATCTCAATGACCTTGTACAAAAGTCAAAGAATGACCTTGACCGTTAACGACAAAATATCTTCATCTGGTCATTTAGTCAACCATATATACCAAATTTTGCACCTTAGACTTAAATAGTTTCTGAAAAATTCCACTGTTAAAGCATTTTCCCATATAAAAGACTACATAATGTACCAAAGTTGACAGTGTCATAAATTAGGTCAAGGTCAACGTATGATCATTTGTATAAACTATGATGGGCTTGAGTGCCCAAAGCTACATACCAAGTTTCAAGGTCATACACCTTTTGGTTCTGGAGAAGAAGATTTTGAAGGGTTTTTACCATATACGGGCATGGCGGCCATCTTGGTCAAGACCCTGAGAACAAACTTTTATTCCCTGATCACACTTAGACTCCATATGAAATTTTGCTTCAATCAGACCAGTGGTTTCAGAGGAGTAGATGTTTTGAAAATCTTGATGACGGACAGACCGACAAAATGACCTTGACCTTCAGTGACATAATATCTTCATCTGGTCATTTAGTTGACCATATATACCATGTATTGTACCTTAGACTAAAATAGTTTCTGAGTAATCCACTGTATAAGCGTTTTCCCATATAAAAGCCTAACATACCAAAGTTGACCATATCGTAAATTAATTCATGGGCAACGCATGATCATGATTTGTATAAACTATGATGGGCCAGCATGCCCGATGCTACATACCAAGTTTCAAGGTCATAGGCCTTTTGGTTCTAGAGAAGAAGATTTTTGAAGGGTTTTTACCATATATACTCGTCAAAACAAATTCCGCCGCAATTTTTAATCGTGATATTGACGATTTAATATAACATTTTCAAATTATTTTGCTTTTTATTAGTTGCCACAACATTTGTCCACGAGAACTTTTGAACGTCTCAGTTTCTTGCTTGCGTGTACAGAGTTACCTCGCATAACTAGTAAACCATAGAAATGCGACTAGGCGCTTACTGCGCATGCGCAGTACCGTTATGTTTGTCTCGTTAAATTCTCGAGAAACCCTACATTCTGGAAACATGTAAATCAAGTCTGAACAAACGTTCAAATGGCGAACATTGCATCTTAAAGTGTGTGAGACTGTAAATTACCTCCCTTTGAACCAGAACTATAGGAAATTTTATTTTCAGATTATGGGGTTATCAGTTATAAATTTTAGTTCTGTTTTTCTGGACATGTAAATACGTTTCTTTGCAACATTTTTAAATGAGAATGCATCAATTTATTGCAAAATTGTATCAGGCATGCAGTTTTAAAATGCTTATGACAATGCCAGTGCGACTTTAGAAAGTTTGGCTTTTCTTCTAAACGTTGAAATTTAGAAGTTAGAAGTTATCGTGAAAATCGTTTTGAATTCCGTTGTTCTTTTGTATATCAAGCATCTGGAATCCAATGAATGTGTCTAAGAAGTACAGATAAGAAAATGAGAGTAAAACAAAAAGAAAAGACGATTTGTTTTCATGAGAAATCTCGGGAAATTTGAAATAACCCCCACTAAAACTGAAAGTTGCGCAAACTGTCGGTTTATATTAAAATTTTGAAACCTGTCTGTCTAGCAATATAAAAATGTCATATCAGTACTACAATGACTCTTTAAACTCATTTGTTCTGGTACCTTTTCAGAAAAAGATGCTAAAGTTAATGCGGCGGAACTATTTTTGACTAGTATATGGGCATGGTGGCCATCTTGGTCATGTAGCCCAGCCCCCCGGTATAAACTTTAGTTCCCCTATCCCACTGAGACACCATATGAAATTTGGCTTCAATCTCCCCAGTGGTTTCAGAGGAGAAGATGTTTGAAAATCTTGATGACGGACAGACCGACAAAATGACTAGACCTTCAGTGACATAATATCTTCCTCTGGTCATTTAGTTGACCATATATACACCACATATTGTACCTTAGACTTAAATAGTTTCTGAGAAATCCACTATATAAGCGTTTTCCCATATAAAAGCCTAACATACCAAAGTTGACCATGTCGTAAATTAGGTCAAGGTCAACGCAAGGTCATCATTTGTATAAACTAAGATGGGCCCGCATGCCCAAAGCTACATACCAAGTTTCAAGGTCATAGGCATTTTGGTTCTGGAGAAGAAGATTTTTGAAAGTTTTTTTACCATATATGGGCATGGCGGCCATCCTGGTCATGTGACCCAGACCCCGGGTACAAACTTTTGTTCCCCCATCCCACTGAGACTCCATATGAAATTTGGCTTCAGTCGGCCCAGTGGTTTCAGAGGAGAAGATGTTTGAAAATTGTGACAACGGATGGTCCGACGGAATGACCTTGACCTTTAGTGACATAATATCTTCATCTGGTCATCTAGTCGACCATGTATACCAAGTATTGTACCTTAGACTTAAATAGTTTCTGAGAAAGCCACTGTTTAAGCGTTTTCCAATATAAAAGCCTAACGTACCAAAGTTGACCATGCCGTAAATTAGGTCAAGGTCAACGCAAGGTCATGATTTGTACAAATTATGACGGGCCGTCATGCCCGATGCTACATACCAAGTTTCAAGGTCATAGGCCTTTTGGTTCTGGAGAAGAAGATTTTTTAAGGGTTTTACCATATATGGCCATGGCCGCCATCTTGGTCATGTGACCCAGACCCCGGGTTTAAACTTTCCTTCCCCCATCCCACTGAGACTCCATATGAAATTTGGCCTCAATCGGCCCAGTGGTTTCAGAGGAGAAGATTTTGAAAATCTTGACGACGGATGGTCCGACGGAATGACCTTGACCTTTAGTGACATAATATCTTCATCTGGTCATTTAGTCGACCATGTATACCAAGTATTGTACCTTAGACTTAAATAGTTTCTGAGAAATCCACTGTTTAAGCGTTTTCCAATATAAAAGCCTAACGTACCAAAGTTGACCATGCCGTAAATGAGGTCAAGGTCAACGCAAGGTCATGATTTGTATAAACTATGATGGGCCGTCATGCCCGATGCTACATACCAAGTTTCAAGGTCATAGGCCTTTTGGTTCTGGAGAGGAAGATTTTTGAAGGGTTTTTACCATATATTGCCATGGCGGCCATCTTGGTCATGTGACCCAGACCCCGGGTATAAACTTTCGTTCCCCCATCCCACTGAGACTCCATATGAAATTTGGCTTCAATCGGCTTAGTGGTTTCAGAGGAGAAGATGTTTGAAAATCTTGACGACGGATGGTCCGACGGAATGACCTTGACCTTTAGTGACATATATCTTCATCTGGTCATTTAGACCACCATGTATACCAAGTATTGTTCCTTAAACTTAAATAATATCTGAGAAATCCACTGTTTAAGCGTTTTCCCATATAAAAGCCTAACGTACCAAAGTTGACCATGCCTAACGTACCAAAGTTGACCATGCCGTTAATTAGGTCAAGGTCAACGCAAGGTCATGATTTGTACAAAATATGATGGGCCGGCATGCCCGATGGTACATACCAAGTTTCAAGTTTATAGGCCTTTTGGTTCTGGAGAAGAAGATTTTTGAAGGGTTTTTACCATATATGGGCGTGGCGGCCATCTTGGTCATGTGACCCAGATACCCGGAACAAACTTTCGTTCCCCCGACCTAGGTAGGCTCCACATGGAATATGGCTTCAATCGGCCCAGTGGTTTCAGAGGAGAAGATGTTTGAAAATGTTGACGACGGACCACGGACGGACGGATGCCTGGCTATACTATAAGCTCACCTATGAGCCTAAAGGCTCAGGTGAGCTAAAAACAGCAGTGTACCCATATAGTTGAATAATAGTAGCAAAATGTGAAGAGAATGTCAAGGTCTACACTTTTTGCTTAGACATTCCTGTCCAAATACTAAGAATAAATATGGCATTTTGTTAGTCTGGACCCAGGTGTTCCAAACTAATGACATTGTTAATTAACAGGACGCTAAAATTTCAAGCATATTATACGCAAAAAACTACCATTTTTTGCTGAACAAATGTGAGGAACTTTTGCATTGCAAAAGCTCCTCACATTTTTTCAGCAAAAAAAATGAGCTCTCTTGATTTTATGCATACTAGAAGATTTAACGAATACTTCACTAACAGCCTTTTGAAGCTGATGATGCCTTGACAACAAGTTGGCCCTGGTATATATTTTAGAAAGGCACTGTAAAATGGAGTATTATGTATAGAAAATTAAAAAGACAACTTTAACTGGTGATAAAACATAAGAATGAAAAAAGTAACTGTTGATAAACATATAAAAGAAACGAGATTCACACATTTGAGAAATTTATCGAGCCTGCTTTCTGTCAGTGAGATAGAGTCACCCATTTGGTGTCGGTGCATCAGGTCATCTGTAGCAAAACTAGGTCACAGTGGTCTGCTTTTGCCAAAAAAAAAAAAAGGCAGTGATATAAAGTTATCAGGCTTGACCCTTTATCATAGCTTCCATAAGCCTCATGCCATGGAAAGTCTATCAGTGGCTGCGAGCAACTGTTATAGGTCATCTTCCACAAAACTAGGTCACTGTGACCTACTTTTCACAAAGCTGTCTATCATCAAAGCAGAGTTTTAACTGAAACAAGGTGACAGTGACAGCTATCTAGTTGATGTGCTTAGATATTGGGACAACTAAAACCATAAATTTTCCACTTGAGACAAATGGAAAATTTATGGTGTTCAGGTGTCTGTATACTTAAGCACGTTAGGATACTTCTCAATAATGACTGGTAAGGTTCCTCAGCAATCATTAAGTATACCTTAGAATTGTGAATAAATAAATTATATACTTTGTACATATAAAAGCCCTGAGTAACTCCACAAAATTGGATTGAAAATCTTTGAATGTTAATAAAGTGAGAAAAATAAACATTGTACAAACCACAAAAAGCTATAAGAAAATTAACATTTCTTGATACTCTAGCTCAGTTTACCTGCTAAGCTAATGGTGCAGGTTCAACTCCCACTGGTTGCCGGGCCGGGTAGCGCAATCGGTAGGGCACCTGACTCGTAAGTCAGAGGTCCTGGGTTCGAATCCCGGTCTGGCCACATACTTTCGTTTCTCCTTCCGCTGATTCAAGAAGGGCAGTTGTCAGTTACTGGCGAAAGTATGTGCACTTAGTACTGGTTAACCGCTTAGGAGGTCTAAGCCTGCCCAGGAGTAGTGTGATTAGGTTAACTGACCGTCCCGACATGACCTTAGTTGTTTACTGTGGACATTAAGCATCAAATCAACCAACCATCAACTCCCACTGGAGGCATAATTCTTCCCAACTGTCAACAAGATTCTGCCCAGTAGACACATGACGTCGGAATTACATCTTATTGACGCTGATGTGACATAATAACGTTGCATAGATGTCAATGTGATGTCATTTTGACGTAATGTGCCCAAGTGTGCTGCACACACTCTTTCGTTATCTCTCTCCATAAGCTCAATATGACTGAAAAACTTTTGATAAGTCTTTAAATCAAAACTCATCTATCTTTACTGTGTATGACTACTCCTGAACCATATAGGCTTGACCACTTTCAAAGATCAGCTTTCAAATTTGCATCCCTGCTAGATGAACCCTCAGTGGCGGATCCAAAGGACCCCCTCTCCAGCCTGAATTATTTCATTTTCATAGGGAATTGAAGGTAAAATTGGTCAAACTGCACAAATCGAACCCCCCTCAGCTAATTTGAACCCCCTATCTAAAATTCCTGGATCCGCCACTGACCCTTTCTCTAACAGGGCTACTCTTAACTGGAAAACTTTCCCCTTGTTTTCTTTTAGAGTATCTTTGAGAAAAGGGGGTAAATAGTTCTAGTCAGAATGGTCTTCCTTGGATTTGTTTCCATTCACTTAAAGTGTAGGGTGCATAACTATGTTTGTTTGCCACTTTTACAAAGGGAAACAACTTTCGTGACTTCCTGTTGGCTGGACTTGGCAACAAAACCCTTTGAAAAGGGTTCTACTATTAAAGGAAAGAATTTGCTCCTAGAGGAGAAAATTCTTTCTTTTAAGAGTTGAGCCTCACTGGAAAGGGAGGCAGAAATAAAAATGGCAAAGTTGCTTCCCCTGATAGAGTACTCATTTGCCTTAAATGTAAAAGTCAGCCTTTTTCTCATCATCAGCAATAGTTTCATTGTTGTTAGTCTCCGTGATGGTCTTAACTGTCATAGTAGCATCGCCTTTGTCAAATGATTTTTGACGTTTTCTTTTTCTTCGATGAGGAATATCCACTTCAACAGGTGTTAATGAGCCAGATTCTGGACTTTCATCAGGATACAGATCATTATGAGCTTTAGATAATCTCTTTTTCCTCATTTTCTTGGACTCTTTCTTAGTTGATTTTTGGTTCATATCATTTTTGTTAGAATCAGCTTCAGTCATATCATTTGCTGTTTGGTGTGGGTCAGTAGCAGTTTGATTTGGTTCAGAAGTTTGATTTGGTTTGCTTTGATTTAAAGCTGTATCACGTTTTGGTGCAACTGGACCATTTTCAACAATAGTTTTGTTGTTTTCTTTGTCTTTTACTGTGTCAGGAGCCCCTGTATCTTGATTTTCATTAATAACTTCAACAAGTACACCAGGCTCTGTTGTTGAAGTAAGCTCAGTTTCAATACCTGTCTTAAACTCTTTCCACTCTTTCTCTGCCTCATCAAGGCTGTCTTCTGATGGTGACAATTCCACATCCAAATTACTTGACTTTTTCTTCTTCATTAGTAATTTCTCTGTTGCTACAGTTTCAACAACTGATGGTGCTTCGGTGCCCTTCTTTTGTAAAAACTGTATTTCTTCTTTAATATCAAGGTCTAGACTATCATCTGATGGACATAGGGTATCATCCAATTTGGTTGATCTTCGTTTCTTTATCTTCTTAGGTTTTGCTTCTTTCCTAACTGAGCTTGTTGTTTTTATTTCTTTGACAGGTTCAGTCGTTGTACTAGTACTATCGTGTTCTGTATCAATGACCTTAAGTTTGGATTTTGAGCGTTTCTTTGCCTTTATTCTTCTTGGTGAATCTGTTTCAACATCATATTTGGATAGTTTACTATCCTTTTTGTAGATTGTTCTATCCACTTTAATCTCATCAATGTAAATATCTTGAGCATCAATCGATAGGCCCACTAATAGTGAGCCATGCTGTTTGAGCATATATGTGTTGTTAGGCACGGAAGTTTTTAGACCAGCAGCAAGAAGTAAGGCACATTCAGATTCTGGTACTTTTGCTTCTAGAGTGACACTCTGTGTTTCAGCTTGAACATGGTCTGGAGACATCACTGAAAGAAAAAAAAAGAAACAATAAAACTTTGGTCATTAATAGTCATCACAGCCCCAAAGGAGGCTGAATTATTGATGATCATTTAGCGGAAACTACGAGGGTTGATCCAGAAGTAATTTCACTGTAGCTATAAAATCGTGTAGAATAAAGAGAGAGCAAAAACAATTCGTTTCCATGTACCTTATCCTATTTTCAGTATAGTCTGTAAATTTCATATAATTATAGTGCACAGTAATCGAAATGTCAAGATAGACAGAGGGCATGGTAACGACACGCGCCGCACGTCAATGACGTTGTTGACGTTCCAGACGAAATTTGGATATTGTGCATGTCTTAAGTAGCAAATTCATTGTTCTAGCATAGCACTAATATCTGTTCACCCATGTTTATCTCGTTTTTCAATATTATTTGAACAGACCCGCAGCTCATGTTCAAGAATTTACAAAATCTTCGAATTGCAGAACGTCGGGGTCCAAGCTTGATAGACGTCATTGTCTGACATTGCACATAAAGGTCTTCCGGTATTCGGACGATCCTCTTGCGACTCATCTGCACCCTAACAGCGCTGATTGCACCTTTACACAAGCTTCATAATCATGGTTATATAACCGCATGTCTAATTAAACAGCCAAGAGTCTCTAATGGTGAAATTCATAATTTGTGGCAAAACCGCATATGTATCTGCAGACGCGTTTGTCGGAAATCAGCCTTTTTTCACTTTGCAGTTACAAGTATTAGCACTACCTGGCGGACTTCAAACTGCAATGACGATACTAAAGTTTCGACAGTGGATGGCAGGAATATATTTCGTCATCGTATCAAATTTTCATCTGATTTGGCGCATTAGTTTGATTTTGATTTGTGTTTGCCTTTTAAAATTATGTTCCTGTAATTAACGTTATTCTAACGTGCGGCGCGATAGCGACGGTGGCATACTTTGAACGTCCCTATAACTGGAACGGGAAAAGATTCCAACTTTATATTTATTCAGTTCACAGGTGCTAAAATGGAAATGCCTACCCAGTGTTGATTTAACTTGTCTGTTGGCATTTTCTGGTGAGCACAGGACATGCAATATTGATATGGTAAAGATGAGAGCTATATTCTCAGGAATGGAATTACTGCTGGGATCAATCGTCATGGTTCCCGTCTGGAGGTTGGCATAGAAACTGTGGAAATGGAGGTCCACTGTGTGTACTTCTAGCATCTTGAGTTTTATCTTGGACAGCCTCATAAACCGAATCTTGAGAAATTCCTCATCAGCAACTGAAACCAGATAAAACATGATCACGTGATTGTGCATAAATCAGAACAACGTGCCATGGAGATTTTTTCATGGACGGACACTCGGCGCCAGGTGTGTGGAACTATGGCTACGTACCGCTGAGCCACTCAGGGCGGGACGTCGTCACTAGAATTGAAACAGAACACAACAGAAAGTCATGGAGATTTCATACCAGTCTATTTTGAAGAAATTCTGCATGTCCTCCCAGCGGACAAATGACATTGAAATGACCGTCGTCGTACGGACGTCGATGCGATGTAGTGACGTCGCATCGACGTCCGTACGACATTTTCGACGTCATGTGCCGCTGGTCTCCATGTCACTCTGATGAACTGCTTTACACTAGTCCAGTTTGAAAATAATTATGCAAACAATAAATAAACTGGCATGGATTGATAATGATTATTGTTCTGAATGTGCCCCTACCCCGATTCCTTAACGTTGCTCAGTATGGTGACATCAGTGACGGAAAATAAAATTTAGAACTAAACTGAAAGTTAAGGCACTATCAAAAATACAAGCTAGACCCTTCTCTTGCCGCACCTACTGATTTTCAACGCCCCAGGTCTGGCCAGAACCTTGGCTGTTCGTTAATTCACTAATGCACGAAGTCCCTCTTGACTGACCTTCCCCCTTTTAACAAAATTGCTCAGATGTCAAGGTCACATCACATAAAATTTAGACCTTAACTGAAAGTTAAGGCTCTATCGAAAATACAAGACAGACCCTTCTCTTGCCGCACCCTCTGATTTTCAACGTCCCACGGCTAGTCAGAACCTTGGCTATTCATTAATTTACAAATGCATGAAGCCCCTCTTGACTGGCCTGGCTGCTAACTACTTACCTTTGGCCCATCCTCCAATGCACAATCCCCAGTCACCTTTGCCATTCCGAATAAGCATTGCACGCTCACCATTTTCAGGGTCAAAAGCCATGGATAGGTCACTTCTGGCAACCTAAAGAAAACAAATTCATTATTTAACTCTTTCGGCGCCAAATTTTTCAGACGACAAATTTTCGTCTGCTCAAATCATCAGACGACAGATTTGTAACTGGAAATTTTAACAATCTAAAGACATTTTTCATAAAATCAGGCTTTTTAAGTTCATATTTGAATGGCAAACAGTGTAGATCCTGATCAGACGGCTCTTTTAAGAGCCGGCTGATCTGGATATACGCTGTTTGCAAAGTCGCATTTTTGCGACTTTGGCGCCGAAAGAGTTAAAGGCCCCACTGCTCTATCAGCATGTACTATCTTATCGTGAGGTTTCGCTGCAAGATTCTCGCTATAGGTTTTGCTACTGTAAATGACCTGACGAGCCCAACTTTAAACAAATGAAACATTCTCGAGTTCCACATAAAAAGGATTGGAAAACGAACTGTGTCATTTTTGTTGGCCACCAAAATGACCTACTTTCGATATCATAAACTTGAATAAAATGGTGAAAATACATTGTACAGGCTTGAAGCCCTTTTCATTGTCCCCCTTTTGGTTATATTTCATAGGTCGACGGGAAACCAGGAAAGTGGGAGCGATACATCCTTTTTCAAAAATAGGTCCCCCCTCTGTTTTGCCAGTTATATGACTCGGTATATGCACATCAACCTACATTTAATCACCAAACCTGAAGGTTGAACCGCTCAAACGTGAAGGTTGAACCGCTTAATGATTTGTGTTTAGACCTTTTTTACCATTGGTAGCACTATCACAGGGTATAATCGATTCCGCCAATTTTCGCTTCCTGCAGAGACTGTCCGTCATATTAGGCTTCCACCGAGACTGTCCGCGAACTCTTGCTTCCTGCAGAGACTACTGTCCTCGAAAAATGGCTTCCTGCCGAGACTGTCCGCGTGTTTTTGCTTCCTGCCGAGAGCCTCGGCAGGAAGCAGAATCACGCGGACAGTCTCTGCAGGAAGCCATTTATCATGTACAGATGTCTCGGCAGGAAGCAAGAGTTCGCCGACAGTCTCGGCGGAAGCCAGATATGATGTACAGTCTCTGCAGGAAGCGAAAATTGGCGGAATCGATTATACCCTGTGACTATGAACACTTTAAGATGAGTGGGTACACTTTCAGGGAAATCAACTGTCGTTTACATTATTCAGTGACTCCCTAATTTGAATCAACACTCATAGGAAAGAATTTGCTGCCGTTGAGCAAATTCCTACCTGCAAGAAACCAAACTTTAATTCGCAGAATTCCAGAAACTTGTGGAATTTACACCAGCTTCCTCAGAAACTTATTTCCATGCTTTCACGGAACTAGCTTTCTCATGAACTAGAATTCATGTTTGGTGCCTCAATAGGTTCATAATTTAAGCGTCTTGTAGCATCTGCGAAGAACAGAGCAAACACTCCGGTCAGCCTACGCATGGACGCAGTCTGATTAATCTTCTTTGTTTGAGGCAGCATAATGTCTGGATCCTCCGGACTCAGAGAACAGCGGTAGCTCTATGGCTTAAGTGCTGGCCTATGCGGTTCACAGGGTATAAACTAGTCGGCTAATTTTTGCTTTATGCCGAGACTGTTCGTCATATCTGGCTTCCGCCTAGCTCACTACCGTCCGCGAAAAATGGCTTTCTGCCGAGACTGTCCATCTGATTCTGCTTCCTGCACAGCAGTCCCGACAGGAAGCAAGAGATCGTGGGCAGTCTCGGCGGAAGCCAAGTATGACGGACAGTCTCGGCAGAAGCGAAAACTGGCGGACTAGTTTATACCCTGTGTAGTTAGCGATCCGGTGAATATTCTGATTATTCCAAGCCCACCCCTGGTTGACTATGTATATATAAGGGCTGTTACGAAACGAAACGCAAAAGAGTCATAGTTAACAAACGAACTGATGACCTGGTCGTTTGGTAACTATGACTGTTTCGTTTCGTAACAGCTCTTTTTTCGTTTCGTAACAGCCTTGAAAACCTATTTAACCAGGTGTGAATCCTCAGAGATTGCGTTTACATTGAATTTCGATTTTCATGAGCAGGATGTTAAGATCAATTGTGTCAGTTCCTGTTCATTGCTTTCTCATTAACTGTGAATCCCCATGGAGGCGACAACAAACAGGGTTCAACTGCACAAAGCCTTAGCAGTCCTCATTATAGCAGCTCGATTTGACTGAAAAACTGTTAAAAGGGCTGTCGAACTGCAAACCATCCATCCATCTCAGTACCTCATTGCACGATCCCCAGATACCCAAATCTTTAGCATGAGATACCCAGGGGCGTAACTAGGGGCAATTTCATAATACGCACAACTATGTTTTATTCACTACTTCTTGGAGGGAAAATACGAATTTCAGCCTCTTTGGGAGTTGGTTTGAAATCTTGTCTAATTTATGAATTTTCAGCATGCAAATATGCAGGTGCGTTTTGAAATTTTGTCAAATTTGACAATTTCAATACGCACTTGCGTATTTGCCGTATACGTAGCTACGCCCTTGATACCCTGTAACATGCAAGGACTACCTGGTATCATGCTATAAGTGAGATGGAGCATGGTTCGTCCGCCTGTACGGTCGATAATCCACTCGCTAAAGCTCGTGGATTATATCTCCGTACAGGCGAACCATGCTCTATCTAGTAAAATACAAAAAAGACCGATCTGAGTATATAAGCATGCTGATCCGAATCATTGCTGTCTGCACATGCCACAAGCAACATTTGATCCCATTATGACTCAGTTTTTATAAATGGCCTACATTTTCTGGGGAAGCAACTCTGTCTTTTCATTTTTGCCTTCCTTCTAAAAGGGGCTCAACCTTAGCGCCAACTTCAACTACATTCGCATCAAGTCAATTCAAAGGGAACATATCAAACGGCTAACATCCGCATTTATCCTTAAACATCCGGGTCTATCCGCATCTATTGGTAACTGTATCCTTAATTTTATCAAGAAAAAAGGCCACACTCACAAATTTTGCGGATAACTGCGAATTTTTATCAGCAATTACCCGCCCTATCCGCAGTGTGTATGCGTAACTGGGACTCTTTAATACCAATTCTCTGTAAGCACCAGACTTTTTGTATAGAGGGCCGGAAACGCAAGGTCGGAAGTTCTTTTTCAAACTTTCTCCCTTTTTTTGTTGTCACACAAAAACAAGTAATTCGCACTTTGTTTGTTCGTTTACCATCCCGTTGCCATGGTAACCGAGTTTTTCTGTTTTTTGCAGAAAAATGCCAAAATATTCAACAGAAATTCACACTTTCCGCACTTCTATATCTCCTAGAATAGGCTAGGTTTCATCAGAAACTCTTTAAATCTAAAAACTAGGGACTTATGTTATTAATGTGAAACATCAAACATACGTTGTTCCAATGTCTTTTTATACCTACTGTACTGCAAATGTGGGTGGGGTAACCAGGTATTGCAAAACACTATTTTTAGGCATTTTTAATCATCATGTTTAAAAAACGCACACTTCTGTAACACATTTGCATACTTTAACGTCAAACAGGAGGCTTTCCACTTTTAGAAGATGAAAAAAACTGAGTGGGGCAAAGCTGATTTCAGACCGTAACCATGGGAACAAGCCATACCTTATGCAAGAAAGTAAAAACGGAAGGTTATACTATTACAACAGATTTGCAACCATATTAAATGTATTGCAGCTCTAACTTGTGATCCTTCTGCTATTGAAATATGTATTTTACTTGATTTGATGAAAGTTTGACATCTTAAGGGTCAGAAAGGCTATTTATATCCATTAAAAGGGCCCAAAAAGGGGCAAAAATGGTCAAAATTACCATATATATCACTCATTCTCACTGCGAATCAACAAAAGACAACACTTATTATTTTTATATTTGTAAGGAAAATACGAGTTTGACATATACTGATAGAAAACATGACGATGGCGGGCCCTAAATTTCCAGGGATTGCGTCTTTAGGGGCCCAAAGGGGGTATGTTTTAGGCTTATATTTTACCAACATAATGACCATTTTTCACAATGGAACACATTACAGCATTTCAAATGATGAAATTAGTTGCAAAGAAAGAGCAGGCTTATATATGCTGCAGGTAAATTTAAAACGGGGGATGGGGAGGGGTGGGGGAGCCCATTTCCTATTGTTTAAAGGGGCTCTAAAAGGGACAAAAATGGTCAAAATTAACACAAATCACTAATCCTGTCCACGGACCAACATAAAACAAAACAGTTTACTTTCAAATTTGAAATGAAAATTTAAGTTCGACACCGACTGATATAAAATATGGCAATGGGTGCCTTACATCTCTAGGTTTGGAGTCCCAAAGGGCCCAAAAGGAGACCCAAGGAGCCCGAAAAGGGAAAAATGGAAAATATTTGCCATAAATAATGATCATGCCTCTCGAAGAAACACACTACAGCATTTGTCATGTTAAAATAAGTAGGAAAAATATAGTCTTATGTATGCTACTAGTGAATTTGCAATAAGGGATGAGAAACCAAATTTATACCCATTTTAGGGTCCCAAAAAGGGGCAAAACTCGTCAAAAATTATCTCATATCACTTAATCTCTCTACGAATGAACAGAATGCAACATTTTTTCCTTTTAAATTGTTATGAAAATATTAGTTTCACATATAGTAATAGAAAACATAGCAATGGGCAGCCCGATTTCTCCTGACTAAGTCTATAGGGGCCAAAAAAGGGGTATATTTAATAATATTCACCCAACATAAAGATCATTCTTCTTATTGGTACACACTACAGCATTTGTCATAATGAAATAGGTTGAAAAATGCACAGCCTCAGCACAGTCTTATATATACCGTTGGTAAAGTTGCAATCATGGGACTGGGAGCCCTGGTTTTATCAATGTAAGGGGCTAAAAAAAGCAAAGATGGTCAAAATTTAAAAACAAAAATCAATATTTCTTTCCACAGACTAACAACAGACACTAATACTTATTTTTATATTCTTTATTATGAAAATAAGTTTATTTTTATATTTTTTATTATGAAAATAAGTTTGACACATGTTGATAAAAAACATGGCAATTGAGTGCCATATATCTTTAGATTTGGAGTCTAAGGGGCCCAAAAGAGGAAAATTCGAAAAAATGACTATTCTTCACAGAGGGGCATACTAAAGCATTTGTAATGTTAGAATCAGTAGCCAAAAAAGAGGCTTATATATGGAATAAGGGATAAGAAATCATATTAGAATCATATTATGATTCAGGGTTAGGCTCATGGATAGGACTTAGCTTTTTGTTGTATAGTTTTGTGTTGTACATCTAATATACTTGAAGGGAGTCTAATGATACGTGACTAGGTTAATTTCATACTAGTTTACATCATATGGATGGTGCTGCTTACAAAAGGTCAAGGTCAAGGACTTTGAATTTTGTATACGTATAACATTTGCGGTGTAGTATTATGTTAAAGTATGCTTTCGTTAGGCGATGACACTGGTCGAGGGCATATGTGAGCCCCTGCTCACTTGCTAAGAAGCAGTAACAAGTATAATTAAGGGAAATTTTTCCTTATTTTTCCATAAAAACATAAGTTGTGACCCCTCATTAAAACTCTCTAGCTGAGGCAATTCTAATGAGGGGTCGTAACATATGTTTATTCTGAAATAAGAAAAAATATCTTAGAACTATCCTTAAAGCCCCACCTTAGCTAAAGCTCTGAATTTCATTAATTGTTATTAATATTGAAAAACCTTAACTAATTTTATTGGCCAGGGAATCGAAGGGGAAGTCACAAAATTTGTCTCCCTTTGAAAAATTGGCAGAAAAACATGCCTATGTATCCATACACCGTATATAGGATAATTAAACACTGTTCCAGATAAGAAGGGGGTAACAGGGATAATTTAGGGATTATTTTCCCTATGTTTCCATAAAAAATCATTGTGACCCCTCGTTAGAACACCCTCATTAGATCCGTCTCGCTGAGGCATTGCTAATGGGGATTCAAATCATGTGCTTTCATTGAGAAATATGAAGAAATATCTTTGAATTATCCCCGTTACCCCTTGGATATATGGATAAATAATGAACTTTCTCCCGCTCTGACAGATTAACCGTCCAGACTGAAAACAGACTGAGCGGGCCGTGCATAGCTGCAACAGCTGGTTTGAGGGAGGTAAATAGTCGGTTTAATGGCCGCAAACCGTTTTTTCCCTTCTGCTGGCAAGTCGCCTTGTATTGAAATTTCGACCATGAAACCTATAAACCTACAATTTACCTCCCAAAATGAAAATTTTGAGTACAGTTACACACTAAATTTACAATATTATTCGAAATTTGCGTAAAATCAAGATGAACATTAGGTATCTATAAATTGAACGTGGATATCCCAAATTTGAACCACATTTACCCCGTAAATACGTAAATAAAGAGTAAAGCCGAAACTTGCAGCCTATACAATCTTTATTAACCGGCTTTTTTTTTGGGGGGGGGGGAGGGGGGGGCGGAGAAAGACCGTGTGTGTGTGGTGGGGGGGGGGAGAGGACGAGGAGGTAGTAATAATTATAACAATAATGACTTTATTCAATAGGGGAGGCCAAGCTGGATGTACAGCCAATTTTCCCTGGGGTCCTTATTTGAGATGTACATTTCTATAATATATACAAGTGCAGTATCAGACAGCATCAAATGAATATTTTAGAACAGACCAAAGCCGAAAACTCAAGGTGACTAGATACACTTGCAGGGGCGGAAACTCTGCCATTTTGCGTCTTGCCGCCATCTCAATGGGGACCGACTCCTGAAGGAAAATATTTGCTCCCCGTGGGGCTAAGCTCAGCCTCCAAAAGCGAATCCCATACTGGAAGGGAAGCAAACAGGAAGTCCCATGAGGCCAGGGAAGTGAACAGGAAATATCAAAAGTTGCTCCACGTCGTAAAATTGCTGGAAAACATGGATGTGCATCCATTCATCCTCAAAACAAAAATTGTATCTGCATGAAAACTTCTTCGACACAGACACGTAACACGTCACAAGTGTATTAGAACCGATCAAGACTGAAAACTCGAGGTGATTAGATAAACAGGCAGGGGGGAGTGGGGGGGGGGGGGGGGGGAGCAACCCTGCCATTTTTTGTCTTGCATCCATTCTCAGTGGGAGCCTTCCTTGGGACAAAGCCCAACCTCCAAGAGAGAATCCTATAATGGAAGGGAAGCAAACAAGAAGTCTCATAAGACAGGGGAAGTAAACAGAAAGTCCCAAAAGTTATTCCCCTTTGTAAAATGGCCAAAACACATGGATGTTTATCCATTCACCCTCAAACATTGTATCTGCATGAAAACTTCTTCGACACTGACACATAACACGTCACAAGTGTATTAGAACAGATCAAGACTGTAAACTCGTGGTGATTAGATACACAGGCAGGGGAGGCAACTCTGCCATTTTCTGTCTTGCATCCATTCTCAGTGGGATCCAACTCCTGATGGAAAGAATTTGCCTTCATTGGGGCAAAGCCCAACCTCCAAGAGAGAATCCTATAATGGAAGGGAAGCAAACAAGAAGTCTCATAAGACAGGGGAAGTAAACAGAAACTCCGAAAAGTTATTCCCCTTAGTAAAATAGCCAAAAAACATGGATGTTTATCTATTCCCCCTCATACATTGTATCTGCATCAAAACTTCCTCGCCACAGACACATAACACGTAACAAATATATCTAACAGACCAAGACTAAAAACTCAAGGCTACAAAATACACTGGCAGGGGGTGGCAACTCTGCCATTTTCTGTCTTTTCTCCATTCTCAATGGGGATCAACTCCTGGAGGAAAGATAATGCCTTCTTTGGGGCAAAATCTAATCTTACAACGGCAGGGAAGCAAACGGAAGTCCTATAAGGCCAGGGAAGTAAACCGGAAGTCTGTCTCAAAAGTTGCCCCCCCCCCCCCACTCTTTTGTAAAATGGCTGAAAAAAACTTAGATGTTTATCAATTCACCCTCAATTATTGTATCTACATCAAAACTTCCACCACAAAGACACATGACACAGTTCTTTGATCCACAGATAGCCCTAATCTGCCTCCTTCATATCCAATATCCTGGATATTCATGATTCATTTCATGGACATTCAAACAGAACTCATACCCCATGCTTGCAAACATGACGTAACCCCTCATGTTTTAAGATCAGCCGAAAAATTTGACCTGTGGGAAACTATACCCCCTTATTTGGATATTCTATTTTGAGGATTGCTTTTCTTCATAATCACATTTGATTTTTTTTACTGATTCATTGAAAATTTGTATCTGAATAATTGCATGTTTTGAAATAATGACTTTCTCCAGTGGGCTGGCAAAAAACAAAACTAAAAAATAAAAATGAAAAAAAAATAGATAAATAAAGATAAAAAAATAAAGATAAAAAAAAATAGAAAAAAGAA
This sequence comes from Ctena decussata, assembly GCA_963989385.1. Lineage (NCBI taxonomy): Eukaryota > Metazoa > Mollusca > Bivalvia > Lucinida > Lucinidae > Ctena > Ctena decussata. Next base: position 52,407,273 of record OZ022507.1, read on the forward strand.
GAAGATAAAGCTCAGATCTGTGTAATCCTTTCTATTTGAGATTTATAGTCTTCGAAATAAACGCCATTGCTAAATGAATGGTAAGAGCAAGAGTATGTGGTCCAAATCTCACGTTTGCAGCTGGCGTACAAACTACATTGTATAGAAGGATTTACATGGAGCGTATTATATGACTGTTTCTTTCAGCTCAGGCTTTGTATTTGTCCATTATAAGACTATGGGAAAATATAGTGGCTAAGAACTTGTTTGTCACTGAAATAAGGTCTCTGGAATGAAGCATATTCGTTATTCACGCTATTTGTGCCATGCTTTTGTAACAGTCATGTTAAACATAGGCATAGAAATGGCTAAAGAATAAGATCCATGGAAAACCAGCTTTACACATTTTTGAAAAGCTAATAATGTGTAATTGTCTTCATAAAATACTTTACTATTAATACCAACATCTCGATTTGTTTCTGTCAGAAAAAAATGCATCCATTTTATTTTTCGTTTTTATTTATATCTATTACATTTTCACATAAGTAGCCTCCGTTAGGCCCCTTGAATGAATTTAAGTATGGCATTTAATATTAATATATACTAGGCTTGTAGTTTAACGACCAGTGTCAACATCGCAGATGCAGTACTTTGTTTCAGTGTGTAGAAACTAAAAATCTACTATATTTTTTGTTTATTTTTAGCGAATATCAAATTTACCCCTTTCTGGGACCCTATAGTCTCCCTACCTAGGGATTTAGGGCTCCTTATTGCCATATTTTCTATCAATATATGTCAATCTAATATTTCATAACAAACTGAAACGTAACCAGTGTTGTCTTTTGTTTTTTTTTGTAGAGAAAATGAGTGATATGTGGTAATTTTGACCATTTTGCCCCTTTTTGACCCCCTTAAATCATTATAAATAGGGCTCCCAGCCGCTTGATTGCAAGTTTACTTGTGGCATATACATGTATAAGGCTTTTTTCAACCTATTTCATCTTGACAAAGGCTGTAGTGTGCTTTATTATGAAAAACGACCTTTATTTTGGGTGTTTATTTTCAAATTATCCCCTTTTCGGCCCCTATAATCTCCATACCTGGGGATGTTGGGCTCCTTTTTGCCATAGTTTCTATCAGTATATGTCAAACTTATTTGTCATATCAAATTTAAAAGCAGCCAGTGCTGTCTTTTGCGTATTGATAAGGAGAATGAGTGATATGTGGTAATTTTGACCATTTTTTCCCTTTTCGAGCCCCTTAAATTTTCATAAATAGGGCTCCCAGCCCCTTGAGTGCAAGTTTACTGGTGGCATATATAAGGCTGTTTTTTGTGTGTGTTTTTCAACCAATTTTATCTTGGCAAATGCTGTAGTTTGAAGTTCCACTGTGAAGAATGATTATTATTTTGGATGAACATTTTCAAATTTACCCCTTTTTGGGCCCCTATAGACTCCATACCTAGAGATGTAGGGCTCCTTAATGCCAAATTTTCTATCAGTTTATGTCAAACTTATAATTTCATAACAAATTTAAAAGAAACCCATGTTGTCTTTTTGTTGATTCCCAGAGACAATGAATGAGGTACGTTAATTTTGACCATGTTTTGCCCCTTTTTGGGCCTTTTAAATGAATATAAATGGGACTTTCAACCCTTAAGGTGTCGAACCCTCACCAAATCATATAGAATTAATATTTCTACAGCATTTGGACCAGTAGTTATAGTTGCAATGCAATTAATGTGATTAAAATAGTGTGGTTTCAGTATAAGATTCTGTTTTCACTTTTTGCATGGCCAATGGTTTGTTGCCATGGTTACGGTCTGAAGTCAGCTTTGCCCCACTCTGTTTTTTTCATTTTCCGAAAATTGAAAGTCTCCTTCTTTATGTTGAAGTATGCAAATGTGGCACAGAGTTGTGCGTTTTTTAAAAGTGATGCTTAAAAATGCCTAAAAACTGTGTTTTGCGATACCTGGTTACCCCACCCACCTTTGAGGACTAGTAAATATGCCAAAAACATTCGAACAAAGTTGTTTTGATGCTTCATGTTAATTACATAAGTCCCTACTTTGTAGATTTTAAAGAGTTTTTGATCAAGCTTTGTCTATTCTCGATGATATACAAGTGCGAAAAACGCAAATTTCTATTGAATTTTTGGCATTTTTTTCTGCAAAAACAGAAAAATGCGGTTACCATGGCAACGAGATGGCAAACGAAAGAATGAAGTGCCAATTATTTGTTTTTGTCTGACTACACACAAAGTGAGAAAGTCTGAAGAAGAACTTCCGACCTTGCGTTTCTTGAAAAGTCTGGTGCTTACAGAGAATTGGTATTAAGACGTAACGTTAGATGTTGGTGACAAAAAGCGTAACGTCAGAAAGCGTCAGATTTTGAGCTCTATTGCCAGTTTACTGCAACGGCTCATCTTCAAATTTTCCAATTAAATACTCATTAAATGTGAAGTGAATTGCCAACTGCAACTGCTAGCAGAATATATTCGGAAGATATTAATTTTCGGGATAACTCACGATTTTGCTCGATTTCAATAGAAAGCCCCGTTAGCTAAGTAATTTAAGCGCTGGTCTGCTGACCTAGCGGTCCCAGATTCGATCCCCGCTTGAGATGAGAATCTTTTAAAATGCAAACGGGTTCCATTGCACACAACCTTTCATTATCAAACTCTCATCGTCCTGATATGAATGAAATACTGTTGAAAAGTACATAAAAGCGCAAGTCATCCATCCTTCTATTGATTTAAATAAACGTAACCAATGTACAAATACCGAGATTTGCTTATTCGTATATATCATCGGCTGTCCGAAATAAATTCCAAAAACTTTCCGGGTAAAGAACTATTCGGAATAGGTATTATATGTCCGCATGATTTAAATTTGCTTTATATTAAAGTTCGATGTTTTTTTATGTTCAGAAAATGCCACCCAGTATGCAAAATAAAGAAATCTGGCGTTGCGGACAATACCGGCTAGATTTGGAAATTTGGTATTACTTTCAATCGGATCACACATTCCGATTTTGATTTCACAGTTCAAAAAATCCAAATAGGTATTGTATGCTAATAAATTTTCTACTCTTCTTCTGCTGCGTATTGTTCTTTTGTGGTTCCTTGATCTTCGTCGGGTGCCGTATTTTAGTTACCAAAATCTGAAGTTTACGTTTTCTTGAATATATCGCTAAATCTTAAGTTTTCTTCTAGACGGAAAGGCTTAACTTGTTGGCGTTCCGATATTAGTTTACACTACTTCACTCGCAAAGACGGTGAAAATTTTGTTGGTATTTGAGCTCTGGTTTTCAATCTAAGCTGAAATACAGAATTTGCACTGCAAGTGCGTTGCAACGTCTTGCAGCGTAAAAACTGACGTTGTTTGGTATTTCAAGACGATGTATTTATTTTTATGTCTCATAAATGAAGATTTTCTTTTTGTCTTCCAAATACTCAGTAAATAATCTTTCAAAAGGTATAGCATTTTTTTTATGTTAGCTCGTCCGTTAGATATACTGTATCAGGGGGAAATTATAAAGATGGCTTGAAAATGAAATTGTCAGCAACACCTGACGTTACGTCTAAACATTTGGTCTCACCGCTGTGGTTTCGAGCCTCGCTCGGCGCACAACTGAGGTAACCACGTTCTGCTTGCGACAGAGCAAATGGTTCCTCCCCGGGATCTCTCGTTTTCACCCACCTCTCCTTAACGATCGGCTCGATATAAGTGAAAGGACGTAAAAATGCGGTAACCAGAGCTCCAGATAAGAGGGGATAATGAGGATAATTTGAAGATAATTTTTCTTATTTCTCAACGAAAACATATGTTGTGACCCCTCATTAGAACCGTCTCGGCGAGACGGTTCTAATGATGGGTCACAAAATATGTTTTTATGGACAAATATGCAAAATTATCCCTAAATTATCCCTGTCACCCCTTCTTATCTGGAGCACTGGGTAACTATAAACCTACCTGAGCTGGCGTAGGCAGCTGTGAGGCACCAATAACATAGGATGTAGCCATCAATTTATCATAGAAGAAGACCTGTACTCCTGAGAGCAGCTGCTCAGGAATGTGAATCACCCGGCAGCTGAAGCATTCCTCATTTTCATGGTTCCGTATCCTGTAATTGAAGCTAGGGTGTAAACAGCTATCAATTAGTAGTACTCAAGCCTACTGCGCTTTCAAAGACTGATGACAAGTTTTCTCAACTGCGTCAAGCAGAAGCGAGACATACATAGAATAAATAGTTGAGCCACATCATGTGATTTCCAACAATGTGGCATTGGTGACAAGCAAAGGCTCTGATCAGACTGCACATAAGTTCAGTCTGATCAGAGCCTGCGCTTGTCACATCAGCCATCTATGGAAGTGACCTAAGCCATAGAGCCAACAGTGAGATCTCTGATTACCTTGTATAAATGCTTAGGGAGACCTGAATATCACATGGCAGAATTGCCACATTGTTTGAAGTCACATGACGGTGACAATGCGTAGATAGACGAGATAGAGCATTCGACGGCTGTCTTATTCTTATTTTTTTTTCATCTAAAATTTATTTGAAATAAAAGAAATGCAGGCGAGTTAACAGTTAATCGAACTAAATGCCAGATAGGGAATGATATAAGCATTTTGTTTCCATTCCAATCCCATTAACTTTATTTTGTGTCTATTTATGTTGCATGTCAGTGAAATTGTGAATAGAATATTTTTAAACGAAATGCCAGATGGAAAAAACAGTTTTTCTCGTTTCGTCAGATGAAAAAGACACACTTTTGAATAATATTTTATAAAAAAATTTGACGTGTATCAATTTAAAGCTGGCATAAGCACGGACGTGTAATTATGAAAATGCATTTTAAGTTTAGATCTTCGCTGGCCCACTTAACAACTGAAAATCCACAATGCTACCGGCAGTTATCTTAACTTCAAGACTTAAACATATAGAGGATATTTGACTTTTTCGGTGTAAGATCGATTTTTATTTCACCGAATGAATACCAAAAGCAGTATTTTCACGAGTGGCGAAGCCACGAGTGAAAATACCACTTTTGGTGTTCATGAGTGAAATAAAAATTCATCTTACACTGAAAAAGTCAAATTTTCTATTTCTTTTATTTTTGAAAATCGCAATAATTCTGTTTATTTAAGAGCGTCAGCCATCACGACAGAAACACAACTTTTTTTCTAGCCGTTTTGCGTCGAATTCGATGCTTCCTGCGTGTTTATTGGGTAGGATATTGGTTGTAAACAGAGTTTGCAACTGAAAAATAGCTTTAAATATCATTTTGATTAACAGATCTCATAAAAATTGCCAAGAAAGAATGCCTACAGGAGACTTAGGCGGCCTGACGTCGCGTGCAGTAATAATGTTACGTTGGCGTCTTAAGTGACGTCATTAACGTCGTAATGACGTGCAAACATGCGTGACGTAATTTTTGTCAAGCCAGATAAGATTTAAAGAATTAATCAACAAAAAATGTGAGCCTATTTCACAAAAATCCTATTTCTGAAACAGTGAAATCGAAAGTGATAATTTCACTGTTTGAAACAGTGAGATTATCAGTTTCGATTTCACCGAGAAATCTCTATAATTCATTGAAAAGTATAAAAGAAGAAGTATTATTATCCTTCTACTTACTTCACTGTCTGAAAGAAACAACGGTGATTTTTTCGATTATCAGCCAAAGCCGACCTGCCAAATGTTCGTCGCAGCTCCTCAGCCCCAAGTATGCAATCTTTAAAGCCTTCTTTTGACTCTAGCAATGCCAAATTACACGTCAGCGGTCGTGCTTCTTCAACCTTTCCATCGAGCTGCACGCGAAGTTTAATATTATCATCAACCAGTTGTTCATCCATTTCAATGTTCATCAAGAGAGCTTTCTCTTGATCTCGCATACCCTCGAGAATTGGAGTCAGTTTAACTGTACCGGCTGCAAACGTATTTTCTCCTTTTAGACACATTATGTTATTGTCTTCAGTCAAAGCAACACGCAGGCCACAATGAATATTTGTAACATATGTCACTGTTGATTTAAAGGTCCAGTGTCTCTGTCTCTTTGAACCTTTTAAGATTATAATCTCATCCTTATTGGAATCAGAGTGCAACAGATGCATTCGTACACGGAAACGCCGCATTTTGGTGGATAGTCCGATAAGTTCTCCGTGCGTAATGCTTAACTTATACTCAACAACACAACAGGATTTTAAATCTTGTGTGTTCATTTCACTTATATTTGTCTTAATGTCCCTTGTCCTTAATTTTGTCCCGGGCTGATTCAAACCTTCCTTAGAAATACTTGTCCACTGCTTGACGGTTTCTTGGATTGCAGATCGAAATTTATCAGTCACACTGCCTATCTGAATTTGAATATTGTTTTCTAGAACTCGGCCACATGCTTTCATGGTGTCCGTCGCATACTCTAGCGGGTGGCACATGTGGGTGAACCACATTAATAGAATGTCAAGAGGCGGGGTTAGAAACTGATCTACCGTCACTCTTTTCAAGCAAAGAAATTGTTTATAACGTTTAAGAGCTGTTTCCAAGTACTGTTTATCTCTAAAATGTGGCAGCGCCACCTGGTAACAGAAATTTATTTGAGATCTTGCTACTTTAGTAAGATCAACGGACAGCCTGGATACATTATCGTTGAGTTCACCAATTTTCCTAGATGGTGCAATAAACTCTCCATTCCTAATTATATTAAAACCGTCTTTTGGATATTTATCATACCACAACTCAATTGCATTGTTGGTACTTTCGATGACGTCACTGCTTCTGATGAACTTGTGATTGAGTGTCCGTCTGAGGATCAGTCTGCAATCTCTTCTATATGCCAAAGGACACAACATATGACAATACCACATCCAAGCAATATCTATTGGCGCAACAATCTGAGTTGACCTATTATCGTCCACCAGAGGGAACCATAACTGTTCGTATCTCCGAATAGAGAGTTCCAGAAGAGCATTATCATTCAGAATCTTCTCAACATTGTCTACGTTGTCAAGGAAATGAAGATGCCTTCTGGCAGCACTGATTAGATCAACAGAAATCTCCACGTCCATCCAATCCATTGTTGCATGTTTAAGGTTTCTGGAAGGTAAATTAAAGATGAAAGCTCCTGTGGCCGTATTCATAAAACGACTTAAGTGGTTGCTATGCTGTTGTTAAGGCTAAATTTCTTTGAAGGAGATAACCTACAACAATGAAATTAGCTCAGGAGGAACAGGGAATCTCCATTATAGATATTTAGCCTTAGCAACCGCATAGCAACGACTTAAGTGGCATTATGAATACCGCCCCTGATTTGCACAAGTTGCGCATATTTGATAACTCTATGCCGTCTTAACGGAAGCAAAAATTCATACATACATGGGTAACCTGTAAAACCTGGGCTGTGCTAATGGGCTGGGCTCAAATGTTTGGGCTCGAATGAAAATAGTTTCGACTTGAGTGAAAGGCAAGCTAAGATACTGACATTACGTGTGAGGTGATACCAGCTCATTACGCTAAGAATGTTGACTTTTGAGTGGAAGTTATTCCCCTGATAGCAGAAGTTTCTTCCCAGAGGATCCCTGAGATTCAGTTTCAGAATATATATTACATATACAGTCTCCTTTCAGTCGTGCTCAGAAAAAAATAACCTCATGATTATGGTCAGATACCAGTAGTGGGCTGCATCTAAACAAACAAACAACAACAACAACAACAGCAACAAAAAAACAAAAAAAAACAAAAAAAAAACAACAACAAAAAACACACACAAAACACACACACACACACACACACACACACACACACACACACACACACACACACACAAAACCAACATCATGACAGTTGTGGCAAGCAAAGTCTCATTGATATCCTGTGTATCTGTGCAGGTCTTCTTTGAAGCACAAGCAAACACTGATGGGTCCTTATCGGATTGCACTGATGCCCAAGCTGATTTGTATCTACGCTAGTCATTAAACCCGGATGCAAGGGTTTTTATGCAGCTAATATAGTCTGGTTGCAGTTTTATTAAGGATATTGAATAGAAATACAAAATATATTTTTGTCTCTACTAGTAACCGCTGGATTTTGACACGTTCTCAAGGAAGAAATTCTCATCAACAGCAGTAAAGATGAAAAATATTGCAGGCCGTGATACTGACCTTTTTATGAACTATCGCCCGAGATGACACCGTTTTCATTTAAACCTAGCCCAGAGCAACAAAGAGCAGCCCATGAGCCCAGCCAAGGTTTTACAAGCTACCACATGCATGCGGGTCTGGGTGCGGGGTCTACGGATAAGAAAAATAAATTACACTGATTGGAGAATCATAACCAAAACTAGACGGTTGTTTTTGAAACAAAAACAGATGTCTCCTCCTCCCCGCCCCCCCCCTCACCAGGAATGTTGATGGAGCTATGGTTCTTATTCTCTGAACATCAACTAACCATGCTCTTATATTTGTACCAACTTTCGTGGTTTTAATGTTATAGAGGGAACAAGATCTCCATGTGCTGAAAAGTTACAAGGGTGGATACATTCGTCAACTTAAAATTAAAAGATGTATAAGTCTGTGAAAAAATGCAGGTGGATGTAGGGTTCTTTTCTCTGTAAATCTTCTGATGATGGTTTATATTTGAACCAAGTTTTGTAAAAATATCTTCAGCGGTTTTAAAGTTACAGAGGGAACACCATTTCTATACTGAAAAATTACAAAGGGGCATAATTTCATTAAAAATGTAGGCGGAGCTACCGATCTTGTTTTTCTGCACATCATTTGATGATGCTTTGTAACTGAACAAAATTTCATAAAAATATCTTTAATTAAAGCAAAATGTACTATTTTTAATGTTCAAAAGGGATAGCTCCCAAAAATCCAGAATAACTGTCTTGTTTCCTTCACATCTGTGTAAAGTTTCATGATACAGAGCATATAGATCTTGTTCTCTGCACATTGTCTGATGATGCTTTATATTTATATAAAGTTTGCTGAAAATATCTTTTACAGTTTTAAAGTTATAGAACAAACACGATTTCCATACTTAAATCTAAAAAGGGGCATACTTACATAAAAAGTGTAGATGGAGTTACAGTTCTTGCTCACTGCAATTTGTCTGATGTTTTATATTTGTACCAGGTTTCACAAAAATAACTCATATAGTTTCAGAGTTATGGAGCAAACATGATTTCCATACTAAAATTTTCAAAGGGACGTAATTCTGTAGTAAATGTAAGCAGAATTTTGTCTGCCCATCAAGTCATGATGCTTTATATTAGTACCAAGTTTTGCGAAAATATCTCATATAGTTTCAGAGTTATGGAGCGGACACAATTTCCATACTAAAATTTACAAAGGGGCATAATTCCGTAAAACATGTGTATGGAGCTACGGTCTTGTTCTCAGTACATCCTCTAATGATGCTCTACATTTGTACTAAGTTTCATGAAAATATCTCATACAGTTTTAGAGTTATGGAGCGGACACGATTTCCATACTAAAATTTACAAAGGGGCATGATTCAAATAAAAATGTGGAGTTATGGGTCTTGTTCTCTGCATGTCGTCTGATGATGCTTTATATTTGTACCAAGTTTCGTGAAATTATCTCAATCGGTTACATAGTTTTTGAGCGGACACAATTTCCATACTAAGATTTTCAAAGGGGCATTATTCCTTAGAAATGTACGTGGAGTTACGGGTCTTGCTCTCTGCATATCCTCTGATGATATTTTATATCTTGTAACAGGTTTCATGAAAATATCTCATATACTTTTAGAGTTATTAAGCGGACATAATTTCCATACTTTAATTTACAAAGGGCATAATTCCATTAGAAATATAGGTGGAGTTACGGGTCTTGCTCACTGCACATTGCCTGATGATGCTTTATATTTGTACTAAGTTTTGTGAAATTATCTCAATCGGTTACAGAGCTATTGAGCCGACACGATTTCTATACTCAAATTTTCAAAGGGGCATAATTCCGTAAAAAAATAGGTGGAGTTACGGGTCTTGCTCTCTGATGAGGCTTTATATTTGTAACAAGTTTCGTGAAATTATCTCAGTCTGTTACAGAGTTACTGAGCGGACATGATTTCCATACAAAAATTTTCAAAGGGGCATTATTCCGTAAAAGTGTAGGTGGGGTTACGGGTCTTGCTCTCAGCACGTCGACTGATCATGTTTTATATTCGTACCAAGTTTTGTGAAATTATCTCAATCGGTTACAGAGTTATTGAGCGGACACGATTTCCATACTAAAATTTTCAAAGGGGCATAATTCCGTAACAAATGTAGGTGGAGTTACGGGTCTTGCTCTCTGCACGTCGTCTGACGATGCTTTACATTTGTACCAAGTTTCGTGAAATTATCTCAATGGGTTACAGAGTTATTTAGCGGACACGATTTGTGACAGACGGACGGACAGACAGAGGGACCGGACAGACAGACGGACCGGACAGACAGACAGACGGACGACCAGGACAAAACAATATATCTCCGACCCCTTCGGGGGGGGGCATAATTGCTGAATAGAGAATATTAGGGTAAATATTATGAAGAAAATTCATGCCTTATACTATTATTGACGTATCGTTTCATGCTCAGGGGTATATGTTATTCTTGGATGGATTTTCTTTCCAAATACCCAAAACCGGCATTGGATTTGCAAGGAAAAGAGAACAAAACAAATTATATTGTATTTCTTTGGTTATAAGACGGAGTTTTTTCCTTCTCAAACAACCCAAAGGATCTAGAGCCATCTTATAAGATGGATCTAGATATTTGGGATTGTTTTAGGAGGGAAAACCCCATGTCATAGCAGAATTTCCTAAGAAAGTTTAGATATTTTGCTTCAAAAAGTGTGTAACCATACAAACAGGAATATACCATTTATATTTTACCAACTTTGGTGAGATGGCGACCTCTAAAAGTTTGTTTTCCAGAGATGGAGAACACTGTTATAGTCAAATAAATACGGTTTAAAAGCTCGCTTGATATTCGAGTCCGACATGTGATGCTTCTAGCTTCATCTGAATATCTTAATTGTTTCGGCTTCTGCGCACAGACTCCCCTTTATACACCATTATTGCCAACTTTCATACATATTCTTCAATATTCTGTGACTTTCTGATATGATTTCACAGCACACGTTCATGTCTGTACTAATATTTTGCAACAAAAAAGTGCGTAACAGACAAACAGGAATATACCATATTATTTTACCAACTTTGGTGAGATGCGGCCCTATAAAAGCTTGCTTGCAGAATAGCATGTTATGTCAGTAGAATCTAATGCCTGCAGATTCTACGGGCCAACAACAGAAAGATTCTAGTTTTCACGAAATTTGACAATAATAGCATCACATCAGAAGAATAAAATTGTGTTTTTAAATGCTTTTAAAACTCTTCCGTTATAAGACCCCAACTATCAGTGATATTTTCTTTTTGTATGAAAAGTAAGGAAAATTTTAAAGGAAAGAGGGGAATACTGTTAAAGAAATAAAGAAACTGTTAAAAAATTAAAGAACTGTTTATGAAGAAAATGAAAAAAAAATGAGATAAAATAATAACAATAAAAAATAATGAAAATTAAATTAACGTGAATAAATAAATAATAAAACATAAAGAAAGAGAAAAGTTTTTTTTCTCTCAAGAAAACTGATTTTCAGAATCCCCTCTCCCCACCATTTACATACATACTGGGCACACAACATGAGATCAACATTGAATCATCCCGTTAAGTAGATTTTGGTTGAATGGTGATTCAACGTTGTTGGCCTGCTGGATACATACATGCTTATGACAGTATATATGTTGAAGCAACATAGAATCACGGTTGAACATTGAAACAAGGTTGATTCATTGTTGATTCGACGTGGTGTGTACAGTGTATATTTACCCAGTTATATGATTCCAGATATGTAGTCCAAACTTAATTTCTGTTACTGCTTACATGTATTTACTGCTTAATTTAATATCGTTCTTTTATATTTTTCCATAATAAAAATATACACTCTGTCAAGTCAATTAAGTACCAAAAGGTTTGGGTTAAGAATAAGTAGGTAGTATATTTTGTTAAGTCAATTATCGATCAATATACTATAGTCATTTAAAAGTAGTAGAAAATATCCGATATTTAGGTCGCCATTCCTCATTAATATCAATATTTCCATAGGCTGGTTTCCATTAAGTTAGTTACTGTATTTGGTTTTACACAGGTGAATACAGGTAACCAGAACCCAATATTTGTTTACAGTGACGTTACCATGGCCACTGTGGAAACAAAATGTAGCAGATATGTTCACATTTCATTAATGATTAATTTTGAATTATTTAATAAAATTAATTTCGATTGCAGATCGATCCTCTAGAAGCAAGGAACACGTTAAAGAAACGAAAATACCATAGAGTTCCTGCATGTGCAGTAATGCTGTGCCCCACATCTTTTCAGGCTAGTCATTGTTTAGTATTATACGAGCCACATTATATCATTTCCAACTATGTGGCATTGGTGACAAGCAAAGGCTCTGATCAGACTGCACATAAGTACATAAGTGCAGTCTGATCAGAGCCTTTGCTTGTCACATCAGCCATCTATGAAGTGCCCCAAGTCATACAGCCAACAGCGAGGTCTATGGTTACCTTGTGTGATTGAGAAGGATGCTTTGAATATCACATTACAAAATTGCCACATTGTTTGAAATCACATGATGTGGCTCATATAAGCCCCTGTGCAGTAAACCACCAAGAGAAGGCCTTGGCTTCAGCTTTTACCCCGTGGGTGGAACCCCTTCTCTTAGATGGGTGTTTACTGGTAGTGAAAAATGAACACTTTATGCTACGATAAAAGTAATTGGTGGATAAGAAGAGATGGGAAGGGGCTGGTGTGTGTGTGTGTGTGTGTGTGTGTGTGTGTGTGTGTGGTGGCGGGGGGGGGGGGCGGGGGGGGGGGGGAAGGGATATCTGCAAATCTTTAATTGGAGAATAGTGGCCCAAAACTTTGAAAATACATAAATATATACTCGGTGCTATGAGTGTGCAATCATGGATTCGTGCCGTTGATCCTTCTGGAGAAATCGTTATGAGAGTTGGATAAAAAAAAACCCCACTCTCCTCAGCGAATTTAGAGAGGGGACGAACAGAGAGATTTGGTCAAGGAGGTGCATATTATGCACTCGTCCCGCTGTGTCTCCTGGGGATCATTGTTATAAAATTGGACAAAGCTAAAATGGACAGACTTTGGACGCCGGGAAGTGCGGTCATGGATTCGTTCCGCCGAGCCTCACTGGATGCGCCGCTACGACTGTTTGAAATAAGAAGAAGCCACTTCAGCCTCATAGAATAAATAACAGGAGAAACGAGCGAATTCGGTGAATTTATACCCCCCGCCGAAGTGACTCTGGTTGGTTAATGGGTAAATTAAGTTTCATAAAATTTGGTTCATGGTTACTTATAATAATAGTTACGGCTGGATTGTAAATCAAGGACAGTAACTCTGGCGTAAGTGAAGCATGAGCTAAAGACGTTCTTTAATACATGCCTCAGCATCACTGCACTATGATGAAACATTTTTAATTGAGTTTCGAGAAATTTTATTCACCAGTACCTAAGTTATGGCTAAAGAAATTTTGAATCAGTTCAAGGGGATTAAATCATGCACTACTGATGCGATTATGACAAAACTTCATGTGCACTGTTGTGTCATGACAATGTATGATTATTTTAAGTTTCATGAAACTCCATTTATTGGTTACTTAGCTAATACTCAATTTGTTGATTTTAAGCCAATTCAAGGGCAATAACTCAGTGCTAACTGAAGCAAACCCGGCAAAACGTAATATATACCAATGCGTTTCGGTGGTAGATATTTTCTTTAAGTTTCACAGAATTCTATTCATTGATTACTTAGTTATGGCTGAATTTATCAATCTAAAATACTCATGCACTACTGACGCCATTCTGATGAAATTATATGTGCATAGCCACCTCAATATGATACATGTACACACTTAGTTTAAGTTTCGTGAAGTTTCAGTGACTGGTTACTTAACTATGGCTCATGTTATTGATTTTAAGTAAATTCAAGGGCAATAACTCATGTATTATTGAAGCCACTCTGATGAAACTTCAGGTGCATCAGCCCGTTATAGGGGTATATATTCATTTTAAGTTTCATGAAATTCCGTTAAGTGGTTACTTAGTTATTGTTGAATTTGTCAATCCAAAATTGATTCAAGGGCAATAACTCACGCACTACTGATTCCGTTCTAAGGAAATTATATGTGCATGACCGCCTCATTGTGATAATATTTAATTCACGTTTCATGAAGTTTAACCCATATATGCTTAATGTATTCTTCCGTCCGCGTAAATTGTTGGAGTCCATTTGTCAATTAAGGGGTGTCTGGTTTAGTTTAGTCATATAATTATTATTTTACTATAAGAAGAAAACCAATTGAGCAGCGACACGAGAAAACCAACAAACGGGTTGTGCGCCCAGCGCAGACTAAGATCAGCCTGGGCATCCGCCCGATCTGATCAGAGCCTTCACTGTCCGCATGGAGGTAGCTCAGACCCTTAGCTACCCTTAGCGCAGGTAACGAAGAGTCTGGTTAAACTGGGTGGCTGCCCAGGCTGATCTGAGTCTGCGCTGGGCGCACAACCACATTGTTGGTTTTCTCGTGTCGCGGCTTAATTATTATGTATCAATTTATATCATGCAAAAAGTGCAGATCCTGATCAGACGCTGCGTGTTGCGGCGTCTGATCTTGGTTTGCACTGTTTGCCTCTGTCCCTATTATTACACACTAGGCATATTAAATTGAGTTAGTGAAAGCTAAACTAAGCTTATGATTATAAGAACAACTGGGTTGATGTTAATGCAATGGAAATTTGCTTAAAAAGGATATTAAGTCTTGAAAATGGCTATTTTCCGCCATTTTAAATATGAAGGAGAGCAACTTTAGTGATTTCCTGTATGCTTACCTGGATGACAAAGCCCTGTAATTCTTAATGCGCCAAAAAAGCAGGCGACAAAATTTACGTCTGCAGAAATTTAAAAAATGTTTTGTCCAAGCTATATCATATTGAGAATTCAAAGACTACAGGGCAAACAGTGTAGATCCAGGTGAGGTGGCTCATGATGAGCCACCTCATCTGGATCTACACTGTTTGCAAATTCAACAATTTTTCATTTTTGGCGCTTTAAGGGTTAAAATGGGTACACTCTAGGGGGTGTATTTTCTTTTACAGTAGCCCAGCTCTGGACCGGAAATACCTAGAAACAAGTTTCAATTTTCACGCAAACTGAAACTTTGTTTCTGAAATAATTTTGGTCCGGAGCTGGACTACTTTTACAGGTACACGCCTGTTGAGAAGGAATGCAAACATGAATGTATAGGTAGCAGAGTTGCCTTAGGTCTGTCTGCCCCTCTACACACTCAAGACAAATTATCATAAATACAAGGTACAACTTGTAACCGACCATTCGATTATAGCCCTTTGTCCGGGACAATACATATTATCCAACAAATGTTTTCATCTTGAATTTATATTGATATATTGGTAATATAAATCAGATTACACTTAAAACGATAATCTTATAGCTATAAGAAAGAATTGTGTTCCTCTCCCCCCCGTCCCCTCCCCATCCCCCACGTCCCACCACCACCCCTCAATAAATAAATAAATAAATAAATAAATAAAGCTAAAAGAAACAAAGACACAAACAAACAAAACAAGAGGACCATGAGACCCTGAATCGCTAACCTGAGTATGGTGGCCATGAAGGTCATGTGACCTAGACCGTTTGAATAAATTTTCGTTCCCTCAGCCCCTGGAGGCTGTGTATGAAATTTGGTTACAATAAGCCCAGTGGCTTTTGAGGAGATGTCTTAAATTGTCAAAATATGAGAGATAATGGTCAGAGGCAAAGAATAACCTTGACCTCTTGTAACCACAAATCTTCCATGTACTAACTAAGAAGACTGCATATACCAATTTTAGGCAAAAATCTTCTCAACTTGTCATGAAATCTAATGTTCTAGTGTTTTCCCATACTTGACCTTGCCTTACAAAAGGTCAAGGTCAGCCCAATGTCATCATTTGAACAATCTTAATAGTACTCAAGTACCTGATGCTATATACCAAGTTTCAAGGCAATCGATCATTTAGTTCTTGAGAAGAAGATTTGTAAAGGTTTTTGCCATATATGAGCATGGCGGCCATGTTGGTCATGTGACCCATACCATTTGAACAAATTTTCGTTCCCTTAGTCCCTAGGGGCTCTATTTGAAATTGGGTTACAATTGGCCCAGTGGCTTTTGAGGAGATGTGTGAAATTGTAAGAATATGAGAAACCAGGGTCAAAGGTCAAAAATGACCTTGACTACTTGTACATATTAATCTTCATTTACTCATTAAGATGACTGTATATACCAATTTTCAGGTCTAAATCTTCAACAGTTTCAAAGAAATCTTAAGTTCTGGCATTTTCCCATATAAAAGCTACAGAAAGCAAATTTGACCATACCGTAAAAATGGTGAAAGTCAACCCAATGTCATAAATTGAACAATCTTGGTAGTACTTTTGTGTCTGATGCTACATACCAAGTTTCAAGGCCATCGGCCCATTGTTTCTGGAGAAGAAGATTTTTAAAGGTTTTTAGCATATATGGGCGTAGCGGCCATATCGTTCATGTGACCAGGACCGTTTGAACAAATTTTCGTTCCCCTGCCCCCTAGAGGCTCAACATGAAATTTGGTTACAACTGGTCCAGTGGCTTTTGAGGAGAAGTGTGAAATTGTCAAAGTATGAGAGACCAGGGTCAAAGGTCAAAGAATGACCTTGACCTTTTGTACGCATAAATTTTCATGTACTCATTAAAATGACTGTATATGCCAATCTTCAGGTCAAAATCTTTGATAGTTTTCAAGAAATCTTATGTTCTAGTATTTTCCAATATAAAAGCTACAGAAAGCAAATTTGACCTTACCATAAAAAAGGTCAAGGTCAACCCTATGTCGTATTTTGAACAATCTTGGTAGTACTCACGTACTCAATGCTATATATCAAGTTTCAAGGCCATCGGCCTATTGGTTCTGGAGAAGAAGATTTGTGACCAGGACCGTTTGAACAAATTTTCGTTCCCCAGCCCCCTAGAGGCTCAACATGAAATTTAGTTACAATCGGCCCTGTGGTTTCAGAGGTTTCAGTCATTTGAAATTGTTGACGGACGACGACGGACGCCGGACGCCGGAGCTTTATTATCCTATAAGCTCCCCCGGAGCCGCTGGCCCAGGTGAGCTAAAAAATCAGCATTTTGTTCATGATTTGAAAGGACCTGGTATGATAAGGGCCATTTTTGGCCCCCATTCAAATTCTCTTAAAATTGCATGGTTTCTATTGCTTATCACTTGTGCGTATGGGAACAAACAGAAACTTTTGTTGATTCTCAGAATAACATGATTTCTGACATGCCTATTTTGGTTCAATGATATGAAGGACAATTGCAAGAAAAACTGACCTTAATAGTTTTTCATTTAAAGAAATAAGTCATTTACTATAGCTTTTGAAAGCTCTTGATGATAGGCTTTTGATGAATTGCTTATACGTAGGGTACCACGGTTTATTACCTGTGCACTGCACACGGCCTGTCAAGGTATCCCACCCACTCAATTTTGCAAGTCCAGAGACGCTAACCAAAAAATTCCAACAAATCGAAATGAAATGTGTACCGAATTATTCCTTGTGTTCTGACTAAGAAAATGAATACCCACAACATATGTTTATTTTGTCTATGAGCGGAGATATGGGCGTTTTTGTGTTGAGAAAACAGGGAAAATGGTCCAAACGCTGCCAGTTTGGTAACAAAAAGTTAAAAATAAACATAGAGCCCGGTCTTCAGCACATTTAGTTTTATCATGGCATGTAAATATATCAAAATTATGTCTGCATATAAAATATAAAATGTGCTGGAGGCCGGGCTCATATATTTTGAAAGCCGCAAAGGCTACCAAATTCGTCATTTTCGTCAGAATCTGCTGGGGGTATGGGTATGTTCAAGATTAAAAACACAAATATTTTATGCAAGAACTGGTTGATTTTGTATTCGCTGTTACATTTTAGGTTAGAACTTTCCTATGAATGCACTTAAGTTATCTTACTGTAACTTACTTACTGTAACCTTTACACCAATCAAGCATGGGATTTCTGGGGGCCAAATATGGGCCTTATCATACCAGGTCCTTTCGGAAGTTTGATTATTACTGGTGGGAATATGTAGAAGACAACTAACTGGACTTGTGAATGCAGCGCAAAGCATCATTGTAATGTATACTATGCATTTTCAGTTATACTGTGTCAGAAACTTCCCCACCACAATCCTAATCCCAGTAGGCACGCTATGTTAAATCGACAAAATTAATGTTGATTCAACGTCAAACGTTAAATCAACGTTGATTTAAGGGACAAGTCATTTATTATCAGGTGTGTGTGTTGGGTGGATACATTTAGGGGGGGGGGGTCGAATTTTTGTTTCGTGATGTACTGGGTGGGGGTGGGGGTGGGGGGGAGCGGGGTCGGAGACCAATAAGCCTTGGAGCTGCGGGGGGAGTGGTCATATATTTTTTAGGCATATTGAGGAAGGGGGGGGGGGGGGGGGGTCAGAATTCTTCCATCACTCATGATTTATAAAAAAACGCTTACAATTTCAGATTCTGTTCTTTAAAACTTAAACATTCAAGACATTTTTCAAAAAATAACACACAGTTTTGCCCCCCTTCATATCCAAATAAAGATATTTTCATTAATTTGCTACTAGGGCAGTATACAATTGTCTGTAAAATCATGTCAAGGAGATGATTTCTTTCTCAGGTAAATTCAATGCCTGTTTTTGAACTATCAGCTCACTAGGTGCCTTGGCATTAGCAAAACTGCTGTGGCTTCTGGGGGCTGCGCAAAGACCATTGATCTGCATGAAAAAGTTAACTGTTACAATAAGAAAATGTTCTTTGTGTTTCATACAGGTTTGTTTGAGGTCAGTCTGACATAAAAACGTGATATGGTGTGTGTATGAAGTGTAACTGGGGAGTTGGAAGTGGGGATTGGTGGTGGTGGTAGGGGGTGTCATAAACTTTTTGCCGCCTATCTTGGGGGGGGGGGGGGTCGAAAACAATTTCTAGTAAGACTTGGGGGTCGTAAAATCTTTGGTGAATCATATGAAAATGTACCCCTCACCTGATAATAAATTACTCGTCCCTAATGTTGTGTGCCCAGTGGGAATCCTTGCAATTTTTGAAATCAGGGGTACATGTGCAACCTCTGCTGCCAGGAATTGATAATCGTACCTCAAATCAAATATTGATTACATTAATAATTGTCTTGATATCAAATCTCTTAAAATGTTTGTACACCCATTTGACCTATTCCGGTGGATTCACCTATTCCGGTGTATCCTATGTCTTTCTCTGCAACGAAACAAGCTAGAAGCGAAATGATTTTTTAGGTAATTACTTTCAATATTTATTTGTCAAACCCACATATAGTAAAGATCTCATTTATCAATCAAAGATACGGAAAATTGAGTTTAAAAGTGGCTGGTAATGCATATTTACTAATAAAAATGACAGATGTTTTCAGGCCAACTGTGAAAATAGAGTCGGACAATATTTGTGTAAACAAATATGTCGTAAACCTATATGTCTGTCGATTGCTCATTTTATTAGCTATCTAAACCGACATATATCAAAATGAAAATAAATCAGTTACTTAGGTTTATTGAAATTTTAATTTATTAGCCCATTTAGCCTATTCCGGCGGATAGTATATTTGGGGAATGTCTCTGAGTTCTGAAATCCATATTAGTGCTGCATTTTCGTCATGCAATTTTAATATGTAAGTGGGTGAGGTACTTACCCCCTTTATATCCAAAAATAGGCTAAAGTCCTTATTATTGAAAAGATATTGCGTAATATCAATAACAGTAGTGTGTGCATAGTTATCAATTAAAATTTCGATATTTAAGAAAACCAAAAAAAAAAAAAAAAAAAAAAAAAAAAAAACAAGACATTTTCAGAGACTGAAATATTCACGTACCCCTCTTGATAAAACCGGTATAAGTTAGTCTAGAGACATGATAATTTTTCAAAATGATTGTTAAAAAAAATGTCTTTATAGTACATAAGCCTACATATTAATGCCAAATATTTCAACTTTTGCTGCCAGAGGAAGGTGCAATAATTTGTCGAAAAATAGGCAAATATGCATTGATACTGTCAGAGGTCCTTTAGAGTTTAGGGCCCAGTTGTTCAAAACCAACGTTGTCATTAGTTACCGAGACGTTAAATCCAAACGTATTGTACGCAAAATGAAAAAAAAAAAAAAAAAAAAAAAAAAAGGGGGGGGGGGGGGGGGGAATTAAAAAGAAATAGACTCATTTTTTTTTTGATGAAAAAATTGTTAGAACTTTTGCAGTGCAAAAATTTCTCTCATTTTTTCTGCCAAAAAAAATCTGAATTTAACACACTTCATTTTACGTGTTCTATCACTGACTAACGACTTCGTTAAGCTGATGATGTTTTGGACATCTGGTCCCAGGGTTCGAGGTTATAAAACTTGAAAATAATCCCAAACTCAGCATGTGCTCGGCAGCAGCCAATCAGTGTGCTTTATTTTGAGTTTGAGAATGTACTCAAGCAGAACTACAACCCGCTTTTTTCACTTAGTCTATGATATTTTCCAGAACAAGACCGGAGAATATCCAACAGAAGAATAAAAGACTGTCAGCAGACACGTAGGATGGATAAAATATTGCTTGCTCAGAGCTATACAGTCATGAAAGTTATGGTGACAATGCATTTTGGACTGCTTTCAGCACCCAGAAGAAGATCTACAAATAATGAGCCGCGACACGAGAAAACCAACAATGTGGTTGTGCGCCCAGCGTAGACTCAGATCAGCCTAGGCATCCGCCCAGTCTGATCAGAGTCTTCGCTTTGAGCTTAAAGAGTAGCTAAGTGTCTAAGCTACCTTCATGCGGACAACGAAGACTCTGATCAGACTGGGCGGATGCCCAGGCTGATCTGAGTTTGCGCTGGGCGCACAACCACATTGTTTGTTTTCTCGTGTCGCGGCTCAGATCCTTCCTGAGAAAGCTGAGATTGCAGTAGCAGCACTGAAAAAAGGGAAGTCCGCCGGAGCTGATTATATAACAGGAGCACTTGTTCAAGCAGGTGGGGAGACCATAATTGATAATTTGACAAAGCTCTGTACTAAGATCTTGAGAACAGGAGAATTCCTACCCTATGGACTCAGTCTCTGATCATCACACTCCCTAAAAAGGGAAATCTACAGTTCTGCCAGAACTACAGCACCATCAGCTTCATCTTCATCCAAGTAAAAACATGCTGAAAGTCATCTTGAACAGGCTCAAACCCCAAGCTGAAGAGATTATCGCTGAAGAACAGGCTGGGTTCAAAGCCGGGAGGAGCACCACAGAACAGATCTTCAACCTCAAAATCCTGTGCGAAAAGTACCATTAACATTAGCAGAATCCATACCTCCAAACTATTCTTCACAGATTTAAAAAAAACATTTAAGAACGTAAGGCATACAGCCTTGTGGGCTTACATGTGGAAGTGCAAAATCAGTACAGCTACAGTTGACAAGGCTATATGACAAGGCTATAAATGCAGTTAAGTTGAGTGACAGCACGGGAGAATGGTTCAAAACAACAGTTATATTTAGCATGTTTGGGCAAGGATGCCTCCTCTCCACCCGCTTCAACATTTTTTCCCGAAAGGATTATGTCTTTTCGCGGTTTGCCGATGGCATTGACGCTCTTTGTGAGGAAGAGTAAGAACCAGAAGCCCTAGTTGAAAGTCTTGACCAAACCTGCAAAGGTGTGACAAAAAGATACGGGTTGAGTAGAGCAAATTGATGACAAGTAGCACCAATGGCATCTATAGGGAAAAGGGCGGAAGTTGGTAACGGTTACAAGCTACAAGTACCTTGAAACAATTATCATAGATGATGGTTCATAACCGGAGGTTCTCTCAATGATTGCACAAGCCACTGCAGCGCTGACAAAGCTGCTGAAGCCAATATGGAGAGATAGCAACATATCTCTTGGATGAAATGCGAAACTGATGTACTCGCATGTCTTATCCATATTTTAGAATGCCTGTGAGTCATGGACCTTGACAGAAGCTTTTTAAAAGAGAAAAGAACACAGGCCTTTGAGATGACATGCTATCGACAGTTACTGAACATTCCGCACAAGGATCATGTCCCTAGTGAGGATGTTTGCAGAAAGATCCATTTAGCCATTGGAGAATATGACAAACCTCTGACCATAATCAAGACGCGGAAACAGGTGGTTTGGCCACATCTAGAGGTCTTCTGGCCTAGCAAAGAGGATTCTACAGGGCAAAGCGAACGGAAAAAGAAGACGTGGACAGGATGGACTTGCAAGCACAACTAGGTCTGCTTAAGACAGGACAAGGTGAAAAGAGACTGTTGTAAAGTCATCTGTTGTGTCCTGACGACCTTGCAAGGTTATGGGATAGATTAACGAGATGACATTAGGATCGAGTCGGGTAACTTCGGACAGCGGGTAAATTCGGACATACCATTGCAAACAGTGAAAATTCAGATGAGACGGCTCATAATGAGCCGGTTCATCAGGATTTTCACTGTTTGCCCAGTTATTTTTTTGTTTTAATTCCAAACAACTGACATATACAGGAGACGATGTCACTGTCCGAATTTACCTGCTGTCCGAAGGACTTCTTCGATTAAGGCGAGGATTTTCCCCATTAGACCGGCGCGACAGGTCCGAATTTTCAAAAGTATAAAGTGTGCATTTTTTTCTTAGCGGAGCTGCCACAAATATGTAAGCCGTATGAAATCAGATCATTTGTGATTCAGACCCAAAGACATGGGGAGATAATCCAGTCTGACTCTACCTACCCTTAATTCAAGGTTTTCGCCTACCTCAATTTTTGAGGTAAAAAAAATATTGAAATCAGTCATTCATTTCATACATTTTTGTCATAAATGCATGCTAAATACATGCATATCACAATACAAAGCAATGATTTTCTTCTTGTTACGCCTGACTGGCATTTAAACATGCAAAACCACAGATATACTTGCGGTCAAAGCGGCCAAAAGAGAACGCTTCACTATAACTAAGATACAAGTACTTTCCCCCACGTGACCCAGCATTTCCTTCATGCAGCAGACTTATGCGATGCAAGTACGCAATATATATGAGTGGGAAGCTGGGTCACGGGGGGGGGGGGGGGGGGGGGGAACGATACTCAATAAACCAAAGAAGAAGAATGGTCGACAGTAGCACTGTGATCTTCAAGGATTTTATTGTGTACAATGACCTTGAAATGAGGTCAAGGTCACATACATATAGTCAAAACTATCCAGTGTTGTCTGTTATGTAAGTAATGTAAGTCAAAAAAGGGTGAAATGTATAAATAAATCATTATTTCAACGATCAGTTTGAGGATAATTTACAATTTATCTCAACAATGACGTCAACGTCAACGTATGTTTAACGTACTTTACATAGACACAAGCAGTTGAAAATTCATTTTCCATGCAAGTTACAAGTCATAGTCATAAATGCAAAGCAAAAGTCAGTGATCCGTATAACTTTTAAATCATGGGGAAAATTCCCGCCTTAAGCATAGAAGTCCTTTACCCGACTTGCCCCTATGGTCTTTTCTTAATTTGAATACATGTATTAACAACGGCTTTGTATGCAAATATAAAATCCGAGTACTTGTTATACGTCGTCGCAACAATCCGAGTACTTGTTATACGTCGTCGCAACTGCAAACTTGCTCCTTTTATAGATAGTACTGCATTGATAGTTTTCAAACTTGACACATTGTTTTGAAGTTTGTGCTAAATAGTGGACCAGTAGCTCTGTCGGTTAAGCGTGGCATACAGTAACCGGATTCTATCGCACGCAGCCTACTCTCAGTATGATTGAAATACTGTTATCCAACCATTATCTTCATTCTTGCCACCAAAGTGTCTTCCCCAGCGGGCACATGTTATGAAATGACGTCAACATGACGTCGATGCGACGTGATGTTTGCTGGGATTTTTTTTAATTTTTTGCTGACACCAAAATGCACTTGAGCCGCGACCCGAGAAAACCAACAAACTGGCATGTGCGCCGAGTGAATTCTCAGATCAGTCTGGGCATCCGTCCGGTCTGATCATAGACCTCACTGTCCGCGTGGACCTAGCTTAGACCCTTAGCTACCCTTTAAACACTCAACAAAGACTATATCAGATCTAGACTGCCCAGCAGGCATATGACGTTGAAAGGACGTCGTACTGACGTCGATTGATGGTCGCACCCGGGACAGTGCGACGTCATTTTAACGTCGTATGACGTCATTTCAACGTCGTGACGTCATACTGACGTCGCATCGACGTCAGTACGACGTCATTTCAACGTCGTATGCCTGCTGAGTGGGCGGATGTCCAGGCTGAGCCGAGTCTTTGCTGGGTGCACATGCCACTGTGTTGGTTTTTGTCGTGACGCGGAACATTAATTTTTATTTTATGTCAAAGGTTTGTGACCATAATTGCTTCGTAGAATAAAAGACTTATCACGTAATTTTTACTGTAAATTTACAAAAAGACACGTGAAATAAATCTTATGATTGCCCGAAAAAATGAAGTTTTTTTATTTTATTTATTTTTTTCAATGCAGTTATGCTTCTAAATGATGCAGATCGGAAGGCAAAGAACGCAGATCAGACTGCTCAAGGAGCAGCTTGATCTGGGTCTGCCCTGTTTGCTCAGATATTTTGAATTTATACGCAAGCAAACTTTGAAAGGACGATCGATAATAATTATTTACAACCGTTGTTCTTTATTTCAAATATTTTTGTGTAAGAGGAGATTTTCAAGGTAGGACGCATTTTTTGAGCTTCTTCCATATTACATTAACTTCTGCCGTTTTGTAAAATATTGCTGAAGACATTAAAGTCATGTAATGAGCGTGATGAGAAAGTATTATAACCGACAGTCGCATTACTTAAAGTCACTGCAAAATAGTTTTAATTTCTTCTGAAAATTCATATTTAGTTTCTTCAAAGTCTCGCTACCATTTTACTTACAGGCGGACAATCCCGGCAATTATGAGACATTCCTGTCCGGAACATTCTACCCTGCAAACTGAACAAAGTTTATTATTGATAAAGTGAAGTGGAATTATGACCGGCTGAAAAACAAGAGGACCACTCTGGTCCAGTGTCGCTCACCTGAGACTGCATGCTTTTAAAACTAGGTTTGTATTAAAAAATTAAGATTTCTCCCGCCCTTTTTCCCTTACCTATCCCACCCTATTCCACTTCCTCTCTAGCTGTGCTTATCTGGAACTTGAAGCTTGCAGAAAATCCCTTTTGATGGTTATTTTATAAAACATTTTCACGATTTTATGCATGTAAACATAGCCCATTACTCTATGAGAGGGTGAAATACGGCTGACGGAGAGGGTCGGGTTCCGTCTTTCATAAATGCGCAAACTCCTGTCAAAAATGGAAGCGAAGTTACTGTTCTTGTTCTCTGCATATTGTCTCATGATGATTTATCCTTTTTTACGCAAACTGACTTGGGAGATCTGGTTGCTATTGCAACCGTAAGTTGACAAAAGAGTGAAATTACCTTTCCGTACGAAGTTCTTTTTATGTTTCTTTTTAACCAACTGATCGCTAAATATTTTGATAGCCGTGTCTACGGACTGCAAGCCCGGATCCAAATTAACACGTACTGGTGGGGCTCTGGATAACTGGTGAGGCTAGGAGAAGCCGATATGAATGTGTATGTGTGTGTGTGTGTGTGTGTGTGTTGGTAAGGAGGGGGTGGGTGGGGGAGGGATAGTAGGGGCTGGGGAAGCGGGACTTGAAAATTGAAAATATAAGATATACACAATTCGATGTCGATTATGCTTTGACATATAAGTTGTGATATCTCATTAGAATCGCCCCGCCAAGGCGATTCTGATGAAATGCACAACATATATTTAAATCTAACCATATGGATAAATACCTGAAACTGCAATCAGGTACTCCCTATTATCTGGGGACCTTTTTATTATACATAACACAGAGGTCCAGATGGAGGAGCTGAAGCCTCAAAGCCCCCCCCCCCCCCCCACACACACTCCCTATTATCTGGGGGCCTTTTTATTATACATAACACAGAGGCCCAGATGGAGGAACTGAAGCCTCAAAGCTAATCCCCTGGATCCGAAGCTGAATCGCATAGTGTGAAGAAGGTTTGGATATTTCTCGCACTCACTTAGGTATAAATTACCGAAAAAATTCTAAGTGTAGGGACAGATTTGTCTGAGCAAACAGTGCAGACCGATATTAGAGTGCTTCTCAAGAAGAGCAACAAAAGCAGTCTGACCTAAACAGCAAGAAGAGCCTGATCAGGGTCTACCATGTTTGCCTTTCAATCTGCATCTTATGCATGTATTAGGGGAGAGTCGGGTAACTTCGGACAGCGGGTGAATTCGGACAGTGACATTGTATCCTTTATATGTCAGTTGTTTGGAACTAAAACAAAAATAACTGGCCAAACAGTTAAAATCCTGATGAGACGGCTCATTATGAGCCGTCTCATCTGGATTTTCACCGTTTGCAATGGTATGTCCGAATTTACCCCCATGTCCGAAGTTACCCGACTCTCCCCTACTGCCATGTAAAACCAAACTGTTCTATTTTAGGACAATTACGGTAATAATTAGCTTAGGTGTCCCAATATTTATAATGTTTTACGGTATGCCATTTTTTCAGTGTCAGCAGTCTTCCAAAATCATGAAACCAGCTTACATGAAAGTTTGTCTTGGACTTCTTATAGTCAGTGGAATCCTGGCAGTGCAGGTCATCGTATTGTTTTATGATCGAGAGACATTGCTTAATGTGAAGGTACTTATATTATACATGTAACCCATTAATGCATATCTTCCAAATTTAAACAGTGCGGACCCAGTTCGGACGCCACAGAACGTGGCATGCGAACTGGGTCTGTACAGTTTGCTCTTAAATTTATCGTTTCTGCTCTAAAACACACCATAAGGTGGTGATTTGTGGTAAATACATAAAAAAATAACATATTTACCGGAATGTTAGCACATTTCTTATTTTGTTGTTCTCTGCAGTTTAGAGTAAAATGCTGATTTACAAGTGTTTTTATAAGGAACGATCAAAGGGTAACTTTCTACGCAAAAAATAATAAAAAAACAACAACAAAAAAACCCCAACAAAACAAAACAATAACAACAACAACTTACTCTGTTATTGAAAATGCATTTAGGTCTGAAGGTAAGTCAATACAGTGAGAAGAGCGTCCTAGCAATTATTTGTTCCAGCTGTTTCTCAAATTTTAAGGTAGAACAGACGTATACAGTAGCTTGTTCTCAAAGACAGGACTTCTATGCCGGGGGTCTGGTTCCCAGCATTAGCATATGTTACCTGTACAGGTGAAGTCGTAAAAATTTATTCAGTTAATCAGTGCACCGGAGTTACCACTTATATTACTTTCATTGGTTGACTGGAGGTGTTGGCGCTATGTGATCAAGGGACAGAATGACACTGTTCTGTTACAACACCTCCATTTAGCCAATGAAATTATTATAACTGGTAATTCTGGTCCACTGATTGGTTGAATAAATTTTCACACCCTCACCGGTACAGGTAAGATTTGCTATTGCTGGGAACCAGACCGACCCCCCCTCCACGCGGCAAAGAAGTCCTGTCTTTAAATAGCATATGTTCCGCAAGTGGCTTAGCGGTAAGTGCATAATTTATTGCTCTACAAGTACGATAAAACAGTTGCTCAGAAAAGGTAACCACAGTTGCACACACCTGGCGCTGAGTGTGAATGTATGAATGACACTGTAGAAGTTTATCCTCCAGATATAGCACCATCTCAGTCTTTAAATGTTCGACCATGTATACCGATGCTTCATTAAATGCAGGATAGGCAGGTATATCTATATTACTCATACGGTATAAACAACTACGCTTTTGTGACCAAGACAGTTTTGTAAGTAAAATTATTGAACCTTGTAAAAGTTGACTCCCCTGTGTTTTCTTAATAATTTTGCCAAATTTTGACACAGGCTATCTATTTTTCTATGTGCTCAAGCTGATCATTTGTAAAAGAGTTGAAAAAAATTCTTTTGCGTCCTTCTCAATGCTGTGAAGTATCTTCAGATTTAAACGAATTTTCAATAACGATGGTTAATATTTTCTTAGATTTTTTGTGCAGCAAATTGCCATTTGATCTTTTCTTATATAATACCTTTTTGACACCAACAAGTCAGGTATTTTGGGATTCTAAATTGTGAAGAACAACATAAAGAAGGCATATGCTAAGCTTTGGGAAGATATGTTGTATTTTCATGTATTCACCGTATCAGTGATTATCACCACCTATAATAGATATTGACTCGTCAAATGCGTGCAACGAAAAAGTCCGCTTATGAATGTCAGCTATACTAAGTGTAGTCATGAGCAAAGTAGTAATTCTAATACACTTACGAATGTAATGCGACGTCTGATTGCATAACGTCAAAATTTGCGACAGTACTGGCGTGCGACCAGTGGTGGCCGCGTACCAGGGGGTGGCCACTTGCGTTCGGCAGTCGCAATTAAGTATTTGTTGTGTCTCAGATTGGGCCATTTTGTAAAAGGAGATAAAACAAAGGCCCACACACACAAAAGATAGGTAAAATTCTCTGCCTGGGAGGCAAAATGTAAACAATTTCCCCGAGGTTCCTTCACATCAACATCATTGCCTTTCACTTTACACGAACGTAAATAAATACAGAAATAAACATGTACAAATTGCTGTATTAATGTTCACGTATCACGAAAAGGGTATAATCTGCAACCAACCTGCAAATAGCATCCAAATTCTTGTAAATCACAGCACACGTGTAACCATTATTTATATTTGTTTTCGACGTAATACGTAAGTAGCGTGTGCCTACGAAATGGCTACCTCACGGTTTAAAGTCTGTTTATGATAACTGTTTCTATTGCTTATATTTCGCGTCTGCCGAACGCGCTTAAACTGTTGAATTGTGACAAAGACCACAGACTAATAACAACATATCATCAAAGTTTAAACCCACAACAAGTTTTTGGAAAAAGCATCATTCTACACAGGGCAATCCTGATGGCCACCACTGGTACGCTGCGTTCGTATTTCAGTGCACGTTGGGGAGCTGGTTTAAGGGTCTGTCACAGACACATGTTAAAGTCTATTAAAAAAATAAATCAGTATCATAGCGAAAATAGTTTATTGAATCAAAATATAGAAACACGAAACACAATATGTCGATTACAAGATAAAAATGTGTAATAAAAAACGGCCACCACTGGTAGCCCGCCAGTATATCCTGCGATGTACTGTCGCCAAGCCGACGTCATGAAATAACGTCGCTTCTCATTGGCTGACGTTTGGTTTTACGCTGCTGAAAGCGCTGGCTGTGGGTGTAAAGTAGTAGACTTTTAAAGTGAAAATATGACAAAGTGCATTAGGATGGGGATAAATGTACCGAAAATTGTCATTTGGGGAGGTAAATCGTCTGTTTATGATCGCAAATTGCGTTTTACGGCTCTGCGCTGGCGACCATTTTGAGTATAGTCATCTTCTAAATATGTCGCTTGCCCTATGAAAACTCTCGCTCTGAATAAACCGTAAACATTCTAAACTGGAACATTTTGGTTTTCAAAGATGCTGATGGAATGGTTAAACGTGTAAACCTGATTAGATCAATCTGTCCCAATCCTCAGAATTTCTACGGTATCATTCGTGATCAAAATATTCATGAGCAAATATTCACGAGCAAAATATTTAATAATATATAAAATATTTAATACTCAAAATATTAAAAAAAAAAACATGAACAAAACAGTAAGTCGCTTTCATTGCTTACACAACTTCTATCAGGCACACAAATTTGAAATAAAGTTGTAGAGGAGTGACGTAAGTGTTTTTCCCCAGCTCCTCTGGACTTTTAACTGGGGTTCCTGTCTTCGTATGGCCATATTGTTATTCCGTTCTGTTTTCAAACAATGCCTACTAAACCTACTTAATTTCAGAAAAATATATTTGAAGAACGACAAATTAAAATACCTGCCATCAGAAATACTTCCATCTCCTCGACCAGATTGGAGCTCCAGAATGATACCATTACTATAGATACAGTGTTGATTCCAGATGATGTTGTCCTCAGTAAGATGAGTGAAACTGAGCATATGGAGTTATATCAACGGTAAGAATCATTTTCAGTTACATGTTTTCTTTGCAAATATCTCCTTGCCCTCTCCGCACCATCACCACTTGCCATTTCCAGTTGTATATTTGTTTCCCGACTTAGTCGAAGGAAACGAACGTAATGGGTTTCATCCGTCTGTCCATTTGTCCGTCTGTCCTTTTTTTCCTTTGGATTTTTACGAAATTTTCAGAATATTGTTAGCCGGGCCGCGTAGCGCAATCGGTAGGGCACCTGACTCATAAGTCAGAGGTCCTGGGTTCGAAACCCGGTCTGGCCACATACTTTCGTTTCTCCTTCCGCTGATTCAAGAAGGGCAGTTGTCAGTTACTGGCGAAAGTATGTGCACTTGGTACTGGTTAACCGCATAGGTGGTCTAAGCCTGCCCAGGAATAGTGTGGTTAGGTTAACTGACCGTCCCAACATGACCATAGTTGTTTACCGTAGACGTTAAGCAATATATCAA
The DNA here is from genome assembly GCA_963989385.1 of Ctena decussata. Taxonomy (NCBI): domain Eukaryota; kingdom Metazoa; phylum Mollusca; class Bivalvia; order Lucinida; family Lucinidae; genus Ctena; species Ctena decussata. The sequence continues at coordinate 52,438,046 of OZ022507.1, forward strand.
TCAATCAGAATATTGTTATCATTAAATGACATGCATCCTGTTGTATTGGAGTCATGATCGACCTCTTTCTGCTATGGCTACGGCCCTTTATCTGTAATGGTGGACAAATCTTGTGCCCGCAACTCTTTCAGGACCTTCAGTTTTCAACCAATTTTCATCAAACTTTCAGGATATTGCTATCAACGTTTGATGTTAATCATGACTGGACTCTTTCTTCAAGCGTTACCGTTCTTTGTAAATCTGGTCAAATCTTGTGGCCGCAACTCCTTTAGTTTTCAACGGATAAACTCCTTCAGTTTTCAACCGATTTTCATCAACCTTAATGATATTGTTATCATCATTTGAGCCGCGACGCGAAAAAATCAACAACGTGGTTGTGCGCCCAGCGCAGATCAGCCTGGGCATCCGCCCATTCTGATCAGAGTCTTCGCTGTCCGCATGGAGGTAGCATAGACTCTTAGCTACCCTTTGAGCACTTAACAAAGAGTCTGGTAAAACCTGACGGCTGCCCAGAATGCTCTGAGTGCTCGCTGGGCGCACAACCACATTGTTGGTTTTGTCGTGTCGCGGCTCATGTTCAAACTGATCACATTTTATCGGGGCCACATTAATAAAACTTACCAGAAATTGATTTTAACAACTGTTTTTAAGTTGATCATATGATCAGATGAATTCTGTCAGATTGTTGCCTGTGATCATCACTCAAATTCTAGCCATGACTCCTTTTCAAAATCAAACTTCCCAGTTACTTACATATTCATATGTCTGAGGACATTTTGCGGTTGGTCTTTTATTCCCCTTTTTTCAAATTCTCAACTTCTTATTTCCAAAGTTTTAAATGTCTTCTGTCCAGCTTTTCGCTGCTCTAACCCAAATTTAACAGCTTGTTTCTAGCTTTCGTACTCTTTTCCTCATTCCTTATCCAATTTTCAACATGCCATTTGGAAAGTTACACTTTAGTTACTTACTCCATATTTTTTTTGAAAATTACTTTCAACTCTCGATATCTCGAGGTCCAATTTCATCTCAAACTACCGATGTCTCAAAACAAACTTTCTAGTCCCAGAAATTTTACTTTGAGACACCAACAAACTTTCTAGTCCCAGAAATTTTACTTTGAGACACCAACAAACTTTCTAGACCCAGAAATTTTACTTTGAGACACCAACAAACTTTCTAGTCCCTGAGATTTTACTTTGAGACACCAGTAGTATGATGTCTCCGGAGTTGAAATGTAAAGCAAACATAGAAAATATGTCTAAATTATCATCTTTGATATAAGAGGGCACTTTGAGATATCACCGTTCGAGATATCGAGAATTAACTGACAGTGTATATATAAGCATTGAGTAAAAGGTTTTCATCAAAAAGCCAAACTGAAAGGAATGGAAACATGGAGAAAACGTTACTGAGTTTACACAGAAAATACTTACTTCGGTTATCCTGGGGCTGATCCAAATCTTATAAATGTTTTGGCTATGGGTTATTCTATTGACTCCATCTCTGATGCAGAAATTCAACAAACAGGGCCTAAATATTTGAAAATGAAGCTGTAAAGGTGGCGATTGAATGCGAAGCCTTCGACAGAGAAGAAAGACAAAGAAGAGAGGGATGAAGTATGTACGCCATACCGATACGCAAACAGAAACGAGTTAGGATCTTAAGAACCTAGTAGAGATAATCATTGAAGATAATAAATACCAAAGAACAGATTTGAAAAAAAAAAAACAAACTAGCAGCATACATGTAGTTCGTAAGAATGACTAGAGAAAACAAGCAGACAGATGGAACTGATTTGAAGGAACAGGGGCCGTATTCATAAAACGACTTAAGTGGTTGCTATGCTGTTGCTAAGGCTAAATCACTTTGAAGGAGATTCCCTACAACTATGCAATTTGCTCTGGAGGAACAGTCTTACAAAGACTGTTCCTCCAGACCAAATTTCATAGTTGTAGGGAATCTCCTTTATAGATATGTAGCCTTAGCAACCGTATAGCAACGACTTAAGTGGCTTTATGAATACGGCCCCAGGTGGACCTGATAAAATAAGACAGTTAGGAAGCGAGAACAAATAAGGAAATTAATCCAGAGAACAATCCTGATTTTGACAACTGACCGAAAAAGAAATGCTTTGTTTGTGGAAATGAAACTCACTTAGCAAACACCTGCTCAAACAAACTCAAAGTGTTACATATGTTAAGAAACGGGACATAAATTTTATGAATGCCCACAAAAAAGCATACGATTGGTTCTGTAAAACAGGAAAAACAACTAAAGAATGAAAAGGCAGTAAAAGAGCTGAGACTAATTTCGAAAATCCAATAAACCTTATAGATTCAGGCATGTGCTCTTTCGGTGTTGCGGAGGCCGTGTAGAGCAGTGGGTAGAGCATCTGATTTAACAGCCAGAGGCTCCGGGTTCCATATCCGGCCCGGTCACATACTTTCGTTCCTCAGTTGTTAGTTACTGGCGAAAGTATGTGCATTTAGTACTGGTTAACCGCTTAGGAGGCCTTACTCTGCCCAGGAATAGTGTAGTTAGGGTACCTGACCATCCCGACATGACCATAGCTGTTTACTGTGGACGTAAAGCAACAAATAAACAAAAAGCAAATCAACGTTTCGGTGTCCTTTATGGTGTTGTAATAATAGCTGTCGTAGATTCTAGAGCCACAGCAACAATGATTTCAGATACTGTGCATCACAAGCAACAGCTTAACAAAAGTCCCATACTGAGTCCAGTAAGCAGCAAATGGAGATAATGTACTGAGCATAGGCGTAAGTGATTTTCACTTTTCTTTAGCGAAAAGCATTTCAACCTTACAGCGATAGTTACAAACATAAATGCTGAAGTTATATTGGGACTTGATTTTATGCAAAAAGTTTCCTGTGAGATAAAAGTGAAAGACTGTACCATATTTTCGGAGGATATTGTAATAAACTGTTTCATGAAGTGTAAGATGGGTAGCTACCGAATTGCAGGTGCAGAAACTGTAACCAGTCCTGCGAATAATGAGATTATTATTCCTGCAAACATATCGGAGAAAGCGGTTTGTTTAGAGAAAATAGAAATAAAAGAACCATATGAGTGTCTAATGGAAAAAAGTGTCTTGAGTGGTGTTCAGCTGAAGCAGATGAACGAGTGCACGTTCGTTTCATGACTGCAACAAACAAATCTGTCGGATTCAAGAAAGGTACAATAGTGGGAACATTTGAGCCTGATTACGAATTGAAATGAAAATCTAAACAACTTAATGAAGGAAAAACTGCCAATTAACTACCGGAAGCTTTACAGGTATTTTTTTACAAGAGCTCAAAGCATCTAGATCGAACTCAGAAAAATAAGCAGAAAAGTGCGTTAATAAACTATTTAGATGTAGTTAAGAGAGGCGCGGTAGCCGAGTGGTTAGAGTGGCTCGGTTATTGTGCAGAAAGCCGCCGGGAGGTCGTGAGTTCGCGGCTCACCGTCGCCATTCGACGACTGGAAAACTCTCTCTGTCCACCCAGCAGTAAATGGGTTCCTTTTTCGAATTAGGGAAGGATAAGGCAGCGAAAGGAGAGGGATGGGCTCCGCCTTTCATCAGCTGTGCCCAAGATACAATGGGTCTCTAACCCCCACTGCCCCTACGGCTATTAGGCTATTGGAAACCTTTACCTTTTTTTTACCTTAAGATGTAGTTTCGGTGAATGATAATTTCATTGGATTTACAGATACATTCAAACACAATATACATACAAACGGGGCAAAACCAATGAAGCAAAGATTGAGAAAATTGCCACACCATATGGAAGAAGATGCAGATCCTCAAATTGATGATATGTTAAAAAAAAGGGGAGTCATTCAGAAATCAAACAGTCCATGGGCTGCCAGAATTGTTCTTTTCAGAAATAATGACAGAGGCGTCAGGTTCTGTGTTTTCTTAAAAGGGCTCTGAATAATGTCACTGTAAAAGATGTTTACCCATTACTGAAGGTCGATTAAACGCTTGCCAGTTAAACGGGAGCTAAATGTTTTCAACCACTGAATTATACTTCGGATATTCACAGGTGGGTGTAGAAAACAGTGACAAACCAAAAATTGCAATCATCACAAGAAAAGGACTTTTTTTTTTTAATTTTGACTTTTTCCTTTCTGTTTAATGAACCTGCTACATTTGAAAGATAAATAGAAGCTGGGCTTGCATGCCTACAATGGGAAATATGTCTGATTAATTAAGATGACATAGTTACATTTTTCAGAAGCTTTAATAGGGCTGCGGAAAATTTACAACAAGTGGTAGAAAGGTTACGGCGTGCTGGCTTTCAATTAAAGCCTAAGAAATGCGACTTGTTTGCAAAATCAGTTTAATTACTGGGTCATATAATGTCCGACGAAAGTGTATCGACAGATCCTGAAAAGGTAAAATCTTTAGAAGTATGGCTCGTTTCTGTAAATCACACAGATGTAAGGAGATTCCTAATATTGTGTGGATACTGTAAAAGATTCCTTAAAGGCGATGCTGAAACTGCAAAACCTTCACACATATTGACAGAGAAGGAAATCCATTTTTCTCTGGACAAGATTCGAACAATTAAAGAAATAACTGTCGAAAAAGTAAAGAAACAACTGTCAGCTATTCCAATCCTTGTGTATCCGGACTTTGAAAATGAGTTTATTATTGATACTGATGCATCGGGAAACAGTAAAAGAGACCATGTTACAAGGGCAATCTTTTAAATCGATATTCGGGAAAGCGATAAGCGCGGAAAGGCTCAGTAGCCAAAATTCGACACTATTGAAAGCAACACAAAAATGGCAAGTATGTAGGCTTTTTCTGTTCTTTCTTTCTCATCATTTGTATGTGCATTTTTCTTGCCAAAGCTATTGATTGTGTGATAGATATGATTAAGCTTAACCAATGACGAGTCTTAGCATGCGTCCTTGACGCTAAAACGTATAATGTAGTCCAATGTGCAATGATTTACGGTGTTTCAGTTCAATTGAGAATCGAAACCCGAGTTGCGGTTCCGTTCCGTTTCGCAACTACCGACTGGAAATAATGGTTAAAGACGATAACATAAAAACAAGGGTTAACGTCAAATTTTCAAATTCTCATACTGGTAGGATATTTAAATGTTTTAAAGTGTCTTCCTTTAATCTAACAGCAAAACAGCTGCTTGATTATGACTTTGGCATTTGCACATGATCAAAAATGTCCTTTACATACAATGGTCTGAACAACTGACGCCATGGTAGTCAAAACGCTACAATTGATCATTCTTGAACTTTTTTTTACCTGGCAATCCATCTCGGGCGACCGGCCCTTGTATCTTGATGCAATAAAGTAACAATAAAAGCCTATTACGGGGGATCTGACACATACAAAACAATTGCAAAATTTATTTTGCAAAGTATATTTCACGAAATTGGTAAAGCATTTCCCATTCTGGATCAAAGAGCAGAAACGGTAGCTAAATGTTAAGTGAATGAAGTTTTAAGTAGATACGCTGTGTCGCACTTTATTCTATCAGATGAAGACAGACGGTTTGAAAATAAACTATTTTAAACCGAATATTTTTTCTGGATAAAAGAAAAGCAGAACAACCCCTTATTATCGGCAAAGTGATGTAATGATAGTGAGAAGCAATAGTACACTGGTAGGGTTATTGTGGGCACCTGTGAATGATACCATTCGGCCTGGGATACAAGGCTGTTCCTCTATGTTATGATGGCATACAGATAGTCTGTGACTGAAATAACAGGGTATACACCAATTATGATGATGTTTGGTACACAGTTGATAGTACCGTTGGACACACAGTTTGCAGCCCCCAAGATACAAAAGAGTTCCAGTCAGAATTTGTGTCCAGCCTTCAGTATCGTATGGAACAAGCTCGTGAGACGGCAAGGGAAAGCGTTCACATAGAAATGCATAGACAGAAAAAATATCATTATAACAAGCTCTTCTGGGGGAAAATCGGCAGGTGATGAAGTATTTGTATTCTTTCATCGTAATCAACCTGGAAAGTGGCCTAAATTTACCTGCTACTGGCACGGACTATATATGGTAATGGAAAAGTACGCCGGGTTAACTTAAAGAGTTAAGAACAAGGCGATAGGTGTCACGCTGAGCGAATGAAACGACGATATAGCAGAACTGAAACACAAGAAACATCATAAACTGACGGACAAAAACAGGAAAAGGCACTAGTAGATGATAGGAAACAGTCAGAAGATATGCTTGAATTTGAGGATACGAAAGATACCTTTTCGATGCTCAGGATTATATTTTCTTTCAACCTTTGGGGTTTAGCGACACTGAAGAAGTTACATGAAAATATTGGAACGCGCGTCTATTACACCAAATTCAGTATGGTTAATTTTTTTGTAAAGAGCATGAAGAACTTGGTAATGGTAAACGTCAGAGACGACCGCCATCGAAATTATCAGATATTGTTTAATAATTATGTATAAATGAAAGTGGTCAAAGTACCCAAATTATAAGTCCTAACTCATATGTCATTTAAACATTGACAATTCCGGAATATTGTAGCTACACAGATATGGACAGATAATAGGCAGGCGATGCCTACTACTCGCGAGCACCTGATCACACCTCTGTAGAGCACAGATGTTGTATAGGTTGTTAGCTTAGTTTGTATTAGTTCGCATTGGTTTGTAAAGCATTGGTGCCCACAAAGTTTGCATAGGTTATAAGCTTAGTTCGTATTAATTGTAGACATTCTAATGGTTTGTAGGTATTGTAGTGCTGTATTTTACCTTGACAATCATTGTAAGTCATTGTACATAACCGTTCTCAAAAGTCTTGAATGATCAAAATCATATGTATCATTGCTTTAAGTTCTAATTACTGAGGAAAATTATAAATTACAAATAGCCGCCCGCCACCTGTCTGTTATTAACTTAGCTTGTATGTGTTACATTGTTTAGCGTTGACCACTCGACTACGTTACAGTAGGTCTGAGTAAACAGTGTAGACCCAGATCATACTACTCCTAAAGGAACAGTCTGACTAGTATAGTGTCTACACTGATTTCCATTCCATCTGCATCTTGGTCCGTCATTATTGTAACTCTTATGCAGGTACATCAATTCACTACAAGTTTTGTGCAGAAATGTGATAAGAATTGGATCTCATAAAGATGGTGGCAAAGAAATATGTGTGGACAAAGCTTACAAGCCAAAAGCTCCATGTTTAGTGTATTCATTTGGGTAAGTTTCCTGTATGATATGAAACAGAATGGCTTTCATTCTCCGAAGATCATTTCAAGGTGAATGGGTGCACTTTCAGGAGGAGTAACTCTGCCATTATTTTGCTTTCTTTTTCAATGGAAGCCAGCTCTAAAAGTAAAGAATCGTATAAAACAGCAAATAAAAAAATAAATAAATAAAAAATCAATGAAAACAAAATTTAAGAGTTTCCACTGGGCACACAACCTAGAATTAACCTTGATTCAACGTAATGACGCTGAATCAAGGTCGTATCAAGGTTGATTCAAGGTTGTGTGCCTGCTGGATTGCTTCCCTTGAAAGTGTACCCATTCAAATCACTGTGTTGTTTTACGTAAAATTGCTGTTCTGTTGTACGTAACAGGAACCTACAAGCTTGCTTAGCTAGAAGGAGGCCGAGAGGACCAAGCTTCAACATATTTCCATCTGTGCTTAAGGTAACTGGTAGCACTTTTAAGGGAATCATCTCTGCATTTCGCATTCTTTCTTTTAACGTTTCTTAATCTACGGAAGCAAAGAGGATGTCACAAAAATGTTTCCCTTTGTAAAACTGGCTGAAGAGCACGGAACCGTTTCATCACACCTGCTATAAATCTTAAACTCCAACAAAGTGTTTCATCTTGCTACGCCTCTGTCCGATTTCTGATGTAGTTCAAAATAATAAGGAACCGTAAGGAACCGTAAGGACCTCTCGCAATAAGGCATAGATTTTTCTCTGTTTGCAGCAAGACAGCTCTGTGTAAATTGTTGGCTTTCGGTTATCAACAAATATTTATTATCAATACTGTCTGGAATGGTGTTTGTTTCTTTCACTTTCAAACGACGGGCTTCATTTTACTTATAAATGGAACATTTGCCAGAACAGATCTTATATTAAAAGGTTTAAAATTTCGCCATAACCCCGTAAGTTCTATTTTGAGAAATAATTCAGGTGACCAAGTACATTGTCGAATTGATAAAATACAAGTCAGATTGTTACAGTAGCGGCTGCGTTTAAGCGTACATGCGCATCACAAGAAGTGCGCGTTCCAATCACGTTCGAAACACGTATTTTTCAATCGCGTTTTTGCGATTTAAAGACGCGCTTATAAAAAAAAAATTCTACATAAAATTGCGGACAATCGCGTTTGCAGGCGAAATTCGTTTTAGCCAGTCAGAACTGCGATTCCAGTTCGCGTTTTTCGTCGCTTGGCGTTCACACGGGTTTGCTGTTTTGACCAGTGGAAATTGCATTTGCCGAACGCGTTTCGGTGTCGTACAGACTGGTTCCCAGCTGCATTCACAATGCTGTTCAAAAACTGAGAACCAACTAAATTTGGTAAGTACTAAAAAAAGGAAGTTGCCTTTTTGACGGAGTATATGTACGTAATAAAATTCGATACTTGCACTTACTAACGACAATAAAGGAAAATAGATAAATCGTCATATAATTAGAAAATTCCGGTGCAAGGTTCAGCGCCTGAAAACAATACATTTTTTTCTGGAACCTGAAATTATTTATATTTAAGCAGTTGGTGTCTCTCCCAACTCATTGAAAAAACTTGAGAGAATAGACCTTTTCAGCTTAAACGGATGCCGCAAGTAACAACAGAAACAGAAAAGCGAACCTAGTCATAAGCTTCAAATAAAAATTGCAAATTCTACTTTGAACGAAAATATATTATAAAACTTACTGCGAAGACAATATAATAGAAACACAGAAAATGAACTAAATATTTCTTTTAGAACAAAATGACTATATGTATAAATCCGATTGATAATTCACTATTACAACGCTGCAAAAATACTAATAGAAGGTGATGCGCGAACGACCATATTACGGCTGCTTCACGCGCGTTTCCGGAGAATAGCCTTTGATTAGCTTATATTGAATCACGATTTTTGCGTTATCTACGTCACAAGCAAACGCGAATGAACTGTTCTGATTGGTTAACTTATGCTACGCTAAATTGCAAATAAAATGTGTTTCACACACGTTTCCCGGAAATCGATTTGATTGTTTATTCAGAAAACGGGGTAAACGCGAGACAACGCATTTCAAAACGCGTTTCATATAAACGCACGAGGAACGCGTTACACACGCGTTTAGAACGCGAAAACTGAACGCTTAAACGCTACTGTAATAGAAAGATGTGCTTATATACCGCTAAAAACTTTCAAGCTGAACTAAAACTACTAACCTTGAAAAGTTATCCCAAGCAGGCAAATAACGTCGTAATGATGTGGCACTGACGTCGATGCCACTTCATCACGTCGCATCAACGTCATTACGACGTCATTTCGACTTCGTGTTCCCGCTGCAATCCGTTTCAGCGTCCTAAACAGGGCAACTCTACGTCTTATTGATATACGTCATTGGTAAGCAAGGCGAGAACACTTAAGACAGCTGTTTCAATAGGTGTTTTAAACCTTTCAAAGGGTTCATTTAAATGATATTTTCTGAATAGAGCATCTTACACGAGTGGTCATTTTATATCAAATTTATGATCGAGCCTTTGACGAGTTTCATAAATTCCATATGAAATTACCATGAGTGTAAGATTCTATTTATCATATGACCCTTTTAAATAGGAGTTTATCGTCTTCAAAACGAACGTTATTTCGGTAAGACAACGCATTGTTGACACGGTCGTTGACGTTATATATACGCGCCTCAATACTATTACACGTGCGATCATACGATTTTTATGACACGACGTTATCCACTGTATAACAGCGACGTCATATGATAAACATGTACATGTCTGAAGAGAAAGAGACAGAGAGAGAGAATGAGAGAGAGAGAGAGATGTTTTATTTGAGAAGTGTCTATAATATGTTTTGTTGTACTGCTTATATGTATATATGTGGCGTAACCGAGGGCCTCGAGGATGGTAACGTAGGTTCGCCAGTTGATTTACCCACTTTATATGATGACTTACTTACTTTTATCATATTGCGTCGCTGTTATTCAGTGAATAGCGTCGTGTCATAAAACTCGTATCACCACACGTGTAATAACACTTTGGCGCGTACACGTAACGCCATTGTCAACGTTCATAACAACAATGCGTTTTCTTATTGGAATAATGTTCAGTTTGAATGCGTTAAAATCCAATTTTAAAGGTCATATAATAAACAGAAACTTACATTCGTGGTTATTTCATATGAAATTTATGAAACTTGCCGAAGGCTCGTTTCATTAATTTCATATGAAATGACCACTCGTGTAAGATCCTCTATATACGTGTACATTTTGCCGAATTGAAACTTTGCATAAATATTTTCTTGCCCGTAAAGGCATTAGACGCATCACATACCCTAATCCTCAATATTTTCATCAAGTTATTGTAATTATTTGTTCCAGGAGCAAGAACAAATGGGACTTTGACAATATGACTGTGGAAACATTTGGCTGTGAAGTCCATTGTTTTGATCCAAGGTACTTTGAACAGTTTTGTTTGAAGCGTTAGAAAACACGGTATGTACGCTAAATTAAGTACGCGAAAGTTTTTCTTCCGAGACATAGCGGGAAACTGCGCATGACAGTAAATAACTTTTTTTTTCTGACAGTTGACGTTAGTTTTTCTGAAATATATCTGCACTGAGGAAAAATATCATAGACCTGTGTTTTACAGTCATATTGGGCATATTTCCTTTTGTGTAGAAATATTTTAGACGCTTTCTCAACACTTCCCATGTTAAGTCTGGTTTTCAAAAAATAATGCAGATTTTTGCATTTTCATTACTTCAGTAGAAAGCAGAGTGCACAGATTTTTATGCCCCCGCCTGCCAAAGCAGGAGTGGGGCATACTGTGTTTCGCCAAACCAGAGTCTAACAAATTAATGTTAAAGTTTAGGTTCAAGTTTACATCCACCTCTACGTCCGCGTTTGTCTTGGAACGCATAACTCCTTACCTTTATGCTACATAGTTTAAATTTGGCATAGTGCTTACCCAGACCAACACCTCTGACGCCATTGTAGAGTTACCCCAGGGGCTCGCCCCTGGATGGGGCCAGATGTCACAATGTATAAGATGGGTTTAGAGGTCGAAATGTATAATGGGTCATATTGAACACATCCACGTTCCTTTTGTATCCCTAACTTCAATACCTTTTATGCTACAAAGTTTAAATTTAGTTTGATACTTACCCAGACAACATTTTTGACTTCATGGTAGAGTTGCCTTGGGCTTCCCCTCAGGTTGGGGCCAGGGGTTACAATGTATAACTGGGCATATTGAACAGATCCGCGTTTCTCTTGGAGCTCATTACTTTGATACCTTTTATGCTACAAAGTTTAAATTTGGTATGATACTTACCCAGACTAACACCTTTGACTTCATGCTAGAGTTACCCTTGGGGCCTCCCCTCTGGATAAGGCCAGGGGTCAGAATGTATAACAGGTCATATTGAACAGATCCACATTTCTATTGGAGCTCATAACTTTGATACTTTTATACTACAAATATTACAGAATACTTACCCAGACGAACATTTTCGACTTCATGGTAATGTTGACCCTGGGGCTCGCGCCGGGGCCTTGCGCCTGGGTTGGGCCAGGTGTCAATGTATAACAGGTCATATGTAAGACAATGGCCATATTAAACACATGAAAAATCGGAGTAAAAGTTGTGATGCTGGATGAAAGATAGTATCTTAATCATAAGGATGGAGCAATCAGGCAACTCAGTCAGCTAAGAGTGAGGCTACAGGGTGAGGCCAAAACAAACATATTCAATGTTTGCTTGATTAAAAGTCCGATACTTTTGATAATGGAGAGTTTAAATTATTCATTATTTGATTTGATATAACAACATACAAATATTGGGTATGACAATGGATGAATGAAAGACAGCACCTTAATTATAAGGGTCTGTCCCTTATATGCAGCAGTCAAGCCATTGTGTCTGCTAGGAGTGAGGCTACAGAGTGGGGCCAAAAGAAACATATTCAATGTTTGCTTGATCATAAGTCAGATAAGATTGAAAATGGAGAGTTCAAATTATTTATTATTTGATTTGTTTAAACCGTACAAAGAGTGGGTATGGCGATGCCTTGAACAAGTTCATGTTTCAGGGTGGTACGGTGAAGGTCAATGCCACAGTTGCTGTAATTTAGATACATTTAATCATTCTATTTTGATATTGAACATTTCTGTTCCTCGGATATTTTTGTTTGTAAGTTTACTTCAAAACCAAAACAACTAAGACTAATTTAACACGAGAAGTCTCCTAAGGGTATGGAGGTGTCGTCAGACCGACATAGTACTGGGTAGAGGTGGTATGAAGATCAGTACTAGGAACCACCCTTTGTCAACATGAGGCATTATAAGTTAGACTGAGTTGGTATCTCGCCGTCTGGTGCACTAGGACCCGACCCTCAATGTCAACAAAGTGTCCAGATAGTGGCATAAAAGTCAGCTCTGAATTGCCAAAAGGAACAACTGACTTAGTAGTCTAGCTGCTGATGCAAACTTCATTCGTGTACCTTTCGCGCCGACCAATCACAAGAAAAAAGCGAACAAGTATATGGCGCCAGAGATGATGAAAATATTTGTCGGTTTTACCAATGTATTTGTTTTATGGCTTTGAGGGTCAGTGGAGTGGTCAGGCCACTGGATTGGCTAGGGGTGGGGCTATTGGGTAGGACCTAAAGAAACATGTTCAGTATTTCGTTGTGCATAGCTCAGAATGCAATTGATGCTGTAAAGTTGAAATAATTGTTCACTATAGACTTCTTAATCGAAAGGATCGGTCCCTTGTGTGGAGTGGGTGGAGCTAGGCTCTGGGGCGCATGAAACGGCCTTATCGGCAAAGGCTGTAGGGCGGGGCATCTGTGTACTTTAGACACATGTCTAGTTCCATCATCATTTGCAAAAGTGTACCAATCAGCGAGTGGCCTACTAAGTGCTTTTTACAACCACAGCTAAATCAGATTCCAGCTTAATACTGTACAAGATAAACGGTCATAAATCACAGAAGTTGGGGTCTACCTTTTTGGATTTACGACCGTCTCAGCATTCCTGAAAATATGAAAATATGAAGCAATTTATGCTTTAATTTCTAATGACCTTGTCACACTTAAGAGTATGATTAACTTTTGGCAAAGTTGTCAGTCCCAACATTTTTAATTGTTAAGCTCAAATAGGGCAAAACCAAAGTTTTTAGTTTTCGTATTAAAAGAAAAATGACCAAGAAAGACAAAATTTTCTAAACCACGATACGATTTTGTTTTGAGTGTGAAACAAATACTTCTTTTTCTATGACTTCGTAACATTATAAGGGGTGCCGCTTTTTATGCAAAATAAATAGCGCACAAATACACATATTTTTCGCAGTTTTTCTCGCCATTAAGATATTGAAAAGAATTTCATACCAAAGTGCGTGCCGTCAAGAGTCCTTTTAAAGACGTGTTAATACTTCTTCCGAATACTCTCACATTTTGTGTTGATTTAGGCAAATGCATCCTTTCATTTGCTATTGAATATTGCTTGTTTTCACATAAAAGCTAAGATGGAGAAAAAGTCACTCTCTGAAAAATACATCTCGAAATTTGATATGTTTTAATGAATATGTTTATTTGTATTTTTTGAAATAATTTTAGGTTTTCACCGAATATTTTTTTAAACAAAGTAGATTTGTTACGATACCCCCATGTTCCGATAAATCGCTTCTTTTAACGTCAAATGGGAATGATTCCTGAGAACGTTTTCCGGCATATTTTTCGTTTCTACTAAAACATTTATTATCTGTTCTGAAGAATATAACTTCATAACAAGAGTTGTCAGATAGACAACAAAGCGCGCCTTACAGGTGCTCGACTGTCACAGTGATGGTGGTATTTAAAGGTTTTTGTCCAAATGTATATGAGTGTCAAGTTTAATAATACCATCCATACAGGGACTGAGAAATATGATTGAGTCAGTGAGGCTTAAGATACAAGTCAAATCCATACATGGATGGCGATGTTAAAATGTTCATGTCCATATATAAATTTGTGCAAAGTATAATAGCTCTAACCCATATAGGGACTGAGAAATATGACAAAGTCAGTGAGGGGTATCCTAAAGTCAGTGAAGCAAAACATAGGTGGAATCCATTCATGGAAAATGGTGTTTAAATGGTCCTGTCCATATGTAGGTGTGTGCCAAGTATCATGGCCCTAACCGATACAGGGACTGAGAAATATCACAAAGTCAGTGAAGCGTATCATAAAAAAATGAAGCATAAAATTTACCTGAAATCAATGCTGCTGAAATGATCTTATCCATGTGTAAGTGTGTGCAAAGTATCATAACTGTAACCCATATAGGGACTGAGGAATATCATTAAGACAATGAAGCGTAAAAATGTAGGTCACTGTCCTACATGGATGGTTACACTACACATGCCCTTGTACTAAGTTTCATTACTCTAGCCCATATACTTTGTGAGAAAAAGACCTAAACGCAAATGGTTAACTATGGTTAAACTACATTAGCCTAATTTTTTTCCAAGTCAGTAGACTATGACCAGTAGGTAAAGGTCATACATGGTGCATACATTCAGATGATCATGTGCTGATGTAAGTGTGTACCAAGTTCCATTACTCTAGCCCTTATACTTTGTGAGAAAAAGACCTAAACACAAATGGTTAACATAGGTTTAACTGCTCACAGACACGAACGCGGACGCGATCTAGGACGCAAACGCGGACGCGAACGCTGACGCATACTCAGACTACGACGCCGGGGGTATAGCATAGGCTCTCCTTTGCTTCGCAAAGGCGCGCTAAAAACGAGAAAAGGTTGAATTAAGGTAGAAAGATACTGAATAGAAATACTGGCGGAGCATTCAACCCATTATACCAGCTTAAGGTCTTCAGATACAAAATAACTGTGTATTGGCTTGTTAAATCATAAAACAGAGTTATTGTCCATGGTAGTGAAATCGATCAACTATGGAGTATATACACATTTACAATGTCTACCGTAAAGATCCTAATTTTTCGGGCAGATAGGTCTGTGCAAAACATGGAAACCGAGATCAGACTGTTTCTTAGGAACCAGAATGATCAAGGTCTTTACAATTTCAACTCCATCTGCGCATTTTGAGGCATTACTCTATGGTAGACCCGGAACAACAGGAAAATAAATAATAGGACAAGGACCGGCTGTGCTTGCAGAGGGTGCAGAATTTGAGCAGTCTTTTTTGGAAACATTTTGAGCTTAAACATTGTTTTTCTAGGAAACGAAACGGTGAAATGTTTTTTTTTTTTGCTTTATTCTGTATCATACAATGTAAGTTTTACTGAAACAACATGCATAAGCATGCCACATCGATTGAATATATTTTTCATGACGTTTTTCATGGAATTCAATTTTCTCGCATTTTCTAAAAGAAATAAAAATATACTTATGATCAAGATAATTGCATTTTTTCTTACCAGTTTGTTTCAAATATCCTATATTATAGATTATATGATTTGCAGAAATGAAAGTGCATCCATGTGCTAGAGACATAGATTCAAATGGAAAATGTGTAAAAATGTATGTACAAATACAATTTTTTGTTTTAGGGAAACAATACGGTGATTTTTTTTTCTTATTCAATATTTTATAACTCTTTGAGTTATTTAGTTGTATAATGAAATGAATGCCCCACCAATATTTTTATTCAGTATCCATCTACCTTTATAACCCAAAGAGCTATAAAACATTTGGATGAGAAAAAAATCACAGTTTTGTTTTAAAAAATATTGTATTTCGATATACTTTTTTTTTTTTTTTTTACAAATTTTCCACTTAAATTCATATCTCTTGCACATGACTGCACGTTCATTTCTGCAAATCATATAATCTATAATATGGGATATTTGAAACAAACTGGTAAAAAATTGCAGTTATTTTGATAATAAGTATTTTTTTCTACATTTTTCTAAAAAAAAAAAAAGAAAGAAATCTCGTACTACGGAACCCCGGAAGGGACATTTGCAATATTTTTCTAAGACGTGGCCACGACTTACAAAGTCGTTCCCACGACTTATTATGTCGTTCCCTCGAGTTAATACTGCCATCCAATTGGTCAAATTAACTCGTGGCCACGAGTTAATAAAGCGCTCTGATTGGCCCTGTTTAAATATTGATAAAATCCCTAACAAGACTTCGTATGTCGCTGTTTAGGCACTAATCTGTGGACCCCTAGCTGGACTGCCCAAGCGGAGCAGTCTGATCGGACTCTGCAATGTGGGCTAACTTTCTGAGTCTTGCTCTTGATTTTTTAATTGGATAAAAAAAACCTATGCACGTCAAAATAACATTTTCGCATACGACTTATTAAGTCGTTCCCACAAATTAAGAAAAATATTGCACATGTTCCTTCCGGGGTTCTGAATTTCATGACCAGAAAAAAAAATAAAAATAACAAAAAATTATTTAATCGATGGAGCATGCTTATGCATATTATTTCAGTAAAACTTACATTATATGTTACAGAATAAGACAAAAACAAACAAACAAACAAACAGTTCACCGTTTGTTTTCGTAACAAAAAATGTTTAAGTAAAATAATATCCCCAAAGCAGACAACCCCCATCCAGCATGCGCTGAAAGCACAGCCGTCCTTTGCCTTACTAATCATTTTCCAGTTATTCCGGTGCTAGCATAGAGTAATGCCTACAAGAATGCGCAGATGGAATGGCAACTGTGTAGATCTTGATCACTGGTTCCTAAGGAGTAGTCTGATCGCGGTTTCCACTGTTTGTACTGACCTATCTGCCCGAAAACGTAGAATCTTTACAGTAGACATTGTTAGTATATGCTATAACTGTAAATACTCCACAACTGATCGATTACATCATGAACGATAGCTCTCTTTTGTTTTAACAAATAAAAACAGAGGTTTTCAGTATCCAGTACCTTAATATCTTATTCCGTCTTCCAGGGAGAAATGTTTAAATACGCTAGGGTTTCATTTTTGCATAATATTTATTTTGCGTAACGTGACGTCTCGTTTATTGAACCCATATTTGGCCATGTCAAATACTTCCGAAAAAAGCAAAACCGGGAAAATAAACCCCTGACCTGTTCGAATCGTTGTCTAGAAGACGGAATGAGGTATTGCTTCATTGCTTCGTTTTTCACTTTAATAGATTCTCCAGAAAAGTAGTCAATGTTTCTTTGGAAATAAAAGATATGCCGGTTTTAGCTTTTAGCGCCCCACTCAGTATAACGATGTATGAAATGATGTTATCTTAGCAGGGTTAGTAGGTTAACGTTCTACTTTAAGAATGTTTTATACGGTAAACTCTTAACATTATTTTATCAATAATTTAACATCACATTTCATTAAAACATATAAAGATTTGAGACATAATTTTTGGAGAAGTTTTTTTCTGTTTATTTTTTTCACGTGAAAAAAAGCACATTTCACCAGCTAATGATAAAGTAATGTTTGCATCAATTAGCTCGTTGTGCGTAGAAAGTACAACCTTGTGGGCCTCTTGATTGCAATTGCACTTACGTTGGTATGAAATTCATTTCAATACCTTATAGGACAGGACTCCAGAGCAATGTTGATTAATAAGGATATCTGAGAGCTATTAATTTTGCGCAAAAACGTCAAACTATCACATTTTCTTGACGTAATTGAAATATGAAGTTTTTGTTTCAGGCTCAGAAGAAAGCCATTTATCATATGACGTCGCTGTTATTCAGTGGATAACGTCGTGTCATAAAATTTGTATGACCACACGTGTAATAACACTTTGGCGCGTATACGTAACGTCATTGACAACGTCCATGTCAACAATGTCAACTTCTAATATAACAGATGTGTCTTATCATTTGTTTAGTTGAGAAATCAATTTATCATATGACGTCGCTGTTACTCAATGGATAACGTCATGTCATAAAAATCGTATGACCACACGTGTAAAACACTTTGGCGCGTACACGTAAGTTCATTGACAACGTCCATATCAACAATACATTTTTTAATGAAATAATGTTCGGTTTAAAGGCGTTAAAGTCCAATTTTAAAGGGTCATATGATAAACAGAATCTTACACTCGGGGTCATTTCATATGAAATTTATGAAACTCGCCGAAGGCTCTTTTAATAAATTTCATATGAAATGACCACTCGTGTAAGATCCTCTATTTAGTAAATCACAAAGGACTGAAGTTTTTGATGACATATTGTATGACCAGAAAACTGAACTTTTGGTTTTGTCCTATTCCACCTTTACGTTTGATTTTTGTTATATTTTTATTCCAAGCATGAAAAAGAAGACAGGTCAAGTATCAGCCAAAGTGTGGTTTTACAATATTGGACTGGGAGACAAAGACTGGGTCAACGAAAAGAAATGGGAAATAGGAACACTTCAGAGAATTAGAAAGGACTTAAAACATGAAAATGTACGTAAATATCAGTTGTTCAAATAAAAAGGGGTAACAGGGATAATTTAGGAATTTCTTAATTTTACCATAAAACTATGTTGTGACCCAAGATTATTACTGTCTCAGAGACGAGTCAAATGAGACGACGCTGTCAGAGAGGAGCTTCCCCCTTAATATAAAGATCTTTGGCCTCGAAAAAAAATGACCGTAAAATCTTCCATATTGGAATTATCCACCGGAAAATGGCTATAAAGCAGAACACCCACCGCCCTCTCCCCACCTGAAATGTGACTATATCGCCAACTTTCCCGGAAATGTCCTGTTTTTGTATAGGCGTTTTTCGCATCTGTAGTGGATTATCCCTTGGTAATACGATTGCAGAAAAACACGCTACTTAGTGGAATAGGCTCCCTTCCCAATTATAACAGTGAGGTTCAGAGCTGAAACAGAAAGGACTTCTATGATTAAGGCGAGGATTTTCCCCATTAGACCGACACGACAGGTCCGAATTTTCAAAAGTATAAATTGTGCATATTTTTCTTAGCAGAGCTTCCACAAATATGTAAACCGTATGAAATCAGATCATTTGTGATTCAGACCCAAAGGCATGGGGAGATAATCCAGGTTGACTCTACCTACCCTAAATTCAAGAGTTTCAAATACCTCATTTTTTGAGGTAATAAAAATATTGAAATCAGTCATTCATTCCATATTTTTTGTCATAAATACATGCTAAATACATGCATATCACAATATAATCAACGATTTTCTTCTTGTTACGCCTGACTGGCATTTAAGCATGCAAAACCATAGTTATACTTCCGGTCAAAACGGCCAAAAGAGAACGCTTCACTATAACTAAAATACAAGTACTTCCCCCCCCCCCGTGATCCAGCATTTCCTTTATGCAGCAGACTTATGCTATGCAAGTACGCAATATATATGAGTGGGAAGCTGGGTCACGGGGGGGGGAACGATACTCAGTAAGCCAAAGAAGAAGAATAGTCAACAGGAGCGCTGTGATCTTCAAGGTTTATATTGTGTACCATGACCTTGAAATGAGGTCAAGGTCACATACATATGGTCAAAACTATCCAGTGTTGTCTGTTATGAAAGTAATGTAGGTAAAAAACGGGTGCAAAGTATACAATAAATCATTAACTCAACGATCAGTTTGAGGATAATTTACAACTAATCTTAACAATGACGTCAACGTCAATGTATGTTTAACGTACTTTACATAGACACAAAAACTTGAAAATTCATTTGTCTTGCAAGTTACATGTCATAGTCATAAATGCAAAGCAAAAGCCTGTGATCCGTATAACTTTTTTTAATCATGGGAAAATTCACGCCTTAAGCATAGAAGTCCTTTGACTATCTGTCCGAAAAATACCATCGGATAACAGATGCTAGAACCGCTAACTATTTTTTGTAGGGAAAACAGGTAGGCATTTTGCTTTTCCGTATCAGCCAAAAAAGCTATGAGTGTGCGTGGTTGTGCGCATAAATTTGTATAATATGTGCTTGTACAGGTGCTCATCTGTGCTTGCGCACAGTGGAGTGCCCGGACTAGTATTACCGTTCAAGCAGGAGTCGTGGGCTCGGTTCCAGTAGGTACGGGGTCCGATTATTATCATAGCCCTGCTTTGAAAAAGTGTGGCTATACTTGATTTGGTCAGTCCGTAATTCCTTAACTCCGTAAGATTGTTTGTGTCACAGATTTCTCAGGAACTATTTTAGCTAGAATCTTGAAACTTGGTATACATATGGACATTGCCTCAGCTTGCCACTCGCATATAGTGTGCATATTAACAGTACACACATACATGAAGAGTGGCTAGCTGAGGCATGGTTGGAAAAGTATCTTTGTAAAACTTTTCCTATTTTCCATACATTCAATTATAAAAACTTGCTTTTTACATAAAAAATCTGTCTCTGTGCTTCATAACCGAAAAAATATTTTTATGCCAATTAAAGGGAGTTCCGAGGAATACATTTCAATGCAAATTTTAAAGTATGCCAAAAGTTCAGTTTTGAGACTTTTATAGGCAAATTAACATTACAACTGTCAGAGGTCCTTTAGTATACATATGGGAAATGAGTCGTTGTATTGTGAAATTGAGACTTGGACTCGTTGCTCTTATTGCTCCTCTGTTTATCCATTTGTCTTTCATTTCGTATTTCATACACAGAAATTCGTGCCACAGTTTGCGCAGAATTAATAAAGCTAGCCTCTGTAAATTTATTATACATAAGAACACTGTTTATTGTGGACTTGAGAATTTGGCTCATTTCATATCTTCTTTCTTCTGTTTTTTTTCATATTTGTTTTTGTCTTTTCAAGTAATTTTTGTCAGTTTTGAACTATTTAAGCTAACACTTCATATTTGGTATACAGATAAACTGTGAGCTGTATTTTGGGATTGACAATCAGGATGATTTCTTTTATTCATTCCTTATTTATCCATTTTTCTTTCTTTTCATAACGTCAAGAATGTTGAAAATTTGCGTTAAAGATTTGTTTGAATCTTATTCATTGCTGTATTACATGACAGTGCATTACTAAAGCAGCGTAGCGGGGCTATGTAGTCAGAATCTCTGACAGATGTAGTTTTCAATCTGTCGAATCTAATAAACAAGGACATCCGCTCCAAGTTTGTTCTAAACTGGACTACGTGGTGTTATGGTTGCGGTCGGTGGAAGCGGTGTCGCTAAACGTCTGTGGTGGTGCCAGCCTTATCAAACTGGCAAATGTGTACATGTACATATGAAACTATACACGGTAATATGTTTGTTATGGTTTCGTTCCCACAGACTGTGGTCTCGTTAGATCAAACACGACTGGACAAAGCACCCGTGCATCGGCGCGTTTGTACATCTTCTTGTAAGGTTATCTGTGTATGATTGAGTACGAAAAAAATCACATCCGTTCTGTTCTTGTTCAAAAACACACCTTACTGGTTTCCTAAACTAGTAAATATTATTATAATAAGTGTGGTTGCTAAATTTGCTTATTATTTTACGGAATAAATCGCATTTATTACCTCCCTTGAAGAACTGATACATTTTCAATGCAATTTATTCAGTTAAATATCCCTGTTCCAATTCGTTCCGTTCATTCTGTTTCGTAAAATACCAATCGACATACCAAGTTCTCTAATAGTCCAGTCTCCGGTTGGGGAAATACTTTGGGGGAAAAGTGGTTCTATAAAGTCCGAACAATCCACTGTATAGTCATCCTTCCTGTAGCCATATTCCGGTGGGAAAGGATGAAAGTTACTTTCTAACAGTCACAACATATGCTTTCGTTGAGAAATAATAATCAAAATAATCTTTGAATTATCCTCGATACGCCCTCCAATCTCGAGCTCTGAAATATGGAGGAAATGGATTGATTCTTGTCCACAAATGTTCATAAACTGCACTGCGAACAATGTATATCCCTTCATACAGATTTTTTTCGAGAAGATGCAAAATGCCTTAAATATAGAGCCAGTGTTTTATTGCAAATGTTTCTTGAACGTCGTTTTTTGCTGCAAGAAAAGTGTCTTGAAAAATTTTCTTTCCATAAAAAAGACAGTTATACAGTTTTAGATACCACTTGATAATAGGTCTCCTCTAAAGCCACCGGGTAAATTGAAGCCATATTTCATATGGAGCTTCCTGGAGTCAGGAAAACAAAAATGTGTTCAGATGGTCATGGTCATATGACCAAAATGGCGGCCATGCCCATATATGGTAAAAACCTTTAAAAAATCTTTTCTTCTCCAGGATTGAAAGGCCAATGTCCTTGAAACTTAATATGTAACATGGGCGACTTAGGTCATACGAGTTTGTGCAAAGGATGACCCTGCACTGACCTTGACTTAATTTATGGCAAGGTCAACTTTGGTACGTTACACTTTTATATAAGAAAATGCCTAAACAATGGATTTCTAAGAAACTATTGAAGTCTAAGGTATAATATATGGTATATGTGGCTAACTACACGAGCAGATGAAGGCATTATATTGCTAAATGTCAAGATCAATTTTTGACCTTTGTTCTAGGTTACAGAGTTTCTGTTGTCCATCAACATTTTCAAACATCTATTCCGAAGCTTGTGGACCGATTGAAACATTATTTTATATGCAACCCCTCTTGGCCTGGGGAACTAAAGTTTGTTCAGATAGTCTTGGTCACACGACCAAGATGGAAGCCATGCCCATTAAAGGTAAAAATCCTTTAAAAATAAATTCTTATATCCAGAACCATAAGGACATTGACCTTGAAACTTTGTATGTAGCATTTGGGACTCGGGCCCTATGTAGCATTTGGGACTCGGGCCCTATAAACTGTTGTCAAATAAAGATCATGCATTGACTTTGACCTAATTTATGGCAAGGCCAATTTTTGCTCCTTATGCTTTTATACGGAACATCATCAAACTGTGGATGCCTCATAAAACTTTTTAAGCCTAGATATAATTATTAGAAAGTTTGGTTAACGAAATATATACATGGTGACATACCCCCTGAATCCTTCATCCAGACTTCGGAGATCAGAGGCAACAATACACGTCTCGTGAAATGATGGCGACAGGAAAGTGGACGATTTATAATGCCCCCAACTTCGAAGAAGTTGAGGGGCATATTGGTTTGGGCGCCTGACTGTCCGTCCGTCCGTCCTTCCGTCCGTCCGTACGTACGTAACACCTCGTTTTCTCAAGAACCATAACTGCTGTGGTCTTGATATTTCATAGGAAGGTAGACTATAAAAAACCAGAGGAAAAGTATTTTTTTCTCGTCCATCAGCCCTGAACTTGCAGAGTTATGCCCCTTTTTCAAAAAAATAAATGAAAGTTTGTTCCAAAAAATCCTGGGGATACCATTTAAGCTAGGATGTTCATATTTGGCATACTGCTATAGGCTAAGGTGTAAATTATCTGATTATCTTTTGGGCTAATTCCGTGAAAAAATGACTGAATTATGTCCCTTTGTTGCATTTGGCATTTTTCCAACTTTTGAACCGTTTGACCTAGCACCGTAATTTTTGGTATACTATTAGTATTTGAGGTGCTAATTATTCTGATGATAATCGCGTTAGAATGCATACATTATGGACAGAGTTATTTTCCTTTTCTCATCTGTCTAAAGCATAATTATGGGTGATTTATTTATCAAGAACAGTAACAGCTGGGGCCTTGATATTAATAAAATGGATAGACCATAAAAATGAGCAGACCCATATTTTTTTTCTTTTCCGTCTGCCATGTACTTACAGAATTATGTCCCTTTTTAAAAAAATACATAAATATTTGTTCCCAAAATCCTGGGAATACCATTTGAGCTAGGATGCTCATATTTGATATATTGCTTGGAGCTAAGGTTTAGATTTCCTGATTAACTTTTGGGTAAATTCCGTGCAAAAATGACTGAATTATGCCCCTTTGTTGAATTTGGGATTTTTTCAGCTTTTGAATCTTTTGACCTAGAACCCGAAATTTTGGTTTACTATAAGTATTTGAGGTGCTGATCATTCTGATGCTAGTTGCTTTATGATGCATTCATTATAGACAGAGTTATTCCCCTTTTCTCATCTGTAGAAAACAAAATTATGGGTGGTTTATTTCTCAAGAACAATAACCGCTGGGGCCTTGATATTTCTTAAATAAACAAGAGCTGTCGCCTGACAGCATAGCTCGCCTGAACTGGTGCTGGCCCATCACACAGTTGCTATGGTGATTTGGATTGCTATGCATAAAACTTCAGGCAAGCATGTCAATAATGACAAAACATTTATAAACAAAATCTATCTCAGAAATAAGTCTTAAAATAAAATAAAAATAAAAAAAATCCACATGAAATGTCAAAGTCCACAACCTTGAGGTCAAAGAAAGAACTGGAGGGGTGGGGTAGGGTTGGGGTGGGGGACAGGATGTATCAAAACCCTAAACAATTATCTAACATCAGTCCAAGTATTGGTATCAACTGAGTCTATCCTGGCACTTTGAAATTATGTCTTCATAACTATAAAACTTTAACCAAAATCTTTCTGACAAAATTCTATGTCATGACCTTGACTTCAAGGTCATCCAGGGGGGTATGCATATAGTGTTTTGTAAAAACTCAAAAAAGTGTCTAACATTAGTTCAGGTGTAAACTTAATCTCTGCCAATCTTTATGAATCAGTATGCAATTAGAAAACTTTAATAAAGAACAAAATTTCTTTAAGTCCCTGACCTTGACATCAAGGTCACTGAGCGGGGTTGGGGTAGTACTCTGTAAAACTTTGGACTTAAATCTAACTACAGTACAAATATTAAAAGAATCCATCCATGGGCTCAGGAGATATGGGTCTTTAAAAAACTTTAACCAAAACATCCAATCAATAAAAGACAATTTTCTAAGTCAATGACCTAGACATGAAGGTCACTCAGGGGGGTAAAGGTAGTACCTTCAAAAACTTTGGACTAATATCTAACTACAGTGCAAGTATCAAAGGAATCCATCAATGGGTAAAGGAGATATTGGGCTTTAAAAAACTTTAACCAAAACATCCAGTCCAAAAAAACTCCCAATTTTCTAAGTCCATGACCTTGACATTAAGGTCATTGAGTGGGGTGGGGGTGGTACCCTGTTAAACTTTGGACCAATACCTAACAACAGGGCAAGTATCAAAAGAATCCACACATGGATTAAGGAGATATAGGTCTTTAAAAAACTTTAACCAAAAATATCCAATCCGGACGCCGACGCCGACGCCGACACTGACGCTGACGCTGACGCCAAGGTGACAACAATAGCTCTTCCTGAACTTTCGTTCAGGCGAGCTAATAGACCATAAAAAATGAGCAGACCCATATTTTTTCTTTTCTGTCTGCCATGTTATCACGGAATCATGCCCCTTTTTAAAAAAAAATACATGGAAGTTTGTTCCCAAAATACTGGATATACCGTTTGAGTTAGGATGCTCATATTTGGCATACTGCTAGGGGCCAAGGTGTAGATCACCTGATTAACTTTTGGGCTAATTCCGTGAAAAGTGACTGAATTATGCCCCTTTGTTGAATTTGGCATTTTTTTCAACTTTTGAACCATTTGACCTAGCACCCTATTTTTTGGTATACTATTAGTATATGAAATGTTGATCATTCTGATGATGATTGCTTTATTATGCACAGAGTTATTTTCCTTTTCTCAACTGCATAAAACATAATTATGGGTGGTTTATTTCTCAAAAACAACTACTGCTGGGGCATTGATATTTATAAAATGAATGAACCATAAAAAAATGAGCAGACCTGTATTTTTATTTCTTTTCCGTCTCCCTTGTACTTACAGAATCATGCCCCTTTTTTTAGAAAAAATACATAAAAGTTTGTTCCAAAATCCTGGGAATACTGTTTGAGCTAGGATGCTCATATTTGGCATACTGCTAGGGGCTAAGGTGTAGATCATCTGATTACCTTTTGGGTATATTCCGTCACAAAATGAGCAAGTTACGCGCAACATCTAAAGTTTGACACATTTAGTGGCATGCATATGGTTGGGGGCATAGTGTTTCACAAACACACTTTCTAGTTTTATTAGCTCAACTGAGCCGAAGACTCACAAGGTGAGCAAATAGTATAGGCTTGGACCGTCGTACGTCGTACGTCCACACTTTTAAACAGTAATATCTGCTAAAGTAGCAAGCCAATCTTGATCAAATTTTATCTGTAGCATTGTTGGGATAGGGGATGGATTGCCTGTAGTTTTGGGATAGATTGGTTGAAAACTGTGGTTACCATGGCAACAAAAAGATCCCATATACTTATAATGGAGAAAATGTTGTCCGGGCCCTAGCTTCTTCTTTTTTGATCGCAACTTCTTGTAACTTGCAGGTATCCAGGACAGCCAAAGCATCTCGGATGAGTTCGATGTTGGGCCAGGTTGGATCATTCTGTTCAGAGTTACTTGCCCTTGAGGGATAAAATATTTTCCCATAGACTTATAATGGAGAAAATGTTGTCCGGGCCCTAGCTTCTTCATTTTTGATCGCAACTTCTTGTAACTTGCAGGTATCCAGGACAGTCAAAACATCTCGGACAAGTTCGAAGTTGGGTCAGGTTGGATCATTCTGTTCAGAGTTACTTGCCCTTGAGCGATAAAATGTTTTCCCATAGACCTTTAAGGGAGAAAATGTTGTCCGGGCCCTAGCTTCTTTATTTTTAGCTCACCTGAGCCATAGGCTCAGGGTGAGCTATTGTGATCACCCAGTGTCCGTCGTCCGTCGTGCGTCGTCCGTCGTGCGGCGTCAACAATTTGCTTTAAATGACATCTTCTCTGAAACCACTAGGCCTAGGGCTTTGATATTTGGTATGAAGCATTGTCTAATGGACCTCTACCAAGTTTGTTAAAATGATGGCCCGAGGGTCCAAAATGACCCTGGGGCAGGGGGTCTTGGGTTTGAAACTATAATATACTTAGAAATCTTCTTCTCCAGAACTGCTTGGCTCAGAAGCTTGAAATTTGGTATGTAACATTGCCTAGTAGTCCTCTACCAAATCTGTTCAAATGGTGGCCCCAGGGTCCAAAATGACCCCGGGGCAGGGAGTCGCAGGTTTGAACCATAGAAATACATAGAAACTATTCAAAAACCTTCTTCTTTAGAAATGCATGGCTCAGATGCTTGAAATTTGGTATGTAGCATTGCATAGTGGTCCTTTACCAAGTTTGTTCAAATGATGGCCCCAGGATCCAAATTGGCTCCGCACCAGGGGGTTCTGGGTTTGAACCATAGAAATACATAGAAAACTATTAAAAAATCTTCTTCTTCAGAACAGCAAGGCTCAGAGACTTGAAATTTAATACGTAGCATTGCCAAATAGTCCTTTACCAAGTTTTTCAAATGGTGGCCCCAGGGTTCTAAATGGCCCCTTGGCAGGGAGTCCAAGGTTTGAATCATAGAAATGCAAAGAAAAATATTCAAAAATCTTCTTCAGAACTGCAAGGCTTAGATGCTTGAAATTTAGTATGATGCATTGCCTGATAGTCCTTTACCAAGTATGTTCAAATGGTGGCTCCAGGGTCCAAAATGGCCCGGCGGGAGTCCTAGGTTTGAACCATAGAAATACATAAAAAAATATTCAAAAATTTTCTTCTTCAGAACCACTTGGCATAGATGCTTGAAATTTGATATGTAGCATTGCCTAGTTGTCGTTTACCAATTTGTTCAAATGATAACCCCAGGGTCTAAAATGGCCCCGCCCCAGAGGGTCCTGGGTTTGAACCATAGAAAAACATAGAAAAATATTAAAAAATCTTCTTCTTCGGAAGCACTTGGCTCAGATGCTTGAAATTTAATAAGTAGCATTGCCTTGTAGTCCTTTATCAAGCATGTTCAAATGATGGCCCCAGGGTCCAAAATGACCCCGCAGCAGGGAGTCCTGAGTTTGAAACATAGAAATACATAGAAAAATATTCAAAAGTCTTCTTCATCAGAACCACTTGGCTCAGATGCTTGAAATTTAGTATGATGCATTGCCTGGTGGACTCCTACAAAGTTTGTGTAAATGGTTGCCCTGGGATCCAAAATGGCCCTTGGGCAAGGAGTCTTGGGTTAGAAATTAAAATATACTTAAAACTCTTCTTCTCCAGAGCCCCTTCTAAAAATAAAGTGCAGATGCTTGAAATTTGGTGCGATGCATTGCCTAGTTGTCCTTTACCAAGCTTGTTCTAATGATGGTGTCAGGATCAAAAATGGCCCCGCACCAGAGGGCCTGGGTTTGAACCATAGAAATACATAGAAAAAATGTTCAAAAATCTTCTTCTTCAGAACCACTTGGCTCAGATGATTGAAATTTAGTATGTAGCATTGCTTAGTGGTCCTTTACCAAGATTATTCGAAAAATGGCCCCAGGGTCCAAAATGGCCCCACCTCAGGGGGTCGTGGGTTTGAACCATAGCAATACATAAAAAAATATTCAAAAATCTTCTTCACAACCATTTGGAAATTGTTGCAAACTATCAGGTTTGTTCAAATGATGACCCTAGTTTGACCTTTAACCTTTTTGCTCAGGTGAGCGATTCAGGGCCACTTGGCCACTTGGCCCTCTTGTTTTGTTTCTGTTTAGAAAAAGAACCGTGAGCTGAAACCTTTGGAAGAATCAAAGCATTCTCCACTGCTATATTGGCCGTCCTCATTCTAGTAAATAGCATTTCCCAATTCCAGAAAAAATACATTGGTTTAAACATATTTTATTTCAGTCAAATGTACATATATAATCACAAATTACAAACAAGCAGTTTAAGGATTTGAACGAAAGCTATTAAAAGCTTATATAGGTCATCTCCTTCAAAAAGCTGTGAATTTTATAAGGCGTAAATATTTTATAATTTTATAACTACGTAGTCTGGCCCATGTTCCTACTTCTGTATGTATTCTCTGCTCTTGAAGGAACTTTTTAAGATTTTAATTACATCTACATATGAACAACAATGTAGCATTTACACTATTTCCATAAATACGTATTTAAAAAAAAAAGATGAAAGAAATATAGCTGAGTAAATAATTAAACGATACAACTAGTACAGGAATTTTCTGAAAATCGCAAAATTTAGAATATTTGGCCTCTTTATAACAACATTCACAGCAACGAAAAATCTTATTTATTCTTATGCATTAACAGTCAATGCTATGTTCACTATCTATCAGGAAATCAGATTCTATATTGTAGCAGATCCACATAGTTTTACATCAAAATCTCTCCGACCAATTACATCGCTATAAAGAGAGCCGACTGTGCAATGCATAATGTATGTTTGTACTTTTAAGGTAAACATTTCCCTAACAAAGCTATCAGTACAAAAAGACAATTACATTTACCCGGGAAACATTCCATGAGAAACACAAAACACGTTTACAATCGTCAATTGGCGGCTGCTCTGTTGAATCACATTGTGGATGTTTCTGTACATACCATAAACATTCATTGTCTCATAACAACAAAAATATTCAGATCAAACAGACTTCCACAGAATATTGTCTCAAACACACTTGGGATCCCATTGCATGGTTGCAACCGACTTCAGTTATGTGTTTCTGGAGGATGCACCCGACTTAGACGATCTTTCACCGTATATGATGCAACGGAATTCATAATATGTGACAAAGATGATGCAACGGACTTTTAAGAATTTCAACCCAGAGGACAAAAATCGTCGAATCAAAGCATTAAAAAGTGTTTTTCTCCAGATGTAATTTAGTACTGAAAGGAATTTAAATTGCAAAGAAAGAGAGCAACGTTAATTTTTCAAGAAGAAATGCAAATATCAACTGGTTCAGCATCTACTTAATGTTTTTGTAAAAACTCTGATGTAAGCATTGTGATTCAGAAATATGGCTACTGTCACTTTTTATTTGGGTTCTGTGGAGCCGTTTCATAGTGGAAGCGACGACTTCCCAACAGTTTTAATTTACACTTTGAAACGGATCGACAGAACCTAAATAATAAATTAATATCGACTCAAATTTACAAGTACCACTATCATTACTATGTCTGTCCGGATTAATTTACAGCTGGGAGATAACAGAATATTAAATTGCCACCTAAACATTAAAGATTTACACCCTCAATATTTCTATTAACTTTTAAATTTCTCACAAAACATTATATCCTAGGCATGATAATGATTGCTATTAAAAGGAAATTTATCTGCCAAATTTATGATTTGTGATGGTCACTGAAAATAGGAGAATTTAAGAAAATACACAAAAAGAGCGCCATTAGCGGACCGCGATTCCCGCCAAAAATGAAGACTGGATACGCCCAGCAATCATAGCTAATCAGGTTAAAGTTATATCATGAATAATTTTAAGCACTTTCTTTAATCGACTTCAGACAGTTATTGGCTGAAAAGAACTCACGTGCACAGATTAGAAGTTAATGCTATTGTAAAGTTATTTACTCCACCAATCATAAAATTAAAAACATGGTTGCAGAAACGCCTGTGGGAGTCAATAAATTTATGACGACAAAATATTCGTGAATATACAAGAAGGGTACGCATTGATATATCGTCTCTGCCTCCGTAACAAAGGTGTTTTCGCTGAAGATTTTTTGAACAAATCTTAATTATGTTGCATACAACTAACCAGTATCATAATTTTATAATTATTTCGTAATGCAATACGAGGGAGTATACCTTTAAGTAACTGACTTTTGTTAGAGGGAGAAACAAGAAATAAAAAAAAAAAAAAAAAAAAAAAAACGGTTATCAGGCCGGACACACAATGCTGCATCAACGTTGATTTGGCAATTAATATGGCCTCGATTTGATGTTTTTGTAGTTTGGTTTGTTAATCTTATTTCCAAGAAGTACGTTGCATCATTTTCTGTCGCATATCACGAAGTCCGTTGTATCATTTGTGGTGAAAGCTCGTCTTAGTCAGGTGCATCTTCCAGAAATACATACTGAAGCTGGTTGCATCCATATGATGCGACCCTAAGTGTGTATGAGACAATATTCTGTGGGAGCCTGTTACAACGGAGTAATATCTCTTGCTGTTATGAGACAATGGGTGTTTATGGTATGTAGAAAACAGACAGGATGTGATTTACAGAGCAGGAGCCAAGAAATCGGCGACTGTAAACTGGTTTTGTGATTCTCATGCGATTTAGACCAGGTAAATGCATTTTTGTTGGCATAATGAGACGCTATTTACTAGAATGAGGACGGTGAAAGTAACAGTGGAGTATACTTTGCTTCTACCAAAGCTTACAGCTCACGGTTCTTTTTCTCAATAGTAATAAAATGAAAAAACAAGAGCTGTCGCCTGACAGCATAGCTCGCCTGAATAGTGCTTGCCCATCACACAGTAGCTTTGGAGGTGTGGACTTCTATGCATAAAACTTCAAGCATGTTCATAATGAGAACACATTTATAAACAAAAGCTATCTAAGAAATAAGTCTTAAAATAAAATTAAAATAAAAAAAATCCACATGAAATTTCAAAGTCCATGAGCTTGAGGTCAAAGAACTAAGCGGTAGGGGTGGGGGGGTGGGGTCTAGGAGCTAGGATGTAACAAATCCTTGAACCATTATCTAACATCAGTCCAAGTATTAGTATCAACTGAGTCCATCGTGGCACTGTGAAATTATGTCTTCATAAATATAAAACTTTAACCAAAATCTTTAAGACAAAACTCTAAGTCGATGACCTTGACTTCAAGGTCATCCAGTGGGGTAAGTATATAGTGTTTTGTAAAAACTCAAAAAAGTGTCTAACATCAGTTCAAGTGTAAACTAAATCTCTGCCAAGCATTATGAATCAGTATGCAATTAGAAAACTTTAATAAAGAACAAATTTCCAAAGTCTGTGACATCAAGGTCACTGAGCGGGGTTGGGGTAGTACTCGGCAAAACTTTGGACTAATATCTAACTACAGTACAAATATTAAAAGAATCCATCACTGGATTCAGGAGATATGTGTCTTTAAAAGACTTTAACCAAAACATCCAATCAATAAAAAGACAATTTTCTAAGTCCACGACCTTGACATCAAGGTCACTGAGGGGGTGGGGGTAGTACCTAGGAAAACTTTGGACCAATATCTAACTACAGTGCAAGTATCAAAGGAATCCATCTATGGGTAAAGGAGATATTGGGCTTTATAAAACTTTAACCAAAACATCCAGTCCAAAATTACTCCCAATTTTCTAAGTCCATGACCTTGACATCAAGGTCATGGAGTGGGGTGGGGGTGGTACCCTGTTAAACTTTGGACCAATATCTACCTACAGTGCAAGTATCAAAAGAATCCATCCATGTGCTAAGGAGATATAGGTCTTTAAAAAACTTTAACCAAAACATCCAATCCGGACGCCGACGCTGACGCGGACACGGACGCGGAAGCTGACGCGGACGCCGACGCCGGGGTGACAACAATAGCTCTTCCTGAACTTTCGTTCAGGCGAGCTAAAAATCGCCCTCTTACCTGTCCCCGTCATTTCACGCGACGTGTACCGTTGCTCTGATCTTTGAAATGGAGGATGTATTGAGTGCATAAGGTCACCAAAGCTCAATGCTATTCTTTGGCCTTTGCTCTAGGTCACTGAGTTGTAAATATTAAAATTAGTTCTCTTCTTGAGCCACTGGTTTAAAATTTGTAACAAATGAGCAAAATAAAAATTGTGTTTGTTGACAGTAAGGTCTCAGATGAGCTGCAAAACCATTGGTCCTCTTGTTTGTATTTGTGTTGACTGTTTTATTTTTACTGGTAGTCAAGCAGTGGTGGCTGGATTGAAAGGTTATAATCGAGCATCGGTTTACGAAAATGAACAATGATCGAATAAATATCGATTAATGAGACTGTTGACATATGGATCAAACATTGTTTTTCATGCATTATCGTTTGCAAGTTCCCGAGGGAGATGTTGAAAACCGAGGCCGAAGGCCGAGGTTTTCAACATCTCCCTAGAGACCTTGCAAACGTTAATGCATTGGAATTTTTTTTGAATTGCTATTATTGCATAAATTCAACTACAATGCTTTGTACAAAAATAACGAAAATGTTGGCGCACTATTTTTCGGCCTCAACGCCATTACCTTTCTGATTCCTACATGCATTATGTTTGTCTATAAAATCCTCGTTTCAGGCCATGTTCAGCTGCCACAAATTTTTATCCAACCTTGAGCAGCATTTCACAAGCCATATTCATTAAAGTTTTCACTCGATGTGTTGTGCACTTTCATTTTTACAATATCCGAATTTGTATAACTCTTCCAATAAAGTCTTTAATCAATATCTCAAACTGCAGTCTTGCCGTCCGTTTCTGGACTAACTTCCCAGCAAGCATGGCTAAATGGGTCCCATATGGGCAGAACCTGGGCATAATGCCCAAATAGGACCGATGTGGGTCCCATATAGGAAATTTAGCCCATGTGGGACCCACATAGGGCCATTATTGGTTATCTAATTTTCTAAACACATACAATTTTGTTGTTGTGAAAGGAAAATATATATAAAGGGTGCTATTTGATTTTCATGTATACTGTTTCTCTTTACAAGAAAGTTTAAGTGGTTATTTATGGACCTTTATTTCAAATCATTACCAAACGGGTCCCATATGGGCAAACCCACATTTTGCCCACATTCTGCCTGAAAAATATCTAGTAATGTTTTAATTACAATCAATATACTCATACAATTACAAAACTGAAAATAAATTCAATCAAGTTTAATACTTCTTTCACCATTTGCATCTCTTTTGTTGGTCATTTACATCTTATCTCTTACAAATGTGCCATCAAAATTCAAAACCTACTGGAAATAATATTTTCCTGCAATAAGTTTACCTATGTAGTATGGATTTAACATCTCGAAAAACTTCCCACAAATCGCTCAGTGAGCGATGATGGGATACTTCATTTGTGCATTTGTGCACATTTGACATCTTCTACGATTGAAATAATCAGTTACACAAAAGTATCAGAGTTAAACCAGTAATAGATGTACAAAAGTGGGCTGCACATGGGCCAAATCTGGGATGGGGCCCATATGGTTCCCATATGCCACCCATATGGGCTTGCCCATGTGGGTCCCATATGGAGCCCGGTTGCAAAACCCATGTTGGTCCCATATGGTTTGCCCATATAGGACCCATATAAATACCCACATGGGGCCCATATGGGTCCCATATATTTTGCTGTCTGGGTTATTGCCCTGCAACTTGCATACGAAAATTCGCTAAGGTGGTCATTATCGGCGCGTTAAAACCAACGTTTATACGTGGGTTTGTGTTCGTTAAAACAGTAGGACACCGATATTTATGCAATAATATCGATTCGCTAAGGTGGTCATTATCGGCGCGTTAAAACCAACGTTTATACGTGGGTTTGTGTTCGTTAAAACAGTAGGACACCGATATTTATGCAATAATATCGATTAATGACACTTGTCATGGAGACATGAATCGTAGCGGAGTTTGGCTTCCATTTTTTAAAGTTTTTTTTCGGGTTCTTGCTGCACGTGGCATCTCTTTCCTGATGCCCTAAACTGTCGCCATTCTCGAGACACAGGGACTGAGGTGATTCATTGGGGACGCGTGCGCTCGCGAGTTAATACGTAGACGTCTCGTAACTGATGTCTGCAGCCAATGTGTCCCGCGGAATGCGACAGTAAGTGTGGCTGGGAGAGCGATGCTCTTTGCCTTCCGAGACCTGCCCATCATCTCTTTTCTTTCAAACTTTTGGGTGTTTGCGACACTGAACAAGTTAAATACAAAAAAGTGCGTCTGCCGCACTAAATTTGTTATGGATAGGTTTATATTGGAAGCTTATTTGAAATAAACAATAGATTTTGTCCACGTGTTTTTCTTCTTTCTATGTTTTATTGCTTCTCGACTAAGAGGTCCATAGAAAATGCTTAGAGCATTTTCTATGGACTTCTTACGCGAGATGTAATAGTAGCTTATGATGTCCTCGCCAAGTCAAAATGTCAGAGGAGCATTAAATATACGATATAATGTACACCCTTGGTTAACACTGTATAAACAAGGGCTGTCACAAAACGAAAAAGAGCTGTTACGAAATGAAGAAGACTCAAAGTTACGTAACAACCCTAGGTCATCCTTGAAAACATAGTTAACCAGGTGTAATACATAAACTGAACATATATACGAAAAGTAAAACATCGATTATGTTCATCTGTGATCGATTAATCAATCAATTTGTGCAAACGATTAATGGTCTAGTTACTCGATTAATCGGCCAACCACTATTAGGGTCGAGTCTGGTAACTTCGGACAGGAAGTAAATTTTGACATACCATTGCAAACAGTGAAAATTTAGATGAGACGGCTCATAATAAGCCGTCTCACCAGGAGTTTCACCTATGCCCAGTTAATTTTGTTATACGAGGGTCATCCAATAAGTCTTGCAAATGCCGTCATTACTACTCTATTAATTGAGATAGGGTAATCAAATTACACCATTAACAGCTTATGTATATAATACATGTATGTTCTAAAATGATACTTGTGGCATTCCTTTCTCGGATATGGGAGGAATCTGAATGTGAATGAGTAAGCGATACCGGCGGTGAAATTGCACAAACACGACGTCTTTTTCAAGAGGTGAGGGGATAAAATACATGTATATAATTCTTTCAAATTACAAGAATTCATGTTCTCAAGTAATCGCCTTATCAAATAAGAGACAGTTATCATTTCACATTACCAAAGAAATGTGGTTGCTAGGCCACAAGAGAATATTACAGAATTTTAGCAAAATGCTAGTTTTTGACGTTTACCTTTTGTTTCGTAAGGCTGCAAACGATATACAACAAGGCTCGAAGCTTAAATTTTCTCTAATATCTACATTTCAGCATCTCGGGACTATTCTTGATAACAAATTAATGGCAGTTTAGGAAACACTTCATCTGCTGTGAAAGCCTCCTCTTCATATACTCATTTCATATGAATTTTAACTGCCCGAAAAACATATAATAATTTCTTGACTAACGGCAATATCTTAACCTTGGTACCGTATGCATACTTCAGTATTATTTTCCGTAACTCTCAGCAATCTTCAGGTATTTATAAGCGTTCTGAAATAAGCCAGGGAATCTTAAACAGACCACTAGAAGCCATCGCCGCACCCGTAATGGTAGTATTCTTCAGTTGCCTAGCAACGCCATTTGCAAGATCATGACGTTTCTGGAAATTTGTGACTGGAAAAAAGGGAAGATGCAATGTAGGAATGTGGATTGCTTGATTCGTTTTTAATTATCATTTGCCTAAAACTTGGCCGTTTGCAGGAGTTATTGGATGACCCTCGTAATTCCAAACAACTGACATTTAAAGGAAACAATATCACTGTCCGTATTTACTTGCTGTCCGAATTTATCTGAATTGACCCCAAGTAATACTTCTTTTTCGGCAGTGTCATTATCTGTTGTTATTTCAGACTACCATTGATATTCTTAAAATAGACATCGAGGGTGACGAGTGGAAGGCGATACCACAGATGGTGAAATCTGGAACACTGGATGACGTCAAACAAATTGCTTTAGAAACTCATTTCTCAAGACAAGGAAATAAACCCAATCAACCATTTTGGGGAAATATCTCTCCTGACAGACAGTTAGCTTGTCTCCGCATGTTGTTTGAAGCAGGATTTAGAATATTCATGAGGGAAAGAAACTTATTTCCTTTGACAAAATTGCCGTCATTTAAAAACATGCTTACAAATGTGTATGAAATATCCTTACTGAATCTACAACACTATGGAAAATAACAATTTTGAGTGATCTAACTCCAGAATGGAGCAGCGGAGATCCATTTTAGTTACCGGATTGGAAAGGCGAGGCGCAAAAGTTAATATTTATTTCAGCACAGTGAACCTTTAGAAGCAATGAAAAGTTCCCGTGTTTTATTCTGCAACAATTCACTGTTTCTGAACGCGCGTGTCCAATTCCTGACGTCATGCTGACATCACTGGCAATTACAATAGTCCCATAAATAATATCGCACTTGTCGAATAACGAGCAATAAGTCAGTGATTTTACCTCGCAATTAATGAAGGGTACCCACTTGGCACACAAGGCTGAATCAACTTGAATCAACGTTGATTCAACCTAATGTGGTTGAATCGGCGTTGATTCACAAGTAAGAGCAACAAATCCGATCATTTGAAAGCTTCGATATTTTGTAAGGAAGTGGATATACAGGCGAACTGCTAGTTTGACGCGCTGGAAACATTGAATGAGTTATAAATATGTTTAAATCCCCCATTTTATTCAGTCGTTTTTCCATTTAAATACATATCAAAATGAAGGAAAAATTATTGCGGATTTCGCTTCCGTTTGAAAAAAATATGTAACTTTGTGTTTGAAAATAATATCGCAATATAAAGAGAGTTGCCCTGTGCATTTAAGGGCAATTAACTATACAGGGGAGAGCCGGGTAACTTCGGACAGGCGAGTAAATTCGAACAAACCATTGCAAACAGTGAAAATCCAGATGAGACGGCTCATAATGAGCGTCTCATCAGGATTTTCAGTGTTTGGCCAGTGAATTTTGTTTTAGTTCCAGACGTCTGACATATGAAGGCAAATGTCACTGTCCGAATTTACCGGCTGTCCGAAGTTACGCGACTCTCCCCTAAGTATATCATTTGATAGGTCATATTTACATCCTAAAATATCCAAAATTTAATATTAACATAAAATTATGAGAAACACACAAAAAATAATAATCACAATACTAGGGAAGAATAGAATTTTAAGAATCTGCAATCATAAAATGTCGGTGCTAACAGTGGGAACGCAGACTCATCACATTTGAGTAATTCATTTTCTGAATGGTCGTCTACGCACAAAAAAGTAATCCCTTTTTTCGCCGGAGAAAAATGGCGGGAAATTTTTGTCAGAAACAGCCCCAAAATAATGCTCATTTGAAAAGATATGCAGTCGTGGTTTTCTGACGGACCAGATCACAATGAAATTTTATGTTTTATTATTGAAATCAGATGCATATCGGTACCTCAATGCAGTTTGCACACCCAAAACAACGATCACAATTTGACAACCGTTTTTCAGAAAATTAAAACCCTAAGACAGTACCCCAAAGTTATTTTGCAAAGAAAATTGTCCCAAAAACCAAATTAGATGCCATTATAACTGAACCGTAGTTCATACATTCGACCGTCTTTCAGCGAGATATATCTACGGGAGAAAGTCTATTTACGTTGAAAATCGATAATGAAGTTGGTCATTTTTACAGCACGTGCGTTTGTCAACACACGGACATTTTTCTGCTGGATCGACTTGAGCCAGTTGAGGAGACCAACTGTTTCTTCATTTATGGTACAGTAAAGTTTGTAATCATTTAGCACACTGTGCATTTATTAAGATTTTGCGTAAGTCTGCCTGCCTGTGATTTTTTGGGCTTCTGAATTTAGGCTACACGCCGAGAACGAACGAGAGAAAGCAAAACAAACACACTGGTACTCGAGTAAACCACAAAGTTTGACAAACGAAAAACATTGAGTGATTGACCGGCTGTTTTTTTAATAGTGGAACAAGAAAGAGCAAGCGGAATGATAATAAATATTTCAAGTGAAACCTACATGCTTTAGTCGAATTACGGACAACTCGCCCCAAGACAAGTCGCCCCACAAAAATCTCGCCCCAAGACAAGTCGCCCCTCCTTCAGGTGACGACTCGCCCCACATTCTGAGACAACTCAAAATCAGACATCGAAAAACAATGAAAAAAAGAAAACCTGGCTCCACCCCAAATTTCTTAAGAAAAGTCTGCAGATAATTCCATTTGAATTGAGTTTTTGAAATGTCACTGGCTTCTGGGGGCGCAGACTCCCCATATTTATAGTAATGTTTTAATATCTACAATTTATTTTTTACACCAGCAGCACCCCCCCCCCCATCCCCCATACACATATCATATGTTCATACATTTTACCCAAAAAAATCCTATACAACATTCACATACATGTATTATTGATCAGCCGCATTACGAAGTAAATGTTTCTACTAAATAAAACTGAATTGCAAAAGAGTCACTAGCTTGTGGGACACAAAGCCATTATGGCAAAATAAACACTCTAAAAGGAGGCAAAATTCCTTAAAAAAAAACAACCCTTTATTTCTTTTATCATCATTCCTAGTTTTGCTCTATTTTTTTCCTATCTTAAAATTGCCATTAAAATTGGGAAATTGCTTTGGCTTCTGGGGGCGTTGCCCCCTAGACCTCCTTTGTTAACTTCTTAGCAAAGAACTTTTAGCCATTTATTAACTTGCATTCATTTATAATGTGACTCAATCAATAAGTATTTACAAGTAGCACATCACACTTGTGTGATAGGCTCTTGGTATTTATCAAACTTTCAAAAGTGCGAATAAAAGCATACAGGGATGTTTGCATCTGTACCATAGATGAACAGGGTAACATGCTACAGGCACTGGTTTGCAAATGCAAGCTAACCCATGCCCTTATTCTTATGATCGGTCCCTAAAGGGGACAACAAATACTAATAAGCATTAATGCATGATTTTAGCATGCCTCCCAGCCAAAGTTTGATAATTACTCTGCAGCTGCAGAACCCTCAAAACCTCGCTGCTCAGCCCCTGGGTGTACCAGGTTATCGTTGAAGTGCTTTGGGTATTTAATGTATTTACCAAGGTCCACCCATTCACAACCAGGGTCACGGCGAAGCTCTTCCTTTTTTTTTTGGGGGGGGGGCGCACAGGGGTGGGGGGAGGGGGCGAGTTGTGTTCTGCATCGGGGACAATAACGTAGATATTCTAGTAAGGTGAGTGTCTGAGAATATGGGGCGAGTTGTCTTCTGAAAGTGGGACAAGTTGTCTTCTAAAAGATGCAGTTGTAATGACAAACAGCGTAGATCCTGCTTCGGGATCTATCGCACTTTCATCGCACTTTAATCACTTTTTTCATCAAATTCGGTAATTTTCCTTGAAGGAATATGGAGGCTTCAATTCAATTCATTTCAATTCAATGTATAATTTAACATTGATTCAACACTGACTCTCAACATTTTGCTATAACAGGTTTACCCAAGGGAAGTCAGTTCTGTGCACAAGGCAGTAAGTATCTGCCATATTTTTGAATAAGTGGGTCAAATTTTATCAAACTTCCATGGATATATCGTTTGGACAAGCCAAATAGCATCTTTGCAAGTCAAGGGTACTAAGGCCACTTTGTTTCTTATGTATGTAAGGAACAAAGTGGTCTTAGTACCCTTGGATTGCATAGTGGTTAGTACCCTTGGTTTGTAAAGATGTCTAAAAAGTTGATTAGGTTTTGGTGACTTTGACCCCATTTTCAAGGCCACAAGAGGCCTTAGACTTGACCTTCTGTGGTCTGCGTCAGCACGACAATTTCTTGTACCCACAATATTTCTTGAACCAATTTCACCAAACTTGCATGGATATATCATTAGGACAAACATAAGAGCATAATAGATTTTGATCACGTTGACCTTATTTTCAAGGTCTTCGGAGGATTTAGTCTACATATGTGAAAATTTCACTTACACAGTATGCTGTATATCTCTTCAGCCCCCACTTTCAATCTCTTCAGTAAGGGAAAAAAAGGAGACCGTGTTTGGCAACACATGGGAAGAAACTCGTGCAGAAAGAATTATAATAGTGATTTGAGAAGTAACTTCCCTTATATTGAACTGGCTGACGTACAATAAAGTCTCTAAAGATTGGAGGGAGTGAACTCGGGTTGAACGTCCCACCAACAACGAGGTCATATGGAGACGGGACCTCGGTTTAAAGTATACGAAAGACCGGAGAAGCGGGGGATCGATCTTGCGACCCCTGGATGGGTAGTCCGAAGTCTAAAGATTGGAATTAAGCATAACTGTCTTAAAACTGATGTTTGGTTTTTCACTGCAGTAATGCGTCTAAAGATGCAGATGGAATGACAAACAGCGTAGATCCTGCTTCGGGATCAGTCCGACGAAGATCTGAAGTGTTTGTCTCTATATTATATTACTTTGTATCGAACTGCCCAAATGTACTCACGAAAACGCTAGAAATAGGCTAAAACTTTTGCGAATTTGTTAATGGAGTATTGAGGCTTCAGTTCAATTCAATGTATAATTCAACATTGATTCAACACTGACTCCCAACATTGATTCAGCATTGAATGTCTGCTGGGCCTTTAATACTTCTGTATTCCATGTCAGTCCATTGGCTATCACCCCATGAATGTCATAGGGCCTAACCTATTTTGAGTCGACATTTATTAAAGAGAAAGTCGACTGATCAAGTAACTTTTACCGGCGAGACTCCACTTGGCAGCTGCGCTACCGAGACTCTTTGGACTGTGGGAGTCGGTATGAGCCGAACAAGAGTTGCAAACAATGTTTGGTTTGTAGATTCAGACTCTAGAATGGGTTGAGTTTTCATACGATTTCTAGAATGAAGAAATTACAAATTTGTAGATCTTTGTAATCATGTCTGTTCCGCGTGTTGTCGCTGATGACATCACACCAAAAACACACATACACATACTTTTCGATATTTGTTTTATATTTGACCTGAGAAAAGGTGCAGACTTGTCAAAGCTGCCAGGCGACAGAGTCGATTCCCCCTACCCCCCCCCCCCCCACTCCGCCTCCCCGTTCCTCTCACCAACCAGCACACCGGGCCTGTACGACGGAGAGCGGAGGGTGCACCTCCCATAACCGAGCAAATTACATAAAAACATGCAGTTTTCTGCCAGAAAGCGAGTTTACACCCCTAAACTAAAGCTCTAAAAGTGTCCTTAAAATCTGGATTTTCTTAACTTTCTTACCCCCTTTAACCCACCCCAACCCCCACCACCCTAGGGCACCCCTCCTCTCCCGCCACCTCCCCACTCACGCTGAAATTCGTTCCAGCCACACCTTCTTACCCTCCGCCCCTAATCCCTTGGCAAAAGTATGTGTACGGGCCTGCACAACCATTCCATTTGATCCTTCAGATGTAGGACCCATTAAGTTTTCTCTCCCAAAGTGAAATTTCACGTGCTGTCTTAATTGAATAGTTGTTTAGTGGTGTAGCGATATTTGTCTTGCTTTGATTTTTCAAACAGGGTCGCGCGATATAGCATTTGAAATATTGGCACACTGGCTGTCAGCCGACTCACAAGTTAATATCAGTAATACAATCAATTTACTGTTTACGTCACAATTTCATGACGAAACCAGCACTACTGAGCTAGCTTCCTTGTTTACAAACTCTGCGGGTGGGTATGGAATTGTGGTTATTTGTGAATAAAATATAAAGATAGACTTCTGTCATGCATTGTA
The DNA here is from genome assembly GCA_963989385.1 of Ctena decussata. Lineage (NCBI taxonomy): Eukaryota > Metazoa > Mollusca > Bivalvia > Lucinida > Lucinidae > Ctena > Ctena decussata. The sequence continues at coordinate 52,480,444 of OZ022507.1, forward strand.
TTTTTAATAAACATATTTAATTTAATCGCGCTTGGTATTCTAGCAATACATGGAATAATGATTCTCTCGATTTTGTCGCAAACGTTGAAATGCATAGCCGGGCCAGTGATGTAAACACTGTTGTCCGCCATTTTGTTGAAAGTAACAACAACAAATTGCGTAGAGTACCCGAAGATTATTTTGCAAAGAAAATTGTCCCAAACACCGAATTACTTGATTTTTGTCACAGAGAAAGGGCGAATACCATGGTTTTTCATGGCATATGTCCGCCGGCGGGAGAAAGTCGAATTGTTTTGAAAATTGCTTTTGAAGTTGACTTAAAAAATCGTCTTTCGACGATCGTGTCAACTGCTCGAATGCCGAGTATCTCGGTGTTCAGTTCGGATCTCAGAGAACTAGGAAATTAAACTAAGATGTAAGGAATAAAAGCGTGTATTATTTTCGGCTGTTTGTAGTTTGATTCGCCGACAAAGCAGCACTGAAATTGCGACCCGTTCGTCGATTGAATCTGAATCTGAGGAATTTCGAACGTTTTTTCGTTGCTATCTGTATAAAAAAATCACTCCGCCATGGATACGCGTTCCCACTGTAATTGATGTTTGGTGTTTTGATAATATCGTGTGAAACGTGGCTGTCCTATACAATTCAATGCATTTCCCACTGTTGATTCTGTAGCTAATTGTTATAGCGAATGATAATAAAAGTTGCGATTGAATGCTGACTTAACGTTGTGTGCCTGCTGGGGATCAATACATGTTTAAAATAGGTTGTTTGTAGATTACAATGATTTAGATTTGTGTATGATTTTTTTAAAAGCATTTATACTTGTCACCAAATCCATGCGAAACACTGAGTCTGTTTTTTCGACAGAGTAATCTGGCACCGAGGTTATAAAATCTTGAGTACATTCTCAAACTCAAAATAAAGCACACTGATTAGCTGCTTCCGAGCATGTGCTCGGAAGCAGCTAATCAGTGTGCTTTATTTTGAATTTGAGATTATTCTCAAGTTTTATAACCTCGAACCCTGGTTACACAAAGCTTGGATAAATGTCACAAAGTCAAGACGATCCCTCCATACACCCTACGCATTGCATGGTCATAGTCTTGAGATGGTGTCCTGTGCCAAATACCTTGGTCTTGATATCTCAGAAGACCTGTCATAGAAGCCCCATACTACAAGAATAACTAGTTCTGCCAATAAGTCTCTTGGATTCCTTAGAGGGCATTTAAAGGCCAAATACCTCTAACTGAGAGAAAGAGCACATTATGTTGTTGTGCGGCTCCAACTGGAATATGCTGCACCAGTATGAAATCCTTAGACGCAAGATGATATATACAAAAAATTAAGATGGCACGAGACGGGCGAGTCGTTGGATTCTTGGTCCCTTTTTCAAGATCATTTATGCCTATGTGGCAGTACAACTCCAAACCTATATCATCCTACTGACCCGCATTTCATGAACCACACATCCATTGGCTAACAAACAGATCTATGTCCGGACTGATTATTATAAATGAGCCGCGACAATTTGGCTGTCCGCCCAGCGCAGACACAGACCAGCCTGGGCATCTGCCAAGATTGATGATACTCTTCACTAAGCGCTTAAAGGATAGCTAAGGATCTTAGCTACCTCCATGCGGACAGCAAAGACTCTGATCAGATCTGAATCTGCGCTGAGCGCACAACCACTCTGTTGGTTTTCTCGTGTCACGGCTCAAATGCTCTTGTTACCCACTTACAGTGATCCAGCTGAATAATCTCCCAACTTCTGTTGCCACCTTGACAGCCGCAAGACAGCTGTCAGTCAGGCGTGCCTCCGCAGATCACAAATCCGCCACTACTGTGATTATCCTCACTGTTTTAGTACTTGTACACCCTAACAGTATTCACTTTTATTCATCTGTTACTGTGAGCTATATTTTTACCTTCTTATCTTTGACGCATGTTGCAGGGAACACGATACATAAAAGTCAGTTGAGGGTGTATGCCGTATGAAGAGATGGATGGATGAATGACTTGCGATTTTACATCCTTTTAAACAGTTTTTCTGAACGACGGGACGGTGATAATGAAAGGCTGTGTGCAGTGGAACCCCGTTTACGAGTATGAAGAGACAGATAGATAGATAAATATACAGTCGAGCACACTAGTCTTAAACAGTTAATGCCAGCCATTTGGAACTTTGTTCGTGTTTGATTTTGTTGTTTCTTAATTGTGTTTTCTCGTGAATTACTCGTAAATGAGCCTAATTTTAACAGTAATACGCATGCGCAGTAAACGCTTAGTTGCAGTTTCTGTTGTTTTCTAGTTATGCGAGGTAACTCAGTGCATGCGAGTAGGAATCTACAAAGTTAAAATCGTGTTTGTGAACCAATGGTTGGGCAACTTTCTGAAATTAAAATAATGAGAAAAAAGTAGAGCTGATATCTTCAATTTCAGAATAAAAATTTGCAAAGACATTATTTGGACAGTATACTTATAAAATCAATCAAAATATACTGACAGGCGTAAGAAAGTATGCACTCTCTGAATGCCCCTATTTTACTTATTTTTTCACTACTCAGGTCTTAACTTGTGGATAATTTATTATACCCCCCCCCCCCCGCAAACTTTGTTTGCGGTGGGGCATACTGTTTTCACGTTGTCCGTCCGTGTGTCCGTCCGTGTGTCCGTCCGTCCGTAACACTTTGTTTTTCATAATATCTTAGAAACAAAGTGATGGATATTCATCAATTACTGCAGACACATTGATATCAATGAGATGTACCTATATAAGAAAAATATAAGGGCTAGGAGCCAACTCCCTTAGAGTTCAAAAGGCAGTAGAAAGCGTGTGTGCAAACTATCTCTTTAACCAATTGCTGTCATGTGACCAAACTAATATAGATACATCATTAAGACAAGGCAAAGAAGTGATTAGATTTTGGTGACCTTGACCTCATTTTCAAGGTCACTACAATAAAAGTCATAAAAGCGTATGTGCACACGATCTCTTTGATCAATGGCTTGCATTTGACCAAACTAAGATAGATACATCATTAGGACAAGGAAAACAAGTGATCAAATTTTGGTGTCCCTGACCTTATATTCAAGGTCACTATGATAACAGGCAGTAAAACGCTTGTGCGCACTCTATCTCTTTAAGGGATGGTTTAGTTTGACCATACTTACATAGATACATCTTTAAGACAGGGCAAAAATGTGATTAGATTTTGATGACCTTGACCTCATTTTCAAGGTCACTACAATAAAAGGCATAAAAGCTTGTGTGCACACTATCTCTTTGATCAATGGCTTGAATTTGACCAAACTAACATAGATACATCATTAGGACAGGACAAAGAAGTGATTAGATTTTGGTGACCTTGACCTCATTTTCAATGTCACTATTGTAAAGGCAATAAATCGTTTGTGTGTACAATATCTAACTAACACAGATACATAATTAGGACAGGACAAAGTAGTGATTAGATTTTGGTGACCTTGATCTCATTTTCAAGGTCACTATAATGATTGATTGATTGATTGCTTAACGCCCACGGTAAACAACTATGGTCATGTCGGGACGGTCACTATAATGAAAGGCAGTAAAAAATTTGTGTGCAAACTATCTCTTTAACCAACGGCTGGAAGTTAACCAATCTAGCACAAATACATACATTAGGACAGGACAAAGAAGAGGTTGCATTAAAAAGCTTTTGTGCACACTGTCTCTCTAATCAGTGGCTGGAAGTGCACCAAACTAGCACAAATACATTGTCAGGACAGGATAGAGTAATTAGATTTTGGTGGCCTTGACCTTATTTTCAAGGTCACTTCATCGTAAAGACTCTGAAAATCAGCCTTGTATGCACTCTATCTCAATTATATAACTAGAAGAATTTAAGCAAACTAGCACAGAAACATCATTAGGACATGGGAAAGAAGTGATTAGAGTTTGATGACGTTTACCACATTTCCAAGGTCATACCGGCACTTTGAAACTCAAATTTTGATAGAAGCTTATATGCACACTGTACCTTGAGCCAATGGATGGAATTGTATCAATCTAGCACAGATAGATTATTAGGAAAGGTCAAAAAAGTGATTAAAGTTTGGTGACCTTGACCTCATTTTCAAGGTCACTTCATTGTAAAGACTCTAAAAGTGAGCCGTGTGTTGTCTTTTTTTTATAAAGAATATATTGAATCTGACCAAACTAGCACAGATACATCATCAGGAAATGGGAAAGAAGTGATTGGATTTTGGTGACCCTGACCTCTTTTCGAAGGTCTCTACATTATAAAGACTCTAAAAATGAGCCTTTTATTCACTCTTTCTCATGTATCAAATGATAGAATTTGACCAAACTAGCACAGATACATCATTAAGGCAAGGTCACACGGGCACTTTAAAACCCAAATTTTGATAGAAAAAAGCTTGTGTGCGCTTTTTTCGTGAACTTATGGCTGTAGTTTTACCAAACTAGCACAGATACATTATCAGAACATGGGAAAGAGTTCGTTTGAATTTGATGACCTTCACCTCATATTAAAGGTCTCTACAGTATAAAGACTCTAACAATTAGCCTCGTGTTCACTGCACTCTGTCTCATGAGTCAATTAATGGAATGTGACCAAAGGAGCATAGAACATTTCAAGGGATCGGGGAAAGAAGTGGTTAGATTTTGGTGAACTGACCTGATTTTCAAGGTCATTACAATGACAGACAGTAAAACGCTTGTGCGCATGCTATCTCTGAAACACATGGCTGGAAGGTAAGCAAACTAGGTTAGATACTTATATTGGACAGGACAAAGAAGTGATTAGATTTTGGTGACTTTGGCTTCATTTTCAATGTCACTACAATGAATGGCAGTAAAAAGCTTGTGTTCAAGCTATCTCTTTAACCAATGGCTGGAAGTTAACCAAACTAGCATAGATACATTATTAAGCCAGGATAAAGAAGTGATCAGATTTTAGTGACCTTGACAATTTTTTCAAGGTCACTACAATAAAAATCAGTAAAAAGCTTGTGAGCACAATATCTCTTTAACCAGTAACTAGAATTTAACCAAACTAGCATAGATACATTATTAGGACAGGATAAAGAAGTGATTAGAATTTGGTGACCTTGACCTCATTTAAAAGGCACTACAATAACAGGCATTAAAAAATGTGCACACTATCTCTTTAATCAGTGGCTGGAAGATCATCAAACTAGCATAAATACATCATTAAGACAGGCTAAAGAAGCAATTAGATTTTGGTGGCCTTGACCATATTTTCAAGGTCACTGCATCGTAAAGACTCTGAAAGTGATCCTTGTATGCACTAAATTTTTTTTAATTCAACAGATGGAATTTGACCTAACTAGTACAGAAACATTATTAGGACATGGGAAAGAAGTAATTTGATTTTGATGACATTTACCACATTTTCAAGGTCATACCGGCACTTTGAAACACAAATTTTGATAGAAAAAAGCTTATATGCACACTGTACCTTGAGCCAATGGATGGGATTTTATCAAACTAGCACAGATACATGATAAGGAAAGGGCAAAGAAGTGCTAACAGTTTGGTGACATTGACCTCATTTTCAAGGTCACTTCATTGTAGAGACTTTAAAAGTAAGCATTGTGTTCACTCTGTTTCATAAACAATATATTGAATCTGACCAAACTAGCACAGATACATCATCAGGAAATGGGAAAGAAGTGATTAGATTTTGGTGACCCTGACCTCATTTCGAAGGTCTCTACATTGTAAAGACTCTAAAACGAGCATTTTATTCACTCTTTCTCATGTATCAATTGTTAGAATTTGACCAAACTAGCACAGATACATCATTAAGACGAGGTCGCACTGGCACTTTAAAACTCAAATTTTGATAGAAAAAAGCTTGCGTGCGCTTTTTCGTGAACTAATGGCTGTAATTTTACCAAACTAGCACAAATTCATGATCGGGACATGGGAAAAAGTTCGTTAGATTTTGGTGACCTTGACCTCATTTTCAAGGTCTCTACAATATAAAGACTCCAAAATTAACTTTGTGTGCACTGCACTCTATCTCATGAATCAATTGATGGAATGTGACCAAAGGATTTACAGACACTTCGGCCCCAAACCATCTCGGCCCCTACACACTTCGGCCCCAAACCATCTCGGCCCCAGACACTTCGGCCCCAGACACCTCGGCCCCAGTCATCTCGGCCCCACGGACACTTCGGCCCCTAGTCATTTCGGCCCCTAAGACATTTCGGCCCCAGTTGTATTTTCGTATTTTTTGAGTATATTTATGTGTAATATTATCAGAAACGCTTTTTAGAGGAATGCCAGGCTTTGTTTTGCATTATCATTAAATGTATACAGCTATTTCTTTTACAGTATCTTGAAAGAACGCTCACAAATTACCGTGAAACGGCTCTAAAAATTCAATAAATTTCATTGGGGCTGAAAAGACGATCCTTTGTAACTAAGAAGCACACCCAAAAGGAATGAACATTATTAATCTGATCATAAGTAGCAATTCAACCATCTTCGCAAGCCGAGGGTACTAAGTCCACTTTGTTACTTGCTACCCTTGGCCGTCGGCCTATTCGTAAATCGAATTCCCCACTGCAATAGCATTTCATCGGATGGGAACAATTTCCATCACATCAAATCAAATTATCACATACATTTTTCGCATCGACAGAAAAAATATCAAGTTTTAACTATGGAATCCCAGAACGGACATTACCTTTCCGATATTTATCAGAAAAAAAAACAGAATGAAATTAAATCAAATTTAGAAAGGGAAGAAGAAAATCAGACATGCAGGAATTAAAATAAACAAACAGAATAGAAATTAATATAAGAAAATTATAAAAGAAAATAAAACAAGCTATTTAGAAATGAATTTGAAACCAGAAAACAGAAATTAAAACAAGGCAGCGCAGTGTCTGCAAAGCAGAAGGTTAAGAGCGGCCGGGGGGGGGGGGGGGGGGGGGGGGGGGGGGTTGGACTTAAGGGAGTCTGTTGCGAGAGGTGCGGACCTGAAACCACCGATCTGCTAAATATGCTTTATGATGATATTTATTAAAGGAAAATTCATGATGTGATAGATCACTCACCTCCGCGATTATGAGTGAAATAGCCGTAGTTATTTAGATTAATTGCGGTTCGTTTTAGCCTGGCAAAAGTTTGCTCTTTCAAATTTACATTTTTGCCAATTTTGGGTCATTTTAACACCGACTGAATCTATCTATCTATCTATTTATCTATCTATCTATCATTGTACATCCGACCGTGTCTGCCTGAATATCTGTTTTAAAAAATCCAGGTGTATACGCGGTATCAATAAATCAGCGATCATCGATTACTGATATACACGATCAATGTAGGTGTGATTTAACGAGTCTTAATAAACAACGTACATGGATATGATAAGGCGTCTTTAATTTGAAAAAAGACCATAAGGCATGTGCGGAAATAGTGAAAAATGAAATCAGTCTACACAATAGGTCAGACTTATCAGAGTTCTCTTCCCACTTTGTTTTAGATTCTTCATAAATCAAAGATTGTTTCTACGCAAATTGCAGGATCGGCCGCGAAGACTGATCTGAGTCTTCGCATACCGTATGGTACATGTTCACGCGAAGCCCATAAGTAACATTATCGCCGTCTTTCATTTTTTCGCGCTCTGTGACAACAGCGAAAACTGATAAAGGGTAAAAATATACTCCCTCGTCATTTTACCATTTCCAAATAATTTTTGTGACTAAATTTCGTTTGTCATACCTAAACTCTAGTTTAAAGTTCACAAAAAGTTATGGTTTAAGATAATTATGAATTAAAAGATAAAATATATCCGCAAATTAAGAAAATCATGAGTCAGTAAGAAAAGTCTAGACAGTAGTATTAATTTATAAGCTACATCATATAATAATGACCATTCTGTTGGTTATGTATGTTAATTTCAATATATATTTGCATATTGTAAAGCTCAAATATAATTTCTGTTCTTTCCGTATATCCAGCCATGATAATTAAAGATGCCTTATCTTGCTAGTGTGCGTTTGTTTATTGCTCATCGTTAAATATCACACCTGAGGTTATCACTCACTAATCGATGTCGCGTGTCACGATTAATCAATACCGTTGCTTAGCTGGACGTTAGGCAGGGTGAATGTCTTTTGAACAGACAAACAGAAGGAATATATAGACAGAGGGACGATCGGGCGAAAATGTTATAGCAAAATTAGATAGATAGATAGATAGATGTCATATAAACTTCAGTTATTGTAACTCGCGTTAACGTTTTAGTTTCGTGTTTTAGTTTTTAACGTAATATCGCTTTCACCATGACACCATGACCTTGTTGATCCCTACAATGTGGCCGTTTCTAAACTAATCTACGATTTGATAGCCTAAGCCGAAGCTTAGTTAAGCTTTCAAATACCGGACTTTCATTTTCACTGACTTTTTCCACAGATACATAGATATGGCGGGTGTATTATAATAGGCAGGTGATGCTTACTATCCCGCGGGCACCTGATCACACCTCTGTTTTGGGGTCCATGTCTGTGTATCTAAAATATTCCGGAATTGTCTATGTTTAAATGACCTACGAGTTCGGACTTATGATTTGGGTACCTTGACCACTATCATTTCAAGATATCGGCGAGTTCTTGAAATCACGATTATCCAATTGTCACTTTGGAAGTTAGTTTGTCGAACATTTGCGAGGTTCGTGAATCCGATTCGCGAATATTAGCAAAACTGAAGGCGTTGCAAATATTAGCAAAAATGAAGGTATTGCGAATATTAAACAATTTACAGTTTATACGCATGTAGCATTTGGTCATATCCTTTCTATCAGTCTAAAAATATGAAAGCCTTACAGTTTTAGTCCAAAGAGTCGGCATGACAAAATGTTTGGTATTAAATAAAGGAAAACCATGGTATTTAACATTAAAAAACAAAAATAAATAGATATATAAATAAATAAATTATTGGTAAAAATGAGAACATGGAAAAATAGATAAAAAAACCCGGCCCAAATCAAGTTTTTACTCTGTCATTACAGAGAAAGCACATGCTTGTGCTGAAATAAAAAGTTTCAAGGCACGGAGAGTTTCTACCTCTTAGTTCATCACAACAAGTAAGATTAGATTTGAAAATCATGTGAAAAAGAGACATTCATTTACCCTGTAAAAATATTGAAGATTGGTTCTACCTGCCTACCAAAAATAATACAACAAATACGATACGAAGCAAAAAAAAAAAAAAAAAAAAACAACAACGAGAAACGTACCTCCACGCATTTGTGATTATTCGTTCTATGGTTGTCAAAGGAAACACAAAAGATCCGCACGTACGTATCCACGTCAGTTCCAGCAAGACTGAGGGTGGATGCGGCCGGGCGATAGTGCTTGGTAACTTTCAGTGCCATGCGGTCCTACTTATCTGGATAATAGTAGGGCAAGGACCTTCTGTGATTGCAGTATGTGCGGATCGGTGTTGTGTGGCTATTTACTCCCGGCTATTATAATCTCCCTTCTTTCTTCGTCTCTCTGGGAGACGGCTCGATATAGACAGAAATAATGCCAATAAACACAAAACAACTAACCAACCAAACAAAACATGCAAGACTGAGCGGGTAGTAAGCTCATAATTTTGCAGGATTCTATGGCACTCTCGAGGAATATTACTGTGAATTTCAATGGGCAAAAATAGTAAAAAATATAGAAATCGTTTAAATTTGTCCAACTAGGACCGATGTGACTAGGGCTATGGGGCCGAGATAACTAGGGGCCGAAGTGACTAGGGGCCGAAGTGTCCAGGAATTTATTTCTATGTGGGGCCGAGATGGTTTGAGGCCGAGATGACTAGGGGCCGAGGTGTCTAGGGGCCGAGGTGGTTTGGGGCCGAAGTGTCCTGTTACCGACCAAAGTAGCTAAGAAACTTTCTTGGGATTGGGGAAAGAAGTGATCAGATTTTGGTTACGTATACCTTATTTTCGGGATCACACTGGCACTTTGAAACTCATTTTTTATGGAAAAAAAGTTGTTTTACTTTTTTTCAATGTCTAAATTTTGCAGGAAGATTGACATCCACGAGATAAACATTTATAAACCACAATCAAGGTCTGTTAGAGTTATATCCGTTTGTATTTTTTGTCCGGAACAAGTGAGTTTTCTTTACTGACCATTACTGTGCTGGTGTGTGTGTGTGTGTGTGTGTGTGGGGGGGGGTATCTAATGAGCATTGATGAGTTGATTAGCGACACTGTACGCGTACATGTATTTATCATAAGGCAAAAAAGGTATTATAAACTTTTTAATGACTGTATGCATCTTAATTTTCACTGCTCAGGCGCGAAATTCTACACGATGTATTTTTGACCTGAAGAACAATAATGCGGTATTGTAGTAAGATTACTAAACAAAATGCGTGACTAGCGACACTATACGTATATGTCGATTTGTCCTTTTTGCACATGCGCCATATTGGATTATACGATTTTGCTGGAAATCGGCATTTTAATTTTTGGATGTTTTTCGAAAAAAAAAAAATCACAATTTTTGCTGCGTTTCATTAACGTGAGGACAAGACGCTTGAATAGCAGTCAGAAATCGTTACAAGCTAGCCGCCGAAAGCGGTTTGTGTAACTGGCTTGATAAAATACACCCGAGTCTCGCTGATTGGCAATTAAGCGTTTACTTTCAGTTGTCTCTCAGTATATTAATAATTGCAATTTTTGTAACAGATGTATTGAGATGTACAAAATATTCAAAAACATTATCAATATATTCAAAAATGAAAACATGATCAATAACAAATGACACGGTATACTTTCGCAGCGTCTGAAGTAGTTTATTTTCTTTGACTGGCAGCAAAACCAGCAGGAAAACACAATGTAGAACCAACATTGAATCAAGGTTGATTCAACTTTAAACGTTGAATCGACGTTGATTCAATGTTGATTTGACGTTGTGTGCCCAGTGGGGTATTATTTTCTTTTTCGGATGCTCTTAAAGTTTATGGAATTTCATTGCAGCGGGAATTTGTGCAGACGTTTGAGATTTGTAAATTGATTGAAATCAAGGTATTTCTTATGAAACCATATTATTGCCCACTGAATGTATTTACGAAACTTGTCTTATTCGTATATTCACATTTACTTGCGATTTTACGTCCGTTTCAACAGCATTTCAGTCATATCAAAACGATGGAAGGCTGATAATGAAAGGCTGTGTGCAATGGAACTCTGTGCGCGGTTGGAAAGATTTTCGCCTGCGGGGCTTGAACTCGGGACCGCTAGATCAGTAGGCCAGCACTTATCAATAAGTTGATACAGCGTTCGATCAGTGCTAAAATTTAAACGTCGCAATTTTTTTTTACACAATTTTCGTGAAAATTTCCTATTTTACTATTTTACTATGAATGGGAAAACTATTTCTTGCATCCCAGGTAAGGATATCCTTGTTTTTGCTAGGGGTAGAAATTCTTATCTTACCCTGGTTATCTGACCCGTGGGTAGGATAAAAAAGAAAGTTTTTAGCGTGACTTTGGTTTGCATTGTTTGTATTGGACGTCACGTAACGTCGTCGCTAGCTGACGTCAAAACAACGTCAGAAGTCACAACAGTTGTCAAAATGGCGAACGTCGCAATGCAGTGTCTAGAGAAATCTTTGATGTAATTAAAGCTTAAAGATATGCAAGAAAAAGAATCTACCACGAGTGTGAGGTACAGATAGACAATTTATCCATCGGGTCACTGCTTGGCATCACGAGGCTTGCCGAGTGATGCCCAACAGTGACCCGAGAAACAGATTTGTCTATCCGTACCTCACACTCATGGTAGATTCTTATTTTCTATCCCGTATCCATAAGAATTATTTCAGTTGCGTCCGTGGACTCAAATCGGTAAGAAAATGCTTAAATGTTTCTCCTCTGGATTTGAACATATAACTGCTGTAGATAATGTTTCGATTTGGTTTGACAGTAATCTAAGAATTTATCATATACTCAGAGGCAAAAGAAAGTATACACTTTTTGAATGCCAATATTTAACTTATTTTTCCTTGCTCAGGTAAAAAATTCTGAAAGATTTGTCTTTACTCAAGGCGAATCAATGTGATGTAGTAAAATTACTAATTGAAACGCTCGACTAGCGGCACTATACGTACATGCCGGTTTTGCACGTTTTCCATGTGCAGCAAAATGGACAATACAATGTTTCTGTTATTCTGCATTTGAAATTTCGGGTGCTTTTCTAAATAAACCACAACGTTTGCGTTTTACATGCACGATGAAAAGGCTCCCCGGGTCAAGCACGATTCATACACGCAGAGGTAAGAGAAAGGGTGCATTTTTAAATGCCCGTATTCTTATTATTCACCGCTAAGGTCTAAAATCCTTCTGATGTATCTTTCCTCAAAGCGCAATAATGTGGTGTTGTTAGATAACTAAATGACTCGTTAGCTGGCGGCAATATGCGCGCAGGTTGGTTTTGCCCTTTTTGCACGCGCATCATATTAAACAATACGATTTTGCTGCAAAATCAGTATTTGCACTTTCGGTTGTTTTTCTGAAAAAAAAAAGCAAAAAAAAAAAAAAAGCAAAAAAAAAAAAAAAAAACACAGTGCAGACACCGGATAGGCGGCAATCGGAAACGCTCTTAACAATCGATTAACGCGGATCAAAACCGGTAAGAAAGCTTTTCAATTTGCAATCGAAAACGCTGTTTCTAATGATTAATTGATCCGCGTTCGTCGACTGCAATAGCGTTTTCGATTGCCGCCCATTCCATGTGGTGTATGCGACTCATTTATATGACCACAAGGTTTTGGTGCAGAAAGAAGTCGTAACAGGCTGATCGCTCAAAGCGGTTCGTGCTGGCTTTATAAAATGCACTAGAGTCATATCACGACTGATTGGCGATGAAATGAATACTTTCGTTTTGTCTCTGACTACTTTTCCTCTGCGTGTATGATTTCTGTATGCTACAGAGAGCCTTGTCACGGTGCAAAAGAAACGCAAACGATGTGGTTTGTTTAGAAAAACAACCGAAGTTTCAAATTCAGATTTACAGCAAACTCGTATAGTCCAGTTTCTGCACGTGGAAAAAGGGCAAACCCGGCAAGTACGTTCAGTGCCACTAGTCAAGCGTTTCAATAAGTAATTTTGATATACCACATTGATGAACCTTGAGTAAAAATAACTCCTGCAAAATTTCGGGCCTGAGTCTAGAGAAATGAATAAGTATATGCCGTCTGCATCTCTGCCGGGGATCTTCAAGGGCCTGAACCAGGGGCAAGTTGTCTGGACATTGGTTCCGTCACATGTAACTGTGTCTCCGCTCCCCGTAATGTTTCAAGATGTCGCACAGAGATGAATAGGGGGCATATCTGTGTTATAAATGACTAATAATTCAGTCAAACAATGTGATAGAATGGCTTTTCTTTATCTGTTCTTACTTGTATATATTGTATATATGTTCTGCGCAAAGTAGGAATCGGTACAATTCCGGAATCGTCCTGCGCAAAGTGGGAATTCTCACTTTGTGTTGCAATTCCGGAATTCTAGAATTGCGCAAGGGATTTGGTGGTTTATCGAACAGGTAAATGTGTCTGCGCAAACTGGGAATCTTTAGGACAAAATGAGAATCGAATATTCATTTGATATTAGTAACATGAAATGGACTTTTAAATGAGGAATCTTTAAATGAGGAATAATTTATGTTAAAATTACCGCCGCACATACTTAGATTTTTTTCTGGTTTTGGCTAATACAGGATGACAAGATACTATAATCAACTCTTACCAGAGTTTTGAGCAGTTGACTTGAAATTTTATGCGCAAGCTGCAGACATATGTAGATGTGCATGAGCTTTTTGAAAACTAAAATATTTGTTTGACAAAATTACGGCCTTTTAAAACTTAAAGATTTGTAGGTTATATACTGGATATAATCAATTCCAAAACTGTAAGCGATCAGTTTGAAACTTTATTCAGATGTTATAGATAATTCTGTTACTGTTCAAGTGCTTTTTGAAAAGAAAAAAAAAATATTTTTGACTGCCTTCCCGAACTTAGAAATACATGTATTTTTAATTAGGGTGATTTAAGATACAAGTTTGCGTAGTCAGTTTCTTCCACAGTTTTAAGGAATCGATTTGAAACTTTGAACAGATGTAAGAAACATACTGAAAGTAGTCTTTAATGCCAGAGGCTCATATATTCTATTCTGTCAGAATTTTAATTACAAAAAAAGACGACCATATCAGAACAAATAAATGCAAACATATATTTGTTAACCGCAATACCATCTTAATTATTCTCACTTTGTCCCGATTCTCACTTTGTGCAGAGACAATTCCGGAATTGTTTTGCGCAAGGTAAGAATTCCCACTTTGCGCAACAAAGTGAGAATTCCTACTTTGCGCAAGACAATTCCGGAATTGTACCGATTCCTACTTTTCGCAGAACATATACATTTTTTGTTTTATATGTAACAAAAGTTGTCTCGACATGAAGTTTTAATATAAACAGATCTTATTTTTCAGTCATTTTGTTTGTTTGTAAACAATATACACATGTAGTCAAGTATGAGATTATGTTTTTCGTTCAGTTAGATTTTCATTTTTCAGACCCTAACAAAGGTGGTGGAACTCGCAGACAATGAGGTATTATAGTCGCATGGCAGTATGTCTTGGATTTCTTACGGGGATTACTTTTCTCCTTGGCTGGGATAAAATTCTTAACTTCGAGGTACATAATTTATTTAGCAGCGAAACGAAGCCATAGTTTCAAGAGAAAACTGTATATCTAACATTATTTCTAGTGTTTGTGTATATGAGGGGGGGGGGGGGGGGGGAGGGGAGGGGGTTGAATGGGAGCGGTGTGAAGGGAGCTATGCTGTTATGACATGACGAGTCCAGGGTTGGCGGGGGATGAAATGTACATCACCTGTACCAAACGGGTCTGTTTTTGAAACAAGAGTTTCGATTCCGTCTGGGCGATCTTGGCTCGAGGTTCGAGGTTGTAAAACTTGAGAATAAGCTCATGATGGTTCCATCTTTTATGTAAGACCATCACGAAAAGAGGGTTGATGGGTGGGCAATAGCATTACTTCAGAAGACTGTGAGCCCCTGATACTAGCGCAGCGGCAATAGCGCTACTTCAGAAGACAGCCCCTGATACTAGCGTAGTGGCAATAGCGCTACTTCAAAAGACTTCCCCTTGTAACAGCGCAGAGGCAATAGCGCTACTTCAGAAGACATCCCCTTATAGTAGCGCAGCGGCAATAGCGCTACTTCAGAAGACATTCCCTTATAGTAGCGCAGCGGCATTAGCACTACTTCAGAAGATATTCCCTTATAGTAGCGCAGCGGCAATAGCGCTACTTCAGTAGACATTCCCTTATAGTAGCGCAGCGGCATTAGCGCTACTTCAGAAGATATTCCCTTATAGTAGCGCAGCGGCAATAGCGCTACTTCAGAAGACATTCCCTTATAGTAGCGCAGCGGCATTAGCGCTACTACAGGAGACAGCCCATTTTAATAGCGCAGCGGCAATAGCGCTATTTCAAAAGACTTCTCCTTGTAACAGCGCAGCGGCATTAGCGCTACTTCAGAAGACATTCCCTTACAGTAGCGCAGCGGCAATAGCACTACTTCAGAAGACATTCCCTTATAATAGCGCAGTGGCATTAGCACTACTACAGGAGACAGCCCCTTTTAGTAGCGCAGTGGCAATAGCGCTACCCTTGTAACAGCGCAGCGGCAATAGCGCTACTTCAGAAGACACCCCCTTATAGTAGCGCAGCGGCAATAGCGCTTCTTCAGAAGACATTCCCTTATAGTAGCACTGTGGCTTTAGCGCTACTACATAAGACATTCCGTTATAGTAGCGCAGCGGCAATAGCGCTACTCCAGAAGACGTCCCCTTATAGTAGCGCAGCGGCATTAGCGCTACTTCAGAAGGCATTCCCTTATAGTAGTGCAGTTGCATTAGCACTACTGCAGGAGACAGCCCCTTTTAGTAGCGCAGCGGCACTAGCGCTAGTACAGAAGACATCATCTTTAATAAAGCAGTGGAACTGTGCAACTTTAGAAGTCATCATCTTTTAGTAGCTCATTATTTTATTCATCCCTGAGTCTTCAGTCATAATTCAGTTGCCAAAATTCAAAATTTGTGTTATCTGTATGGCAATACTTTAGACCTTTTTGATCAGACAATATTAGACCAACTCCCTACAGGGTCAGTGCAACCAGGTGGAACCAAGTTGATCCTGGGAACTGGAAAGGGTCACAAGCAATGCCCAGGTTGAGCTGAACCAGGCATATTGTCACCTTAATATCTTGCGTGAGAATGTCACAACAATGCTTATTCAGTGTTACTGCACCTTAATTTCTTGAAGCAATGAATCCAAATCTACCTGACATATGACAACCATTTACAACAAGATCCTTATGCAAGGGCCCGAAGGGCCCGGGATCGCAGGGTCGAAGGCCCCTGGATCAAGGCTATATTGGCGGTGCTGTTCATTACTGAGCCATCTTGAGTTCTTTTCAATTGTAGCACTGCTTACTATCAAGCATGATCGAATCAGCTCTTTACTGATGGCACCGGACACTAGGCAAGCATCACGGCCGAAGGCCACTGGGACAAAGCTCCCTACAGGGTCAGTGTACCAGATAAAGTCAAGTTGATCCTGGGAACTGGTGAGGGTCACAAACAATGCCCAGGTTGAGCTGCTCTACTAAAGGGTGAAGTCTTCTTATGTGGCGCTAATGCCGCTATGCTACTAGAGGGTGACATCTCCTGAAGTGGCACTAATGCCACAGGGCTTCTACAGGGGGGAGACTTCTTAAGTGGCGCTAATGCCGCTCCGCTGCTAGAGGGTGAAGTCTTCTGAAGTGGCGCTAATGCCGCTGCGCTGCTACAAGGGGAAGTCTCCTGAAGTGGCGCTAATGCCGCTGCGCTGCTACAAGGGGAAGTCTCCTGAAGTGGCGCTTATGCCGCTGCGCTACTAGAGGATGAAGTCTCCTGAAGTGGCGCTGATGCCGCTAGGCTACTACAGGGAGAAGTCTTCTTAAGTGGCGCTAATGCCGCTGCGCTACTTGAGGGTGAAGTGTCCGGAAGCGGCGCTAATGCCAATGCGCTGCTACAAGGGGAAGTCTTCTGAAGTGGCGCTAATGCCGCTGCGCTGCTACAAGGTGAAGTCTCCTGAAGTGGCGCTAATGCCGCTGCGCTGCTACAAGGGGAAGTCATTTTAAGTGGCGGTTATGCCGCTGGGCTACTAGAGGGTTAAGTCTCCTGAAGTGGCGCTTATGCCGCTGCGCTGCTACAAGGAGAAGTCTCCTGAAGGGGCGAAAAAGCCGCTGCGCTACTAGAGGGTGAAGTCTCCTGAAGTGGTGCTGATGCCGCTGTGCTATCACAGGGAGAAATCTTCTTAAGTTGCGCTATTGCCGCTGCGCAACTAGAGGTGAAGTATCCTGAAGTGGCACTATGCCGCTGCGCTGCTACAAGGAGAAGTCTTCTTAAGTGGCGCTAATGCCGCTGTGCTACTAGAGGGTGAAGTCTCCTGAAGTTTGCGCTAATGCCGCTGCGCAGCTATAGGGGAAAGTCTTCTTAAGTGGCGCTAATGCCGCTGCGCAACTAGAGGATGATGTATCCTGAAAGGGCGCTAATTCCGCTGCGCTATTACAGGGGGAAATCTTCTTAAAGGGCGCTAATGCCGCTGCCCTTCTAGAGGGTGAAGTCTTCCTCAGTGGCACTAATGCAGCTGCGCTACTAGAAGGTGAAGTCTTCTTAAGTGGCGCTAATGCCGCTGCGCTACTTGAGGAAGACGTCTCCTGAAGTGGCGCTAACGCCGCTGCGCTACTAGAGGGTGAAGTCTCCTGAAGTGGCGCTAATGCCGCTGCGCTTCTAGAGGGAGAAGTGTCCTGAAAAGGCACTGATGCCGCTGCGCTTCTACAGGGGGAAGTCTTAAAGGGTGTTAACGCTCTGCGCTACTAGAGGTTGAAGTCTCCTGAAGTGGCGCTGATGCCGCTGCGCTTCTACAGGGGGAAGTCTTCTTAAGTGGCGCTAATGCCCCTGCGCTACTACAGGGGGAAGTGTCTTGAAGTGGCGCTGATGCGGCTGCATTACTACAGGGGGAAGTCTCCTGAAGTGGCGCTAATGGCGCTGTGCGACTAAAGGGTGAAGTCTCCTGAAGTGGCGCTAATGCCGCTGCGCTACTAGAGGGTGAAGTCTAATGCCACTGCGCTGGGTGAAGTCTCCTGAAGTGGCACTGATGCCTCTGCACTGGAGTGTTAAGTCTCCTCAACTGGTGCTAATTCAGTAGTACTGGTTATGCTGTGCTATAGGAGAATATCTTCTAAATTTTTTTCGTGATTTCTTACATGAAAGAATAACCCCTGATTGGCTGCTTCCGAGCACATGCTCGGAAGCAGCCAATCAGTGTGCTTTATTTTGAGTTTAGGAATGTACTCAAGTTCTATAACTTCCGGGCTAGTTGTTAGACTTCCCAGCTAGAACTTCAATTTGACACCAAAATGGCTATAATTTAGAGACTGGTCCTTAATGACTCCAATAGAGAGTGAGGATCGTTAACTGACTGCCAGGGTTCGATGTAAGCAGTGTTCTAGATAACAGGGGATACATGTACCATGGATAAAGTAGGGACTATTTTCTTTATTTCGTCATAATGATAATATTATATTGTGACCCCTCATCAGAACCGTCTTGCCGACATGCTTCTAATGAGGTGTCATAACATATGAGCCGCAACATGACATAACTAACAAAGTGGCATGAGCGCCCAGCGAAGACTCGGATAAGCCTGAGCATTCGCCCAGTCTGATCAGAGTCTTCGCTGTCCGCACGGAGCTAGCTTTGACCCTTCGCTGCCTTTTAAGCGCACAATGAAGATTCTCATTAGAATGGGGCGGATGCCCAGCTTGACCTGAGTCTTAACTAGGCGCTAAAACCACTTTTTTGCTTTTCTCGTGTCTCGCGCGGCTCATATGTTTTCTTTGAGAAATAAGAAAAATTATCTCAGACTTATCATTTACACCTCAACTTCTCTGGATCTCTGCATGTAAGTAATTAATGGTTATTGTTTACGTCAAGATCGTCAGTTTGATGCCGAAACGTGACTCCAAATGGCCCCTCCTGAGAATGCAGGGTCAGGGGGTCAGGACGGAGGGGAAATCAACAGAAATTATAGAACCCTGACATCTTTTCATTGTATAGACTAAAATAAGGAAACAAAAAATAATTCCTCTGTGACATTTAACATCAATCCTTGCAAGCTTTGTTTGGCAGATGGCACCTTTTGGAAAGAGCCGTATCAGGGTTAATATTGACACGGCAGTGACAGGCAATAACATTAGAGTTGCGGTGACAATGCCGTTCTGGACTGTATTTAGCACCAAGAAGAAGATCTACAACTAATCCTTCGTGAAAAAGTTGAGAAAGAGGAAGTTCGTTGGGGTTGATAATATACCAGAAGAACTTATTCGAGCAGGCGTGGATACCATGACTGACGTTTTAACAAGAAACGTAACACGATCTGGAGAACAAGAGAATCGCCGACCCCATGGAATCAGTCGCTGGTTATTACACTCCCTAAGAAGAGTCGTCAGAAAACAAAGCACGCCTAATGGGAGCTTGACTCTCACATCGATGGTGTTGTTGAAAAGTGAAGTGAACAGTGAAGCATAAAATATAGGTAAAATCCATTTGTGAATGGCTATGTTAAAATGTTCTTTTCTATATTATATAAGAGTGTGCAAGTATCATGGTTCTAAGCCATTTTGGGACTAAGAAATGTCATAAAGTCAGTGAAACGTATCACAAAGTCACTGAAGCAAAAACAAAACGTCGAATCCATATATTGATGATGCTATTAAAATCGTCCTGTCCATGTGGATGCGTGCCAAGTATCAAGGATCTTACCCATTAAGGAAACTGAAAAGTATCAAAGTCAGTGAAGCGTATCATAAAGTCAGTAGATATATAGGTCGAATCCACTCATGGATGTCGGTGGTGAAATGATCGTGTCCATGTGTAAGTATGTGCCTAGTATAATGACCCTAACCCATTATAGAGTCTGAAAAAATATCATAAAATCAGTGAAGCGTATCACAAAGCTAACGAAGCAAAAATAAAAGTCCAATCCAAACATGGACGCTGCTGCTAAAATGATCTTTAACAAAAAATTAGAGCGCGCCATACTGGAGTTTGACTCTCACAGCGATGGTGGTGTTGAAAGGCTCTCATCAGATGTATGTGAGTGCCAAGTATAATGACTGCCATGCATATATGGACTGAGAAATATGATCAAGTCAATGAAGCATAAAATATATATAAAATCCATACATGGATAAGGATGTTACAATGTTTTTATACAAGTGTGTGCCAAGTATCATGGCCCTAACCCATACTGACACTATCACACAGTCAATGAAGCAAAACTAAGGTCGAATCCATACATGGATGATGGTACTAAAGTGATCCTGGTCAATATGTAGGTGCGTGCAAAGTACATGTATAATGGCTGTAACCCGTATAGGAACTGAAAAATATGAAAGTCAGTGAAGCGTATCATAAAGTCAATGAAGCGAGTATATTGGTCGAATCCATGCATGGATAGCGGTGGTGAAATGATCGTGTCTACATGTAAGAATACGGCAAGTATCATGGCCCTAACTAATACAGACACTGAGAAATACCATAAACTCAGTAAAGCGTATCATAATGTCAATGAAGCCAAAACTATAGGTCAAGTCCATACACGGATAATGTTGCTGTAATAATCGTGTCCATATGTAAGTGTGTGCAAATTATCAGGACTGTAACCCATATAGGGACTCAGTAATATCATAATTTCGGTGAATTATAAAAAGGTAGGTCAATATCCTACATGGTTGGTTACAATCACATGCTCCTGTTCTGATGCAAGCGCTGGCCTGGCTCTAACCCTAATAGCTACTTTGAAACTTCGGACAGGCGGGTAAATTCGGACATACCATTGCAAACAGTGAAAATCCAGATAATAATGAGCCGTCTCATCAGGATTTTCACTGTGTGGCCAGTTATTGTTTTGTTTTAGTTCCAGACAACTGACATATAAAGGAAAATATGTCACTGTCCGAATTTACCCGCTGTCCGAAGTTACCCGACTCTCCCCTACTGTTTTAGTCTGGTTTAACCTGGCTCCCATGATGCATTGACGGCGAATATGGGCCAGGAAATCCCCACCCCCTCATTTTTTTTCTACTACATGTATTTGTGACTCCAGTGCATGACTTCATTGCTGACACGCCACGCCCTTTGCCGGGCGCAGCGAGGCTTATGGATAAACGTCTTGCGCACGCAACGGAAATCCTCTTAGCTGAGTTGAGTTCACCTGCTAATCAGCTAAGGCATACGCAGCATGAATGTCGCTCTAGCTGCTTAGGTCTCTCAAAGATGTCGCCAGTACTATCAATAGTGAATGGACGCCGGGATGGTTTTCCGACCCGGAGTGGCACGCGGGTGGGTTGGATTGAGCCAGATTGCTACTGTTCATACCTATTTCAGAGAAATATATTCAAAGGCGTACTAATAAGAAGAAACACTTCACTCTCCTCAACAACAGTGGCTTCCAAGAATAGTACAATCACCGCGGACACCGTGTTGATTCCAGATGACGTAACATTGAATAACATGAGTGAAACTGAGCATATGGTGGTATACCAGGGGTAAGTCACTTGCATATAAACGAGTTTTCTTTTATGACCATTCCCTAATATTTTAAGGTGGCTGTATACACTTTCAGAGATCTCTGAAAGTTTATACAGTCACCTTAAAAATCCTTTAAGAGTGAATCCCTTTTTGAAGTGTTGTCACCAAGGGAAGCAAACGGAAAGTCACAAGTCTCAGAGTTATCAGTCTTTGCTGGAGGTGTACCGACAAATCTTGACGCTGAAGCAGCCCATACAGTCTAAAGTGGCCTTTGTCTACTGATTCTCATTTTTAAGTTTCTCTTGTCAACTTCTTATTTCATGTTTAATCCAGTTTCCTACTAATAAGCCCACTGGCTATTTCCAGCTGTCCACCTTTCTCTTCTGACTCCGTTCTTTTTTCTTGTTTATTCTGATTTATATTTCTTCTCAAAAGAAGTAGGGTCAAGTCAGGTAAATTCGGACAGCATGTAAATTCGGACAGTGACATTATTTCCTTTATATGTCAACTCTTTGGAATTACAACAAAAATAACTGAGCAAACAGTGAAAATCCTGATGAGACGGCTCATGATGAGCCGTCTCTTCTGGGTTGTCACTGTTTGCAATGGCATGTCCGAATTTACCTGCTGTCCGAATTTACCTGACTTGACCCTACTGCATTACCGTGTGTTTTTCGAAGAGAAAATTTAACAAACTTATTCCCAAGGAGTACAAAATAAAAGCTTGCCTTTGCTTTTAGGTTTATGTATCTCTTACAATAGGATGCGAGAAGAGCACCGATCCTGTCGGGACAGGGGAAAGCTTTCCACTGATTAACAGTGTAGACTTTTATAAAACCCATGGGAAATTAGAATTAATCTTTCACTCTTTGAAATACTATATCTACCAAGACCGTTGTAATCGGAGACCAATTTTCAAATACCATGCAGAAACATAAGACTGTTAATTCATCAAATTCATCGCTACGTTGAGTAAGGCTTTATAGCATTAGTTCTTTGGAAAAAGCTAAGTTTACCACAATGATGCAGTACTTCTTTTGGACCACTGATTACGAATATATTTCCATTTTCTTCATCACAAGCAATATCATGAATATATGAATCTTTATTTTTATCGAGACGAATTAAATTTGCAAACTGTGCGGATGAAGAGCGCTTTCCTCTTCTGCATCTAGGCTTTAAAATTCATTGTTATATACCTAATGACACTTTACTACAGAAAACAGCCGTGTTGTAATCGACAGCATTTTACGTTCGTTTCCTTCTATTTATAATTGTCGCATTACGACAGAATCGCTGACACAGGGCTTCAACACTGTTCAAACATGGGTGCGCTAGGGTTTAAACACCATTGTCATATACCTAACGAGACTAGCCGTGTTGTAATCGACAGCATTTTACGTTGGTTTCCTTCTATTTTCAATTGTCCAGTGCAACAGAATCGCTGACACAGGGCTTCAACACTGTTAAAACATGGGTGCGCCAGGCCTTAAGCACCATTAAAACCCGCTTTCGTGTCGTCTGCATAGCTCTGAAATCAAGATGGTGTCCGTAAGAAGGTACATAACAATACCGATAAAACTTTCTTTTCTTGTGTTTTAACGTTTGCCCAAGCCATCGTGTATTAACATGTTGTTGCGCGGTTCGGGCTGCAACACGTTAATACACTTGGGCTTCGCAAACGTTAAAATATGGAAAAGAATGTTTTTATCCTCTTAGTAATATTTGCATGGTCAAGCAGGCAAGCACGTCTATTATCAATATATGGATAATTTGATTTAATTTTCTACATTTTTTTTCTCAGAAATACCTGTATTTATTGCTACAGTATAGGCCTTGACCAGATAGGCGTTATACGCTGTCTTGTCTTGATCTAGTCTGTACTGTTTGCAAAGGTCCCTTGCATGGGAAGCGAAACATTGATGTGTTAAGTTAATTCTTTCATGTCTAGCGTTTCATGAAATGGACCTTTGCAATCAAGGAAGACGCAGATCACAAACCGCAACGCGTTGTGTCTATTTAGAGCCCACGCTGCTTGCAGTAAAAACATTGATTTCTCAAGAAAGCAAATGATAAGACACATCTGTTATATTAGAAGTTGGCCTAACCAAAATGTAAGGTATAAGAGAGTACCTCAGGCATAAGTGGTCTTTCATCACACTTCTGAAATTGGTGCTTGTTTTCAGGGGTAGTCAGGTAATATAATAAAAATGGATGGTAATCGTTATTGCGTATTCAAGAGTTTAAACATATGCAATTCTAACCTAGGTACATCAACACAGTGCAGGCTTTGTGTAGAAATGTGATAAGAATTGGATCTCATAAAGATGGCGGTAAAGAAATATGTGTCGACAAAGCTTACAGGCCGAAAGCTCCATGTTTAGTATATTCATTCGGGTGAGTTAGCCTTATCCTACAAGTATTTAGGGGATAACTGTCTTGAAAATTGTCATTTGGGGAGGTAAATCATCGGTTTTATAGTCGGAATTTTCGTTTTACGGCGACGCGCCAGCGGAGCCGTAAAACGCAATTTGCGACCATAAAACCGATAATTTCCTCCCCAAATGACAATTTTCAATACAGTTATCCTCATTCTAATGCACTTTTCCACATTTTCACCTTTCATAATGTACAAGTTGGCACCCATTTTAAGCGCTGTCAGCAACATAAAACCAAACGTCAGCCATTGAGAAGCTACGTTACTTAATGACGTCGGGTTTGCGACAGTATATCGCAGAATATACTGTCGCAAATTTTTGACGTTATCCAATCAGACGTCGCGTTATATTTGTAAGTGCATTAGAATATCTCTTAAAGCGCCAAAAAATAAAACTAGTTGAATTTGCAAACAGCGTAGTGCAGTTACACTGTTTGCCCTCTAGGTTTTAAATTCTCAACATGATCCAGCTTGAGTGAATTTTTCTTCAGATTTTGCAGACGTTATTGTTGTCTGCTTTTTTGGTGCTTTACGGGTTAAATATTTGGAGAAAATGGTACGTGTAAACAAATTAAAATAAACAAATACGGAATCTAAATGTTAGCTTTAATAAATAGCAATTGCTTTACATTTTCTCATTTTCTAAAAAAAAAATGTAATGTCATATTTGTTTTAATGTCACATATATATTAACATGTCTAAGACTAGCCTCGGCCATATGTACTAAGTATAGCACAGGCTGTTCTAAGTCGAATTGTTTAGTCTGACGCCAAATAAGTAAATGGATTTTTACCTAATATTTTCAAAACACTCCCAAGTATAAAAATAGCCATCAGAGGAGATGGCAAATCCCCCGACCGAAAACCCCCATGGGCCTTGGTAAAAAGGGTGCACTTCAAAACACATATTAGTAATATATTGTCGTTCTTTTATGCTACTGATTGACATTAACTGTTAACAGATGCATGATTATCTAACACTCAGACTAAAACAGTATGCTTGACTGCTAAAAAGAGGTAATATCTCAAACAGCCACCATATACACAAATGTATAGCATACGATACATTCAACTTTCAAAATGTGTGAATAACTTCTAAAGTACCTAATTTTGAGCTCTCTAGTAAGTGAATTTGGACAAAGAATCCAAATCTGGATTTTTTTTTTTTTTTGGGGGGGGGGGGGGGGGGGGGGCACGCGAATGTGGAGGGGTAGTAAGAGAGAGTTAGGAACACTGATAAGATATCACAGCATGATCATCAATATTCTAAAAGGTTCACAGTTATTCAAATTCTGGAGCTGGCCAGGGTTATACAGTTATGGAGCAGAGACTCAACCAGCAGCTCAAACTACCAAAGGGAAATAATTCACAAGGTCTAAAAGCAAGAGTTATTATTCATGTATGAGAAAAATTGTCATGACCTGTTCTGCATATCTGTGAAGTATCATGAAAATATTTCAAAAGGTATTCAAGCTATGGAGCGGACACTTAAAATCATCAAAGGGAAATAACTCCAAAAGTAAGAAAGCAAGAGTTGTCATTCTTGTTTGCGACACATCGTCATGACCTGTTCTACATATCTGTGAAGTATCATGAAAATATTCCTAAAGGTATTCAAGTTAATGAGCGGACACGAATCATACCTAAAGTGATCAAGTGGAAATAACTCAAAAAGTATGAAAGCAAGAGTTGTCATTCTTGTTCGCGACACACCGTCATGACCTGTTGTTCTACATATCTGTGAAGTATCATGAGAATATTCCAAAGGGTATTCTAGTTATAGAGCGGACACGAATCTGCCAAAAAATCACACCTGAAACTATCAAGGGGAAATAACTCAAAAAGTAAGAAAGCAAGAGTTGTCATTTTTGTTCGCGACACATCGTCATGACCTGTTCTACATTTCTGTGAAGTATCATGAAAATATTCCAAAGGGTATTCAAGTTACAGAGCGGACACGAATCTGCCAAAAAATCACCAAAGGGGAGATAATTCAAAAAGTACAATAGCAAGAGTTACCATTTTTGTACGCGACACATCGTCATGACCTGTTCTACATAACTGTGAAGTATGATGAAAATATTCCAAAGGGTATTCAAGATATAGAGCGGACAAGAAAGTGTTAACGGACGGACGGACGGACGGACAGACGGACGGACGGACGGACAGACGGACGGACGGACGGACGGACGGACGCCAGGCTCATCGCTATATCCCCCGAACCTTTCGGTCGGGGGATAAAAATAGTTGATTTTGCAATTACAGAGCCAGATAAATCGGCTCATTACATGTCGCCTTGTCTAGATCTACACTCACTATCTCCTGTGCTTTGAATTCTTAACCCATTGCATTCTGGGTATTTTTGTCGTCTGCTGAAATTGTCGTCTGCATCAAAAGTAAAGAATACTTTGCCAATATTGGTCTAACTAACTCTAGTAGAAATGATGTCCAGCCAGCAAACAAATTGGATCTCAGATCAGGCCCCACGTTTATTCACCGTTCGGAGTCACACCCAGAATGTCACTCAGTAGTCACCTGACAGTGTATAACTGGCTAATGCAAGGGCAGTTTAGCACATGACTTATTCCCACAAACAATATCGCACGCGGTCTGTGTCCAACAATACGTTCCTGAGTTTACCTTACAGTTCATAGAGGGATGCACAACTGTTTAAAGTAGGCGTGCTTTTGGAGAGGTGAATTGTTTTTACAGTATTATGATTGCCATTGTACATAATTGAGCCGCAACACGACAAAACCAACAATGTGGTTGTGCGGCCGGCGCAGACTCAGATCAGCCTGGGCATCCACCCAGTTTCACCAGACTCTTTGTTAAGTGCTCAAATGGTAGCTAAGGGTCTAAGCTACCTCCATGCGGTCAGCGAAGACTCTTATCAGACTGGGCGGATGTCCAGATTGATCTGAGTCTGTGCTGGGCGCACAACCACTTTGTTGGTTTTGTCGTGTCGCGGCTCATATTAATATATTTCAGGATCAACAATCAATGGGATTTCGACAATATGATTGTAGAATCATTTGGTTGTGATGTGCATTGCTTTGATCCTAGGTACATTTACTTACTACTTAGTACTTACCGCTGTTTGAATACACCTGCAAGGGAGGTCAATCTGACCTGTCAAGATTTATAGATTGATGTTACGCTTAAGGCGAATGGGTACTCATTCAGGGAAAGTAATTTTGCTATTTTTCTTTTCCATTTTGGCTTCCCTTCTCAAAACGGATCATGTCTTTAAGCGCAGAATTTGGTCCTTTAGACCGAGCAGTTTATCGAAAGAAAAGACCCCTATTTGGAAGGGATTTGTCTCCAAGAGAAGCAAACAGGTAGTTACGTAAGTTATCCTCGTTTG
The DNA here is from genome assembly GCA_963989385.1 of Ctena decussata. Classification (NCBI taxonomy): domain Eukaryota; kingdom Metazoa; phylum Mollusca; class Bivalvia; order Lucinida; family Lucinidae; genus Ctena; species Ctena decussata. The sequence goes on from OZ022507.1 coordinate 52,507,955, forward strand.
TAAAAATGGCGGAAAACCATGGAGGTACACCGACACACCTAAAATGAAAGAAGCCACCCTCTCATTTGAGTATCCCCACTCCCAGCTCACGGCCCCTCCCCTCCCCTACACACACACACCACGCATACTGAACTCGCTGAATGAAGAAGGGAGTCACCTAGCAGGGAAACAAATACTATTCTGTTAACGGTTGGCTCTCTTGTCGAAAATTGCGATAAAAGCATGTTGTGTACAGTTTTATCTGTATGTATCTCTGCCCTTTCAACAGCTTTCAAACCAATTTAATATTCATAATGGAATAATTAAGAATAAATTGAGATTTACACTGTGCGACAGATGTTTCCGGGATACAACTACAATTGTACAGTGTTGTGTTATTGTTTTACGTCCACGGTAAACAGGTACATGTATGGTCATGTCGGGACTGTCAGTTAACTTCCTAGGCAGGTTTAGACCTCCTATGCGGTTAACAATTACACTTACTTTCGCCAGTATCTGACAACCGCCCTTCTTGAAGCAGCGGAAGGGGAAACGAAAGTAAGTGGCCAGACCGAGTATCGAATCCGGGACTTCTAGCTCTAGAGTTAGACGCGCTACCGACTGCGCTACGCTGCCTGACAACTGCAAAACGTACCTAGATTGAGTCATATACAACAGATTTGAATAAAACTTGTCTATAATCGCCCGAGTTTCTCTTACTATCGATATTTTCGAATTAGTCACTTTTGACATTACCGATTTATTCAGCTGATTCTGCTTCAAATTTACACGTAGGCTATAATGATAAGGACATCAAACACCAACATTCTGGAATCTTGTTTGTCTTCAATCTCTTTTTTTCTGTGTTTTTGGAAGGGATGTGCTTTGTTATTGTTTTTCCATTTCGTTATATACAAGTCCAAAAATGAAGCACGAGCGGTCATTTCATATTAAATTTATGAAACGAGCCTTTGGCGAGTTTCATAAATTTCATATGAACTGACCACGAGTGTAAGATTCTGTTTATCATATGACCCTTTCAAATGGGATTTTATCGCCTTCGAAATGAACATTATTTCAATAAGAAAACGCATTGTTGACATGGACGTTGTCAATGACGTTACGTGTACGCCACAAAGTATTATTATCCGTGTGGTCATAGTATTTTTATGACGCGACGTTATCCACTGAATAACAGCGACGTCATATGGTAAATACACATTACTATTATAAGAATGTGTTATATATCTTAGGGAACATACAACCATTCATACTTGCCAGCGCTAATGCATCGGCCTGGATTCGAACCTTCGCGGAAGAGGTATGTGGTTAGTCGTGGGACAAGCGCTACCGACTGAGCTATCGAGGCGCGCCTTTTAATGTGTTTGTTGACGTTACGTCACTAGTCCCGTTTCTCTGGTTCTCGTTTCTACGAGGCACGTTAAAAATGACGCGCCTGAAGCTGGAACTCAGACATAGCCTTGTTTAAAGGGATAGTGATATGGAGTCAGAAAACGTCAGTTTGGTACGGCTTTCTGTATCAGATGGACAGAAAATAAACAGTTCAATGGGTGTATCATTGATAGGTATGTAATAAATATATGATCCGGTCTCTGTGAAAACCGTGCTAAATGACATATAAAGAAAAAAAATAAATAACAGCATTACTGGAAACTGTTATCTTTTCTAAACATTTGCTGAAAATTTGAGATTGTTACCATTTATTTATTACGAAGATATGAGCTTTGTAATCATGCAAGTTGTGCAGTTTCTATATATGACGTCATTAATGTCTTGCCAGTACGTTTTGACGTAAACCCCATAACGCTTGCTTTTACAAGAAGCGTCAAGTTGGTTACTTATTCCCTATTCCCTATTCCCGATTCTAATAACCCATATAGATATCGGTACTTTTACGTTGCGACATTAAATACTCTTGGAATATTAATCTTTTCTCTAGTCTGTAGTTGTCTGTCTGAGTACATCTCTACTCAGTCAGGTTGTTTGTCCGTCTGTCTGTTCGCATGTATTTGCTTTCGCATATGAAAAGGGTATATCTGTTCACTTCAAATTCTATCAAGCATCGCCCCAAAAGCTTCATGGAGATTATACTTTTGTTTTGTTGTGCCTGTCCATGCGTTCCTTCATTATTTTGTCCGTCCTTGCGTCTGCCTGTCCTGGAGGTATCCTGTCCTTTTAGTCTTTTGTGTTTACAGTGATAGCAAAGCAGGTGTGTAAGTTGACTAAGGCATTTGGAGGAACATATTGGTGCAATTACTATAATACTATAACAGGCTGTCGTTGTTGTACATCGATGCGATCTTTTATCTGTCCGTATGTGTATGTCTGTCTGTCCGTCTGATTTCGTTTGCATATACATGCAAGTATATAAAATCAGCAGCAAAACGTATAGGATGTATCGTTGTTACCCTTTTGGAAGGGTTTTCGTGGTCCTGAGAAGCAAACAGGAAGTAATGGAAGTTGTCTCCCTTTGAAAAAATGGTGGCGAAAAACATGGAACAGAACCCGTGCACTTTATGGAAATACTGCTGTGTCCGTCTTGGTATGTATCTGTGTAGCCGTCCGTCCGTCCGGTTTTGTTTGTATTTATGCAGATCCAATTAGCAGTAGCTAGTAGATACAATTTTTTGTATGCACAAAGACACATATGAGCCGCGACACGAGAAAACCAACAATGTGGTTGTGCGCTCAGCGCAGACTCAGATCAGCCTGGGCATCTGCCCAGTCTGATCAGAGTCTTCGCTGTCCGCATGAAGGTAACTTAGACCCTTAGCTACCCTTTGAGCACTTAACGAAAGGTCTGGTCAAACTTGGCGGAAACCTAGACTGATCTGAGTCTGCGCAGTGCGCATGACCACATTGTTGGTTTTGTCGTGTCGCGGCTCAATATGGAGGATATAATATGAACATTTGAAGTAATTTCACTGAGCCAATTTTGAAAAAAAAAATATTAAAAGTTTCCTTCCATATGAAATGAAGTGAAATAATGTTGACGACTTCACCCTAACTTTATAAGTGAGAGGGATTTTTAAATGATACCATCCTTTGCATGCAAAAAGACAGCTATATGGAGCATATGATATGAACATTTTGAGGAATTTCACTGAGCCAATTTTGAGAAAAAAAATTATGTACTTTTCATCCATACTAATTTAAGTCAAACAATATTGACGATTTCACCGTAACTTTATAAGTGAGAGGGAGTTTTGAATGATACAATCTTTTGCAAGCATAAAGACGTAAATATGGAGCATATGATATGAATTTTTTTAGGAATTTCACTGAGCCAATTTTGAGAAAAAAAAATGAAATTTTCTTCAATATTAATTTACGTCAACCAATGTTGACGATTTCACCGTAACTTTATATGTGAGAGGGAGTTTTGAATGATACAATCTTTTGCATGCACAAAGACATATATATGGAGCATACGATATGAACATATTAAGGAATTTCACTGAGCCAATTTTGAGAAAAAAAATATGAAATTTTCTTCCATATTTAAAGTTTTCTTCCATAGGAAATGAAATGAACGAATGTTGACGATTTCACCGTAACTTTATAAGTGAGAGGGAGTTTTGAATGATACAATCTTTTGCAAGCATAAAGACATATATATGGAGCATATGATATGAATTTTTTTAGGAATTTCACTGAGCCAATTTTGAGAAAAAAAAATATGAAATTTTCTTCAATATTAATTTACGTCAAACAATGTTGACGATTTCACCGTAACTTTATATATGAGAGGGAGTTTTGAATGATACAATCTTTTGCATGTATTAAGACGTATATATGGAGCATATGATATGAACATTTTAAGGAATTTCACTGAGCCAATTTTGAGAAAAAAGAATATGAAATTTTCTTCCATATTAATTTACGTCAAACAATGTTGACGATGTCACCGTAACTTTATATATGAGAGGGAGTTTTGAATGATACAATCTTTTGCATGCATTAAGACATATATATGGAGCATACGATATGAACATTTTAAGGAATTTCACTGAGCCAATTTTGAGAAAAAAAATATGAAATTTTCTTCCATATCAATTTACGTCAAACAATGTTGTCGATGTCACCGTAACTTTATAAGTGAGAGGGAGTTTTGAATGATACAATCTTTTGCATGCATAAAGACACATATACGGAGCATATAATATGAACATCTTAAGGAATTTCACTGAGCCAATTTTGAAAAAAAAAAATTAAAAGTTTTCTTCCATAGGAAATGAAATGAACGAATGTTGACGATTTCATTCTAAATTTATGAGTGAGAGGGAGTTTTGAATGATACAACCTTTCGCATGTATAAAGACACATATAAGGAGCATATGATATGAACATTTTGAGGAATTTCACTGAGCCAATTTTGAGAAAAAAATATGTAATTTTCATCCATACTAATTTAAGTCAAACAATGTTGACGATTTCACCGTAACTTTATAAGTGAGAAGGAGTTTTGAATGATACAATCTTTTGCAAGCATAAAGACATATATATGGAGCATATGATTTGAATCTTTTAAGGAATTTCACTTAGCCAATTTTGAGAAAAAAAATATGACATTTTCATCCATACTAATTTAAGTCAAACAATGTTGACGATTTCACCGTAACTTTATAAGTGAGAGGGAGTTTTGAATGATACAATCTTTTGCAAGCATAAAGACATGTATATGGAGCATATGATATGAACATTTTAAGGAATTTCACTGAGCCAAATCTTGATAAAAAAAATTTAAATGTTTTCTTCCATATGAAAAGAAATCAACGAATGTTGACGATTTCACCCTAAAATTATAAGTGAGAGGTAGTTTTGAATGATACAAGCTTTTGCATGCATAAAGACATTTATATGGAGCATACGATATGAACATTTTAAGGAATTTTACTGAGCCAATTTTGAGAAAAAAAAAATGTAATTTTCATCCATACTAATTTAAGTCAAACAATGTTGACGATTTCACCGTAACTTTATAAGTGAGAAGGAGTTTTGAATAATACAAGCTTTTGCCAGCATAAAGACATATATATGGAGCATATGATATGAATTTTCTAAGGAATTTCACTGAGCCAATTTTGAGAAAAAAAAATATGAAATTGTCTTCAATATTAATTTACGTCAAACAATGTTGACGATTTCACCGTAACTTTATATATGAGAGGGATTTTTGAATGATACAATCTTTTGCATGCATTAAGACGTATATATGGAGCATACGATATGAACAATTTCAGGAATTTCACTGAGCCAATTTTGAGAAAAAAAATATGAAATTTTCTTCCATATTAATTTACGTCAAACAATGTTGACGATGTCACCGTAACTTTATAAGTGAGAGGGAGTTTTGAATGATACAATCTTTTGCACGTCCACGGTAAACAACTAAGGTCATGTTGGGACGGTCAGTTAACCTAACCACACTATTCCTGGGCAGGCTTAGACCTCCTAAGCGGTTAACCAGTACTAAGTGCACATACTTTCGCCAGTAACTGACGTATATATGGAGCATACGATATGAACATTTTAAGGAATTTCACTGAGCCAATTTTGAGAAAAAAAATATGAAATTTTCTTCCATATTAATTTACGTCAAACAATGTTGACGATGTCACCGTAATTTTATATATGAGAGGGAGTTTTGAATGATACAATCTTTCGCATGCTTTAAGACGTTTATATGGAGCATACGATATGAACATTTTAAGGAATTTCACTGAGCCAATTTTGAGGAAAAAAATATGAAATTTTCTTCATATTAATTTACGGCAAACAATGTTGACGATGTCACAGTAACTTAATAAGTGAGAGAGGGAGTTTTGAATGATACAATCTTTTGCATGCATAAATACACATATATGGAGCATATGATATGAACATTTTAAGGAATTTCACTGAGCCAATTTTGAAAAAAAATAAAAAGTTTTCTTCCATATGAAATGAAATCAACGAATGTTGGCGATTTCACCCTAAAATTATTAGTGAGAGGTAGTTTTGAATGATACAATCTTTTGTATGCATAAAGACATATATAGGGAGCATACGTTATGAACATTTTAAGGAATTTCACTGAGCCAATTTTGAGAAAAGAAAAATAAAATTTTCTTCCATATTAATTTAGGTCAAACAAAGTCGACGATTTCACCGTAAGTTTATAAGTGAGAGAGAGTTTTGAATGATACAATCTTTTGCAAGTATAAAGACATTTATATGGAGCATACGATATGAACATTTTAAGGAATTTCACTGAGCCAATTTCGAAAAAAAATTTAAATGTTTTCTTCCATATGAAATGAAATCAACGAATGTTGGCGATTTCACCCTAAAATTATTAGTGAGAGGTAGTTTTGAATGATACAATCTTTTGTATGCATAAAGACATATATATGGAGCATACGTTATGAACATTTTAAGGAATTTCACTGAGCCAATTTTGAGAAAAAAAAATATGTAATTTTCATCCATATTAATTTAAAGTCAAACAATGTTGACGATTTCACCGTACTTTTATAAGTGAGAAGGAGTTTTGAATAATACAATCTTTTGCATGCATAAAGACACATATATGGAGCATATGATATGAATTTATTAAGGAATTTCACTGAGCCAATTTTGAGAAGAAAAAAAATATGAAATTTTCTTCAATATTAATTTACGTCAAACAATGTTGACGATTTCACCGTAACTTTATATATGAGAGGGAGTTTTGAATGATACAATCTTTTGCATGCATTAAGACGTATATATGGAGCATACGATATGAACATTTTAAGGAATTTCACTGAGCCAATTTTGAGAAAAAAGAATATGAAATTTTCTTCCATACTAATTTACGTCAAACAATGTTGACGATGTCACCGTAACTTTATAAGTGAGAGGGAGTTTTGAATGATACAATCTTTTGCATGCATTAAGACACATATATGGAGCATTTAATATGAACATTTTAAGGAATTTCACTGAGCCAATTTTGAAAAAAAATATTAAAAGTTTTCTTCCATAGGAAATGAAATGAACGAATGTTGAATATTTCCTCCTAAATTTATAAGTGAGAAGGAGTTTTGAATGATACAATCTTTCGCATGTATAAAGACACATATAAGGAGCATATGATATGTACATTTTGAGGAATTTCACTGAGCCAATTTTGAGAAAAAAAAATGTAATTTTCATCCATACTTATTTAAGTCAAACAATGTTGACGATTTCACCGTAACTTTATAAGTGAGAAGGAGTTTTGAATGATACAATCTTTTGCCAGCATAAAGACATATATATGGAGCATATGATATGAATTTTCTAAGGAATTTCACTGAGCCAATTTTGAGAAAAAATATATGAAATTTTCTTCAATATTAATTTACGTCAAACAATGTTGACGATTTCACCGTAAATTTATATATGACAGGGAGTTTTGAATGATACAATCTTTTCCATGCATTAAGACGTATATATGGAGCATACGATATGAACATTTTAAGGAATTTCACTGAGCCAATTTTGAGAAAAAAAATATGAAATTTTCTTCCATATTAATTTACGTCAAACAATGTTGACGATGTTACCGTAATTTTATATATGAGAGGGAGTTTTGAATGATACAATCTTTCGCATGCTTTAAGACGTTTATATGGAGCATACGATATGAACATTTTAAGGAATTTCACTGAGCCAATTTTGAGGAAAAAAATATGAAATTTTCTTCCATATTAATTTACGGCAAACAATGTTGACGATGTCACAGTAACTTAATAAGTGAGAGAGGGATTTGAATGATACAATCTTTTGCATGCATTAATACACATATATGTCGCATATAATATGAACATTTTAAGGAATTTCACTGAGCCAATTTTGAAAAAAAAATATTAAAATTTTTCTTCCATTGGAAATGAAATGAACGAATGTTGACGATTTCATCCTCAATTTATAAGTGAGAGGGAGTTTTGAATGATACAATCTTTCGCATGTATAAAGACACATATAAGGAGCATATGATTTGAACATTTTGAGGAATTTCACTGAGCCAATTTTGAGAAAAAAAATATGTAATTTTCATCCATACTAATTTAAGTCAAACAATGTTGACGATTTCACCGTAACTTTATAAGTGAGAAGGAGTTTTGAATAATACAATCTTTTGCCAGCATAAAGACATATATATGGAGCATACGATATGAATTTTTTAAGGAATTTCACTGAGCCAATTTTTAGAAAAAAAAATATGAAATTTTCTTCAATATTAATTTACGTCAAACAATGTTGACGATTTCACCGTAACTTTATATATGAGAGGGAGTTTTGAATGATACAATCTTTTGCAGGCATAAAGACATATATATGGAGCATATTATTTGAATTTGTTAAGGAATTTCACTGAGCCAATTTTGAGAAAAAAAAATATGAAATTTTCATCCATACTAATTTAAGTCAAACAATGTTGACGATTTCACCGTAACTTTATATGTGAGAGGGAGTTTTGAATGATATAATCTTTTGCATGCATTAAGACATATATATGGAGCATATGATATGAACATTTTAAGGAATTTCACTGAGCCAATTTTGAGAAAAAAAAATATGAAATTTTCTTCAATATTAATTTACGTCAAACAATGTTGACGATGTCACCGTAACTTTATAAGTGAGAGGGAGTTTTGAATGATACAATCTTTCGCATGTATAAAGACACATATAAGGAGCATATGATATGAACATTTTAAGGAATTTCACTGAGCCAATTTTGAGAAAAAAAATATGAAATTTTCTTCCATATTAAGTTACGCCAAACAATGTTGACGATGTCACCGTAACTTTATAAGTGAGAGGGAGTTTTGAATGATACAATCTTTTGCATGCATAAAGACACATATATGGAGCATATAATACAAACATTTTAAGGAATTTCACTGAGCCAATTTTGAAAAAAAAAATATTAAAATTTTTCTTCCATATGAAATGAAATGAACGAATGTTGACAATTTCACCCTAAAATTAGAAGTGAGAGGTAGTTTTGAATGATACAATCTTTTGCATGAAAAAAGACATATATATGGAGCATATGATATGAACATTTTAAGGAATGACACTCAGCCAATTTTGAGGAAAAAAAATGAAATTTTCTTCGATATTAATTTACGTCAAACAATGTTGACGATGTCACCGTAACTTTAAAAGTGAGAGTGAGTTTTGAATGATACAATTTTTTGCATGCATAAAGACACATATATGGGGCATATAATATGAACATTTTAAGGAATTTCACTAAGCCAATTTTGAGAAAAAAAATTAAATGTTTTCTTCCATATGAAATGAAATGAACGAATGTTGACAATTTCACCCTAAAATTATAAGTGAGAGGTAAGTTTGAATGATATAATCTTTTGCATGCATGAAGACATATATATGGAGCATACGACTTGCTCATTTTAAGGAATTTCACTGAGCCAATTTTGAGAAAAAAAAAATATGAAATTTTCTTCCATATTAATTTACGTCAAACAATGTTGACGATGTCACCGTAACCTTATAAGTGAGAGGGAGTTTTGAATGATACAATCTTTTGCATGCATAAATACACATATATGGAGCATATGATATGAACATTTTAAGGAATTTCACTGAGCCAATTTTGAAAAAAAATTTAAAAGTTTTCTTCCATATGAAATGAAATCAACGAATGTTGGCGATTTCACCCTAAAATTATTAGTGAGAGGTAGTTTTGAATGATACAATCTTTTGTATGCATAAAGACATATATAGGGAGCATACGTTATGAACATTTTAAGGAATTTCACTGAGCCAATTTTGAGGAAAAAAATATGAAATTTTCTTCCATATTAATTTAGGTCAAACAAAGTCGACGATTTCACCGTAAGTTTATAAGTGAGAGAGAGTTTTGAATGATACAATCTTTTGCAAGTATAAAGACATTTATATGGAGCATACGATATGAACATTTTAAGGAATTTCACAGCCAATTTCGAAAAAAAATTTAAATGTTTTCTTCCATATGAAATGAAATCAACGAATGTTGGCGATTTCACCCTAAAATTATTAGTGAGAGGTAGTTTTGAATGATACAATCTTTTGTATGCATAAAGACATATATATGGAGCATACGTTATGAACATTTTAAGGAATTTCACTGAGCCAATTTTGAGAAAAAAAAAATGTGTAATTTTCATCCATACTAATTTAAGTCAAACAATGTTGACGATATCACCGTACTTTTATAAGTGAGAAGGAGTTTTGAATAATACAATCTTTTGCATGCATAAAGACACATATATGGAGCATATGATATGAATTTATTAAGGATTTTCACTGAGCCAATTTTGAGAAGAAAAAAAATATGAAATTTTCTTCAATATTAATTTACGTCAAACAATGTTGACGATTTCACCGTAACTTTATATATGAGAGGGAGTTTTGAATGATACAATCTTATGCATGCATTAAGACGTATATATGGAGCATACGATATGAACATTTTAAGGAATTTCACTGAGCCAATTTTGAGAAAAAAGAATATGAAATTTTCTTCCATACTAATTTACGTCAAACAATGTTGACGATGTCACCGTAACTTTATAAGTGAGAGGGAGTTTTGAATGATACAATCTTTTGCATGCATTAAGACACATATATGGAGCATTTAATATGAACATTTTAAGGAATTTCACTGAGCCGATTTTGAAAAAAAATATTAAAAGTTTTCTTCCATAGGAAATGAAATGAACGAATGTTGAATATTTCCTCCTAAATTTATAAGTGAGAGGGAGTTTTGAATGATACAATCTTTCGCATGTATAAAGACACATATAAGGAGCATATGATATGAACATTTTGAGGAATTTCACTGAGCCAATTTTGAGAAAAAAATATGTAATTTTCATCCATACTAATTTAAGTCAAACAATGTTGACGATTCCACCGTAACTTTATAAGTGAGAAGGAGTTTTGAATGATACAATCTTTTGCAAGCATAAAGACATATATATGGAGCATATGATTTGAATTTTTTAAGGAATTTCACTGAGCCAATTTTGAGAAAAAAAATATGAAATTTTCCTCCATACTAATTCAAGTCAAACAATGTTGACGATTTCACCGTAACTTTATGAGTGAGAGGGAGTTTTGAATGATACAATCTTTTGCAAGCATAAAGACATATATATGGAGCATATGATATGAACATTTTAAGGAATTTCACTGAGCCAATTTTGAAAACAAAAATTTAAATGTTATCTTCCATATGAAATGAAATCAACGAATGTTGACGATTTCACCCTCAAATTATAAGTGAGAGGTAGTTTTGAATGATACAATCTTTTGCATGCATAAAGACATTTATATGGAGCATACGATTTGAACATTTTAAGGAATTTCACTGAGCCAATTTTGAGAAAAAAATATGTAATTTTTATCCATACTAATTTAAGTCAAACAATGTTGACGATTTCACCGTAACTTTATAAGTGAGAAGGAGTTTTGAATAACACAATCTTTTGCCAGCATAAAGACACATATATGGAGCATATGATATGAATTTATTAAGGAATTTCACTGAGCCAATTTTGAGAAAAAAATATGAAATTTTCTTCAATATTAATTTACGTCAGACAATGTCGACGATTTCACCGTAACTTTATATATGAGAGGGAGTTTTGAATGATACAATCTTTTGCATGCATTAAGATGTATATATGGAGCATACGATATGAACATTTTAAGGAATTTCACTGAGCCAATTTTGAGAAAAAAAAAATTGAAGTTTTCTTCCATATTAATTTACGTCAAACAATGTTGACGATGTCACCGTAACTTTATTAGTGAGAGAGGGATTTGAATGATACAATCTTCTGCATGCATTAAGACGTATATATGGAGCATACGATATGAACATTTTAAGGAATTTCACTGAGCCAATTTTGAGAAAAAAAAATATGAAATTTTCTTCCATACTAATTTACGTCAAACAATGTTGACGATGTCACCGTAACTTTATAAGTGAGAGGGAGTTTTGAATGATACAATCTTTTGCATGCATAAAGACACGTATATTGAGCATATTATATGAACATTTTAAGGAATTTCACTGAGCCAATTTTGAAAAAATATATTAAAAATTTTCTTCCATCGGAAATGAAATGAACTAATGTTGACGAGTTAATCCTAAATTTATAAGTGAGAGGGAGTTTTGAATGATACAATCTTTTGCTTGCATAAAGACACATATATTGAGCATATTATATGAACATTTTAAGGAATTTCACTGAGCCAATTTTGAAAAAAAAATATTAAAATTTTCTTTTTCATATGAAGTGAAGTGAAAGAATGTTGATGATTTCATCCTAAATTTATAAGTGAGAGGGAGTTTTGAATGATACAATCTTTTGCATGCATAAAGTCACATATATGGAGCATATTATATGACTATATAAGCCAAAATCACTGAGCCAATTTTGAAAAAAAAAATATGAAACTTTTCTTCCATAAAAAAAATCCACTAAGGCAATTTTGAAGAATTTTTTTTTCCAACCTTTATCTTCTTTATCAGTAAAAGTCAAATAAGTTGAAGATTTCAATTAAGGTATACTAGGGAGAGGAAATATTGAATTAAACAATCTTTTTCACGCTTAGAAACCTATATAGTGAAAACATTATTTGAATATTTCAACAAATTCCACTGAGCAAATTTTGAGAAAATATTTGAAAAGTTTTTCTTCTATATTAATGAAAGTAAAAAATGTCGGAGACTTGACTATAAATATATCGGTTAGAGAGAGTTTTGACTAATAAAATGTTTTGCGTGCTTATAGTCGTGTATATTTCGTACATAATACGAAAAATTCGGAAAACTCCACTGGGCCTATTTTGAGAATATATTTGAAATGTTTATCTACTATATTCAAAAAGTCAAATAATAGTGAAGATTTCACTATAAGTATAGCGTTTAGAGAGAGTCTTGAATTATACAATATTTGGTATCAATGGAGAAATGTATATTGAATTTATGCTGAGAATATTTGGAAAAAAACACTGAGCCAATTATGATACAGTTTTGGCAATCATTTACTCATCCATTAAAGGTCAAATTTTGTGAATAGCGGTGAGTGAGAATTTTGAATGATACTATATTTTCTTGTATATTAATAAAAGTCAAATTATGTTGAAGATTTGACTTTAACTATAGTAGTGAGAGGAAGCATCGAATGATACAATTTTTGCACGCTTAAAAACAGGTTTAGCGAGATTATTATTGAATATTTGATCAAATTTTACTGGATCAATTTAAAAAAGAAAAAGAAAAGTGTTTCTTGTATATTTATTTAAGTCAAAATGTTGAAAAATCGACTATAAAGAAATCGTTGAGAGTTTTAAATGATACAATCTTTTGCTTCTTTATAGACATGTATATAAGATATATAATCACAAAAAAACGGAAAAAATCCACTGAGCCACTTTTGAAGAAAGTTATGCTAACTTTATCTTCTGTATTAGTGAAAGTAAAATAATCATGAAGATTTGAGTTTTTCTATACTAATGGAAGGAAATGTATCGAATTAAACGATATTTTGCACGCTTTGAAACCTGTATAGTGAGAATATTATTTGAACATTTTAACAAATTCCACTGAGCAAATTTTGAGTAAATCTTTGAAAAGTTCTTCTTGTATAAATATATTATTAAATTTTTAAAAGTCAAACATGTTGAAAGTTTACTACAAATATATCGATGAGAGGGAGGTTTGAATGATACAATCTTCTGCGTGTTTATAGACATAATAATTGCGGTTATAATAAGAAAAAAAAACTGGAAAAAAACACTTAACCTATTTTGAGAAAATGTTTGCAAAGTGTGCGGCCGTAAAACGTCTCCCCGTACATCATCATAGGGCAGATTATATTTTTCTGGTTCTTTGGGATCATTGAGTTCATTTTAGTTATTTTGAAAATAGAGTTCCGCTGAAGCCGGTGCTACAGGGTGTGGCTGGTGTAGCACATTTCATTACTGGTCATGAATAGAGTCAATTAAACCGAGTCCACTATTTTCTGTTTTGATGATGCATTCCTTGCTTCCAAAGGATCGGATCTTACTTTTCAGAGCTTTTTTATCGTATATATTAGTAAAAACCAAATGGTACTGAATCTTTGACTTTAGCTAGACTAGTAAAAGGATCTAGAAAATTATACAATATTTTTGTTCGCTTAAAAACATGTATAGTTAGAAAATTATAGAAACATTTTAACAAATTCCACTGAGCAAATTTTGAGAAAATATTTGAAAAGATTTTCTTGTATATTAACTAAAGCCAGAAATGTTGCAGATTTGACTATAAATATATCGATGAGAGGGAGTTTGAATGATATAATATTTTGCATGTTTATAGACATATATATGGCGTACATCATACCAAAATAATTTGGAAATGTCCACTGACCCTATTTTGAGCAACTGTCTGAAAAGTTTATCTTCTTCATAAAAAAGTTCAGGTAAAAGTGAACATTTGACCAGGAGGAGAGCGGTTAGAGAGAAACTTGAATGATACAATCTTTTTCATTCTTAAGACATGTATATTGAGTTTACGATAAGAGAATTTGTAAAAGCATTCGCTGAGCAAAGGGGGTGCCTATAAGACCCTTTTTCTGCCCAAGAGCAAAATGTTTTATTTTCAGCTGATGATTAGCCTATAGTGTCTGCTATACTGAATCAATAGTGGTTAAGCTCCGTAAGCACGACGTTTGGAATAATGGGGTTATTAAAGTGGATGGGGTAAATCAGCATGAACCAGGGAAGTCATACTATAAGCTATATTAATCCTTCAAATTTAATGACATTCATAAATACCTTCCTTTATTAGTTGAAGTAATGTCTTTGGTGATATCCTTTCTCAAATTCTACCTTTCAAAGTAAAATCTTATGTCTGCAGAATTTCTTTTAGAGACACTCTCAATTTTCATTAATTTTGGTACTTTGAATTCAATATATTCTACCATATTTCTAGAACAAATAGATGACTTCTTACCAAACTAACTTGGTTTCACCGTTAGGAGAGTGCAAACTATTGATTAAATTTTGTTGACCTTGACCTTTGTTTCAAGGTCAGAGTAAGACTTATAATGTCAATTTAAGTCAAGTTTTGACCATTGTCTACACATTAGCTCCTGAACTGGTATGAAATTATGACCAAAGTGGCCTAAATTAATCATTATGAGTAGTTAGAGCACTGGTTGTGATCAAATGACAATGATATTATCTTCAAGGTCAAGGTTAGACTAGACAGAATTTAATCAAAGATCTCACACAGCTAGTAAGCAGAAATTTAACAAATATATATGTTTCTATTTGTAAATCAATGCTTAATATGTCCTTAATATAATGACCTTGACCTTGATCTGAAGGTCACCAATACATTCAGAAGTTCATTATTTCACAACAGACCATTCTATAACCTTTAAGTTTAACCCAATTCTGTTTCATTATGTTTGGCTAACACAGACCTTCAGACCAAGGTCAAGGTCATTCTGTGCATATTAAACAATGATTTTCAAATGAAAACACTCTGATTTGGTACATTTCTGCTGACTGATTGTGTGAAATCTATGATTAAACTCCGTTTAGTCTAGCCTTGACCTGACCTTGAAGATGACGTCATGGCCATTTAATCATGGTGTCATGGCCATTTAATCATAACTAATGCTCTAACTACTGATAGTGTTTAATTTAGGCCACTTTTTGGGCATAATTTCGTACTAATTCAGGAGCTAATGTGTAGGCAATGGTCAAAACTTGACTTAAAATTGACATTATAAGTCTTACTGTGACCTTGAAATAAAGGTCAAGGTCACCAAAATTTAATCAACAATTTGCACTCTCCCAACGGTGAAACCATGTTAGTTTGGTAAAAAGTCATCTATTTGTTCTAGAGATATGGTAGAATATATTGAATTCAAAGTACCAAAATTAATGAAAATTGACTGTGTCTCTAAAAGGAATTCTGGAGACATAAAATTTAACTTTGAAAAGTAGAATTTGAAAACGACGTCACCAAAGACATTACTTCAACTTGTAAAGGAAGGTATTTATGAATGCCATTAAATTTGAAGGAGAAATATAGCTTATAATATGACTCCCCTGGTTCATGCTGATTTACCAGCATGCAGATGTCGGCGGTAAGATATTTTCCCTTTAAATCGATATGATGAGATGATACGAATGTTTACGTACTACTTACCTTCCATTACCTTCTGTTACTTCTAGATGCGGAAAGATGTTGTTGATGCTACGGATGGCCCGTTCGTATATGTCCGGTTTTATTCGTACTGATCCGTATCGCATCTACGGATGGCCCATCCGCATCTGTCCGGTGTTACTCATAAACGTTCGTACCGCATCCGCAGAGTCTGTAACTGTCTGTATCGTATCCGTAGGATCCGCAGGATCCGATTTCAAATTTTGAAAATTTTCAAAATTCAGGCGCGGACGAGTAAACCGTATTGATCTGTAATAAAAGGTAGCAGAAGCATTCATCCGTATTCATCCACATATAATCCGTATCAAATCCGTATCTTATCCGTATCTAATCCGTATATAAACCTATCATTTCGCGGCCCACCCCAACTCGACGCGGTGAAGGAGCGGCAACGCCACGTGGCAACCCAGTCACGTGGCGGCTAAGATGTGTCGACAGTGTGGCCCTAACAAGGGTCGTTGTTCCTGAAAGAAGATACCAGAGTGATGTGTGTTTCCAGGAAGAATCTCCCTATGGCCGCGGCTATCAACGACTTCGACGAGGACGACGGCGGATGCTCGGCGCCCTGTTACTTCGGCTATGGATTCGTTCCGCTGAGGTGCATGGAGAACGTCGATACGAGAATTGAAATACAACAGCCCACCCCAAGTTGTGGACTGATACGTTTTCACGCAGATCGTTACCTTCAATTACGGTCAGTCACGGGTCTGGTTCGGAGTGTTTTTAAGGACTTTTACCTTCAGATACGTTTTTATACGGATAATTTTCACCCCGATACAGACAGATACGTTTTGGTGAGGATAATTGCGAATAGCTAATATGACTGGGGAATAAGTCCGTAACAATACGCAGAACGAGACCCATAACTAACCGTAACAATCCGCATGAAACCGTAACTGTCCACAATGTTTTGGTGGACCGCGGAACGATAGGTCGAGATACGGATTAAATACGGATTAGATATGGTTAAATGCGGATAAATGCCTTCAGTTACGGATCATTATGGTTAACTCTTCCGCGCTTGAATATTTAAACTTTTTAAAATTGGTGGCATATCCTGCGGACCTTACGGATACCATACGGATTCGATATGGAGAGACACCACACCCACAAATTGTGTGGATTTAAAGTCTGCAACTATCCGCCCAATCCGTAATCAGTGTCTGTGACTAATGCCCCAGTCACACACACACATTACGGTTAGGGCGGATAGTTGCGGATAAAATTCTCAGTTTATCCGCAGAATTTGTGGGCGTGGCCTATTCATATTTTAACGAATTTACGGATATAGTTACCAATAAATGCGGATGGATACAGATAGGTACGAACTACTAACCTACTGTTACCTTCTGTAACCTTTAGATGCGGATAAATACCTTCAGATACGGACTGTTGCGCATGCCTAGCGGATAGAAGAATAGAAAAGATCAACTGCGCCGTCTACATCTGTGTCTTCTCTTGCATGCTCCAGTCACACACACACATACGGATTCTGCAGATACTACGGATGGCCCGTCCGTATCTATCCGTGTTATCCGTAATGGATCCGTATCAGATCCGCAGAGTCCGTAACTGTCCGTATCATATCCGCAGAGTCAGCAGGATCCGCGTCGAAATTTTGAACAGTTTCAAAATTCGGGCGCGGATGAGTAAACCGTAATGGTGCGTTACTAAACGCATCTATCCGTATCTAGTAAACCGTAATGGTGCGTTACTAAACGTATCTATCCGTATCTAATCCGTGTCGCATACGTATCTATTCCGTATCTTATCCGTTATTGAACCTATCATTCCACAGTCCCACTCCAAGTTAATGACCGATACGGTTTCATGCGGATCGTTATCTTTAGTTACGGAAGTTACGCGTCTCGTTCGGTGTACTATAACGGACTGTTTCCTACAGTAACGTTTCAATACAAAAGGCTTGCGTTCCGATCCTGACAGATACCTACAGGGTGGATTGGAGACGCGCCTGTACGGCAGCAACACCAGTAGGTGTGTGTCTGGGCGGGGGGGGGGGGGAGGGGGGGGGGGGCGAAGAGACAGAGACTGTATTAGATTATTCTCAAGCATTGTACTACATTAATGAGGCCCTGTCGGTGCAATGGCAGTGACGTATGGTGCAGTTATGGTGCGATGGTATGCTTCTTATTCGTAACAGTTGGGCCATCTTTTCATGAACTTGCCAATGGCAAAAGTAGTGCCATCATTTCTTTAACTTATTTGACTTTTTTCAATTCGAATTAGTTGTCCAATATAGGACAAAGTAATTCTTTTATTAATTCCAATTAGTTGTCCAATATAGGACAAAGTTTAATGGTGAAATGAAGCAATAAATATCTTCTGGTCAGGCTTGAGTAGCCAAAACTTTGAAGATAACCCATGTTCCTTCTTTCGAATGTGTTCTGTGCTCTTGAATGAACTCTTTTAGATTTCTATTTCACTTCAATGCCACTGGTGTCGTGCCGTGCGGCGACCGTAAAACGTCTTCCCTTAGGTCATCTATAGTGCAGATTATACATATATTTTTTCTTTTGAGGTCAAGAAAATATTCTGAGAAATCATGTATGTTTTGGGAGACGCCAAGGAACAAAATGCTCAGAAAATCGTCAATCTATATTTTTCCTCATAAGAGTTATCTGACAATATTCGATAAGAGTTAATTTGAATGCATCTCATTACTGCACACGCGCAAGAATAGATTTTGTATTTAGTAGAAAAGTCCATAATGCAGGAATTTCGAAAAACACTTAAAATGTCCAATTTCTTGTACTCAGGCTTTACAGGCGAGGCTTAAATGCTTCAAATTCTCCGATTATCTCCCTTTGAATTAAAAAAAAAATAGCGAATTTCAAGGTATCATTATTACTTACCTGTCCGTCTGTTTTTCAAAGTATCTTCATAAACATTGTTGTTATGTCATTGTCTTCATTGCATAATGACAAAATTGGAAGAATCATTTTGCGCCCGCTAGCCGTTACAATTTCAAATTTGTATGGAAATCCCACTAAAAGTGACATTTAGACAGTCATTGAAGGAATCACAGTACCTCGATTTGCGGATCAAATTTTCGCACTAGAAGGGGTCAAATTTTAATTTCTTTGGTATGCAGCCTTGCCTAAGTCCTGTTGTTGTGTATGGAGCACAGAATCTTGGAAAGCATTATTCACAAACCCGTACAAATGACGTTAAACTTGAGCAATATTTATGATGTAACTCTGTAAAATTGAAAATTTACCAAATTTACCCCTTTCATATTCAAACGACCACTATAGCATGTGTAATCTTAAGAAACCAAAACGAATAAATCTGTTCAATAGAAAAATGGATACTGTTCTGACGTCAGCATGGACGAAATGTCCATAACTTTCGCAGTTGCCATGGCAACACAAAGAGTTTCATGTATAGGAACTATTATGACTGAGTATATATATCGTATATATATGTTTATTTTATAATTGGCTCAGTGAAATTCCTTAAAATGTTCATATAATATGCTCCCTATATGTGTCTTTACGCATGCAAAATATTGTATAATCCAAACTCCATCTCACTTATAAAGTTACGGTGAAATCGTCAACATTGTTTCTCGTAAATTAATATGGAAGAAAATTTCATTTTTTTTTTATAAAAATTGGCTCAGTGAAATTCATTAAAATGTTAATATCATAAGTTCCGTATATGTGTCTTTATGCATGCAAAAGATTGTATCATTCAAAACTCCCCCTCATGCCCCACTCACACACACACATTACGGATAGGGCGGATAGTTGCGGACTTTAAATCCACACAATTTGTGGGCGTGGTGTCTCTCCATATCGAATCCGAATCGTATTCGTATGGTATCCGCAAGGTCCGAAGGATATACCACCACATTTTGAAAAGTTTGAATACTCAGGCGCGGACGAGTTAACCATAATGATCCGTAACTGAAGGCATTTATCCGCATTTATCCGCATCTAATCCGTATCTCGACCTATCGTTCCGGTCCACCCAAAATTTGTGGACAAATACGGTTTCATGCGGATTGTTACGGTTAGTTACGGGTCTCGTTCTGCGTATTGTTACGGATTAATGCCCCAGTCAGATTAGCTGTTTGCAATTATCCTCACCAATACGTATCTATCAGTATTGAAGTGTAAGTTATCCGTATAGAAACGTATCTGAAGGTAAAAGTCCATAAAAAAACTCCGAACGAGACCCGCAACTAACCGTAATTGAAGGTAACAATCTGCGCGAAACCGTATCAGTCCACAACTTGGGGTTGGGCTGCGGAATGATAGGTTTATATACGGATTAAATACGGATAAAATAAGGATTAGATACGGATTATATATGGATAAATGCGGTTGAATGCCTTCAATTACCTTTTGTTACGGATCAACACGGTTAACTCGTCCGCGCTTGAATTTTGAAAATTTTAAAAATTTGAAATCGGATCCTGCGGGCCTGACGGATATGATACGGACAGTTACAGACTCTGCCGATGCGATACGGACTTTTACGAATAACACTTTTACGAGAAAACTTTTAATATTTTTTTTCAAAATTTGCTGAGTGAAATTCCTTAAAATGATCATATCATATGCTCCATATATATATGTCTTTATACTTGCAAAAGATTGTATCATTCAAAACTCCCTCTCACTTATAAAGTTACGGTGAAATCGTCAACATTGTTTGACTTAAATTAGTATGGATGAAAATTACATATTTTTTTTTCTCAAAATTGGCTCAGTGAAATTCCTTAAAACATTCATATCATATGCTCCATATATATGTCTTTATGCTGGCAAAAGATTGTATTATTCAAAACTCCTTCTCACTTATAAAGTTACGGTGAAATCGTCAACATTGTTTGACTTAAATTAGTATGGATGAAAATTACATATTTTTTTTCTTCTCAAAATTGGCTCAGTGAAATTCCTTAAAATGTTCATATCGTATGCTCCATATATATGTCTTTATGCATGCAAAAGATTGTATCATTCAAAACTCCTTCTCACTTATAATTTTAGGGTGAAATCGTCAACACACGTTGATTTCATTTCATATGGAAGAAAACATTTAATTTTTTTTTCAAAATTGGCTCAGTGAAATTCCTTAAAATGTTCATGTCATATGCTCCATATATATGTCTTTATGCTTGCAAAAGATTGTATCATTCAAAACTCCCTCTCACTTATAAAGTTACGGTGAAATCGTCAACATTGTTTGACTTAAATTAGTATGGATGAAATTTCATATTTTTTTGTCTCAAAATTAGCTAAGTGAAATTCCATAAAGATTCAAATCATATGCTCCATATATATGTCTTTATGCCTGCAAAAGATTGTATCATTCAAAACTCCTTCTCACTTATAAAGTTACGGTGAAATCGTCAACATTGTTTGACTTAAATTAGTTTGAATGAAAATTACATATTTATCTTCTCAAAATTGGCTCAGTGAAATTCCTCAAAATGTGCATATCATATGCTCCTTATATGTGTCTTTATACATGCAAAAGATTGTCTATTCAAAACTCCCTCTCACTTATAAATTTAGGATGAAATCGTCAACATTCGTTCATTTCATTTCCTATGGAAGAAAACTTTTAATATTTTTTTTCAAAATTGGCTCAGTGAAATTCCTTAAAATGTTCATATTATATGCTCCATATATGTGTCTTTATGCATGCAAAAGATTGTATCATCCAAAACTCCCTCTCACATATTAAGTTACGGTGACATCGTCAACATTGTTTGACGTAAATTAATATGGAAGAAAATTTCATATTTTTTTTCTCAAAATTGGCTCAGTGAAATTCCTTAAAAAATTCATATCATATGCTTCATATATATGTCTTTATGCATGCAAAAGATTGTATTATTCAAAACTCCTTCTCACTTATAAAGTTACGGTGAAATCGTCAACATTGTTTGGCTTAAATTAGTATGGATGAAAATTACATATTTTCTTCTCAAAATTGGCTCAGTGAAATTCCTCAAAATGTTCAAATCATATGCTCCATATATGTGTCTTTATACATGCGAAAGATTGTATCATTCAAAACTCCCTCTCATATATAAAGTTACGGTGACATCGTCAACATTGTTTGACGTAAATTAATATGGAAGAAAATTTCATATTTTTTTTTCTCAAAATTGGCTCAGTGAAATTCCTTAAAATGTTCATATCGTATGCTCCATATACACGTCTTAATGCATGCAAAAGATTGTATCATTCAAAACTCCCTCTCATATATAAAGTTACGGTGAAATCGTCAACATTGTTTGACGTAAATTAATATTGAAGAAAATTTCATATTTTTTTCTCAAAATTGGCTCAGTGAAATTCCTTAGAAAATTCATATCATATGCTCCATATATATGTCTTTATGCTGGCAAAAGATTGTATTATTCAAAACTCCCTCTCACTTATAAAGTTACGATGACATCGTCCACATTGTTTGACGTAAATTGATATGGAAGAAAATTTCATATTTTTTTCCTCAAAATTGGCTCAGTGAAATTCCTTAAAATGTTCATATCGTATGCTCCATATATACGTCTTTATGCATGCAAAAGATTGTATCATTCAAAACTCCCTCTCATATATAAAGTTACGGTGAAATCGTCAACATTGTTTGACGTAAATTAATATTGAAGAAAATTTCAAATTTTTTTTTCTCAAAATTGGCTAAGTGAAATTCCTTAAAAAATTCATATCATATGCTCCATATATATGTCTTTATGCTTGCAAAAGATTGTATTATTCAAAACTCCTTTCACTTATATAAATACGGTGAAATTGTCAACATTGTTTGACTTAAATTACTATGGATGAAAATTACATATTTTTTTTCTCAAAATTGACTCAGTGAAATTCCTCAAAATGTTCAAATCATATGCTCCTTATATGTGTCTTTATACATGCGAAAGATTGTATCATTCAAAACTCCCTCTCACTTAAAAATTGAGGATGAAATCGGCAACATTCGTTCATTTCATTTCCTATGGAAGAAAAATTTTAATATTTTTTTTCAAAATTGGCTCAGTGAAATTCCTTAAAATGTTCATATTATATGCACCATATATGTGTATTTATGCATGCAAAAGATTGTATCATTCAAAACTCCCTCTAGTGTAAACAATATTTTATTCAAAATACTGAACAAATACAAACAATACAATCTCACAAGAATATAACTCAATACAGTAGCTTGAAAGGGATTCAGAAGAAAGTCTTACGACTTATATGATCTGTATCCCCCTCTCACTTATAAAGTTACGGTGACATCGTCAACATTGTTTGACGTAAATATATATTGAAGAAAATTTCATATTTTTTTTCTCAAAATTCGCCCAGTGAAATTCCTTAAAATGTTCATATCGTATGCTCCATATATACGTCCTAAAGCATGCAAAAGATATCATATCGTATGCTCCATATATACGTCCTAAAGCATGCAAAAGATTGTATCATTCAAAACTCCCTCTCATATATAAAGTTACGGTGACATCGTCAACATTGTTTGACGTAAATTAATATAGAAGAAAATTTCATACTTTTTTCTCAAAATTGGCTGAGTGGAATTCCTTAAAATGTTCATATCGTATGCTCCTTATATACGTCTTAATGCATGCAAAAGATTGTATCATTCAAAACTCCCTGTCATATATAAATTTACGGTGAAATCGTCAACATTGTTTGACGTAAATTAATATTGAAGAAAATTTCATATTTTTTTTTCTCAAAATTGGCTAAGTGAAATTCCTTAAAAAATTCATATCATATGCTCCATATATATGTCTTTATGCTGGCAAAAGATTGTATTATTCAAAACTCCTTCTCACTTATAAAGTTACGGTGAAATCGTCAACATTGTTTGACTTAAATTAGTATGGATGAAAATAACATATTTTTTTTTCTCAAAATTGGCTCAGTGAAATTCCTTAAAATGTTCATATCGTATGCTCCATATAAATGTCTTTATGCATGCAAAAGATTGTATCATTCAAAACTACTTCTCACTTATAATTTTAGGGTGAAATCGTCAACATTCGTTGATTTCATTTCATATGGAAGAAAACATTTAAATTTTTTTTTCAAAATTGGCTCAGTGAAATTCCTTAAAATGTTCATATCATATGCTCCGTATATATGTCTTTATGCTTGCAAAAGATTGTACCATTCAAAACTCCCTCTCAGTTATAAAGTTACGGTGAAATCGTCAACATTGGTTGACTTAAATTAGTATGGATGAAAATTTCATATTTTTTTCTCAAAATTGGCTCAGTGAAATTCCTTAAAAAATTCAATCATATGCTTCATATATATGTCTTTATGCATGCAAAAGATTGTATCATTCAAAACTCCTTCTCACTTATAAAGTTACGGTGAAATCGTCAACATTGTTTGACTTAAATTAGTATGGATAAAAATTACATTTTTTTTTTCTCAAAATTGGCCCAGTGAAATTCCTCAAAATGTGCAGATCATATGCTCCATATATGTGTCTTTATACATGCGAAAGTTTGTATCATTCAAAACTCCCTCTAACTTATAAATTTAGGATGAAATCGTCAACATTCGTTCATTTCATTTCCTATGGAAGAAAACTTGTAATACCATTCAAAACTCCCTCTCAGTTATAAAGTTACGGTGAAATCGTCAACATTGGTTTGACTTAAATTAGTATGGATGAAAATTACATATTTTTTTTCTCAAAATTGGCTAGGTGAAATTCCTCAAAATGTTCATATCATATGCTCCTTAAATGTGTCTTTATACATGCGAAAGATTGTATCATTCAAAACTCCCTCTCACTTATAAATTTAGGATGAAATCGTCAACATTCGTTCATTTCATTTCCTATGGAAGAAAACTTTTAATATTTTTTTCAAAATTGGCTCAGTGAAATTCCTTAAAATGTTCATACTATATGCTCCATATATACGTCTTATTGCATGCAAAAGATTGTATCATTCAAAACTCCCTCTCATATATAAAGTTACGGTGAAATCGTCAACATTGTTTGACGTAAATTAATATTGAAGAAAATTTCATATTTTTTTTCTCAAAATTGGCTCAGTGAAATTCCTTTGAAAATTCATATCATATGCTCCATATATATGTCTTAATGCTGGCAAAAGATTGTATTATTCAAAACTCCTTCTCACTTATAAAGTTACGGTGAAATCGTCAACATTGTTTGACTTAAATTAGTATGGATGAAAATTACATTTTTTTTCTCAAAATTGGCTCAGTGAAATTCCTTAAAATGTTCATATCGTATGCTCCATATATACGTCTTAATGCATGCAAAAGATTGTATCATTCAAAACTCCCTCTCATATATAAAGTTACGGTGAAATCGTCAACATTGTTTGACGTAAATTAATATTGAAGAAAATTTCATATTTTTTTTCTCAAAATTGGCTCAGTGAAATTCCTTAGAAAATTCATATCATATGCTCCATATATATGTCTTAATGCTGGCAAAAGATTGTATTATTCAAAACTCCTTCTCACTTATAAAGTTACGGTGAAATCGTCAACATTGTTTGACTTTAATTAGTATGAATGAAAATTACATTTTATTTTCTCAAAATTGGCTCAGTGAAATTCCTTAAAATGTTCATATCGTATGCTCCATATAAATGTCTTAATGCATGCAAAAGCTTGTATCATTCAAAACTACCTACCACTTATAATTTTAGGGTAAAATCGTCAACATTCGTTGATTTCATTTCATATGGAAGAAAACATTTAAATTTTATTTTTCAAGATTTGGCTCAGTGAAATTCCTTAAAATGTTCATATCGTATGCTCCATATATACGTCTTAATGCATGCAAAAGATTGTATCATTCAAAACTCCCTCTCATATATAAAGTTACGGTGAAATCGTCAACATTGTTTGACGTAAATTAATATTGAAGAAAATTTCATATTTCTTTTTCTCAAAATTGGCTCAGTGAAATTCCTTAAAAAAATTCATATCATATGCTCCATATATATGTCTTTATGCTTGCAAAAGATTGTATCATTCAAAACTCCCTCTCACTTATAAAGTTACGGTGACATCGTCAACATTCGTTCATTTCATTTCCTATGGAAGAAAACTTTTAATTTTTTTTTTTCAAAATTGGCTCAGTGAAATTCCTTAAAATGTTCATATAATATGCTCAATATATGTGTCTTTATGCATGCAAAAAATTGTATCATTCAAAACTACCTCTCACTTATAAGGTTACGGTGACATCGTCAACATTGTTTGACTTAAATTAATATAAAAGAAAATTTCATATTTTTTTCTCAAAATTGGTTCAGTGAAATTTCTTAATATATTCATATCGTATGCTCCATATAAATGTTTTTATGCATGCAAAAGATTGAATCATTCAAAACTCCCTCTCATATATAAAGGTACGGTGAAATCGTCAACATTGGTTGACGTAAATTAATATTGAAGAAAATTTCATATTTTTTTTTTCTCAAAATTGGCTCAGTGAAATTCCTTAAAAAATTCATATCATATGCTCCATATATACGTCTTTATGCTTGCAAAAGATTGTATCATTCAAAACTCCTTCTCACTTATAAAGTTACGGTGAAATCGTCAATATTGTTTGACTTAAATTAGTATAGATGAAAAGTACATAATTTTTTTTCTCAAAATTGGCTCAGTGAAATTCCTCAAAATGTTCATATCATATGCTCCATATAGTTGTCTTTTTGCATGCAAAGGATGGTATGATTTAAAAATCCCTCTCACTTATAAAGTTAGGGTGAAATCGTCAACATTATTTCACTTCATTTCATATGGAAGGAAACTTTTAATATTTTTTTTTTTTTCAAAATTGGCTCAGTGAAATTACTTCAAATGTTCATATAATATCCTCCATATTGAGCCGCGACACGACAAAACCAACAATGTGGTCATGCGCACTGCGCAGACTCAGATCAGTCTAGGTTTCCGCCAAGTTTGACCAGACCTTTCGTTAAGTGCTCAAAGGGTAGCTAAGGGTCTAAGTTACCTTCATGCGGACAGCGAAGACTCTGATCAGACTGGGCGGATGCCCAGGCTGATCTGAGTCTGCGCTGAGCGCACAACCACATTGTTGGTTTTCTCGTGTCGCGGCTCATATGTGTCTTTGTGCATACAAAAAATTGTATCTACTAGCTACTGCTAATTGGATCTGCATAAATACAAACAAAACCGGACGGACGGACGGTTACACAGATACATACCAAGACGGACACAGCAGTATTTCCATAAAGTGCACGGGTACTGTTCCATGTTTTTCGCCACCATTTTTTCAAAGGAAGACAACTTCCATTACTTCCTGTTTGCTTCTCAGGACCACGAAAATCCTTCCAAAAGGTAACAACGATACATCCTATACGTTTTGCTGCTGATTTTATATACTTGCATGTATATGCAAACAAAATCAGACGGACAGACAGACATACACATACGGACAGATAAAAGATCGCATCGATGTACAACAACGACAGCCTGTTATAGTATTATAGTAATTGCACCAATATGTTCCTCCAAATGCCTTAGTCAACTTACACACCTGCTTTGCTATCACTGTAAAGACAAAAGACTAAAAGGACAGGATACCTCCAGGACAGGCAGACGCAAGGACGGACAAAATAATGAAGGAACGCATGGACAGGCACAACAAAACAAAAGTATAATCTCCATGAAGTTTTTGGGGCGATGCTTGATAGAATTTGAAGTGAACAGATATACCCTTTTCATATGCGAAAGCAAATACATGCGAACAGACAGATGGACAAACAACCTGACTGAGTAGAGATGTACTCAGACAGACAACTACAGACTAGAGAAAAGATTAATATTCCAAGAGTATTTAATGTCGCAACGTAAAAGTACCGATATCTATATGGGTTATTAGAATCGGGAATAGGGAATAAGTAACCAACTTGACGCTCGTGCTTTTACAAGCATATGGTGCGTGTAGGCAAAATAACTCGACGAAATGTGTTTTGCTTATGTTTAATATGTATGTGATGGCACACATAAAATAATATTCTTTTACATATTTTAGGTCTAAGTAGTGGCATACCATTTGTGTTCAAGTCTTTGGGGTTACCATTGACTTAGCATAGCCATGGCAACATATATCACGTCTATAACTGGATTTGGTCTGAATTCACTGGTGTTCTGTATTATACTTATACATCTGAGGTATGTTCTGGGGAACAAAATCATTAATTTTGGTATTCTTTACACGTTAAGAACCTAATTATTGCGTAATGTCATTATGCCCGGTTTTCACAGAAAACGGCTCATACATATTCTTGGAATATTCTCGTTTCAACGCCAAGGCAAACAACGTCTTATAAACGTCGATACAAAGTTATAACATTGCATTTACGTCGATATGACTTTATCTGAGCGCAGTTTGCCTCGTGGTCATATTCAAATAGTCAAACTAATTAAAAAAGTAATTCAAATGCAGCATGTCTTTTTTCGACAAGTATATTTTTTAAAGCATGAAGAAGAAGACAGGCCAAGTATCAGCCAAGGTGTGGTATTACAATATTGGCTTGGGAGACCGAGACTGGGTTAGTGAACAGAGGTGGGAGATCAGAACATTGCAGAGAATAAGAAAGGACCTTAAACATGAAAATGTAAGTAAAATGATATAATATTTTCTTCCCCAGGGAACTTTTCAAACAGGCTAACACATCATGTCAGCTTATGATCGAGTCTTAAATCAATCACAAATCAGACGTGCTAAGAAAAACACCGTCTGATCGGTACATAAGCAGGCTGATCTGCTGATAGGTTTTTGTCCGGAAAACAGTTTGATCTCAGACCGAGAATTTTCAGTTTGCATATACTTTGACAAATGCTCTTTCCAAGCAGACGGCCGCGAAGTCATTTTCAATAACGCACTAAAAGGCAAAGACCAATAGAAAGCCGCAAATGATAATAATGATAATAATAATAAAAATAATGAACACAGCGGAAACACCGCCGTGCAACGGTCAGCAATACATTATTAGCGGGGTTAGGGGGGGGAGGATGGGGGAGAAAGAACTAACATTTATTGGATAAAGTTATAGCTTGATTATCTTCAGTAAAGCCGCTCATACATAACTTAATTGAATAGGAACTGGCAGGTGATTGCAAGAATGTGATACATATACTTGTGAATAACCACTGAAAAAATACTAACTTCGAAACCCCATAATTCGCAAAAAATTAAAAGTTTGACTTTCGATTTTACATGAATATTTACATTCTCAGTGCATTTATTGAAAAGCCCTGTTATAAACCATTATACTAGAACGTAATGTAGTTTATACTTCAGTAACTACATCAGTTCATGCGACGTTACATGAGTTAAGTGACGTCAAAATAAACTATTGTTCTCTCCAATTTGATTGGACGTAAAATTTGATTGAACATCGGAAAAATGAAGTTCATTTCTTAAATAAACAAAGATAATGTCTATGTTCGTAAACCTGTCATATTGCCAGGTCTTTTGACCTTCAGTAATGCCCATGCATCTTTTCATGTAACGTATGTGCAAAGTTTCAAATCCATGATAAGAAACTGTGAAAGGTGTAGACTGCACAAACTTGCTACGCTACATAGAGAATACCATGTTAGTGTCTTTTGAAATCAAGTTTATCAGGCGAGACCAGAAACAGCGTAGGAATGGCGAGGCTTGCCGAGCCAGTCCGACGTGTTTCTGGTCGAGCCTGATAAACTTGATATCAAAAGACAATTTCATGGTTTTCTATTTATCATGCATCATTAGGAGGCTTTAAGGTTTAAAGAGACTCAAACTAATGGAAAGCAAACGCAGTTTTGTTCGAACTTGCTGACGTCGCGAATGCGTTATGACGTTAGTCGGTGACGTCATTGAACCAATCGAAAGCTGTTACATGTATCACAGCCAAAGCCAGTATACAGCCAATCGTCTTCAGAGATCGCTTCTAAAGGCATGACCTGATAACAATCGCGCAAAGGCAGTTCTACTGTGACATGAGATCACATCATGTTATCATACCTCGCGCATGATAAATTAATACAATGTGATTATACCGAAATTTTTTGAGTAAGAGCTGCTGTTATTTTGCTTGTACATTTGAGCGGGAGTTTCAAATTAATTAGTCAAAACTTGTGAGAGGAGATGATTAAACAAACTTTCTATCTAATGTTAGCGACTAAGTCCTAAAAATGGCCAAGTTCAAACTTAGTAATTTTGACAATGATACATAAATGATCTTTAAACTCTTCATGCCAATCTGCAATAAGTCTGCAAGAGATATGCAAAGTTTCCGAATGCCCGATAACCTATGGGAGGAGTTGATTATACGAATTTCTTACCTTAAACTGCGACGGACAGGCGAACAGGGTAAAACATAATTGCCCCTGATAATAACCCCTGACTATTGTCATGAGGGTATTGAAAGGGCATAACTGCGTTTGAGTTATGCTTGAACTAGCAAAAGTGAGTGCTTCGTAAATAAACCTTTGGGTACATGTACCTGCTGGGACCAAATTCTTTCTTTTATGAGTAGACCCCCTTTCGAAAGTACTTCGTCCTCCAAGGTGGCCAACAGGAAGTCAGAAAAGTTGTCTTCCGTTTGAAAAAAAATGCAGGAAAACATGGAGGTCTACTTTTATATTTTAACATTTGTTTTATTTCAGACCACCATTGATATTCTAAAAATAGACATTGACGGTGATGAGTGGAAGGCGATACCGCAGATGGTAAAATCTGGAACGCTTGCGGATGTAAAACAAATTGCTATAGAGACTCATTTCTCAAGAAAAAGCAGTAAACCTGGTCAACCTTTTTGGGGCAATATTCCCTCCAACAGGCAGTTAGCTTGTCTTCGCATGTTGTTTGAAGCAGGATTTAGAATATTTATGAGAGAAAGAAACTTATATGGTTTGCAAAAATGGCCGCAATTTAAAAACATGCTTACTAATGTGTATGAAATATCTCTTCTCAATCAACAACACTATATAAGCGGACAATTTTAGAATTCTTATATTTTTCTTGTGGGGTACCTTATGATTGCAGTAACTACTTAGGGTGCCTGGTGTGGAATCATCCCAGTGGGCACATGACGTCAAAACGGACGTCGCACTGACGTCGATGGGACGTCATTACGTCGCATCGCCGTCCGTACGACATCATTTCAACGTCATGTGCTTGCTGGGATCTACATGTGCAAAAAATGAATAACATTTTTATTTCGAAACCAGTTAGTTCATTCGCTGACGCAGTATGTTTTCATGTATTTACCATATTTTGTCACGTCAGCAAGTCTTGACAACCATAACAAGACGGATGGTTTGCGATTTTTGAACAGCTAAATGCAACGCATGGATTACTTCCCTTGTAAATCTTTGATTTGCGATTTGTGAACAGCTTAATAAAATGCATTGATAATTTCCCTTGTCAATCTTATACATTAACAGGGCGATTTATTCCGTACAATTTCTCGTTCCTTTCCGTTCCGCAAAATATCAAAAGCCGTCCTTTTTTAACAGTATTTCAGTTATATCAGGACAATGGGAGGGTAATAATGAAAGGTTGTGTGCAACGAAACCCCGTCTACGGTTGAAAAGATTGCCGCCTCCAGCGGTAATCAAACCCGGGTCCGCTAGATGATCAGTAACCAAGTGCTTAATCTACTGAGCTATCAGGGCACTTACAGCAATCGCTCTGAGCAAACCAGCCATAGGGTCAAGTGAGGTTAACTCGAACAGCAGGTTAATTCGGACAGTGACCTTGTTTCCTTTATATGTCAGTTGTTTGGAATCAAAACAAAAATACCTAGGCAGGCAAACGTTGACTTGCTGTGGCGGTAAAGTTATAGATTTTTTTCTCATACCACGGAAAAGTTCAATTTTTGGCTACGTTATGTAAAATTTTCAAGAAAGGACGGGTCTCCATATGGCCCGTTTCATGGCTAGAATAGATTTCCTTCAAACTTTTCTAGTTATAAGAACTATGTAATGGCTCTTGATTGACGAAATATTAGATTGCACAGAAATCAGTTAAGCATGATATGCATGATATAAGTGGGTGGGGTAATTTCACATGATTCTTACCTCTATCTCTAAAGTGCTGTATCATTTTACAGGAAACTGTAGCCAAATATTAATTGTTATAGAATGGTACAGATACATATATACCAGTAAGTAGTGGCAGAAGTTTTCCGGAAGTGCTCCTTAATGATGTTGTATACTCACTTATAAGTCCTACCTAAATTTTGGCCATTTTTAGTCTCCAACTTTACGAAAAACCACAATTTTTGTTCATTTTAAGAGCAATTAACAATAAATCTCATAATCATAAAGTGGATATAATGGACACTATAAAGTCATGAGGGATCATTTATACACTTAGTTCTTTTAGAGTTATCTGACCTTGAATATGGAAAAAGTTATATTTTTTTTCAAGATAAAAGTTTCTAGAAGGCCCACTCCATGACAAGAATAGATTTCCACCAAACTTTGTGCATTTTTTGTGTTGACAGTTATTGATTGATATAATAAACTGACCAGTAACCAGTTACCTGCAGTAAGTAAGCTACAGATGGGTGGGGTAATTTCACATGATTTGTTGCCCATATTTCAAAGATGTTATACTTTTTATCAGAAATTGTAGCCAATTATCAATTATTTTGTAATGGTACAGATACAGATGTACATGTACCATATAATAGATGCAGAAGGTTTAAGCTCTCCTGAGCCTGGGGTTCAAGCGGAGCTTATAGGACGGTAGTCTTCCATATTTGATATGGACATGCGGCAAATTTCACCTCATATAAATTCTAGAGGTCAAGTTTACTTAATGACCTTTACAAAAGGTCACTTGTATGTCGTCTGTCAACATTTTCAAACGACTTCTCTTTTTCTACTGGACCAATTTTATATTAGTTTCATAAGCAGGCTAAGAGGGAAAGAAAGTTTATACATTTGGTCTAGATCATTTGACCAAGACGACCGCCATGCCCATATGATAAAAAAATCTTCTTCTCCAGAACCACTAAGGCGATTGCCTTGAAACTTGGTATGTAGCATTTGGGACTCTAGTTCACATAAACGATGACCCTGGGTTGACCCTGACTTATTTTATGCCAAAGTCAAATTTTGTCCCTTAGCCTTTTGAATATGAAAAGCTGAAAATGTTCATTTTTGAGGTTGCTATTGTGCTCTGTGATATGGAAATGCAGCAAATTCACCTTATTTGAATTTTAGAGGTCAATGTCAGTCAGCATTTCTTGTTCAAGAGCCTAAGGGACCAAATTTGACTTTAGCATAAAATAGGCCAAGGCCTGCGCAGCGTTATTGTTTATATACACTTTGTAGTTCTTGAGTTCCTAATGCTATATACCCTGTTTGAAGGTAATATTAGCCCAGTGATTCTGGAGAAGAAGAATTTTTAGTGTTTTCATCATACATGGGCATGGCAGCAATATTTGTTATGTGACTATTCAAATGTCCCTTATGCTTTTGAACAGGAAATGCTAAGTATTTTCACTATATATGGACATGGCGGCCATCTTGGCCACGTGACCTAGACCAAATGTATAAACTTTCTTTCCCTCTTTTCCAGAAGGCTGCATATAAAATATATACGAAATTGGCCTAGTAGTTTTAGAGAAGTTGTTTGAAAATGTTGACAGACAACAGACGAGTGACCTTTTGCCATGGGCATTAATTGACCTCGGCCGTTAGGATTCAAATAGGGTGAATTTGCTGCATATCATATCACGGAGCACAACAGCATCCTGAAACTGCACTTTTTCAGCTTTTCATCTTCAAAAGTCTAAGAGACCAAATTTGGCCTTGGTATAAAATAGGTCAGGGTCAACCCAGGGTCATCATTTTATAAACTTTGCAGTACTAGAGTCCCAAATGCTACATACAAAGTTTACAAGGCATTCGCCCCGTGGTTCTGGAAAAGAAGATTTTTTAAAGTTTTTTAACATGTATGGGCATGACGGCCATTTTGGTCATATAATGTAGTCCAAATATGTAAACTTTCTTTCCCCCATATGCCTGAAAGCTGCATATGAAATCTAAATAAAATTGGCTCAATAGTTAGAGGAGAAGTTGTTTGAAAATGTTGATGACGATCGGGCGAACGGATGTACAGACGGTTGATGAACGCCGAAGATTACTGTCCTATAAGCTCCCCTGGAGCCTCTGGCTCAGGGAGCTTAAACCCTCTGCATCTATTATTTGGTATATGTACATTATGTATCTGTACCATTACATTATAACTGAATATAGCTACAATTTCTGATAAAAACGTAAAACATCTCAGAAGTATAGCCCGTTCGAAAATTCTGACATGATTACAGCAGGAGTCCTGCTGGACATTGACAGGAATTTCATTTTCAGGCTGAATGATAACAGTATGTGGAAAATGATAAAAAAAATCCACTCAAGATTCCAGCAGGAAAATTTGAGAAATTCATGCCAGGAATCCTAGCAGGAAAACAGAGCTGAACATTTTGCAAAATTGAATCTAGCATAAAGATTTTGGCGGTACACTTCAACTACACAGTGAATCATAAGTGATAAATTCAACTTGAAGACTGGCCATGCTGTTTGTTTGCACTAAACATATTAAAAGGTTTTCTGTGTTAATTGAATGATGAATTAATAACAGCTAGTATGAAGAGAATGTAAGTTTAATTATTTTTTGTATCATTAATGCATACATTTCTAAAGGCAGATTTAAGTTTAGGAGTAAAATATTCAATTTTTACACAGTTTCATGTACCCCACCCACATCCCTGGACATAAAAATGAAAATTAGTTCAATATATGTGTGGTGGTAACAGAATTACTTTCTGTCATAAAATTGTGTTAAAGAGCAATGGCAGTACTGATCAATGTCTATAATATACTCGGTCACAAAAGTAACGATACCAACTCTCGGCCGTATTTTCAAGGAACCAAGTGCATATTGGAATTAATTGAGGCTCATGTATGTTTGGGGAGACCACCTGTTCTCAGAGTAGGCGCGCAATAAATTTATAAAAACGTGAAAGGGAAATGCAAATTTTCTTTATTTCATGCATCATAATATATCTTAGGAATCATATGTCAAAATATCTGCATTCAGAGTGGATTCTGTAATTAGCTTCCAGCCTCTCTAAAGGCCAGGCGGTACACTAAAGTAGTAACTATTAGGTGCTACCCCTTCGTTAGTAAAACTGCAAATAATGTAAATGAGATACTGTTAAAAGTAATGTTTGTTGAAACATTTTAGCACATTAAAATGTTGTGCAAAGTAAAACAGTAGATACTACTAAACTATCAAATTCCAAACGATTAGAATGTTAAAAAGTACATGTACCAATGTCTCAGTTGACTCTAAACAGGCGCAAAGCATTGACTTCTTTTTCGTCAGAGCAAAACGAAAGAGGCTCTTGTGAATATTTTCATATCAACGGGTTGCAGTACCAATGCGTGTGAAATTATCAAGGAAAGAAATAAGATAATAGAAAAAAGTAACAGCTGTAGAATAAATTTACTTGAGTAACGTAGCTTACATTATAAGTAAGTATAACAGGCAAATAAAATATATAACAATCTAAACATCAATAACATTAAAAATGTATTCTTTTCTTACTGAAAATAATATAACTTGTTATTAACAATTTTCAAAACTGCGTAACCAATTTCATTAACTCAAAAACATAAAATTATATCACAGAAAGGGAACTAGTACTGATTCGTATATTGATACAAGCATATGTATCAGTGTCGCTGTCAACAGCGTTAGCCTTTTTGCAAAAGTTACATATACTCTTTTTTAGTGATTTTGTATAAATTTTTTTTCTATCATTGTTTCAAACAATTTAAATACTTTATATACTACAAGACTACAGTGAATTTGTAGGGTACGCTATCAAATTAAATGAACACGCCTGCTGTAATTTTCAGGTGATCCCACCCACTATTCTTTGTAGTGGCGTTAGACCTTTAATTCATATGCATAGGTTACCATAGTTTATACTAAGTGTAGAAGGAATTGTAGACCAATTTGATATCTGTCCATAATATATTGGTAACCGTACTTACACATTAAATGACTAGGCAATAAAGAAGGTCATATGAAACACGGAATTAAATGATTCGAGAATAATTATATGTTTGAGAAAATTTGAAGTTTCTGTTGAAAGGATTTTATTTTTCAGTGCCATTGAAAATTGTCAGAACATTGCCATGCCCAGATACCAATGACGTCTTAGATATTTTACCACAGCGCCTATGGAATAACTCAGTGTTGTGCGTCTGCTAGGATACTGGTGTTTTCTCGAAGCGCTGAGCTGGCATACTTGAATTTTGGCAGAGCGCTCAGTATAATGCATTTGCTAGGATACTTGTAGTTTCGAAGAGCACTCAGTAAAGTGCCTCTGCTAGGATACTTGTATTTCCGAAGAGTATTTCCGAAGAGCGCGCAGAATGACGTTTAGAGGAGATCAGTATGAACTTTCAGTTGCTATAGTAACAGGTCTATGACGTCACTGGTATCGGAGCATGGCAAACAGTGTTTGCCATGCTCCGTCAACTGTTTGCTATGAGAGATAGAGGGGAATATTGTCACGCCGACACAGAGGCCGACACCAACATGATCCGCACTGCAACAATACTTCCCGGTCCCCGCCCCCTCCCCCACCGCTGAGAAAGCAGTTGGTAAGCTATGTAACCATGAATAACTAGTGCCTTACTTTGTTTTGGCGTTGTCTACTTTAATTCATCGGAGCAATTGTATCTTAATTGAGGTGTATGGGTATACTTCAAGTTTTCCGCCACTGTCAGAAAGGGGAACAACCTTTGTGAAATCCTGTTTGTTTTCCCTGGACGAGAGATCCATATCCGCATGGAGTCTACTCAAACAAGAGGTAATTTGCTCAAAGGAGCAAATTCTAATAAGAGTGGAACCTTATTAGTGGTTATTCTCTTAAATGAGAGAATTCGCTCCTATTCTATGTTTTCAATGTTGAATAAATATCACTGCATAAAAAAGCTGGCTTGGCTTTTATAAGCTCGCGAGTTCGTCTTATTTCTTATGAAGTTAGCATGTCAGCACATTTAATATAATCATACGATAAATATTTTCATACAAAGTCACAAAGTTATTTTACTTATCTAAACTAGGATGCCCAGTGTAACAATAATGGGAATCAGAAAATCGACAATTATCAGACAACACAACTGTGTAAACCGGAAGTAGCAAGTTTTAAACAGAGAATATGTAAGATTAAGAACACTAACTGCTGTAATTTTCATTTGGCATTAACTTCAACAGCAGTTCTGGAACAAGGGCAAAAAATCATAACGTAGCTTACATAACGTAGCTTACATCATACGATATAATTATGCATAGTTAAATAAACGAAGTAGCAAGTCGAAAGTTTTTGTTAGTTTTGCACTACCCTTGTAAGCATATCGATCATAAATGTACCAACATTCCCACTTTTTCTGTAGTTTTTTTTCACAATTGCGATAATGTAGCTTACATCCTTATCCATTCTGCTAAACGTGTAATTTTCATAGAAAAAATGCTTCAAAGTTTAAGCGGTTAATGCATCCATATAGTTTCTATCGAATTTGACAACCATACATGTTTGTTTTAAAGATTTACTTGGAAGCGAAACGCTTGTTTGTTACTTGCTAACTATTCAATATCATGCGGGTAACGTAGCTTACATACAACTTGGCGACAGTGCAGATGAGAAAAAAGTTTTCCCCAGGGAGGTGTGATTTATAAAATCGTATTTTAGGTTTGTCTATTTACATATTCCGTTCACTTTAGAAACATAGTTTCATTACATTTCACATATATTTTGCGGAAAAGGGGATGCACTTGTTTGTACCATACAGAAAGACACGTGTTTTAAGCCATTTTTGGCCTGTTCAAGCATCGGGAATGGAAAAACTTGTCAATGTGATGCTTTAATTCGCAACTGAAAATGAAGAACACATCTTTCAGCTGGAATGGAAGTATGTTTAAGCTATGTGAAATGTTTTTGAATAAGCGTTTAGCCTATAAGACACCAAATATTAACACTTGTTTGTCTATTCTGAGAATAGGTGAGACGCCAAAGAACAAAATGCTCAGAAAATTGTCAACCCATACTTTTCCACATTAGAGCCACTGGCATTATTCGATAGGAGTCAATTTTAATGCATCTCATTTCTGCGCATGCGCAGGAATAAATTTTGTATTGCGCAGAAGAGTCCATAATGCAGGAGTTAAAAAAACACTTAAAATGTTTAATGTTTTGTACTCAAGCTTTACAGGCGAGGTTTAAATTCTTCAAATTCTCAGATTATCTCCCTTTTAATTAAAAATATAGCGATTTTCAAGGCGTCATTATTACTGTACCTGTCGGTCTTTTTTTAAAGTTTCTTCATAAACAATTTTGTTATGTCATTGTTCTCATGGCATAATGACAAAATTGGAAGAATTGTTACACGCCCGCTAGCCATAACGATTTCGATTTCCTATTGAAATCCCACTGAAAGTGGCATTTATATAGTCTTTAAAGAAACCACAGTATCCTGACTTGTGGTTCAAATTCTGGTATCAGAAGTGGCCAAATTTTGATTTCTTTGGCAAGTAGCCTTACCTAAGACCTTGTTCTTGTGTATGGAGCGCAGAATCTTGGAAATCATTATTCACTAACAAATTTTAAAAACTGTGAACTTGAGCAATTTTAATTATGTTACTCTGTGATAATGAAAAAAATACCCCTTGCATATTCAAACGACCCTTGTAGCATGTGTAGTCTTGGGGAACCAAAACAAATAAGTTTGTTCAATAAGCAAATGGATACTCTTTTGAAATTAGTAAACTATATATGTTCTTAATTTCTGCAATTGCCATAGCAACAGAAGAAATTTCATGTATAGGAACTTTATGACCTAGTATATAAGCATAATACCCAAGAAATTGACAAGATATGTGTTCTGCTCTGTTTTATAAAGCCACTGTGTATGTGAAAGTTTTAAATAGCATGTTGAAAGAGTATGTCAAGGTCTTTGTGTAATATGCAACACAACCAAATTCATGCCAACAATCCTGTTCATATTCCTGGCAGGATTCCTGCCAGGAATTTCAAATTTTACAGTGAGAATACTGCTCATTTGAATATTCCTGGTGGGAATCCTGCCTGAATTCCTGCCTGAATTCCTGCTAATTAAATATTTCACTTAATATTCCACACTGAGTCCTGCTGGACTCCTGCAGGGAATTTTATATTATAGTGCACAATTCACGTGGAAAACCCATTGGGAAACTTTTTCATGTCCAGATTCCTGCCAAGAATCCTGTTACAATAGCTGCTACTGTCCTGCTGGACAATTCCGTACAGGTGGCTTAAACACTGATATTACCCCACCCATCTGTAGCTTACTTACTGCAGGTAACTCATTACTGGTCAGTTTACTATATCAATCAATAACTGTTAACACAAAGTACTTATAATGCACAAAGTTTGGTGGATTTCTATTCTTGTCATGGAGTGGGCCTTCTAGAAACTTTTATCTTGAAAAAATATAACTTTTTCCATATTCAAGGGCAGATAACTCTATAACAACTGAGTGTATAAATAATCCTTCATGATTTTATAATGTCCATTATATCCACTTTATAATAATGAGATTTATTGTTCATTGCTCTAAAATGAACAAAAATTGAGGTTTTTCGTAAAGTTGGAGACTAAAAATGACCAAAATTTAGGTATGACTTATAAGTGAGTATGCAACATCATTAAGGAGCACTTCCGGAAAACTTCTGCAACTTCTTACTGATATATATGCATTTGTACCATTCGATAACTATTAATATTTGGCTACAGTTTCCTGTAAAATGATACAGCATTTTAGAGATAGAGGTTAGAATCATGTGAAATCACCCCACCCACTTATATCATGCATATCATGCTTAACTGATTTCTGTGCAATCTAATATTTCGTCAATCAAGAGCCATTACATAGTTCTTATAACTGAAAAAGTTTGAAGGAAATCTATTCTAGCCATGAAACGGGCCTTATGGAGACCCGTCCTTTCAACACAAAATAAGTATTTCCTTTAATTTCATATAAGGTTGGTACAGCTACAACGGAGCACCACAATAATGGCGTTTGACGTTCTGTCCAGTTTCAGCAATGCAGTGGTTCTTTTATGTCTCGGTTTTCACAAACGAACATCCTCTTTGTGAGGTTTTCATGATTTAGACCAATTTTAGACATATCTGCTCGGAATATATTTGACTAGAAGAATTGCATAGCTGCTCACCTCATAAATCCAAGCCGAACAATTGCTTCCAATATCGTGTCAAAGTACATCACTTTTGTGGTGTATGTCTAAATACAGACCTGCAGCCCTCTAACAAGTGCCAACATCAGATAAAACTAACATACAAGGATCAAATAACATTAAATTTATAAACAATTTCTTTGACTTTTCCCTCATTCTTTTCACAATTATTTACAAAAACTGGAACTTACCACCCTCGTATGACCCATAAACTATACTTTACGCTAATTATGGAAGCAGAACACTTGTTGACGGCAATAATTCCTTGGAAATAGCATACCAAATGTCAAACATTTTACTAAATTGCAAATGCAATACATAGCCAAAGTTAAAACAAACAATTCGAAATAATAACGCAAATTTTTGCTATGTTCCGCATTACCGTCATAAGGTTACTATGACGACCCATATAGACTAGTTTCCAAGTTTGACCGGTAAATTAAATACATAGAGATTATTACACGGTTGTTTTGATCCCAGCGCTGATCTCAGCCCGAGTTGACCGTATCGAGCCCGAAGGGCGAGGGCTGATACGGTCCGAGGTCTGAGATCAGGGATGGGATCAAAACAACCGTGTGGTGATCTTTCTATCATATACTTTCTTATAGAAATTGAACTTCTGTAAGAAACGTTGCTATATTTTTTCCAATAAAATAGCCGGTAGGGCACCTGACTCTTAAGTCAGAGGTCCTGGGTTCGAAACCCGGTCTGGCCACATACTTTCGTTTCTCCTTCCGCTGAATCAAGAAGGGCAGTTGTCAGTTACTGGCGAAAGTATGTGCACTTAGTTAAGGAATGAATTTCATTTTTCTGAGGTTTATCGAAGTGTAAACTACATTGGGTCACGTGCAAAGTGAATGAACCCCGAAGGGGTTCATGTATACTTTGCTAGTGACCCAATGTAGTTTACACTTCGATAAACATCAGAAAAATTAAGTTCATTGCTTATATTTACATTCGTTTCAATCAAGTCTTTCATGAAAAATCTTATATAAGCGCTAAAATTGAAGCAGTAAAAAATGTACACGCAGTTTTTCTGCTAACAGCAGAACGACATGCATGACGTCATAACGTTGCTGACGTTCAATCAAATTGTAGAGAGCCATTGTTTATTCTGACGTCATTGACGTCGCGTGTCTCAATGTAGCGGTAGATTCCACTTTAGCGGTCCCCGGAACTTTTCACATCTTCAACTGCGCATCGTCTACTGCGCATAAGCCCAGTGGCAACTGAATTGTGTAGCAGGGGTGTGGGGGCGGCAGCCCCCATCAAGAAATGTTAAAAAAAGAAAAAAGAATACATCAATTATGTCAGCAAAACTTACTACCAATTCCTGGGGACCGCCAAAGTGGAAGTGTTCCCAATGTAGTTATTGGAATGTAAACTACATCACGTTCCAATGGCTTACTATAGAGCTTTTCAGTAAATACACCAAGAATGTAAATATTACTGGTTAACCGCTTAGGAGGCCTAAGTCTGCCCAGGAATAGTGTGGTTAGGTTAACTGACCGTCCCGACATGACCATTGTTGTTTACCGTGGACGTTAAGCAACAAGTCAATCCAATCCAATCCAATAAGATATGTCGTTTTTTTCTCTCTTTTTATTGGATGAAATAACATGAAGATGATCAAGTCGGAAGATCAGGGATGATGAGCCACGCCGCCATTTTTCTTTCAGCTGGAAGTACAACTGAGCACAAAATGAAGAAAACACAACAAAATTCTTTGGTATTTTAATCGTAAATGGCTCAGATTACAAAATGAAACTTACAGAGAATGGTTTTCTGGTTTTAGAACAAACTACGAAGCCTCTGAGTGTCCACTTTCAGCCAGTCGACGTGCGGCAATAAAACATGGCGACAGACGTCTTTTAGCTCGCTGAATTGTTTTGATGACGTCGGCGACAATACTTGACGTTCCCGCCAAAATCGAGGGCCGATTCAAGGGCTGAGATATTTCTGTCCCGCCCTACCCGTGAGGTGATCTCGGCCCTACACCTGACTTTTGGACAACAGGGCTAGACAGCGCTTTCTGAAAGGGCTATAGTGGTTGGGCCAAATATCTAGTATCAAGGGCAATACTAGTGAACGTATATGATAAATCACTGGATAAATGGAAGATGAATCTGTATTTACTGCAAATGTAATGGGTTAACTATTTATAATATTTTATACAGCAAAAGTCCACTTTTTTATGTCATCTTGTTTCTGCGATATCGAAATTATTACCTACCTACCTACATGTACCTAACCTACCTATAATGGATATCCTCATTTTATTCGGACTTTGGATATCCCAAAAATATAAGAATGAATAATGAATATCAACACGACAAACAACATAATCCAAACGTTGACAAACAGAGAATAAATAAGTAAGGAACGCATCAGAATTACGAAAATAGCAGAGTCGGTTTAATTCAGCTTTATCATGTAAAATAGGGTTATGTAGCAAGACTGCCCACGTCCTCTAGCACCGGGCATAATTTAGTGGAACTCTATTTTCAGTCTGACTGAAAATGACTCCAATGACCCCAAACGACTACAAAGTATATAAATTGCACTATGATGAAGTGCTGGAAGGCCTTTTACGGTTGCCGCACACACTAAACATCAGCGGCAGTGAAACGTAAATCGTAACGCCAGCAGTTAGGTTAGGTTAGGTTAGCACGCCTAATCCTGTCGTTTTTAAATGACAAATTATTGTACAAAACTGTATATGCGCTGCCTAGTGAGTATTTGCTATTCAGGGAAGAAACTTCGATGTTATCATTTCTTTCTTCCCTTCTCGGATAATGAAAAGGGGATCAACTCTTGAAGGTAAGAATTAGCTTTGCTAGGATTAAATTCTTAATTTAAAAAGGCTAAGCGTCCTCACAGAATGTAACGACAGATTTTCCCTTCAGAAAATTGTCGGAAAAATGGGAATGGCAGAATTTCTCAGCACGCGGCTGCATAAACACTTTATAAATGTGCAAGAAAAGCAAATATACAGGGTAAAAGATAAGAACAACATAAATTTCTGACTAAACCTTCGCAATATCTTAAAAATTACACACTCCGGATGCGACACATCAATCACTCCACAACTGTGCGGTTATACCCTGTGTGTATATCAAATTTCAAGTCAGTGTTACCAGTCATTGTCATTGTTTAATAATGTTCCACCAATCTTGAGTAATACGTTTTGAGCAATTTTCAAAAGAAATATACAAGGTATAAATAAACTTTGATTTTCGCTAACAAAATTTTCTCAATTCATAGACGGATGGGAGCCCCGGTAGCTCAGTGGGTTAAGCGCGGGTCCACTGATAGCGTACCCGGGTTCGAGTCCCGCTTGAGGCGAGAATCTTTCCTACCGTAAACGGAGTTCCATTGCACACAGCCTTCCATTCTTAGCCTCCCATCGTCCTGATATGACTGAAATACTGTTGAAAAGGACGTAAAATCGCAAGTCATCCATCCATCATAGACGGATGACCTTGCATTGTAAGGTTCTGAAATAATGACAGCGTCAAACAAATATTACATTAGGGTCAACATGGTCAAGTCAGGTTAATTCGGAAAGCAGGTTAATTCGGACAGTGATATTGTTTCCTTTATATGTCATTTGTTCGAAATTAAAACAAAATTAACTGAGCAAACAGTGAAAATTCTAATGAGCCATTTCATCTGAATTTTCAGTTTGCAATGGTATGTCCGAATTCACATGTTGCCGAAGTTACCAGATTCGGGCCGAGCGTCGAACAAAAATTATATTAACCGAGTCATGCAAACATGGTGCTTAACACACATGCGGCAAGCAAAGACTCAGCCCATCCTGCTTATCTGCAGAGTTTAATCAGATTCTTTGCACCCTAAGAAAACACAAGAATTCCGCAGAATGCTATGTCGCACCTGCCTTGCTCTTCCACAGTAGCAGAGATCATGGTTAAATTAGGGTTGATGAATTCATGTATAAAAATTTGAGCAAACTGGACTTGCAACCAAAGAAGGCTGCAATCCTAGACATAAAATT
This sequence comes from Ctena decussata, assembly GCA_963989385.1. NCBI lineage: Eukaryota > Metazoa > Mollusca > Bivalvia > Lucinida > Lucinidae > Ctena > Ctena decussata. Next base: position 52,552,579 of record OZ022507.1, read on the forward strand.
CAACAGTCAACAGAGTATGAAATAATCATTAGAAGTATAAAGTAGGTAAAAATGACTGTAAGTGGGTTAGTTTGTGAGAAATGTACTTCAATGCCAGAGTACATACAAATGTGGATGCCAGGTTACCCTACAAATTCCCAAAGCCAACAGAGCATGAAATATATACATCAAGCGTAATGCCCCAGTCACACACAAATATACGGATTCTGCGGATGCTAAGGATGGCCCGTCCGAAACTATTCGTATCTATCCATTTAGTCCGTAATAGATCCGTATCAGATCCGCAGAGTCCGTTACTGTCCGTATTATATCCGCAGGGTCCGCAGGATCCGCGTCGAAATTTTGAAAAGGTTCAAAATTCGGGCGCGGATTAGTAAACCGTAAAGGTCCGTAATTGAACGCATTTATCTGCATCTATCCGTATCTAATCCATGTCTCATCCGTATCTATTTCGTATCTTATCCGTAACTGAGCCCATCATTCCACAGTCCCAAGTTGAAGACTGATACGGTTTCATACGGATCTTTACCTTAAGTTACGGAAGTTATGGGTCATGTTAGGGTCATTGATGAGGCTCTAGTAGTCGTAACCTCGAAGTATTGCCCATGCTCCTTCCTTTGAATGTGTTTAGTGTTCTGTGCTCATGAAGGATTAGATTTTTATTCAGATTTGTATACCTGGATCCAAACTATAAATAGGGTAAAGGTAAAGGTTTCCTATAGCCTAATGACCGTAGGGGCGGTGGATTGGGAGAGGAGTAAGATAGGGGTAGGTGGTAAGGATCAATGTATCTTGGGCATAGCATGTGAAAGGCGAAGCCCATCTCTCTCCTTTCGCGGCCTTGTCCTTCCCTTTTTTGAAAAAAAAAGACCCATTTACTGCTTGGTTGACATAGATATTCAGTCGGCAGTTGATAAAGTAGATACTATTCTAATCCTTCAAAAACACTGCACACATTCGAAGGAAGGTACAAGGACCATACTTCGAGAATTCGGCTACTCAAACCGCATCAGTGACTCCGATATGATTTGGCTACGAAAACCAGAGAAAGCGTAATTTCTTAATTTTGATAAGGCAGTAAATTCAAAGACTGATTAGTACCATAAAAGATCTAAAAGAAAAAAAAAAGAAAACAATAATCTAGAATATAAATCTAAACCAATCAAAAAATTCTGATTTCTTATAATATTTTCTTGACCGATAAGGAAAAATTATATATAATTTGCACTATAGATGACGTACGGGGAGACGTTTTACGGTCGCCGCACGGCACGACACCAGTGGCACTGAAGTAAAATAGAAATCTAAAAGAGTTCATTCAAGAGCACAGAACAGATTCGAAAGAAGGAACATGGGCCATCTTCGAAGTTTGGGCTACTCAAGCCTGACCAGTAGATATTTATTGCTTCATTTCACCATTAAACTTTGTCCTATATTGGACAACTAATTGGAACTAATGAAAGAATTACTTTGTCCTTTATTGAACAACTAATTCGAATTGATAAAAGTCAAATAAATTTATGAAATGATGGCCCTACTTTTGCAAGAGGCTAGTTCATAAAAAAGATGACCCCACTGTTACAAATGAGAAACATAACATCGCACCATAACTACACCATAGGTCACTGCCATTGCACCGACCCGGCCTCTCTTTTGTAGTAGTCCTTGAAATACAGTCTCTGTCTCTTCGCCCCCCCCTCCCCCCCTCCCCCCCTCCCCCCCCCCCCTACTGGTGTTGTTGCCGTAAAGCCGCCTCTCCAAACCATCCTGTAGGTATCTGTCAGTATTGGAACGCAACCTTTTTGTATTGAAACGTTACAGTAACTGTAGAAAACAGTCCGTTACAGTACGCCGAACGAGACCTGTTACTTCCGTAACTAATGGTAACGATCCGCTTGAAACCGTATCGGTCCTGAGCTTGGAGTTGGACTGCGGAATGATAGGTTCAATAACGGATAAAATACGGAATAGATACGTATGCGAGACGGATTAGATACGGATAGATGCGGATATATGCGTTTAGTATCCGCGCCCGAATTTTGAAACTTTTCAAAATTTCGACGCGGATCCTGCGGACTCTGCGGATATGATACGGACAGTTACGGACTCTGCGGATCTGATACGGATTCATTACGGATAAAACGGATAGATACGTACGGGCGATCCGTAGTATCCACACAATCCGTATGTGTGTGACTGGAGCATACAAGGAGCAGACACAGATGTGGACGTCGCAGTTAATCTTTTCTATTCTTCTATCCGCTAGGCATGCACAACAGTCCGCATCTGAAGGTATTTATCCGCATCTAAAGGGTATAGAAGGTAACGAAAGGTTAGTAGCTCGTACCTATCCGTATCCATACGCATCTATTGGTAACTATATCAGTAAAGTCATTAAATAAAAATAGGCCACGCCCACAAATTCTGCGGATAAACTGAGGATTTTATCCGCAACTATCCGCCCTATCCGTAATGTGTGTGTGTGACTGGGGCTTAAGGTTTGATGCTTATACCATTGTGTTTAAAGAGAAATGGACTTAAATGCTAGGGTCAATGCAATGTTGGGCGTAAAAGCAGCCCTTAAAATAAAGGTCAATGGCAGAAAGAAGTGCAACATCCCTGGAGACCTTTTTATGAAGAAACATTTTGCCAGGTTTGATGATTCAAGGTATCATACTTTGAAAGAAATGGACTTAAATGCTAGGGTGGATGTAATTTTTGACGTGAAATGTTCCAAAGTCAGCAGAGGGCTAAATATAGGTCAAGGGTAGAAAAAAGTGCAACATGCCTCAAGAACATTTTAAGAAGACACTTAGGACAAGGTTTAATTATTGTAGTTATCATAGTTTGAGAGAAATGGACTTAAACACTAGGGTTGAGGTAGTTTTGCATATTAAATTGGACAAAGTCAGCAGAGTATGAAATATAGGTCAAGGGTAGAAAAAAGTGCAACATACCTAAAATACATTCTAAGAAGAAACTTTATACCAGGTTTGATGATTGTAGGTATCATAGTTTGAGAAAAATGGACTTAAACGCTAGGGTCGAGGTAATTTTGCACATCAAATTTTACGAAGTCAGCAGAGCGTGAAATATAGGTCAAGAGTAGAAAAATGTGCAACATACCTCTAGAACATTCCCAGAAGAAACTTTATACCAGGTTTGATGATTGTAGGTATCATAGTTTGAGAGAAATGGACTTAAGCACTAGGGTCGAGGTAATTGTGGACGGACGGACGGACTTACGGACGGACGGACGGAATGACTGAAGCAGGTGCAACAAAAATGCATAAACCAATGGCAGTTTCTAGACAGCATGATCTCACACACTGATTTGAGTCTTCACTTTTTTTGCAAATAGGCTAAGATTTTTTTCGTCACGCGGCCTGTATTCTATTCTATCTATTCTATCCCATAACCTTACTAGGTCGTTGGGGCACCACAGCTGACTTCAAAACAATCCCTTTCCACCTTGTCCTGTCTTCAGCTGCCCTAGTTGAGCTGGCAAAATCCATTCCAGTCCACTCCTTGATATTGTCTTCCCACCTCTTCTTCTGTCTACCTCTTCTTCTTTTTCCTTTCACTGTGCCCTGAAGAATTGTCTTTGCTAAACCAGAAGACCTTGAGACGTGGCCAAAGCACCTTAGTTTCCGTTTCTTGACCAGCGTCAGGAGTTCATCATATTCTCCAATGGCTGCTTGGATCTTTCTGCGAACCTCCTCATTGGTAATATGGTCCTTGTACGAAATGTTCAGTAACCTTCGGTAGCATCTCATCTAAAAAGCCTGCGTTCTTTTCTCTAACTCTGCTGTCAAGGTCCATGATTCACAGGCATACAGAAATATGGAAATGACAAGGGAGCGCATAAGTGTCACCTTTGATCGAAGAGATATGTTGTTATCTCTCCAAATTGGTTTCAACTTGGCAAGAGCTGAAGTGGCTTGTGCTATCCTTGAGAGAACCTCCTGTTTTGAGCCATCATCTGAGACAACTGCTCCAAGGTATTTGAAGCTGCTTACAGTACCCAGCTTCTGCCCCTTTACCTTGATCTCCCTCTGGATGCCATCTGCGCTGTTTGTCATCAGTTTGGTCTTCTCAGCACTGATCTCCATCTTATACCTTGTGCAGGTCTGGTCGAGACTTTCAACTAGAGCTTCTAGTTCCTGCTCTTCCTCAGCAAGAGCGTCTATGTCATCGGCAAATCGCAGGTTGGTAATATTTCTGCCGCCTATGCTAACCTTTCCGTCATGTTCTTCCAGAGCATCAGACATGATCCGTTCGAGAAAAATGTTGAAGAGGGTGGGTGACAGAAGACATCCTTGTCTTACTCCAACTGTTGTTCTGAACCATTCTCCTGTGCTGCCATTTATCAGGACTGCACTTGCAGCCTTGTCGTATAGCTGCTCAATGGTGCGAACTAGGTTTGCATTAATATTGTACTTCCTCATGGTGGCCCATAAGGCTGCATGCCATACCCTGTCAAAGGCTTTTTTGAAATCAATGAAGACATGGTACAGATTCTGCTGATGTTGGGGATACTTTTCACACAGGATTCTAAGGTTGAAGATCTGTTCTGTGGTGCTCCTTCCTGCACGGAACCCAGTCTGTTCCTCAGCGATTATCTCTTCGGCTTGTGGCTTAAGCCTGTTCAAGATAACTTTCAGCATGACTTTGCTTAAATGACTGATGAGGCTGATGGTTCTGTAGTTCTGGTAGAGCTGTAGGTTGCCCTTTTTAGGGAGAGTAATAATCAGCGACTGAGTCCATGGGGTAGGCCATTCTCCTGTTCTCCAGATCCGGTTACAGATATCTGTTAAAACATCAATCATGGTCTCCCCTCCAGCTTGAACAAGTTCTGCTGGTATATTATCAGCTCCGGCAGATTTTCCCTTCTTCAGTGCTGCTACTGCAATCTCAACTTCCTCACGAAGGATCGGTTGTTGATCTTCTTCTGGGGGCTGACTGCAGTCCAGAACCGTATTGTCACCATCAGTCTCATGGTTGTATAATTCTGAGCAATATTCTGTCCATCTGCTGAGAATCTCTTGTTCTTCTGTAAGGCATTTCCCAGACTTGTCCTGGATAGTTGTGGATCTACCCTGTTTCTCTGAAGTTAGATCGTTCACCAGCTGGTATGCTTTCTTGCTGTTGCTTTTATTCAGGCAAGTTTCGATCTTCTCTTATCTAGGTTGTCAACCATGGTGTTTCAAGGGCAGGATTCAGCCTGACGGAGCCCATCCCTCTCCAGGCTATATATGTTGACCACAGCCGGAATCCACGATTATTGTATGGCTCGCCTTGGTCATGAACACATGGCTGTTGACTCAAAGAGTTCTTCCGCCCTGGCCGTTGACTTCTTCTAGGAAGACTTCCGCCCAGTGATGCTGTGTTAACACCACCCCTTGTTGACCCATAGGGCTGGGAGACTCATGGAGGCGGGAGCGTCTTATTTCCTCCCATCAATTCACTGACTTGTCCACTGCCTATAATATAGACAACCAGATTCAAAGAGTCAACGTGATCGGGTCTGTCCCTACCTATCAGTGACCCCCTTCATCTAGCTGTTCCACCAAGCTGAGCAGAGCTCGCTCGGGTCTGGCTGCTAACACTTGATTTAGATTGGAGTTCCACTCTGGCCGTTGACTTCTTCTAGGAAGACTTCCGCCCAATGGTGCTGTGTTCACAGGTTCTGTTCATAGGTTTTGTCTAGAGACCTGGCAATGAACTCCCAGGTGGACTGCCTGCCAAGGCTAAGAGCTCCTGTATATCACAGTAGAAATATTTCACTTCTGCTCTGCTCGCCTGACGTCACTTGCCACGTGTTATGCATCTTCGTCCATAGATGATCCTTTCTATGTTCCGATCTTCAAAGCTAACGAGCAGAGAGCCAGGATAAATTTGCCATCACGTCTCCTTGTAGACTCCGCGACAACGGTCTACTCTCGCCTTGTTGATGTAAGTGTGCCACGTGAATAGGGAACGTGCAATACTTAAATCGGCCCCAAAATACTCAAACTGCTAAGCATCTTCATGTTTCCCAAAATTCATAGATTGTTCTAGCAATTAGTGAAGACTCTAATCAGCCAGCACATCTGCGCTGTCTGATCTGCGCCTTCGCTCTGTGCATACGCCCTAATAAAAATTTAAGCGTTCCCACTGCGAACAAACAACTTTTCCCAGCAAGAATATAAAAAAAGATCTTGCAAATGTTTTCCAATGTCTAATTCCACTCTATTTAAATGTTTCGGCCAAAGGCCCACTAAGTAAAACGGAAATTCGTAGAGAATTACATTACGCTAGACAAACTGGAAGCAGTCTTAGCGATTTCCGTGCGATAGCTTGATCTATTCGTACAATCCTTATTGTCCCATGGCAGTTTACTAATAAGTTCGAACACTTCCAGAGCTAAGGGAAATGGCAATGCATTCACCAACTTGGGACCAATGTTCGAAAACCCTGAAGTTAAAGATATACTCCCTTTATGATAATAACAAAAATGACTGGATGAAATATTTCATGCAATACCTCCGAAATAGTCTAACTATACATTTGAATTAGAGTTTAGATAATAATATTTGATAAAAGTGACTTTAAACAAAAAATAAGATGAATTTTTATACAATAGCGGACCGCGGTTGAAATCGCATTATTGGACAAAAATAATTTATTCATACGTCACAATTACGTGCAAGAAAAATACCTCTACCTGATCACATGACACACGTGGTCAAAATCGATATTCTTACAGGCCGTGAGGAAAAAGGTAATTTGCATTTTAATTTGAAGATTATTTTTCATTCCACATTTATCGAATAAATACGCATATTCTCAAAACTTTTACGGTTAATTATGAGACTATTACATATTGTCTAACGAAATTTTGTTAAAATATTTGTTTCTGAAAACATGATATAAACGAGGGAGACAATCTTTAATTGTATTCAAACATATTTGGGATACGAACTTTGTTTTCTTACAGGCTGCAAGCATACTATCCTTACTTAAGAGAGCCCCATGGAAGATTTGTTATACCAAATGGGTTACCCTTTCTAAATAAAGAATTTACATACTTACTTACTTATCTGCTCACTTACTTAGTTACTTATTTTACAGAATCGTTCGAATATGGCAGATAACACTTCTGCAAATACTAAGATGTAACGTCAAGGCCGTTTAGGCGAAGTAACGGTTAAACAGGGTGATATTTTACTTTCTTGACCTAAAATGTCTTCATTGTATTAAAAGACAAAAGCTTTATGGTGTATATTGTTTGCGTCCTAGTTCAAGTGATCGGAGGTTGTTTATCACGTTCGCTAATACTTGTTTAGTCCCAGGATAGATTGGGAATATGTGTAGAATGCTGGACGGATAAGAAAAAAATCTATTTTAATATTTTTCGACTAGAATAAGTTTATCTGAGGTAATATATCTATATCGAATTCAAACATACAGCTACATGAAATGTATAATGGATATTTGTTAAATTTTTTCTTCTACAGGGACTGTTGATATAATAGCCGCCGCACGAGAAAACCAACAAAGTGGTTGTGCGACCAGTGCAGACTCAGATCAGCCTTAACATTCGCACAGTCTGATCAGCGCCCTCGCTGTCCGCATTGGGGTAGCTACCTTTTAAGCGCTCAGCGAATATTCTGCTCAGACTCGAACCAAATAATTCACCAGGTGGTTGGGCATGATGTCTGGAATGTCATTTTTATGTATACTTTGACACAGGGTCAAATATTTGTTAAAACCTTCGCTGGAAATGATAAACATGATACAGAGAAGGTGTTGTTACAAGTTGTTCAACTGTTTGGCTGCGGATTAAGAAGCAATATGCAAATACGGGCATTAGGTGTTACCCAGCGTGCTTATGATGTCTAGATGACGTCGATGCGTCATCACGTCTAATCGACGTTAGCCCGACGTCATTTCGACGTCATGTGAATGCTTGGTAGAGGCCCACGGTATATGAAAGGCAAAGCCCATCCCTTTTCTTTCGCTGCCTTTATCCTTCCCTGATTCGGAAAAAACTACCAATTTTCTGCCGAATTGATATATAAAGAGGTTCCTACATGAGTGGTCATTTCAATGGACGGACGCTCGGCGCCCCGTTACTGCGGCTATGGATTCGTTCCGCTGAGGTGCGGGGGCAACGTCGATATGAGAATTGAAATACTACTACTAGTGGTCATTTCATATGAAATTTTTGAAACGAGCCTTCGGCGAGTTCATATTACATGACCACGAGTGTAAGATTCTGTTTATCATAATTATGACCCGTTAAATTGGGGGTTCAACGCGTTCAAAATGAACATTATTTCAATAAGAAAACGCATTGTTGACATGGACGTTGTCAATGACGTTACGTGTTCGCACCAAAGTGTTATTACACGTGTGGTCATATGATTTTTATGACATGACGTTAACTACTGAATAACAGCGACGTCATATGATAAATAGTTTTTCACTCCTGACTGCCCCAATGAGGAGCCGCAACCTTCCGTACCATAGCCGAATGCCTCCAACCACTAGACCACGTGCGCCTCTGCGCAGCAATTATGCATCATATGGTATCTGATCTTGGAAATGCTTTAAAATACCTAGAGCATCTTTTATTGTTGATTTCTAACTCATCGACCGGCCCACAGCCTTTGCGCGCTTATACAAGTACAAGTTACGTTGCGTTACATGCGCAACTTTATTTTGGTGTAGATCACATAAACAAACGTAATTAGCCAGACGCCTCCGCGTCCTAAACTGGCGTTGGCACCGACGAAAGGGTTAAGTGTAGATCATGACCAAGTTTGGTATTCAAAAAAAAAAAAAAAAAAAAAAAAAAAGAAATAATAGTCAACGGTCATACATTATATTAAATCGTTTTGCTTCCTATAATAAATATGCCATTAGAGCTTTCTTTCGGTAAAAACACTCATATGTCATTGTAGCAAATTCCCACAATCAAATTATTTCATCAAAATGATCAAATTTGGTATTCCATGAACAATTATTGGGTCAAGCAACTGTGTACTTGTTTACAGGAATTTTACTGTGGTAACAGTGTCAATGTAGGAAGTTTCCTATGATTAAAACACTCATTAAAAATATCGAAATAGAGTAATAAAGACACTCTCTAGTCAAATCGTATAACTTCCATCTGGAACATTGTCGGAAACTCCTCATAAAGGATTTCTATGCTTAAGAAGTGAATTTTACCCCACAATTGAAAAGTTTTACGGATCACTGACTTTTGCTTTGCATTTATGACCATCACATGTAACTTGCATGACAAATGATTTTTTGAAGTGTTTGTGTCTAAGTTAGTACATTAAACATACGTTGACGATGACGTCATTGTTGAAAATTATTAAGAATTGAAATTTGATTTTTCAGCGTTCGTCGTGCGATGAAGCCAGTGGGTGGAGCTAAAAGTCCACTGGCTTCTTCACACGATGAACGCTGAAAAATCAAATTTTTATTCTTATATTTTCACTTTACTTTTCAACCCTTCATGTGGTGACTTCGTTGCAGTTTAATGTAGAATATGCAAATTGTAGTAACGACGTATTCAGCCATTACGTTGAACAGCCGACGCCATAATGTGGCGTCAATCGAACGTTACGCGGATCAGTCAAGTCGTTTGTTTACCTCAGACTTCGGTTGACGACAACGTGACAAGATCAGTTGTCCTTCATCGGTGTATGAAGCCAGTTGCTCTAATAGGTTTACCTATGGGAAGTCAGTGGCAAGTGTAAATATTTGTAATTAATCCTCAAAGTGATCGCTGAAATAATGATTTATTGTAAACATATCAAGCTATTATTACTCACATTATTTACATAAGAGACAACACTGGACAGTTTTGACTATATGTAATGTGACCTTGACCGCATTTCAAGGTCATTGTACACATTTTAATCCTTTATGGTCATAGTGCTACCTCTGACCATTCTTCTTCTTTGGCTTACTGAGTATCGCCCCCCTCCCCCTGCGACCCAGCTTCCCACTCATATATATTGCGTACATGCCATGCATAAGTCTGCTGCAAAAACAAGATGCTTGGTCACGGGGAGGGGGTAGTACTTGTATTTTGATTATAGTGAAGCGTTTCTTTTTGCCTTTTGGCCGTTTTGACCGGAAGTATAACTATGCTTTTGAAAGTTTAATTGTCAATCAGGCGTAACAAGAAGAAAATCTTCGCTTTGTATTGTGATATGCACATGGCCAACTTTCCGATAACTGCGCCTCGCCAATACCTGGGCGACATGATACACAATAATGCATTGATTTAGATAGGAGATGACATTTTAACAACCAATTATAAAATAATAATAAAAGATAGAAACTCTGTGCTGGCGGCATAGAAAACTACATGATTTCTCGATTACGCTGATATGTTTTTCATAATTTTTATAGTACGAACATTTCGGTCTATTTTCGGATTATTTGTTATGACCAGTAAAATGATTAAATATATAGCAAAATCAGCATAAATTTGACAGATTGATACATTTTAAATTAAGATAAGTACACGATTTGAGATCTAATTGACTCTGTGCTGGCATTTCCAGTTTCTTTAATATCAGACCTCTATACTGATATGAATTTAGCTAAACACTGGACTTTTTAGTCTATTTTGCCTTTTAAATTAGAAACCATAATTTCAAGTTTAGTTAGAATCACATTCCGGAGGCGTAAGGTTAAAGCCGATGGTTTGCGAACAGCTGAGAAACTAACTAAAGGACAGCTGAAGTACTAGATCATCGCATTCTATAGGTGCGTAGATTAACTGTATTTATTTATTTATTGCCGTAAAATCCAATTCATACGATACGTTTTGCACATCAAATTATCAAATATGCAATTTAAGACCTATTCTTTCTTTCTTTTCATCACATTATTATTTTTTATTATTATTATTATCATTATTAATTATTTTGCTTAAAATGAGAAGACAGTATTGTGATTGCAACTATCTTCGGTACTTTAATGTTAGTAACACTTACTGCCAATTATGAATTTGATCCTTTTTGCTAATTATGGCTACAATTTGCTGCATCCGTAAAGACTTTGACGGTATTGTAGACGACGGTTTGAAACGGAATTTTAGTTCTCACCGTTTCAAACCGTCGTCTACAATACCGTCAAAGTCTTTACGGAGAGATACTGCACAAATTTGGCGCAAAAAATTAATAAGACTATTTTTGTAAGCTATACACATATGGTTACATGGGTACAAAATAACACACGTGCCAATCATCAGCGTATTCAATTGACAAGTACAAGCAATATAGTTCCTACTGTAGACAGTAAATAAGTAAAAAAAAAAGGAAAACAGAAACGGCCACCTTTTGTTAAGTTAATGTACATTGTCTAAAACCTATCTACATTAAGGTTACAGGTCGGCACAATCACGCACATGATGATTATATACTGCGTACAAAGTGAAAATAGAAGAGGGTATGTTTTGAAAAGGCTATATACATTTAATACAGCCTATCTACAAAAGGGTACAAAGTGGCATACGCCTTACTTGATGTCTTCTGCTAATATTTTATATTGTGCATCTCCGAAACCTGGGTACACTGCGTACATTGCTTACAAGTGAAAATAGAAAAGGCCACCTTTTGAACTGTCTATGTACATTGTCTACAACCTATCTACATAAAGGTTACAGGTCGGCACAATCGCATACTTGATGATTATAGATAATCTTCTGGTCCAATACCTCGAAATATCTGCTTACACTGCGTACACTGCGTACAAAGTGAAAATAGAAGAGGGCATGTTTTGAAAAGGCTATATACATTTAATACAGCCTATCTACATAAGGGTACAAAGTGGCACACGCCTTACTTGATGTTTCTGCTAATATTTACATTGTGTATCTCCGAATACCTGGGTGCACTGTGTACATTGCTTACAAGTGAAAATAGAAAAGGCCACCTTCTCTACTGTAAGGCCACCTTTTCTACTGTCTATGTACATTGTCTACAACCTATCTACATAAAGGTTACAGGTCGGCACAATCGCATACTTGATGATTATAGATAATATTCTGATCCAATACCTCGAAATATCTGCTTACACTGCGTACACTGCGTACAAAGTGAAAATAGAAGAGGGCATGTTTTATAAAGGCTATGTACATTTAATACAGCCTATCTACATAAGGGTACAAAGTGGCACATGCCTTACTTGATGTCTTCTGCTAATATTTTATATCGTGCATCTCCGAAAACCTGGGTACACTGCGTACATTGTTTACAAGTGAAAATAGAAAAGGCCACCTTTTGTAAAGTCTATGTACATTGTCTACAACCTATCTACATAAAGGTTACAGGTCGGCACAATCGCATACTTGATGATTATAGATAATATTCTGGTCCAATACCTCGAAATATCTGCTTACATAGCGTACACCGCGTACAAAGTGAAAATAGAAGAGGGCATGTTTTGAAAAGGCTATATACATTTAATACAGCCTATCTACATAAGGGTACAAAGTGGCACACGCCGTACTTGATGTCTTCTGCTAATATTTTACATTGTGGATCTCCGAATACCTGCGTAAACTGCGTACATTGCTTACAAGTGAAAATAGAAAAGGTCACCTTTTGTACTGTCTATGTACATTGTCTACAACCTATCTACATAAAGGTTACAGGTCGGCACAATCGCATACTTGATGATTATAGATAATATTCTGATCCAATACCTCGAAATATCTGCTTACACTGCGTACACTGCGTACAAAGTGAAAATAGAAGTGGGCATGTTTTATAAAGGCTATATACATTTAATACAGCCTATCTACATAAGGGTACTAAGTGGCACATGCCTTACCTGATGTCTTCTGCTAATATTTTATATCGTGCATCTCCGAAAACCTGCGTACACTGCTTTCATTGCTTACAAGTGAAAATAGAAAAGGCCACCTTTTGTAAAGTCTATGTACATTGTCTACAACCTTTCTACATAAAGGTTACAGGTCGGCACAATCGCATACTTGATGATTATAAATAATATTCTCATCCAATACCTCGAAATATCTGCTTACATGTATTAAATGTATATAGCCTTTTCAAAACTTGCCCTCTTCTATTTTCACTTTGTACGCAGTGTACGCAGTGTAAGCAGATGTTTCGAGGTATGTTTTCTGAGATGCACAATGATAAATATTAGGCATCAAATATGGCGTGTGCCAATTTGTTTATATGTAACAGTTATGTATATAGGTTGTAGATATATTTATAATTCAGCTGTAGGAACTATATTGCCTGCACTAGTCTATTGAATAGTCTATTGATTGGAACGTGTGTTACTTTGTACCCATGTAACCAAATGTTTATAGCTTAAAAAATGGTCTTGTTAATTTTTTGCGCCAAATTCGTGCAGTAAATGAAATAATAATAGTAAAATAAAAAAGTAACGATAATAAAATGCAGAAATATGCAGGCTGATCTGAGATGCACTATTTTCATTGATATTTATTGGTGTTCTGTGGAACAAATGAGCCGCGACACGAGAAAACCGAGAAAGCGGATCTGATCCTAGCGCACACTCAGATCAGCCTGGCCATCCTCCCAGTCTAAGAAGAGTCTTCGCTAAGCGGTTACAGGGTAGCAAAGGGTGCCCAGGCTTATCTGAGTCTGCGCCAGGCGCACAACCATTTTGTTGTTTTTCTCGTGCGCGGCTCAAATAGCTCTACAGTTTGTCTCCCGACAGCTGCCCTAAGAATCGTCCACAAACATAGAACAGATTTCCCAATTAGTGTGCACACATGCACAGGCTGATTTGAGCACATGCACGTTTATTGTTAGTTAATTTATTTCACGAATAATTCAGAACAGCTTTGTCTAGCTAATCTCTGATTTTACGATCGATTATCGATATATCCACATGCAGCAAACACGCTTCACATCTACCCTTCGCTGTCAACAGATGATTTAACACTGACAACTTCAACAAACGAAATTGGGCATTTTTTTACCATATTGCTATTAAAACTCCGGTTTATTTATTTTTTTGAAAATAATTATGATTATATATTTGAATATGCAAAATGGGAACAGCAAAAAAATAAATAAATAAAAAACAACAGTTTGCTCATTTGAAACCTGATTATCTGCGCATCTGTTCAAGTTGAATGTACAACCGTTTTTCAAGCTATTCAGATTAGCCTGCGCAAACTGAGCAAGACGGGACCAGAGTTTCTGGTTAGTTTGCGCAGATGCACAGTCCTGTTTTAGGTAAGTACATTTAAATCAGAATTGTTTACAAGTGATACGCCAAAGGAATATCAATCGCCAGAACCTGTAACCATTCATTAGTCTGTGCTGGTGCGCAGTCTGTCCAGTCGCATATGCGCAAACTAAGCAAAGAACCAGAAAAGGACGTTTAATTTTAATAAGACTTCCCAGAGTCAAATGATCGATATTGTACCTGTTTTAATCGCTACCTGTTACCAAGTAGACTGCTACGCTAGATAAATCAAGAGTCCTGCGGGTATTATCGATAAATCGGCGATACTTCTTGTTTACCTGTAATTTTCACTCGATAGCGATATGAAAATAGTTGTGCATGATGTGTTTAGGTTCTATGACGAAACATAGAACGACAAAACATAGAAAAGCCAGAACATAGAAAAGACAATACATAGAAAGACTAAACATAGAAAAAAATAATCGAAAAAGATCGAAATAACATCGAAATTATATCGAAAAAATTCAGAAACATCGATTTTGTTTAATTTCGTAAACATATCTCCGGCCAACTAGATGGAGGAAATGGAGGTTCTCTCCAAGTCAGCCGCCAAGGGTGCAATGCATCAGCACCCGTAACAGCACTGGAAAACTGCTCAATATATGTCCATTCAAAGTACAACGTAAACATAGAACGGCAAAGTCTTCCACTTCATGTGGCAGAAGTGGTTTGATTTCCTGGAAGGCATGACGGACAGTATTGGATGGTAGGAATGCAAGTGCCGTAAACATGCGCCAGTTTGCCTGCCCAATGGTGCGAATGTTCAATGACGCATAGCATTGCCGAGCGGTCAAGTAATTATTGTTTTCACACTTACATCTATTGTTTGTGTCCCATCTATGTTTTGACTTATCTATTAAGTGTCGCTTCTCTCTTTTGTCTTTCTATGTTTCGTCGTATACCGTGTGTTTAGCATGCATTTATCACAAAAGTTTATGGAATGAATGACTGATTTCAATATTTTTTTATCTAAAAAATGAGGTATGCTAAAACCTTGAAAAATAGGGTAGGTAAGGTCTGCCTGGATTATCTCCCCATGTCTTTAGGTCTGAATCACAAATGATCTGATTTCATACGCTTTACATATTTATGGAAGCTCTGCTAAGAAAAATATGCACACTATATACTTTTGAAAATTCGAGCCTGGCTTGCCTGTCTAATGGGGAAAATAATCGCCTTAAGCATAGAAGTCTTTAGTGAAGTTTTACTTGGCTACGGGTTACAAACGAAATTTCCTTCATGATTTCTAACTATAGAAAAGTTTCTACAATGCATTTAAGATATTTACACGGCCCTGATGGAAAGTTCCTATAAGAAGAGAGTTACAGTGTATGAATGAATCACAGGAAGAATCACAAAGTAGGACCATATTAGATCGAGGAAGACATTGCTAGAAATTTCTTATATGTGAAAAACCGGTAACTTTGTTACTAAATGAATTTAGAACACCCCACTGTGGAAACAGTCCTATATTGAGTTAAACATATTTTATTTCGTAAACATGACAAAGTACAACATGTCGTCAATACAAGTTTAAGGATCAGAACGAAAGCAATAATACTTATTTAGTTCTTTTTCCTAAAAAAATATTTTTTGTTAATTTATTGACGAAAGACATCTAATTTGAAAACAAATATGCTCAAGAAATACTCTACAAAAGTAGTTCTAAACAGTGGTAGATATTCGAGTAAAAACCCGTAGAGTCAAAAGTAACAAAGAAAGAGAGAGAGAGAGAGAGAGAGAGAAAGAGAGAGAGAGAGAATGTAAATATATAAATGTATAATAAATTTCAATATATCGAGTTACAATTGTTCCTTGAAAAATGTAAGAAATTTTCTGTGAATATAGATTTTCTCTATAAGCAAAACATAAAGGAATAAATCTGTTCCAAAAATTTATAGAAAAATAAATCAGGAACTTAATGAAGCATTTAGGTATGATAATATTATGTCTAACGGATTTGATAAACTATGTATACTCCTCGCCAAAAGTTTGCATAATGTGAAAGCAAAAATCAGAAGATCATTTGGGATATCTATTTTCAGAATTTAACAGTGGCGGTGGAAATCATAGACAATGAGGCATAGTCGCACGGCAGGATTTCTTGGATTACTTGGATTTCTTATCTTGGTAGCGGGGATTGCTTTCCTCCTTGACTGGAATAAAGTTCTTGAACTAAAGGTACATAGCTTATTAAGGTTGAAATTTAGGATGCTTATGCCATTTTTGACGAAACTTTCTGTCCCCAAAAAGTGGGTGGGATGTCATTTTCTCTGCAACAATTTTCATATGAGGGCGGCATTGAATGTGTTGTAAATGGCTATAAAGTGTGTTTAGACATATGAACAGCACATTCACACAGAAAAAAGATGACTTATTCACTCAAACAGGCTGAAATATCACTTTGCTCAGTTGACCGGCTTTGGTACCACAGACCGATCGAAAAATCTGTGAGTCTAACATCAACAGCGAAAGAAAACCATAGTTTCAAGATAAACTGTAGCTCTAACAATACAAGCTTTAGTGAGTGTGTGCGTTGGGGTGGGTGGGGAGGTAGGGAGTTAGGGAGGCTCTATGCTAGGCTGAGGAAGTGAAAGGATATCAGAGACCGTAATTGCGAACCACCAACCGTGTCTGTGCTTAAAACAAGATTTCCCATTCCATTTAGGTCACCGGTTGTTAAAGTTCCCAGCGAGATCTTCGATTGATACCAAACGTGGCTATAATTGGAGGCTTGCCCAAAATGGCAGGTTCCAATATAAGTCATAAAGTTGTTACATTTAATGATGTTCTCGTCAAGGCCTTTGATTTGATGCAAAACATAAATATGGTCTTAGGTTGACTATAAACGACTCTTCTGAGGGTAGGGCGGAGGAGAGGGGTAAAGGGAACGTGTAGAACCTTATCCCAACCAATACTTTTCTATGATAAAGACTAAGAATGTCAGAAAACAATAAAGCGCGACTTTGCGGGAGCTTGACTTTAACAGTGTCAAGATACACAGCTCTCCTAAGAATAGTTAAAACCTCTTAGATATTGCAAGAGACAAGACAAAATCAAAGAAAAGTAAAATATAGGTCACAGTCATCTAGAAGTTACATGAATGCAATCACTGTATCTGAGTGTATCATAACATCAAGTATAATAGGAGTCAATGAAATTGTTTTAGATGTATTGACTCAAATCACTGGACCATGAAATATATGTCACACTAACCTACAATAAGTATAAGGTCACTCACAGTGTCAGTCCACACCCATAATCCAAGTATGATGAAAATCCATGTTAAAGTGTTAGATACATGATGCAAAATCACAGAAGCATGAGATATATGGTAACACTGACTTACAATTAGTATGAGGTCACTCACAGTGTAAGCCCTAACCATGAACCCAAGTATAATGCAAATCAATGAAATAGTGTTAAAATATGAGATATAATCACTGGACCATAAAATATAGGCCATGTTGACCTTCATCTAAGATGAAATCATTCATGTGCCAGCCCAAACCATGTAACGCAGTGTGATTAAAATTCATAAAACAGTGATAGAAATATGAGGCAAAATTTGGAACATAAAGAAAGGATCAAATTGACCTACAATCAGTATGAGGTCAGTTACTGTGTAAGCCCACATAATTAACCGAGGTATAAGTTTAATCAATGAAGTAATGTTATAAAGTATGAGTCATTGTGACCTACTGTTATTTTTAGGTCAAACATCCGGTCATACTGAGTCATTATCGCAAGCAATCATGTTCGTATATCTATGAAATAGAGGTCAGTGTGACCTACCGATTCTTTGAGGTCAAACTTTGGGTCATACCAAGTCGTTATTAGAAGAATCATGTTCGTACATCAAATAGTCTTCAAGATATTCATCAACAACACTGGACCAAGAAATTTAGGTCAATGTGACCTACTGAGTGATTGAGGGCACATCCAGGGTCATACTGAGTCATTATCCTAAGCCTTCATGTACAAACATCAAACAATCATCAAGATATTAAGTACAATCACTGGACAATAAAATATAGGTCACTGTGACAGAAAGCATGTTATTATGAGTAGCCAGCTGCATTCACACAATTTGCAATTACGACATAATAAAGATGTATGCAATATATTGCTGTCAAAATACAACTGAGTATAAAAAAAGTAAGTATACTTAAGGACAAAAGTTTTGCACGGATGTTAAATAAGCATCCGTACGGACATTTTGTCCTTAAGTATATTACATGTACGCCAGAAAGGTACATATATACTGAACATCAAAAGAAACGCCTACAAGTTTAAGTTCGATTTTCTTCTTTCAGCTGACTCATAGTTTTAAAACATGTTTAGCAGAAAATACTACTGACGTCTGCCAGCAATATAAACTTAGCATCTTGCAAAATTAAACCTTGGTTAAGGAGTTACCTCAATTTATCGTGAAACATTCAAAGTTGTTGTAAGAGTTGTCTTTCTTTTTCCAGTATAATAAATTGTTTCAAAACGCGACTCCGGTTGTTATTGAAATAGAAAACATAGGAATTATTACCATAGTGTTCTTCTTAAGAACATGACAGCAGTTTGAAGTTGTACAGTCGTCAAATTATCTCCCTTGGAATTAAACAAATAGCAAATTTGGAAGTCCAATAACATCAAATGTTATGTAGAACTATGAAAAATATTTCTACAGATCTGTTCCTTTTGTATTTGTTCATTCATTTTCACTCTGCGTGTGAGCCGTTTCTTTCCTTTTCAATAATACAGGGTGTTAGAAGGTCTATTGGAAGTCCAATGGTAAGCAAGTGCTACTTGTTGTACAGTCATCTTGTTGCGGTTGTTTCTCTACAACGCAAGGCCCTATTGTTTTGATTTTTTTCGCTTTTTCTCCCCCTTGCTGCAGGCATTATATCTAAAGAAGATGATTGGCCGAAATTTTCATGGATTTGAAAATCCAGCTTCTGAAAGTATGGTAGCTTTATGTTTAACCCCATCACAAAAGCAAGCACACTGGTGTCTATAGTGTGTGACATATCTAGGCACTAATGTGCTCATTCTGTTGCAATAGCATAAACAAAGTTATTTATAATGTTCAAATAAACATATATATCTACTCCTACAAATGAATTGTGAATATACATTGTGTGCGTTTCTTTTGATGCTCAGTGTATATATATTTTGTGTTGTAATATATGTATCCGCTTGTTTTTTTTCGAGAGGATGAATGCAATGGAAAAGACAAAATGAGGCCGAGATGGTTTCTCGTCCCGGAGACGCACATTGCAGGTTGGATTGAATCAATCTAATTCTGTTTATACACATTATTTCAGAGAAATATATTTGAAGGCGAATACCTTAGAAGGCCAGCTGAAAGAAACACTTCATTCTCCTCAACAACAATGACTTCCCATGACAGGTCAATCACCGAGGACACCGTGTTTATACCAGATGATGTAACATTGAATAACATGAGTGAAACTCAGCATATGGTGGTATACCAGCGGTAAGATACTTGAATATAAATTATTACATTACATTATATTATATCACATTATATTATATATAAAACAGATCTTTTTATGGCCTGTTCTTAATATTTCAATTCTGCAGTAATTGCAGAGTCTTCTTGGTTGTATTGTGTGTTGTTTGTCGCTTTGTCTGTTATCGATAAAGTGTGTGGGATATTAAGGCTAGCAGAGGATCATTGGTCCTGTAGCTCACCGTAGGTCATTCTTCCTCTGCCCTCTTGGGTCAGTCACTATAAGTCAAATTGTAGCATATAGTCTATTTTCAAATGCATCTGAGATTTAATGCTTGTCAACTACATTTCCATATCACGGAGTTTAATAGCAACAGACAAATGCAACTTTTCCCATTCAAAAGCCTTACAGACAAAATTTGACCTTGTCGTTAAACAGGTCAGGGTCAATCCAGGATAATTATTTATACAAATTTTGTAGCACTACAGTCCCAGATGCTACATACCAAGTCTCAAAGCAGTCGGCTTGTGGGTCT
The DNA here is from genome assembly GCA_963989385.1 of Ctena decussata. Taxonomy (NCBI): domain Eukaryota; kingdom Metazoa; phylum Mollusca; class Bivalvia; order Lucinida; family Lucinidae; genus Ctena; species Ctena decussata. The sequence continues at coordinate 52,572,847 of OZ022507.1, forward strand.
GTGGAAGACGATTTTTTAACGTTTTTACCAAATTATGGGCATGGCGGCTATCTTGGATAATGTGACCTAAGGCAAATATATATACTTTCTTTTCCTCTTTGCCTGAAAACTGCATATGAAATTTAGTTGAAACTAGCCCAGTAGTTTCAGAGGAGAAGTCCTTTAAAATGTTGACACACAACCGACAAGTGACCATTGGCCAAGGTTACTTAGTCCCCTTGACTTCTAGAATTCATAGGGGTTAAGTCAACTGCATTTCCATATCACAGAGCACGATATTTATAAAATAATGCACCTTTTAAGCTTTTCCCATTCAAAAGCTTAAGGGGTCGAATTTGAGCTTGCCTTAAAATAGGCCAAGGTCAACCTAAGGTCTTCATTTATATATACTTTGTAGTACTATAGTCTCAAATGCTATTTACCAAGTTTAAAGGCAATCGACTTAGTGGTTCTGGACGACAAGATTTTTAAAGCTGTTTAAGTGAAATTGGCCGAGTAGTTTCAGAGGATGATGAACACTCAACAGCAAGAGCGAAAAAACGCCCAACAGTTTTTATCATGCATCTGCTGCAAAATTCACCTGATATCTGGGGTATGATAACATGATGCGACATCATGTCACTTTAGAGCAGCGCGCTTGCGCCTATGTTATCATCCGGTGCCTTTAGAAGCGATCTCTGAAGACGATTGGCTACATACTGACGTTGGCCTTAATATCAACATTCGATTGGTTAATTGACGTCACCAATTAACGTCATAACGCTTTCGCGAAGTCAGCAAGTTAAAAAAAACCTCGTTCGCTAATCATTTGTTTGCCGCTCTTAACGCCATAAGAGCTTCTAATGATGCATGATGAATGGAAAACTATATAAGTGTCTCGATCAGAAACACGTAGGACTGGCTCGGCAAGCCTCGCCATTCCAACGCTGTTTCTGGTCTCGCCTGATAAACTTGATGTCAAAAGACACTAACATGGTATTCTCTATTTCTCGGATAAGCCAACCAAAGACTGATCTTAAAGCCCAATCTACTTCCCATAACCAGTTTCGAAACAGAAAACTTTTAGGCCCGAGCCGACATTAAGTCTCATTTAATTTCAATTATATTTGTTTCAGAAATTCCTATAATTAATGTTGCCGTAAAGCCCTTGGTTTCATGGACGTTTCGCAAAGTAGTATCTAGATCCACACTGGTGGTATCTGTCCCTTTTATTGGACGCCAAACCATATGGGTAAAGTGAATCTTTTCATTGCCAAGTGTTTCAGAAGTTTTGATCTTTACAATTAATTTAGATCGGATCACATACCACAGATGAAAGGTAGAAGAGCACCCCTATAGGGCATAGAGGGGCTTCTAAAATGAACGCTACTTAAATCCAAGTATACTAGTAGTGGTCAGGTCATAAAAAATATACTTAAGGACAAAAGTTCTGCACGGATATAAATTAACATCCGTGCAGAACTTTTGTCCTTAAGTGTAGATTGTTATCGTCACTGCAACTTTAAGTTATGCAATTCTTATCCAGGTACATCAACACATTACAAATTTTGTGTAGAAATGTGATCAGGATTGGGTCTTACAGAGATGGAGGTAAAGAAATTTGTGTCGACAAAGCTTACAGGCCAAAGGCGCCATGTTTAGTATACTCGTTCGGGTAAGTTTGCTTAACCCTGTATATCTCGATGTTTTTTCGCCATTGTTACAAAAGGAATAATCTTTAGTGAGTTTCTGTTTGCTTCCCTGAACAAAATAGCCCTTCCATAACGAAGTCTACTCTTCAAAGAAACAAACTGTTCCATAAAGAGAGAAACTCGGGATCATTAAAATGAGGTTCGGTGCCATGCTCTCGAGTAAAGGTTTAAAATTCTAGCGCTATTTCTGCATAATGGGCCTATCCGGACAGCAGTTTCACTTTATCTAATACATTTTTTTCGATATTAGCTTTTGTCAATACTTTTCAATTATTGAACTACAGGATGAATCAAAACAACCTACCCTTAAAAACTTCCGTTTAGAACCTTAATTTTCAAGATATATTACATGTACAGCACAGTAATAGGCCTATATATAACCTCTGCTATCCGTGCCATGTATTTTTTCATTAATAATATTCAGATTCACACGACAGCATTCTCGAACTGATGGATGATTGGATGACTTGGAATTTTCACGTGCTTTTATACAGTATTACAGTCATTTCAGGACGACTGTAGGATGGTGATAACGAAAGACCGTGTGAAATGGAACCCCGTGCACGGTCGGTTAGATTTCCTTTTTTGTATCGGGTCTCAAACCCAGGACTGCTAGATCAGCAGTCCAGCGCTTAAACTACTGATCTACTGGGGCCCATTTGTTCTCAAACGGACAATGAAACTGAAGCGGAGAACAGAGTGATGTGTTTCAACCCATTGCATTTTGGGTATTTTATGTCGTCTGCTGAAGTTGTCGTCTGCATCAAAAATCAAGAATATTTTGACAATATTGGTCTAACTAAATCATGTAGAATAGATGTCTAGGCAACAAACAGTTTGTGGGGCCTGATCTGGATCCAACCTATTTGCCGCGATACCCCTAAAGGGGTATCCCGAATGCAATGGGTTAACTGATATTATATAAATCCGATATGCTGACATATGAGCACGTCACAAATTTTGCTATACGGATGAATTGGTGTAAATAAACTTGATGTTTATTGTCCTCGTCCAAATTATTGGAAACACAATGGTTCGCCATACATTATTGTGACTTCTGTCATTATCCTTTTCATAATTAGTATCATAATATTTCAGGATCAACAATCAATGGGATTTCGACAATATGGTAGTGGAATCATTTGGTTGTGATGTGCATTGCTTTGATCCGAGGTACTTATAGAGATTACCATGTCAGTGTCTTTTGATATCAAGTTTATCCGGCGAGACTAGAAACAGCGTAGAAATGGCAAGACTTGCCGAGCCATTCCTTCGGGTCTTTGGTCGAGCCGAGCCATTCTTACGCAGTTTTTGGTCTTGTCTGATAAACTTGATACTAATATGGTCTTCTTTTATCGTGCATCATTGAACGATTTTCAGGTGTAAAAAACGACAAACAAATGAATTGCAAACTGTTGACCTCGCGGCTGTGTGATGATGTTAGTCGGTGACGTCATTTAATCAATCGATTGATTGATGGAGTTTTTGCTTAAAGTCCACTGTAAACAGCTATTGTCATGTTGGGACGGTCAGTTAACCTAACCAGACTATTCCTTCGGCAGGTTTAGACCTCCTAAGCGGTTGACCAGTACTAAGTGCACACACTTTCGCCAGTAACTGACAACTGCCCTTCTTGAATCAACGGACGGAGAAACGAAATTATGTAGCCAGACCAGGTTTCGAACCAGAACCCCTGACTTATGAGTCAAGTCCCCTACTGAATGCGCCACGCGGCCCGGCTAATCAATCGAACGATGTTATCTTTGCCAACGACAATATTGTTGCGTGGATGAGGACAAATATAGGCAGTGCCTACGTCCAATCCATTGGCTCAAGTATGTACTTATATATATATGTTGCCATGAAATCGTGACTAAATAAATCTTTGCCAACGGCAGTACTTAGCCTATCGTCTTCACACGTTGCTTCTTAAGGCACTACCTAATACCATCCACGCAAGCGCCTTTCTTAAGTGACGTGATATAACAATATGTTACCATACACCTGTTATCAGATGGAATTTGCAGTAGATGTATGATAAATAGAAATATCAACAATTTTTCAGGTGAATACTAAATGTATTAAAAATTCATCCATTTCACGCTTGCGTAGCATGAGTGAAATTGCTGAAATTTACAACACATGAGATGAAATAAGTTTGGTATTTACCGAATAAAAGTAAATTTGCCTTTTATTTTTTAAAACAGACCGCTTCAAAAACACCTTTATCCTAGGCAGTTCTCGTTAACTTTGTTTGTCTCAGCGCGTTTAGAGGGTATATAATGGTTTAAAATGTCATTTTAATGAATGAATGAATAGAAATCAGCGATTTAAGAAAGCCGCTTGCAGCTGCCACCGGATTGAGGTCTTGTGCAAGTAAGCCATACTCCATCTCATCGTCATAGTGTGACGTCAATTGCATGATTTGACGTATTAACTTCCGAAGGCAAACGTCACACAAGAACGATACATTTTAGACATTTCCGGAAAGAAACTAAGCCCAAAGTTGTCAAAAACAGACGCGATTCGCTACAGTGAATACATATAAATCATATCGAATTGATACGATATTTTTCACTGTAGACATTTTAACCTTTATTTGTCCTAGATATGCACTGAAGTATAATAGAAAAATAAGTAGCGGTACACTCCCACGACGGATCACTGACGTATCAATATTTGTTCCCCTTTTTACAGGGAGAAAAGTGGCTACTGTTAAAAGAAAAAATTTGCTCTCCGTAGAAGCAACTTGTTTCCCTTAAAATATGCTCCTTTGAAGATATTATTCACCTATTAGGGATGCAAATGTTGTTCTGTTAAAGTTGTCTGTCTTGTTAAAACAACGAAACAATCAAGGTCTGTATCCAAAGGCCCACACCTGGAACAAAATTTTGGTAGTCACCAATGAAATTTCAGATTTGTTCTGTCGATTTTATTTCAGCTGGTACATGTAAAGCGGATAATCATTAATTGTTTGTCGGTTTTAAATTCTTACTGAAAAGTAGGTATCGTTGTTATTACACCAAAGACACTCTAATGATTTTCAAATTCTTGTTCGAGATTGAATTTTCAATATGTTACCATAGCAACATATGACGTCACATACATACTAGGTACCGGGTGTATTTTTTTTTCGAGTACATGTATTTCGACGTCATTCTTGTGAGTGGGCCCATCCCTGCATGCTTATGGCAGAAAGGGGTATAATTTAAACAGGTATTTAGAAAATTTGTCCAAAAGCTGATCAGTACATCTGCATATTCAGACCTTAGGTCATATTTATAAAAGCACTTAAGTCGTTGCTATGCTGTTGCTAAGGCTTAATTCTTTAAAGGAGATTTCCTACAACTATGAAATTCGCTCTGGAGGAACAGTCTTTTTCAGACTGTTCCTCCAGAGCATATTTCATAGTTGTAGGGAATCTCCTTCATAGGCACTCAGCCTTAGCAGCAGCATAGCAACCACTGAAGTCGTTTTATAAATACAGCCACTGACCTCATACTGATTGTTGGTCAGTGTGACCCCTATTTTACTGTTCATTGATATTATCCTATCTCTGACAATATTTTTTAGGTTTGAATTATTCTTAGGAGAACTATTTATTCTGACAATGCAGTTGATCCCATTTCACTTGGCTGGTATTGTCTATATTAAAAGTGCGCTAGTTAAAGTCAAGCTCCCGAAAAGTCGCGCTTTATTGTCTTCTGAAAATTATTGTGATGTTTGTGATCATCATTTGTGTTTCTTTTGCTGCACCATATACAAAGTTTCCGAACGCACTGTACCATCTCTTCCGGTTTTCATAGCATCGAATCGAGAGTACAAACATTCGCATATAACCAGTAGCCGAAAATCATTATGTTTTGACATATTATCCGGAATCTGCTACGTCATTTATAGTTATTCAGCTTCGAAAATGTTAAGAATTAAGTTTAATATAATTTGCTGTTCGGTCTATTACTTAATTGCCCTGCACAATGTCGTCTATGGGTGGATAGTAATGAGTTCAGTATTCAAATCGCCCTTGGCATGATTCTAAAACCAGTTTGAGCCTTTTCTTACATGATTTATGAAAATCATTAAAATAAACGGAAGGCGTTATCAATCTACAGTTTGTTAGTTTTGATAGTCGGACAATAGCTAGGTTTTGCACGACACAAACTCATGTTAAATTAGCTGTTCGGAATAAAATTTCTGTGACGGCTATGAGGGTTTTATTGTACAGGACAATAAGGTAAAAGACCGAAGAGCAAATTACATCGAAACTTACCTCTTTACATTGTCGAAGCTGAATAACTATAAATGACGCAGCAGATTCTGGATAAAATCTCAAAACAAAATGATTTCCGACAACTGGTTTTAAGCGAATTTTGTACTCTCGATTCAACGCTATGAAAACCGGAAGAGATGGTACAGTGCGTTCGGATACTGTGATAAAGAGACATAAAAGTTTATGAATTTATGTTTTTTATGCTCCCGAAGTTTCGGGAGGCATATTAAAAAATTGCACCGTCCGTAAGTCTGTCCGTCCGTCCATCCGTCCGTTACTAATCGCTTGTCCGCCATAATTAAAAATCCGCTGAAGGGAATTTATTCAAACTTCATAGAAAGGTAGACCAAAATAAGAAAGTGTGTCGCGCCGAAAGTTTTGGCTCCAATGACCAAGGTCAAGGTCAGATTTAAAAGGTCAAAGGTTTGACCCTTAACAAATCTTGTGTCCGCCATAACTCAAAGCCCCCTGAACATAAGAAGGTGTGCCGTGCACAAAATTTAGGCTCCCATGACCAAGGTCAAGGTAACAATCAAAGGTCATAGGTTTGACCATCAACAAATCGTGTGTCTGCGATAACTCAAAATACCCCTGAAGCGAATTGAATCAAATTTCACAGAATTGTTGGCCATAATATGAAGGTGTGTCGCATATTAAATATAGGTTCCCACAAGCTAGGTCTAGGTCACAATCAAAGGTCATAAATTTGACCCTTACAAATCGTGTGTCCGCAATAACTTAAAAACCGCAAAAGTGAATTGAGTCAAATGTCACAGAAAGGTACACCAAAATAAGAAGATGTGTCGTGCACAAAATTTAGGTTTCCACAACCATGGTCAAGGTCACAGTCAAGGTAATAAGTTTGTCTTTTACAGATCGTGTGTCCAAGATATCTCAACAACTGCTATTCAAAGCAAATTTACTCAAATTTTACAGAAAGGTAAACCAAAATTAGAAGGTGTGTCATGCACAAAATTAAGGTTCCCCAGAGCAAGGTCAAGGTCACAGTCAAATGTCATAAGTTTGTCTCTTACAAATCTTGTGTTCAATATATCTAAAAAACTGCTATTCAAAGCAAATTTAATCAAATTTTACAGAAAGGTAAACTAAAATGAGAAGTGTCATGCACAAAATTAAAGTTCCCCAGAGCAAGGTCAAGGTCACAGTCAAATGTCATAATTATGTCTCTTTCAAATCTAGTGTCCAAGATATCTCAAAAACTGCTGAAGCGAATTTGATCAAATTATACAGAAAGGTAAATCAAAATGAGAAGATGGGTCATGCATAAAATCTAGGTTCCAAGAACCAAGGTCAAGTTCACAATGAAAGGTCATAGGTCTGTTCCTTACAAATCATGTGTCTGCTTTAACTCAAAATGGCTGAAGCAAATATAAATAATTTTCACAGTGAGGTAAACCGAAATGAGAAGGTGTGTGCCGCACAAACTTTTTATTCCCATGACCAAGGTCAAAGTCGCAATAAAGCGTCATAGGTCAACTCCTGTTTTGGCAATTACTTAAAGGCTACTGAAGTAAATGTTATTAAACTTTGTAGAAAACTACAGGATAATGAGACGATGTGTCCTGCACAAGATTTAGGATTTCATGCTGTGAAGATCAAGCCCATTTCAAGCATCAGGTGCCAAGTAAAATCTGTGATTATTCAAAAATTATGGAAGCGAATTCAATCAAACACCTTCTGAAGGTGAACTATAATCAAGAGGTTTGCAATGCACAGGACTTGATCTGTGCCAAACTCAAGGGGTCAAAGGGCACATTTTGTGTCTGCAATTAATCAAAAACTACAGAAGCTTATTGGATCAAACTTCAAGAAAGGTAAAGCGTGATATGAAGATTTAAAATTTGCAAGATTTATGTTCCCATATCCGAGAACAAGGACAAAGTCAAGGACCCAAGGCCAAATTGTGACTCCGCAATTACTCACAAATTACTAAAGTGAATCTGGTGAAAGGACCTGGTATCATAAGGGCCATTTTTGGCCCCTATTCAAATTCTCTTAAAATTGCATAGTTTCTATTGCTTATTATTTATGCGTATGGGAACAAATAGAAATTGAATGTTTCACTTATGTTAACTTCTCAGAATAACACGATTTCTGACATGCCTATGTTGGTTCAATAATATGAAGGAAAAATTGCAAGAAAATAATTTATCCTGATAGAAATAAGTCAGTTACAATAGCTTAATAGCTTTTGAAAGCTGTTGTTAATAGGCTTTTGATGAAATGCTTATACGTTGGGTACCACGGCTAATTACCTGTGTACTGCACAAGGCCTGTCAAGTTACCCCACCCACTCAAGATTGCATGTCCAGAGACGCTAACCATTAAATTCCATTAGATCAAAATGAAATGTGTACCAAATTATTCCTTGTATTCTAACTAAGAAAATGAATAAACACAACATATGTTTATTTTGTCTGTGAGCTTAGATATGGGCGTTTTTGTGTTGAGCAAAAGAGTAGAAATGTTCCAAATGCCTCCAGTTTGTGACAAAAAGTAAAAAATAAACATAGAGCCCGGTCTTCATCACACTTGATATTTTCATGGCATGTAAATATATCAAATTATGTCTGCATATAAAATATAAAATGTGCTGGAGGCCGGGCTCATATACTTTGAAAGCCCCAAAGGCTACCAAGTTCGTCATTTTCATCAAATCCGCTGGGGGTTAGGTATGTTTAAGATTGAAAACACAAATATCTTATGCAAGAACTGGTTGATTTTGTATTTCTGTTACATTTTAGGTTAGAGCTTTCCTATGAATGCATCTTAGTTATCGAAATAGAGCTTCCGAAAAATGAGTTTTCTGGGAGCCAAATATGAGCCTTATTATACCAGGACCTTTAACAGAAAGTTGCAGATTGTGTAACACTTGCAACATTTAAATTTCTGTGCCCAAGGTCAACGCCATAGGTCACACCATGCCAGCAGTAATTGAAAAACTACAATGGTCTACATGTATTTGATTAACTTCCTCGAGTCAGTGTCATTATCAGGGTTCAGATACAAGGTGTTAGGGGCCTTCTGGGGCATTTGTTGCATACTGTAACATTTCTTGTTATTTTTTTATGTCACCTTGGATATAATCGGACGATTTTATTGGAGGTGTGGGTAGTTAACTTAATGTGTTGCATTGTATACCATTGACCGCTCGAATACGTTATAAAAGTAACTAAAATGTCATTCAAATGCGGCATTATTTGAACAGTAAATTTTAACAGCATGAGGAAGAAGACAGGTCAAGTATCAGCCAATGTATGGTTCTACAATACTGGTCTGGGAGACCGAGACTGGGTCAACGAAAAGAGGTGGGATATGAGAACGTTACAGACAATAAGAAAAGACCTTCACCATGAGAACGTAAGTAAAAGAAAACGGTCGTTCTTTCAACGTACTTGTTTTACAGATTGAAATATAACACCAGCTTCTGTTGGTTGCAAATCAGTCAAGCCGCAAAATTAATCCTGAACCAGTTACGAATCACACGTGCTTAGCCTGCGAACATGCACCGTCTGACTGGTAAATGAGCAACTGGTCTGGGGCCGTATTTACCAAATGATTTAAGTGGTTGTTATGCTGTCGCTAAAGCTGAATTTCTATAAAGTAGACTCTACAACTATAAAATTTGCTCTGGAGGAACAGGCTAAAAAGAATGATATGAATATTTTTCACCGTCGTAGAGTGTTAGAATCGAAGTCGTTTAGCTCTAGCACGGAAATATTGAGTAATAGCTCACAGTTTGTCGGTAGGTTGTAGGGGGTGGTTGTGACCGGGCGATGATGCAAGTAACTTCAATTGCTGGGCGTCCTACTAATTTGGATAATAGTAGGGCAAGGGCCTGCTGTGCTTGCAGTAGATGCGGTTGGAAGTTGTTTTGACATTTCTTCACCCCATTATATATGTTTTCTGATAACCAAGCAATGGTCAGTTGTATCGGTGCTGTGAATGACCTGAAGCACTATTAGCTTCAGCCTCGTGCAATAATGCATCTGGGGCCGTTTTCATGAAGCCACTTAAGTCGTTGCTATGCTGTTGCTAAGGCTTAATTCTTTAAAGGAGATTTCCTACAACTATGAAATTCGCTCTGGAGAAACAGTCTTTTTCAGACTGTTCCTCCGGACCAAATTTCATAGTTGTAGGGAATCTCCTTTATAGATATTTAGCCTTAGCAACCGCATAGCAACGACTTAAGTGGCTTTACGAAAACGGCCCCTGGTCATCCACAGCATCTCGGTGATAGGCGTGAAATAACTGTATACTAAGCTAAGCACCAAATATTTTTACACAGCATTGTAAAGCTTGCATTAGATGAATAGAAATTGTCATTGGTCTACGATGCGGAACGGAAAATCCCAATCAGAGGGTAAAGGGGTTGTGTCGGAAACAAGGCTTGCCGAGTTTCTGACACATCCCTTGTGCCCGAGGGTTGGGGTGCATAGACCAACGATTTTCAAATATCTTCCAACTTGTAACCGCTGGGCCGATTGAAGCCATATATCATATGGAGCCTACCTATTATAGGGAATGAAAGTTGGTTCGCGGGTCTGGGTCACATGACAAGATGGCCGCCACGCCCATATATGGTAAAAAACCCTTAAAAAATTTTCTTCTCTAGAACCGAAAGGTCAATGACATTGAAACTTGGTAGGTAGCATAAGGCACTCAGGCCCATCATAATTTATACAAATGATGACCGTAGGCTGACAATGGCATAATTTATGACACGAACAACCTTGGTAAATTAGGCTTTTATATGGGAAATTCTTAAACAGTGGATTTCTCAGAAGCTATTTAAGCCTAACGTATAATATTTATATTGTACTGCTCACAAAAGTAGGGGATATAATGACATAGAAGCGAGTTCAAAAATTAATAATAACGGCTAGAAAGTATCTGTATCTTGTTAACGAAGGCATTAGGCGTCTGTCTTAATAAAGTTTGCATAAAAATTATTAGTCATTGCTGTGCTGGATTCGTGTGAAATTTGGCTGTCCATTCCTTGTCTACATTAAATTTACTCTAGGTCACGTGAGAAGCTTAATCGTTTCAATATTCATATTGAGGGTCTCTGTGAATATTTGTTTTATGAATAATAACAGTTCAATATTCATCTACTTATTTTCCTTACTTCTGTTGCCTTAAATGTCTTAATATCCTTTACTTATTTTGAACAGTATATATATACATATCTAACCAATTGAGCAAATGAAGATGCTGTGTTGCGAAAGGTTAAGGTCATTCTTTGAATTTTGTGCAAGGTCACTGAAATTCTGTTGCCCGTCAACATTTTCAAACATATTCTCTTCTGATGCCACCGGACCGGACCGATTGAAGCCGTATTTCATATGGAGCCTCAGTGGGCCAGAGGAACCAAAGTATGTAGAGATGGTCTTGGTTACATGACCAAGCTTGCAGCCACGCCTATATATAGTAAAATCCCTTTAAAAATCTTCTTCTTCAGAAACAAAGGCCAAAATGACCTTGTGACTTGGTATGTAGCTTTTAGAACTCAGTCCCATCATAGTTTGTACAAATCATGACCCTGCATTGACCTTGACCTAATTTATGGCAAGGTAAACTTTGACGTGTTAAGCTTTTAAATAGGAAAATGCTTATTAACAAAGAGTTGATTTCTCAGAAACTATTTAATTATAGAGTATCATATTTGGTATATGTGGTTAACTAAATGCCCAGACGAAGCTATTATGTTGCTTAAAGTCAAGGTCATTTTTCGACCTTTGTTCAAGGTTACTGACATTCTTTCGCCCGTCAACATTAATTCTTCTTACATGTCCTTTAAACCACTGGGTCGATTGAAGCCATATTTCCTATGGAGCTTCAGTGGGCCAAAGAAACCAAACTTTGTTGAGATGGTCTTGGCTACATGACCAAGATTGCAGCCACGCCCATCTGTGAAGTTATTTCATCAACATAAATGAATTCATACAATCTAATGAGAGAGAGAGAGAGAGAGAGAGAGAGAGAGAGAGAGAGAGAGAGAGAGAGAACGGAGACAGAGAGATAGAGTTTCGTGTGTGTAACAATTAAGGCTAGCCGCAATACACGTTCCCTCCCCACTTTCAGGGCTTACAGGACTTTGAGACACACAAATGAAAGTCGTAGCCCATCCCTCTCCTTTCACTGCGTTATGCTTCCCTGTATCGAAAAAGTTACCCATTTAGTGCTGGCTTGCCAAAGAGACTTTTCCAGTCGCTGGCTGGCCGAACCCGGATTCGACCCCTCAACCGGCTGTATCAAAATCGAACGTCTCTAATCACTCTTCCGCGGCGCTGATGAGATTGCCAATCAGAAATTATTAATAAACCAATTCTATGTATGCCAGCTGATTTTTTTAGCTTAATGAGATCGGATTGTTATATTTATTATAATGCCGCTTTTTGCGATTTTAATACACATATCCTTTCTGGACATCGAAAATTTCATTTTGATCAGAAATACGAATGAAAATATTTCTTCCACTTATTGTATGGCTTTGCCAAAGAGACAGCGGGCCTCTCGCCCGCACCGCCCCCAAGGCCACTAGGCTACAACTTGAGAAGCCTTTACCTTCATTCATTCCACCGACGGAGGAATTTGGCTTGTAACTTTTCAATACCATCCTGCCATCATCTCGATAGGACTAAAATACTGTCCTAAAGGGCGTTAAAGTCAATTTCATCTGACTACCAAGAACCACACGGAAAGAACACGAGTCATCAGTAAACATACCATGCACACAGATCAGCCTGTGAATACGCGCAGACTGATATATCAAAGACTTCGCTGTTTCACAAGGAATCATTGTAGTAGAGGACAATGGTCAGTTTGGGCAATGAGCAGATTGATCTGCGCTTCCGCTGACCCTACATGCACCAAAGACCCTTTTTATCATGGCACGGCGCATTTTGTGATTTTTAGCTCACCTGTAAAAGTGACCTTAAAGTATAGCCTTGGTCCGTCGTCCGTCGTCGGCGTCGGCGTCCACACTTTTAAACACCAATATCTCCTACACCAGCTGGCCAATCTTTTTCAAATTTTGTATGCAGCATAGTTGGGATAGGGAATTACCTGCATAAGGTTTTAGGCCAGATTGGATATGAACTCAGGTTGCCATGGCAACATATACCTCCCATAGACTTATAATGGGAAAAACTTAAAAGAATCTACTTCTCTGAAGTCATGAGGTCCAGAGCTTATATATTTAGTATGTAGCAATGTCTAGTAGTCCCCTACATAAATCCTGCCAACCATGCCCCTGGGGTCCAAATTGGCCACACACCGGGTCATTAGCTCCCATAGACTTATAATGGGAAAAATCTTAAAAAATCTTCTTCTCTGAAACCATGAGGCCCAGAGCTTACATATTTAGTATGTAGCAATGTCTAGTAGTCCCCTACATAAATTCTGCCAACCATGCCCCTGGGGTTCAAATTGGCTACGCTCCGGGGGTCATAAGCTCCCATAAACTTGTAATTGGAAAATCTTAAAAAATCTTTTTCTCTGAAACCATGAGGGCCAGAGCTTATACATGTAGTATGTTGCAATGTCTAGTGGTCTCCTGCATAAATCCTGCCAACCATACCCCTGGGTCCAAATTGGCCATGCCCCGGGGGTCATTAACTCCCATAGATTTATAAAGGGAAAATCTTAAAAAAAATTCTTCTCTAGAATCATGAGGCCCAGAACTTATATATTTAGTATGTAGCAATGTCTAGTGGTCCCCTATATAAATTCTGCCAGCCATGCCCCCGGGGTCCGAATTGGCCACGCCCCAGGGGTCATAACCTCCATAGACTTATAATGGGAAAATCTAAAAAAAAATTCTTCTCTGAAATCATGAGGCTCAGAGCTTATATATATAGTATGTAGCAACGTCTAGTAACTCCCTACATAAATTTAAGAGTAACTACACTTCAGGAACTGACTGAATCAGATCCCAAACCCTATCCCCAACATCAAAGGGAAAGATTGACAAAGACATCACAACAAACAATAAATAACAAGTGATAGCCGAGTCAGCAGATCTCTCCCAAATAGGTGGCAACTCAGCTATCTTTATTGAACTAAATAATTTATAATAAATCCTGCCAACCATGCCCCTGAGAACGAAAATTGGCTACGGCCTGGGGGTCATTAGCTCCCATGACTTACAATGGGAAACTCCTAAAAATCTTCTTCTCTGGAACCATGAGGACCAGATCTTATATGTAGTATGTAGCAATGTCTAGTGGTCCCCTACAGAAATCATTCTAACCATGCCCCTGGGGTCCGAATTGGCAATGCCTTAGGGTCATTAGCTCCCATAGACTTATAATATGAACGAAAATTAAAACATCTTCTTTGAAACCATGAGGCCTAGAGCTTATATATGTAGCATTTAGCAATGTATAGAAGTCTCCTACATATCCTGCCAACCATGAACCTGTGATCCAAACTGGCCACACCCCAGGGATCATTAGCTCCCATTGACTTATAGCGGGACAATCTTAAAAAAATCTTCTTCTGTGAAACCTTGAGGCCCAGAGCGTATATATTTAGTATGTAGCAGTTTTTAGAGGTCACCTACATAGATCCTGCCAATCAAGCCCCTGGGGTCCACACTGGCCAGACTATAGCAATGTTTAATGGTACTCTACATAAATCCCGCCAACTATGCCCCTGGGGTCCAAACTAGCCATGCCTTGGTGGATCATTTATTGATATGGAGATTTAGAGCTTAAAACTTTTTTTTTCTTCTCTGTACTGGAATCAAGAGGCTCTGAGCATAGATATTTAGTATGTAGCAATGTTATGTGGCATAATGTGGCCCCCTACATAAATCCTGCAAACCAACCATGCCCCTGGGGTCCAAACAATCCACGCACATGGGATGGGCATGAGAACAGTCTTAGCATGCCCTGTAACGTCGCCCGTAAACGACTGCAACGTAGCTTATAAATGATGTCATTGAATGGCGTAACTTTACACATACCAATGCTTGCTTATCAAGCGCCACCTGAAAAGCGAACCCGCTAGCCAAGGACGTTTTTACCTCATTTTAATCGACATATCATCTAACATAAAATATCAGATTTGAAAAAAAAATCTATGTGGCAGTAACAAGCTGTGTACGTTTAGGTTTTAAAATCTGAGTATTTCCATATCATTCCCATTGCCGTCTGTGGATACGGCCTCAACATGTCACGTTTTTCAATCTGATCTAGCAACCAAACGAACCCGGTCACGTATCTTTTTTATTGCACAGTTTGGTGTAACACATGAAAATGAACTACTGTGCAAAATTTAAAAACATTCTATGTTTGTGACATTTACTTATTCCTGACCTTAGATTAATGGGTTAATATTCTAACATTTCTTATATTTCAGACCACCATTGATATTCTAAAATTCGACATTGAAGGCGACGAGTGGTGGGCGATTCCACAAATGGTGAAATCTGGAACACTAGCAAATGTAAAACAAATAGCTGTAGAAACTCATTTCTCAAGAAAAAGCGGTAGACCCGGTCAACCTTTTTGGGGAAATATTCCCACCAACAGGCATTTAGCTTCTCTTCGCATGTTGTTTGAAGCAGGATTTAGAATATTCATGAGGGAAAGAAATTTAGGACATTTGCAAAAATGGCCGCAATTTGAAAAGCCGCTTACTAATATGTATGAAATATCTCTTCTCAATCAACGATACTATATCAGCTGACAATTTAGAATTTCAGCTCCTCTGAGCCAAGGGCTCTGGGGGAGCTTATAGTATGACGACCCCCGGTCCGTCGTCCACATTTTCAAATGACCTCCTGTGAAACTACCGAGCCAATTTCAATTCAATTTCATATGCAGCTTCAAGATAAAGGGGCAAAGAAAGTTATTCTCAGCAAATAAACTTTTATTTTTCTTACATTTCTTCCGTTTTGAGAAATCAGACATATGATATATATCAATATATTGCTGTTGAATATATGCATCCTGTGCACTTACTTTCCACTCCACTGAACCCCCAAATCCTTAGTATGCCACATATGCATGTTTTTGCACGTGCATAGTTGTGCTTTAGTAACTTTGTTAGCAAATTGCTATGTAGACACTCTACGGTGATAGCAAAAGTAAATTCCTGCATAAATTTGAATTTCTGCACTAAAACCATCATGCTATTCCTATCTGAAAATTAGAGGAAAACTGAAACTGCGATTATATGCATTGGCATTAACGTCGTCAGATACGCTGGACTTTCGATTGTAGTCGTTACATAACCATTGATCTCAGAAACCATTTTTCTGACAGCCAGAGACATTTTATCGTTGCATGAAAACAACCAAACATAAAGTGAAGACCCCTGACCTGCAGTACGTTTATTTAGCGCTACGTCAGAATCTGACGTCAACTTGCAACTAAAAAATTGTGTCTGTAAGACACAAATGTTGCCCTCCGTGCAGCGCCTGTGACAGGGCAAAAGAACAAAATTAATCTTACCCATGAAAAATTTACCTGCACGAACTCCATACATTACGAAGCAAAAACGTGAATAAAATGACTAAGTTGAGAAGATCGTTTTTGTCAAAATCATTTCTAGGTCCGTGAAAATCCAACATGCACATTTTCAATATGTCAGCAAAGTTTCAAAAAATCCATTGAAAACTGTTGAAGGAGTTGATTCCACAAACTCTATACCATACAATGCAAAATATTGCCTAAAATGACTAAATTTAAAAGGCCGTAATTCTGCCAGAATTATTTCTAGCTCCATAAAAAACCCACATGCACATTTTCAACATGTCCACAATATGTACAAAAAGCCTAAAGGGCATCCATTGAAAACTGTGGTAGGAGTTGATTACACAAACTCCATACCTTACAATGCAACAAAAAACTGTCTAATACGACTAAATTCAAAAAGCCCTAATTCTGTTATAAAACAATTCAAGCCCCATCAAAAGCCTACATGCACATTTTCAACATGTTCACAATATGTATGCAAAGTTTGAAACAGATCAACTGAAAATTTTTGAAGGAGTTAATTACACAAACTCCATACATTTTAATGCAAAAAATTCTTAAAATGACTAAGTTCAAAAGGCTTTTTTTCTGTCAAAATTTTATTCCATTAACAACTCACATGCACATATTCAGTATGTCAACAATATGTATGCAGATTTTGAAACGATCCGTTGTAAAACTGTGTTAGGAGTTGATTACACAAACTTAATGAGCCGCGACACGAGAAAACCAACAATGTGGTCGTGCGCCCAGCGAAGACTCAGATCAGCCTGGACAGCCGCTCAAATTGACCAGAGTCTTCGTTAAGTGCTCAAATGGTAGCAACGGGTCTAAGCTACCTCCATGCGGAAAGCAAAGACTCTGATCAGACTGGGCGGATGCCCAGGCTGATCTGAGTCTACGCTGGGCGCACAACCACATTTTTGGTTTTCTCGTGTCGCGGCTCAAATACCGTAAGGTTTTACGAATGGACGGACGGACGGACAGACACAGACAGACGGACAGACGGACGGACGGAGACAATCTTAATGCCCCCAACTGTCATCACGGGGGCATGATAAAATTTTTTCTAATTTTTTTGCCCCCGAAGGAACTTCGGGTGGCATATTAAAATCGTACCGTCCGTCCCTTCCGACCGTCCGTCCGTCCGTCAGTCCGTCCGTCCGTTACAGATCGTCTCTCAGCAATAACTTTAAAACTACTAAAGCAAATTTGATGAAACTTCATAGAAAGATAAAGCATAATGAGAAGGTGTGTCGCGCGCAAGACTTAGGTCCCTATGCCCAAGGTCAAGGCCACAATTGGGTCAAAGTTCAAATTGTTTCTCAAAATCGTGTCTCAGCGATAACTTTAAAACTACAGAAGCAAATTTGATGAAACTTCACAGAAAGATAAAGCACTATTTGAAGGTGTGTCGCGCGAAAGACTTAGGTCCCTACGCCCAAGGTCAAGGCCACAATTAGGTCAAAGGTCAAATTGTGTATCAAAATCGTGTCTCAGCAATAATTTTAAAACTACCGAAGCAAATTTGATGAAACTTCACAGAAAGATAGAGCATAATTAGAAGGTGTGTCACGCACAAGACTTAAGTCCCTACGCCCAAGGTCAAGGCCACAGTTGGGTCGAAAGTCAAATTGTGTCTCAAAATTGGCTCTCAGCGATTACTTATAAACTACTGAAGCAAATTTAATGAAACTCCACAGAAAGATGAAACATAATGAGGAGTTGTGTTTGTACATCATATTTGGGTTGCCAGGTTCAAGGTCAAGGTCACGATTGGGGGGGGTCAAAGGTCAAATCTTGCCTCTATGATAGCTTAAAACCGGCCGAAGCTAATGTCATCAAACTTCACAGAAAGGTAAACCATAATGAGAAGATATGTTACACACAATATTTACGATCCCAAATCCAAGATCAAGGTCACAATCTGGGGTTAGAGGTCAAATCATGTCTCGGCAATTACTCAGAAAAGTACCAAAGCAAATTTTAAAGAAAGATAAAGCCTAATGAGATAATTTACTATGCACAAGACATAGGTTCCCACACCCAAGGTCGTCATAGCCAGAGGTCAAAGCTCGTCATTTATCCTCAATTACCTAAAAACTTCTGAAGTAAACTTCATTAAACTTCATGAAAATGTATAAAACAGCGAATATGCCACAAACAAATTATGATTCTGTTGCCCTAAGTCAGGATCATGATAAAATGGTAACGTAAAGAAAAGCAAAGTACAAGTTATGTAAGGTGCGACATTAAGGTTCCCACACCCAATGTCAAGGACACAACACAGTTTGGTTAGTGGTTGAATTAAGTCCCCTTGAATCCTCTTAAACTTCCAAAGTGCATTTAAACATTACAGAAAAGTAAACTGAAATGAGAATGTATACTGAAATGAGAATGTATATCATGTGCAAGACTTGGGTTACTCGGGTTCTATGACCAAGGTCAAGGTCACAACTAGGACTCAAAGGTCAGGTTAAGGGGCCTTCGGGGGCATTTGTTACACACTGTAACATTTCTGGTATTTTTTATTTATTGTACTTCTTTTAAGATAAAATTGGTATATTTCATTACTTATCAAACTTTGTCCACGTTTCAATTTTGCCTTTTTCTTAAAACTGACCCCTATTTTTTCTAGAACAAGTTTTGGCAGTTCCATTTATTCGAGTGGCCTAATGTTTTGTCAGAACTGAGAGGAGAGAATATTTGATCAGTTTCAAAGCACATAATATTAATCTGAACCTGAGGTTTCTAAAAATGTTGGTATTCCAGAAAACAATAACAAGCTATCAACCATCTAAATACCGTAAGGTTTTACGAATGGACGGACGGACAGACAGGCATAGACAGACAGACGGACGGACGGGCGGACAGACAGACGGACAGATGGACAGGAGCGAATCTTAATGCCCCCAACTGTCATCACGGGGGCATGATAAAAATTATTTTAAGTTTTTTTATTCATTGTACTTCTTTTAAGATAAAATTGGTACATTTCATTACTTATCAAACTTTGTCCACGGTTCAATTTTGCCTTTTTTTTTAAAACTGACCCCTATCTTTTCAAGAACAAGTTTTAGCAGTTCCATTTATTCGAGTGGCCTAGTGTTTTGCCAGAATTGAGAGGAAAGAATATTTGATCAGTTTCAAAGCACAAAATATTGGTCTGAACCTGAGATTTCTAAAAATGTTGGTATTCCAGAAAACAATTACAAGCTATCAACCATCTAGTTTCTACTTTTGATCAGTATATATTTGATCCAGGTCTCATGACCAAAATGACCGCCATACCCATATATGGTAAAAACATTAAACATGTCCAGAACCACCAGGCCGATTGCCTTTATTAACCTTGATATGTAGCATATAGGACTCTAGCGCTACAAAGTTTTTATATCTGATGACCCTGGGTTGACATCGACTTATTTTATGGAGAGGTCAAATTTGGTCCCTTAGGATTTTAAAAGGGAAAAACTGAAAAAGTGCATTTTGCCGTTGCTAATGTGCTCTGTGATAAAAGGTTGTTTAGTGACCTTGACCAAAGGGCACTCGCCTGTTGACATGTAAGAAGGACTTTCCTGTGCAGCTACTGTGCCAATTTCAATTAAATTCCATATGCAGCCTTCAGGCAAGAACAGTGGAGGGGAGGAGAGTTTATAGTTATGGTCCAGTTCACATGGCCAAGATGACCATCATGCCCTTATATACTCTGTATCTGTATCTGTATATAGTACACGGCAGATCCCCAATCCTGGTAACTTAGCCGCGGGAGGGGAGTGGCGCTTAGTCCAACTGTTGGACAGCTATTTTAAAGCTGCCAAGTGTCTCTGCACAAATCACGGAATCTGGCAACTTATTCCAATCACTTATAGTTTTCACGAAATGAGAATTTACTAGGTTTCAGTTTTAGCTAAAGGTACCTTGTAGCACTCGGAATTTGCTTTTGTATATTTGTCCACAAAGTTAGTTGTATTTAAGTCAGTGAATACATTTTTGGTAGTTTTTCTTTTATCTCTAATTGGAATGAAAACCTCGTCAGCCTTGAGAGCCGGTACCAACCCCTTACGATCTTGTACATCATAACAAGAAGCGAGTCTAATCTCGTTTTTGGAGAGTCGAAAGGTTCAACTGTTCTAACACCGATGTAACACAGCCCTCGTGCCATGACTTATAATCGTTAAGTATAAAACCTAACTGCATTTCGTTGTATTTTTTCCAATTTTAACAATGTCCTGCTGCCGATAAGGACCCCAATCAAATGAGCCATATTCAAGAGTTGACCTAACCAGTGATATTAGAATATTCCATCGACTTACTTTCCACTGGACAGTGATTCAAGTTTCTTTTCAGAAATCCTAAATGTAGAATTTGCTTTACCAGTAATGTTATCAATATTGGTTTTCCATTGTAGAGCTTCAGAAATTGTAAATCGAAGATAAAGGTTAGAATCAACTTGTTTCAGTGAAGATTTTGGCATTGGCTTTCATCCCCCAGGTAAATGCCCAAATTTCAAGGTTTTTTGAGTCCTGCTGTAAAATGTTATGATCTTTCTAGATTTGATTTGACGATAAAGTAAATAATTATCAGCAAGGAGAAGCGTCTGGGATTTTACTGAATTTAGTAAATCGTTTTTATGACACAGAAAAAGCAATGGCCCTAAAACAATTTCCTGCGGAAATTTTATTTAGTATAATATTTTAAAAGAAAGTCAGGTTTTACGATGAAAACACCCACAATCTAAAATACAGATTAATGGAGTAGGTTGTATTTTTATGTATAAGTAGATTTTGTTTCATATTTCTCTTTTCTTCAAATCTGTTTTGTCATAGAATCAAAATTCTTGTTATGTTTGTTGCTCCTCATGTTGTTACATATTAATGTAAACTGAGAGTAATAATAAGGTTACAAGTAGTTGATATTTTTTTTATTTTGCATTAACCGATTTGCTATGGCTGGGATGGGGTCTCCTCACACTGATTGGTTGGTGGTGTGGTTCTGGTTGTTTAGCAATTGAGCTGCCACTTCTAAAAGGCTACCATCCAGTGCAGTGTTCTTATGTACCTCTAAATTGTGAGCCCTATCCTATCCAGGTAGATCAACATTGCATATATGGCTATTGTCATAACTTGTTTTATTTAATTAGTTGTCTTTTGTCTTACAGCCTTATAACCTTGTTATAACTATTATATCTATAACTGGTTCTAAATTTATGATCTGATAATACCCATACTTATTTATTTGTAGCTGCTCTAGATTTATTTTAATGTTATATAATTTGTTTGTCGATAGTCTGTTCAAAAGCTCTTCAGAGCTTATGATACAGGTTGTACGTCTTGCCGACTCAAAATACATCTTGTCTAGTCTTGTCTTGTCTTGTGTTGTCTTGCGTAACTCCTGAATCAACTAACGTTGTATCTGAGTAAGCCCCTTCAACCATGACGTTCATTTGTCGTTCTTTCACAAATGATGTGAGCCACTTGAACGCAGAACCGCATTCCATACCCACTGGGCACACAAGGTTGAATCAATATAGAATCAATTTTGATTCAACGTAATGACGTTGAATCAAGGTTGAATCAATATTGATTTGAATCAATATAGAATGAACCTTGATTCAACGTCATGACGTTGAATCAAGGTTGAATCAATATTTGATTCAACTTTGTGTGCCTGCTGTAGGTCTCAAACGTTGTTAATAAGTATGTCATAGGATACCGGGTCAAAGGCTTTACTAAACTATAAAATTGCCATGTCTGTTTAAATATTATTATCGTATGATTTCATAAGGTCATCCATGGTGAACAAAAGTTGGATCTCTGTTGAAATTCCTGATCTGAAACCATGATTTTATTAAGTTAGCACAGATTTTTTTTTACAAAATGTTTCAGCATATTGTTGCAAATGATATGTTCTAGGATTTTACTTGACACACTTGTCAAAGAGACAGGGCGGTACTAAAACCATTTTAAAATTTTCTACATGACTACAGGGCGGATTGCCTTGATTTAAACACATTTTATTCGTTTATAAATTCTAACATACATACATATATGTAGTATACATTAGAACGAAAGCTGAGTGCTTATAGAGTCTTTATCCGGATTGCCTTAAAACTGGATACATTGTACCTATATATTTTATTTAGGGACAAGTGAAATTTTATAATTAGAATAGTTTCTAACAGCTTCTTCTAAAATCTTTCAAAATGAGGGTGGAGGTTTGGGCCCAGTAAAACCGGTTTAAACCCCCAGTAGTTATTACTGACCGTCCCAAGGCGGTATTTTCGTTGCGGTTGCATTTGTGTTATGTTCGGTGCTGTTATATATATTGTGTTCTCATTTTAACCCTTCTATAATAAAAATAGAAAATAGGTAAAAATAGTTGTTAAATGTTTTTGTATAATTTGCTTAATCTGTTGTAACCCTTCTATTGGTCTAAATTATTTAGTTCAGTAAAGATAGCTGAGTTGCCACCTATTTGGGAAAGAGATGCTGACTCGGCTTATCATTTGTAATTTATTGATTGTTAGGTCAATCTTTCCCTTTGATATTGGGGATAGGGTTTCGGATCTGATTCAGTCAGTTCCTGAAGTGAAGTTACTCTTTAAAATTGGTATCAGTTTGGACTAGTACTTTTCAGATTAATTAGATAAAGATCATGGGTTGACCTTGACCTACTTTAGAGCAAGGTACCTTATGCTTTTGAATGGTAAAAGCTGAAAAGAACATTTTTCTGTTGCTTTTGTACTCTGTGATAAAACCATTCTGTCGACGTCAACCCCTATGAATTCTAAAGATCAAGATTTGCCAGAAGTCACTTTGGTTGAATATTTTATATTTCCAGTCTAAATTTCATTTGAATATATACTCAGCATCAATGGAAATGCACCTGTCTTATGATATTAATATTTTTAAACCGAAAATTGTAGCTTATCAAGAACGCATGTGTGACATTTTAAACCATTTATGACACTCTTTATAACACAAAACGTACGCTGTGGGTGTGTGACGTAACGTAAGCACCGAGGTCAATATAATTGGCAAAAGAAAAGAAATTTCATACGGTATAAATTTTTAGCTGATGGCTCTTGCTACAGAGTTGATGGCCTATGAAAATTAAAAGGAAACCGAAGACTTGCAAACAGAGGCTGAATAAGAATCTCACCGTCATGTAAATCTAGCAACTGACAGACGGAAAAGGTAAGACGCTTTCAAATGTAGAGATAAGTGGAAGAAAATGAAACAGACTTTCGAGGGACAAACGTCAACTAAAATTACGCCTGATTGACACGTTGCACCAGTGACGTTATCGGTATTCGCTAGATTAATTCAGTTCTGTGGTTTATCAATGTTTGTGTCAATAAACTATTTGGAAGAACAATATACTGGCATCCGAGTTCTGGCAGAATGCGGAATATAAGTTGTCTAGGCTTTTCCAGAGTAAACTGAAGTCGACAAAGGATCGACACCAAATTTCGCACGAATCAAGCATAGCAAAACTAATCTTTTTGTTTTGATATAGACGCTTATGCTTCAGAAAACAAGATACAGATACTTTGTTATGCTATTTTATCAAAGAACGAAACGGCAGGCGTAAATTATATACTACTCAATTGAAGTTTTGCATCACCTTAATTTTCCCCAAAAGAGGTAATGTAAAACAATCAAATTTCACATGTGTAAAAGTGTTACGAGTAGCAATGGGAAACATGGTTATTTTGTGAGATCATTTGTCTTTGTTCGGTATTATGAATACGCAGAGTTGGTCTTCGGTTCCATCCGTCTCAGTAGATATAGGCTTTTTTTCTGAAAAAAGCATTTTATTTCAGAGATTCATGACATAATTGTTATGCAGCCACTGATTTCTTATTTTGCGTTCACTTCATTTTAATTTCTCAAAACAGGTGTCACATTTTCGCTTAGATACATTCATGAGCCGCAGCACGAATAAACCAACAAAGTGGCTGTGCGCCAAGCGCAGATTCAGATCAGCCTGGGCATCTACCAAGCCTGGTCAGAGTCTTCACTGTCTGAAAATTGCAGAATTGTTTCCCCTGAAAGTGTACCCATTCACCTTAAAACATTTGAAGCACGATCACCTTAATACGTTTAAGCAATTTGTGGAACTTTGAATGGCAAAAATTGATGTCATTTAATTAATGATATAAACGCAAACGCTTCAGAACTTATAAATACGGATTATTTGTCGTATAATGTACACGTATTGACGCCACAGAACAACATGAAAAAACACTTAAGAAATATATAATAATACACCCCAAGTTAACTATTCATATACAAGGGCTGTTACGAAACAAAAAAGAGCTGTTAAAATGTAAAAGAATCTTAGTTGCCGAACGACCTGGTCATCTGGTCATCTGTTACGAATGATGGTCCTCTGGTAACTAAGACTCTTTTTCGTTTCGTAACAGCTCTTAAATCTGACTTTTTCGTTTCGTAACATTCTTGAAAACATAGTTAACCAGGATGTGATAATATCAACTGGTAGGATCGAGTCGGGTAATTTCGGACAGCGGGTAAATTCGGACATACCATTGCAAACAGTGAAAAACCAGATGAGACGGCTCATCATGAGCCGTCTCAACAGGATTTTCACTGTTTGTCCAGATAATTTTGTTTAAATTCCAAACAAAAGACATATAAAGAAAACAATGTCAGTGTCAGAATTTACTCGCTGTCCGAATTTATCCGTCTTTACCTGAAAGAAGATTGAATTTTTCTGACTATTATACACAGATAATTACTTACTACAGTGAATATTAAGCTGAAAATTGGCTACGGCAGAATGTTATTGATAAATATTCCCTTTGATGTCAGGTAATGTATTCAAATCTGGATAAGACTTTTGGCAGTCAAAATTAGAAATTCTCTCTAGCCAGGCTCTTTGATACATTGTACCCTTTATATCTTATTTAGAGACCTTATAATCAGAATAGTTTCTAACAGCTTCGTCTAGATTCTTTCTAAATCTGAGTCGGTACCACAGTAAAGTACACAGGTAGCGGAGTCATGGGTTTCAGACAGGCAGATTTGAAAAAAAGGAAGACAATATATCTTTATTCAAAGGCATGAGCAATAAAACTGGCATTTTCTTGAAAGTGAATGGGTGTACCTTCATGTTGTTTTTTACACAAAAGGAGACAGCTTTTGTGACTTCCCGTTTGCTTCCCTGTCCAAAGAAGCCCCTCAAAAATGGGACCCAGTCTTTATGGAAAGAGTTTTTCTTCAAGAAGCAAAGTCTTCACTACAAGAGATGACCTCAATTGAGAAAGGACGCAAAAATAAAGATGGTATAGGGTAACTCGCCCTTAAGTCGAACTTGCCCTTAAGTCGAACAAATTAAACTGATAACATTAATATTTCAACATGTTCAACTTGATGGGACATTACCTATTAAGATACCAAACGTTACCTTAATCTGTGAACAATATGCATAAAAGACTCCCAAATATGAAACATGCATTATTATACGACTAGCTGTCGTCGCAACGCATCCCTCTCGAGCAGTTTCTAAATTTCATAATTTTGATTTTTATGAATTTTGTAAAATACTTAATATCATGTAGCAAAAAGAGTCTTTAGAGTTTACGAAATATAACATTATGTTAAACTAAACCATGGCTTCTCATTTCTCGAGAAGATAACTATCTATTGGTCAAAATAAGTAAAATCAACACAAGTTTTCACAATTAACACATACCCACAGTATCCGAACGCTCTGTACCATCTCTTCCGGTTTTCATAGCGTTGAATCGACGGAGAGTACAAAGTTCGCTTATAACCAGTAGTCGGAAATCATTATGGTTTGAGATTTTATCCGCAATCTGCTGCGTCATTTATAGTTATTCAGCTTTGAAAATGTAAAGAGGTAAGTTTAATATAATTTGCTCTTCGGACTTATACTTTATTACCCTGTACAATGAAAACCTCATGGCCGTCACAGATTTTTTTTCCTAACAGCTTAATTTAACACGAGTTTGTGTCGTGCAAAACCTAGCTATCATTCTATTATCAAAACTAACAAACTGTAGATTGATAACGCCTTCCGTTTATTTGAAAGATTTTTTATAAAACATGTAAGACAAGGCTCAAAATGGTTTTAGAATCATACCAAGGGCGATCTGAATACTGTACCGTTTACTATCCACCCATACACGACATTGTACAGGGCAATAAAGTAAAAGACCGAAGAGAAAATTTGGAATTTCATTTATAGTAAGCGTAGACCCTTATTCCTGCATAAAAGAAAAAAGGAAGATGAGTTTGTGCATTTAGTCTGTGACTGAATGTATTTGCTAGTGATACAGTGAGTAAATCGTCTCTGAAACTGTATGCCCGTGTTCGACTTCAGGGCGAATCGGTGTTCGACTCAATGACGAAGCATAGGTATCACAGTATCCGAACGCTCTGTATCAGCTCTACCGGTTTTCATAGCGTCGAATCGAGAGTACAAACATTCGCTTACAACCAGTAGTCGGAAATCATTATGTTTTGAGATTTTATCCGGAATCTGCTGCGTCATTTATAGGTATTCAGCTTTGAAAATTTAAAGAGGTAAGTTTAATATAATTATAGAGACTAAATGCACAAACTCATCTTCCTTTTTTCTTTTATGCAGGAATAAGGGTCTACGCTTACTATAAATGAAATAGCACACATGGTAACTGAGCCCCTTAAACGAATGTTTTACTACATGCACTAGGAGTCACAGGGTGGATTTATCTACATTTACGTACATTGCTGTTTGTCTCATTATTTCCTAGAGAGTGTTTTAATTTGACATCAAACAAAAATGATCTAAAAATATGTAATTTAAAAAATGCGGATTTTCTGGATATCACAGACCCTACATGAGGTTGTCCTATAATGGCTGGATTAGTATATCTGTTCGAGTCAGGGGCAAGTCTGTTCGACTTATTTCGGTAGGTGGCTAAAATCCCCTATTATTCCCTTATTTCACGAAGTATGGCTAATCGATTTCAGCTTTCT
This sequence comes from Ctena decussata, assembly GCA_963989385.1. Taxonomy (NCBI): domain Eukaryota; kingdom Metazoa; phylum Mollusca; class Bivalvia; order Lucinida; family Lucinidae; genus Ctena; species Ctena decussata. Next base: position 52,600,325 of record OZ022507.1, read on the forward strand.
GGTGCTAGGAAAGCTGCGTTCAATATGTGTGTCAATAGCCGGGGTCTGTAAGCGAAAGACAATTCAAAAGGTGTTCGACTCAAGGGCGAACTACCCTAGTTGCTTTCTTCTATGAAATGTTTTACATGTATTTACCTTAACCGGATGTTAAACAGTGGTGCTAGGAACCGAGCAGACAATGAAAAAAAAAACCTCTCCCTCTCTCTGATAATAGGGTTTACACTTTAAACGCCAATGCATAAAAATGTACATCATGGAACAATCTCTTTTTCTGTCTGACAGCAAGGCTACACTCCAGATAGCTCTCTGTCAGATAACGGGGTTACATTTTAAACGTCTCTGCAAATAATAATACAAGACAACATTGGTGCAAGGTATCAATGCGCCGGGAAACTCAGTCATATTTATCTTTTCCAATCTGAAACTGTGGGCGTACGGACGACCGTTTACACTGGCGAAAAAATTCCAGTCTAGATTAAGTTGTATTGTAATCCCACTTGAGTTTACACTGATATAATCTAGAGCAAACTAGTCTATGTTAATTCTACAACTGAAAAAGAGTTAATCTGGATTGTCAGTCCACTTTCTTGAGTTATGATGTTATACATGTGGGTTAAGTGTTAGCCACACTTTACGCTCTTGAAAACTCGGAGATACCGAAATACTGTTAGGTCTGGATATGACCTTTACATCCATTTTCACTGAAACTTCAACTTGAACTCTTCATGTTCACACCGAAGGTGGATCGTACGCGAATGTACAATGGACGAAATGTGTCAAATGCCGAACATTAGCTCAAATTGAGTTCCTTAAGGGGAAACTATCTTATTTTTTTCTATTATGATAATTTTACTCCGGGGAAATATAGATATCCATAAACCTTTGACAAATCACCAAAGTGATACCTTTTCCTCAGCCTGGCAGCGACAGATACATATGTTTGTATTGGTTTCATCTACATAATATGGTCGATTGATTGACTGATTTGATGCTTAACGTCCACGGTAAACAGCTATGGTCATGTCGGGCCGGTCAGTTAACCTAACCACACTATTCCTGGGCAGGCTTAGACCTCCTAAGCGGTTAACCAGTACTAAATGCACATACTTTCGCCAGTAACTGGCAACTGCCCTTTTTGAATCAGCGGAAGGAGAAACGAAAGTATGTGGCCAGACCGGGTTTCGAACCCAGGACCTCTGACTTACGAGTCGGGTGCCCTACCGATTGCGCTACGCGGCCCGGCTACAAAATATGAACCATAATAATAATATCATCTAACCCCACTTGTAACCCCAAAGGCTAGGAAGAAAACATCTACACTCCAAAACTCGACGAAAAATATTGATACGCCGGGCACGAGCCCGGCTTAAATCATGTACATTTTCTGTTTCTAACACTTCAAATGCTGCTGTTCCAATTCTCGTAATGATGGACTCGAAGGGGCTTCGTGCAACGAATTTCTTTGCTGCACCTCCTGGCACCGAGTCTGTTCACTTCAAACGTCTCAGAAAATAATTATATCATGATACAATTTTATTCGTACGCGAGTCAATGTCTATGATACATGTAATGGTTCCAAGCAGAGAACTTAGATTGGCAACTACGTGTACACATACAAACTTTCCCTATTACCCTTGGTAAATAGTCAATATGTCAGAAACCAACCAAACTAGGACGGTATCCAGTTGCCGATTATGCGCAGTAAGCGATCTCGCCACGTGAGTTGCTAAGGAAGCGTATATAGGTTACATTCGCCCAAAACGATTTCGGCCGAGAGTATTGACTTAAATGTCAATCTCTGTGCAATTTGAGTATTTGGTAATTGGCGTAGGACAACCAAACCCATTTCCTAGTCAGATATGACATTAATCCAGTTTCCCCTTTGTTACCATAGTTTAATGGGGGTATGAACAACGAAAAAGTACAGCGAAATGACATATTATAAGCGTTATGCTTACTGTCAGATCTTTATTACTCCGCTTTGTTATTTATATGTTTGTAAAAGTTTTCTGTAAATCAAAGGATACAGCGATTTAAATAACAAAACCTGCCGCCGTTAACTTAAATGTTATCAGCATGATCAACAAACCAGTTACCTTGAGATGGTAAATCCATGATTGGATTTGACATCCAGAAAGTTTAATTCGTCATATCGATAACTAGTGCCCTACGGGCATTTGTGCATTTGTCCTTTTATGTAGATTCATGAGTATCAAAACTAGGACAGATAAAGCAGCTAAATACCATTTATTTATTTATGACATGATTTTCTCACGTCAGAATAAATAAGACAATTTAAATATCTTTTATCACAAAGCTGACAGGTTGAAATTTAAACATCACAGTGAAAGCGCGTGGCAGCTTAGCCCCTGCTGTGACCTTCAGAGCTAATGTTTACCTTTAAAACTAGTATGTTTACCATAGCAACAATATATTTTTATATTGTATATTCATCGGAGAAATAGGGAAAAATATTTGTGAACCAGGGAAAATTCGGGAAAGTCTTATTTTTTCATTAAACCAAGTAGATGTTGTTTTGTGGATAACGAAGCAGACAGATATACAGTTGCATTTTAAGGTAAACGTTTACCGAAAATGTATCTTTTCTTTGTTTAAAATGTAATATATTATGTACGCGAAAGGTATTTGGCTAATGCGCACATGTAGTTGATGTCTAAGATTTTTAGGATGCAATGCGCATACACTACCCGCAAAATGTCAAGGGAGGCAACACGAGCTGATTGCGCAACAAAATGGCGGATCTAAATTACCCAAGGAAGTTTGTATGTGATGTATCAAGTAATGTATACATACTAGCGTTCGTTAGTTGACACGAACCGTCAGAAGTACCGAAATCTACAATCCGGCAATTGACAGTGTGTTGACTCATTGACGCAGTCTTTTTGACACTTGGCTAATGAGCTGCTACATGAGAAATTTCTCTACTTTAAGGTGGATGGATACCGATTAAAAATATTGGTGGGACATTCATTTCATTAATTCAGCTGAATAACCCAAAGGGCTATAAATCATTTGGATAGAAAAACAATTGTTTTTGCTAAAAGAACAAACTATTTCTACATAACATTTTTACACATTTTCCATTTAAATTTATGTCTCTAGCACATGAATGCAACTTCACTTCTGCAAATCATATAATCCATAAAATATGATATTTGAAACAAGCTGGTAGAAAAAAATCAGTTTTCTTGATAATAAGTATATTTTTACATTTAAAAAAATGCAAAAAAAAAAAAAAAAATGAAAATCATGAAAAACGTCATGAACAATGTATTCAGTCGATGGGGCATGCTTATGCGTACTATTTTAGTAAAACTTACATTGTGTGATGCAGAATGAAACAAACAAACAACAACAACAACAAAAATAACATTTCACCCTTTTTGTTTTCTAGAAAAACAATGTTTATGTGGAAAAATGTCCACAAAACAGCCACATTCTGCACCTGCTGCAAGCACAGCCGGTCCTTGCCCTATTTTCTGTTTCCTGTTATTCCGGTTCTACCACAGAGTAACGCCTACAAAATGCGCAGATGGGATGGGATGGGTTTGCAACTATGAAGCCTGATCATTCTGGTTCTTAAGGAACAGTCTAATCTCGATTTCCACTGTTTGTATAGACCTTTCCGTCCGAAAACTTAGGATCTTTACGGTAGACATTGTTAGTGTGTGTATATACTCCACAGTTGATCGATTTAACCATGAACAATAACTCTTTTGTTTTAACAAATAGAAAACAGAGTTATTCCGTATCCAAATACCTCAAGAGTTAGCACAAATCGAAAAGGATGACAAAACTTAAAATGGCATTGTTGCGGCCCCTGACAATGTACGCTTAACCTCAAACGACAGGAGATTAAAGAGTGGTGATGCAAAAAGAACAGGGATCTGTCAGTACATTCCCCCTCTCTCTCTCTCTCTCTCTCTCTCTCTCTCTCTCTCTCTCTCTCCTGTCTCTCTCTCTCTCCTGTCTCTCTCTCTCTCTAATAAATGAGCATCTGCTCAAACGCCTCCGCATATAATAGGATTAGGGTTCGAGGTCTTAAAACTTGAGAATATTTTCAAACTCAAAATAAAGCACTCTGATTGGCTGCTTCAGAGCATGTGCTCGGAAGCAGCCAATCAGCGTGCTTTATTCTGAGTTTGAGAATGTACTCAGGTTTTATAACCTCTGGGCCTGGGAGCAACTTTATTCGTATGCCAGGCAATGCCTGTGGTAATGGTTCCAAGCCGAGAATCCTGATTGGAAACTATCAGGTAATGTACACATACTGGCGTTTGTTAGTTGACACGAACCGTCAGATGCCCTGAAATCTACACTCCGGCAAGTGAATGATGACTCGTTGACACAATCGTCTTGACACTGGGATAATGTTCTTCCCGGTAGGACTGTTAAACTATTCTGGTAAATCACGTACGTAGGGTATTCAGTGAAATCCGTGCCATATTCGGCACAGACCGCTGAAATTATGAGAAAATTATTATTATTGTAATCATGATAGCATTTGTGAAGATAAGGGAAATAATTACACAATTTAAAACAAAGACAGGTTTACCAATGAAGTAAATATTTCACAGTAGGATGGACTCCACATACGAAAATAAAGTAAATATTTCGCAATAAGATAACTACAATTGCAAACGTTGTTTTTACTTTCTTTCGAAACGATTGGTTATGGCAAGAACTGTGAATCCGGATGAGGTGCGTAATTACGAGTCACCTTGTCTGGATTTACGCGATTTGTAATTCACCTGATTTTCATTCCTGTCGCTTTGCCAGCTAATTTAACTAGAAAATGTGTTTATGAAACACTATGCACCCAACCATATGCTTGCCTCTAAAGAAGGCTCATCCCATAATGTTTGTACCTTTGTACCATAGGCTTCAATGCACGAAGTCGAAAAAGGGGCTTAATTCGGTAACAAATTAAGATTTTTTTTCAAAAGTTAATCAGGTTATCTACACCTTGGACAATATCTTCCTGCAACAAATCCTAGTGGCAGGGTTTCTCGAGATATTTTATTCACGAGGTTCCATAGGTTTACAATGCACTAAGTTGAAAAAGGGGCATAACTCGGTCAAAAATGCATGTTTTTTTTCAAAGGTTAATCAGGTCATCTACACCCTGGGCAGTGTCATCCTGCAAAAATCCATGATTCTAGCATCAGGAGTTCTTGAGACATTTTGTTCACAAGGTTACAAAGGCTAAGTCGAAAAAGGGGCATAACTCTGGAAAAACATGACAGGCGGAAAAAAGTAAAAAAAAAACATGAGATCACTTATTTTCCATACTGATCATGTGTATAATATTCCGAGTTCTTAGCTCTAACCGTTCTTGACCGTATGTTAGGGTACCTTAAAAGTTTGTACTATAGGCTTCAATGCACAAAGTCGAAAAAGGGGCTTTACTCAGCCTAGAGGTTACGATTTGTTTTCTAAAGTTAATCAGGTCATCTACACCTTGGGCAATATCTTCCAGCAAAAAATCATGATCCTAGCGTCAGGGGTTCTTGAGATATTTTGCTCACAAGGCTCAATAAGCTTACAATGCACAAAGTCAAAAAAAGGGGCATAACTCGGTCGAAAATTCACGATTTTTTTCAAAAGTTTATCAGTTCATCTACTTATCAGTCCTAATAAACTGGCAAAGTTTCAAGGATCCAGCTAAAATGCTTTTTGAGATATTTTGCTCACAAGGTTTCAGTCTAATTTTTTCTTGAGGGACATAACTCCAAAAAGGGAGAAAACTCGGACAAGAAAAAAATACGTGTCAGCTATTTTTGATGACCAATCCATATGTGAAATTTCAAGAATCTAGCAGGCACAGCTCCTAAGTTATGGTATAAATGACGAACGGACGCATGGATGCACGGACGGACAACCCAGAAGCAATATGCCCCCTCAACTTCTTCGAAGTTGGGGGCATCAAAAGGTCAAGATTCACGATTTTTTTTTCAAACGTTATTCAGGTCATTTAACCTTGGGCAATGTCATCCTGCAAAAATCCATGATCCTAGCATCAGGGGTTCTTGAAATATTTTGTTCACAAGGTCCCACAGGCTTAGTCGAGAAAGGGGCATAACTCTGGAAAAACAAGACAAGCGGAAAAAAGAAAAACGCTAATTCGCATAATTTCCATACTGATCATGTGTATAAAGTTTCAAATTCTTAGCTCTTACCGTTCTTGACCGTATGTTAGGGTACCTTTATACTAAAGGCTTCAATGCACCAAGTCGAAAAAGGGGCTTAACTGAATAACTCAGCCAAAATCTGCCTGCAAAAATCGGGATCCTAGCTTCAGGGGTGCTTGAGATATTTTGTTTACAAGGTTCCATAGGCTTACAATGCACAAAGTAGAATGACGGGCATAACTCTTGAAAAACATGACAGGAGGAAAAAAGAAAAAACAAACACGATTTTTAAAAAATAACCAGTTCATCTACTCATCAGTCCTAATAAGCTGGCAAAATTTCAAGGCTCTAGCTAAAACACTTTTTGAGATCTCTTGCTCACAAGGTTTCAGTTTGATTTTTTTCTCAAGGGGCATAACTCCAAATAGGGAGACAACTTGGACAAGAAAAAAAAATACGTATCGGCTATTTTTTGATGACAAATCCATATGTGAAATTTCAAAACTTTAGCATGCACGGTTCCTGCGATATGATATGCGTGACAGGTTCCATAGGCTTACAATGCACTAAGTTGAAAAAGGGGAATAACTCAGTCAAAAATACACGTTTTTTTTCAAAAGTTAATCAGTTCATTTACACATCAGTTGTAATAAGCTGGCATAGTTTCAAGGCACTAGCTAAAACACTTTTTGAGATTTCTTGCTCACAAGGTTTCAGTAAGATTTTTTTCAAGGGGCTTAACTCCAAATAGGGAGAAAAACTCAGACAAGAAAAAATATATGTCAGCTATTTTTTGATGAGGAATCCATATGTGAAATTTCAAAACTCTAGCATGCACGGTTCCTAAGATATGGTAGGCTTGGCAGGTTCCATAGGCTTACAATGCACTAAGTTGAAAAAGGGGCATAACTCAGTCAAAAATTCACGTTTTTTTTTCAAAAGTTAAGTTTATCAGTTGCAATATACTGGCATAGTTCCAAGGCTCTAGCTAAAACACTTTTTGAGATATCTTGCTCACAAGGTTTCAGTTTGATTTTTTTTCCTCAAGGGGCATGACTCCAACTAGAGAGACAACTCGGGCAAGAAAAAAAATACGTATCAGCTATTTTTGTTGACAAATATATATGTGAAATTTCAAAGCTGTTGCATGTATGGTTCCTAAGGTATGGTATGCATGACAGGTTCCATAGGTGTACAATGCATAAAATGAAAAAAGGGGCATAACTAAGTCAAAAATTCACGATTTGTTCTCAAAGTTAATCAGTTCATCTACTCAGTCCTAATAAGCTGGCAAAGTTTAAAAACTCTAGCTAAAAAACTTTTTTTTAGATATCTTGCTCACAAGGGTTCAGTTCATTTTTTCTCAAGGAGCATAACTCCAAAAAGAGAGACAACTCGGACAAGAAAAAAAAAATGTCAGCTATTTTTTTATGATGAATCCATATGTGAAATTTCAAAACTAGCATGCACGAACGGGCGGGCGCACGGACGCACGGACAACTCAGAAGCAATATGCCCCTCACAACTTCTTCGAAGGTGGGGGCATATAATAAAAGCTGTGAGGTGCTAGCTTTTCTACCCCACAGTGGTTTCTACCATATGATCAGAAATAAACAGTTTGCTTTTTTCATACGGCTAAGTACTGTTATTATTGTACAAACTGGGTATGCAATAAAATGTACAGTCTTATGCTTGTCTAGAGAGTTTTAAGAAATCCCTTTTATTGTGAAGTTATCAACATAAACGTTTGTACAAGGTCTAGCTTTACAGTTAGTGACAAAGTCGTTAGCAACTAACCAGGCGAATATTACAGACACGCGTGTTTGCTGAGACAGACAGACAGACCGACAGACAGACAGAAAACTATCACATTTTGTCACTTGAATATTTTTGAATAACTGAAACATTCAACTTTACCCTATTTAACATGATTCTTGGACAAACTTCAGCCAATTGCTGTACTTGTCCCAACTTTTAAAAGATGAGCCACGACACGACAAAACCAACAATGTGGTTGTGCGCCCAGCGCAGACTCAGATCAGCCTGGGCATCCGCCCAGTTTGATCAGACTTTTCGTTAAGTGCTCAAGGAGTAGCGAAGGCTCTAAGCTACCTCCATGCGGACAGCGAAGACTCTGATCAGACTGGGCGGATGCCCAGGCTGATCTGAGTCTGCGCTGGACGCACAACCACATTGTTTGTTTTGTCGTGTCGCGGCTCAGATCAGTTCTGCTGCCGGTATGAAAAATGGTGTATATTCTGATCCGGCCGCTCCTAATGAGCAGCCAGATCTGGGTCTATATGTTTTGTTAAGGTACACCCCCTAAAACTAAGTTATTACAGAAGAACTAACCTTCAGCGCAGGCTGTGCCAATAAATTTATAACAAGGTTTGCAAGCGCATGTTCCTCCTCCACATACAGAATCGGCAGAAAATCCATCCAGACAGTTCGCATCGGTACTACAGGAAATTACAGGTGTCTCTGATATATCCCAGCTATCCTAAAGGGAAAAAAAGCAAAAAAAGAAAAAAAAGAAAAAGAACCAAAACGAAACGAAACGTGTTTGCAGGTGCTAAGGCGAATTGATACACAACCAGGCCCTGGGGTTATAAAACTTGAGTATATTCTCAAAGTCAAAATAAAGCACACTGACTGGCTGCTTCCGAGCACACTGATTTCCTTCATGAAAAACTTGAGAAAAGATTCAACGGGTGTGACCTGCCTTAGGAATAATGGAATTTTGAAAACAGGTAATAAAGATAAGGCCGACATTTTTAGTGAACAATTTGGGTCTGTATACACCCAGGAACAAAGTGATGATCCCCCTTCAAAAGGACCAAGCCATTATCCAGATATAGGTGATTTTTCAATCGACCCCAATGGGGTCAAAAAGCTACTTGACCGTCTTAACCCCCAAAAAGCTTCAGGTCCTGATGACCTAAGTGCTCGTGTGTTGAAAGAATGCAGTGCTGAAATTGCTCAGGTCCTTGCCTGCATCTTCAACCAGTCCCTTGCCCAAGGAAGAGTACCTGATGATTGGCTACAAGCCAATGTGGCTCCCATTTATAAGAAGGGAGAAAGGTATGACCCTGCAAATTACAGGCCAGTTTCCCTAACCTGTATATGCTGTAAATCATTAGAGCACATTCTTGTGAGTCAGATCATGCAACATTTGTCAGAACATAATATCCTTGTTGAGTCTCAACATGGTTTCCGAAGCGGCAGGTCCTGCGAGACCCAACTTGTCCAGTTCATGCACGACTTGTATGAAAACCTAGATGGTGCCCATAATAGGGGTCACAAACAGACTGACCTCATTATTATGGACTTTGCCAAGGCTTTCGATAAGGTTCCCCATCGACGACTGATTTACAAGCTGGAGTACTATGGTATCAGAAACCATATCCTCCAGTGGATAACTGCTTGGCTATCTGGACGGACTCAAAGAGTAGTACTTGATGGAGCCTGTTCAGACCCTGCCCCTGTTTTGTCTGGTGTCCCCCAGGGTTCCGTTCTTGGACCCATACTCTTCTTGATATTTATTAATGACCTGCCAGACAACATCAGTTCAACAGTCCGTCTTTTTGCTGACGACTGTGTCCTTTATAGAAACATTAGAAGGTCTGAAGACCAACAATTACTCCAGGAAGATTTGGATAAACTGGCCCGTTGGGAAGAGGCATGGCTCATGAAGTTTAATGTTGCTAAATGTCACACCATGAGGGTGACTAAGCATCCCCCTTCCAAGCAGATCATTCATAACTATGTTCTGCACAACCACGTTTTGGAGAACGTTCCTTCTGCCAAATACTTGGGAGTCACGATCACTGATGACCTCGAATGGGGTCAACATATTAACAACATCACTAGCAAAGCCACGAAGACTCTTGGTTTCCTTCGCCGAAACCTGGCGTTTGCTCCTAAGGACATTAAGGCTGCTGCATACAAAGCTGTGGTCCGGCCCCAATTAGAGTACGCGGCACCTGTTTGGACCCCCCATCATCAGACTGAGATTGGTAGAATAGAGAAAGTACAGAGGACTGCTGCACGCTGGACCTGCAGACGCTGGCGCAACCAGAGCCATGTAAGCGACATGCTAGAGGAACTTGAATGGCCAGATCTGCAGGAACGGCGGCAACAGGCTTCTCTATCTCTGTTCTACAAAATTCATAATAACCAGGCAATAGTTAATAAGGATAAGTATCTGTCTGAGTCCGGTAGAGGGAAGATGAGAACAAGATCCCACCCCTTTCAGTATCACCGTCCAGTTGCTTATTCTGACGGTTTGAAACATTCCTTCTTCCCCAGGGCAATTGCAGTTTGGAATGGGCTTACAACTGAAGCTGTCTCTGCGGAGACAGTTGAGGAGTTTAAGTCCAAAATAGTGTAAACCTCGGGTTGGGCAGGGATAGAGCATGTAATGCCTATCCCTGAGGACTTCTTGTAAATAGTTTTAACTCTGTGTGGCCTTGTCACAGGAAAATACTTTTTTTTTTTTTTTTTTTTTGAAACTTATGCGCCACACCCCCCCCCCCCCTGCCATCATGGTCAGTTACTGACCGAGAGCAGTACCGAGAGAAAGAAAGAAAGAAAGAAAGTATATATTTCGGTCTGACCAGTGTTTAACTTATGAGTAAGATAAAGCCCGCCTTTAACGCACAAAACTATACAGGTATAAATGCATATCATTACAAATTCGCGAATAAATATTTGGTCATAACAGAGCCAAATGCACTGATTTAATGTTAACCTTCCACCGGAAAACTTCTCTGTTCTAACTGGCTCATATTTTCTTGGAGGGTAACCACAATAATATGCACATCTTACAGACCCTTTTTCAAACAGGAATGTGCCTTCGGGACAATTTTACAACGAACGGTTTTCATCACAATCTATGTCCGTTTAATACGAACGAAATACAAAGTAGGCAACCTCGTATTTAACAGCCATTGGTCGGTTTACGCGTGCAGTGAAATAAATTATCGTCGGATGGAAATCAGTTTGTTATGCCTAATCCTGACTGACTCGGATTCGTTTTCGCCAAAATGTACTTTTTCCGATAATGGTTCTTGGTACCCCTAAACACACCACCTTTTTTTTTATTAAATACGCAGATGTGGATTTTTAAGTTCCCCTTTTTTATGAAAAACCAGACCGCGTTTTGAAATTTTCAGTACCTTTTCGGACTCACACAGTTCAAACACATCTCGAGAGTGACACCACCGGGGTAAAATTTCTGTTATCTGTTAAGCTTGTCTTTGAAGGAAATAGACAAAATATGATCAAAAGCAAAGAAAAAGAAATCCTTTGTGTGTCTTGAACGTCTGGCCCTTCTCCGCAGCTACGACGACTTCTGATCATTTGTTTGTCTCAGTTCTGCTGACAGACTATTCAAATGCTTTTTGATTGATTGGTTTGATGCTTAACGTCCACGGTAAACGGCTATGGTCATGTCGGGACGGTCAGTTAACCTTACCACACTATTCCTGGGCAGGCTTAGACCTCCTAAGCGGTTCACCAGTACTAAGTGCACATACTTTCGCCAGTAACTGTCAAATTATTTACCTGCTTGAATTCAACGAAGTTAATGCCATCCGCACTCCCTGATTGAAATGTGGTACCAGGTGGGAAAGACAGACTGCCATCATTTATTACACAGTCACGTGACTCGTCGTCGTAGACCAAGTTAGAGCAGTTCTGCTGGTGACAATAACACGCACAAGACAAAAGGCTTCTGGAGGTTTTCGCACCGGATAAAACTCCTGTTGGCAAATAGTTCCTATTGAAGGACTTGACTTCAGCCTTGGTCCCGGTAACATCCTCGCCGATTACGTAAGATGACATTTGAAGAATCAAGATAATTACCCAAGCAGTCATTATTGCTACATGTGTGTTTCCAAACATTGGCATTAATTTACATTAAAAGTATCTGCGCATTTTGAATAATAGTTATATTTTTATTTGATTAAAATCTCCCTGCATGTAATTTTAATTCAATTCTACCTTTTTATCAAATATAAACTAACATTTTTTTTCATGAATTTTACAGCGATCTGTACGTTACTAAACCTCTAATGATGAAAACGGATATTAGACATGAATCTAGGAAAATGTTTGAGCGAAACGACAAAACCAACAAAGTGACATGTGCGTCCAGCCGAGACTCAGATCAGCCTGGGCATCCGCCCAGTCTGATCAGTGTCTTCGCTGTCCGCATGAAGCTGGTTTACATCCTTAGCTACTGTTCAAGCGCACTGTGAAAACTCAGCTGAGACTTGGCGAATGCCCAGGCTGATCTGAGACTTCACTATGCGCACATGCCATTTTGTTGGTTTTGTCGTGACGCGGCTCAATCGTTTCAGCACCACAGGTTTTATTGATACAGAAAGTTATTGCTTGTACAAAAAATGGAACTGCATCAGGCTGAATAGAAATTTTAATTCAGGTGTATCGGGGAACTAGTGTTTTCATGTTATTGATCATAGAATAGAAAATGCATAAACGATGAATCGCGACGCATGGCTTATTTCAAAATTTAATTATTTGTAAAACTGGTTTATTAAGGTAAATGTGTATGTTGGTAGGGGAAGCAACTCTGCCATTTTCATTTTTGTCTCCCTTCTAAATGGAGGTCAGCTGTTACAGTAATGGGGTCTGCAAAATGATGAAAACTATTGAGATTCATCTCAACCTATGAATGGATCCAGCGGGCACATGACGTCATAATGACGTCGCATTGACGTCCACGCGATGATATAACGTCGTAATGACGTCGGCGTGACGTCATGACATCGCACAGAAGCAATGAGACTTCATTAGATGCAACAGGTGAATATAAGAATATAAGGCACACGCGCACACGCACGCGGACGCAACATGACGATTGGTATTGCAAAGTCGCGCTCCAAGATATTTTTTGCGCATTTAGTATGACTGATTGGCCATATTCAACTGGGCGTTTGAACAGAAAAAAATTGCTTCACTTTAAGAATCGTGGAACACGAAACGACCAGTCGAATACGGCCATTGTATGTGCTGGCGATACAGTGAATAAACCGTCTCGGACACTAAATGCCTGTTTTCGACTTCAGGGTGAGTCTGTGTTCGGCTCAATTGCGAAGAACAATCGTTAGATGTGTAAAATTTAGTAGATTCTAATTAATATTTTCACATAGTTCAACGAAGATTTGAGCCGCGACGTGACAAAACCAACAATGTGGTTGTGCGCCCAGCGCAGACTCAGTCCGCCCAGTCTGATCAGAGTCTTCGCTGTCCGCATGGAGGTAGCTCAGTCCCTTAGCTACCCTTTAAGCACTTAGCGAAGAGTCTGACCAGACTGGGCAGATGCCCAAGCTGATCTGAGTCTGCACAGGGCGCACAACCACATTGTTGGTTTTCTCGTGTCGCGGCTCAATTATTTTCACCTAGTTCAACAAAGATTTAAGTTTTGCTTACTGAGACTCTTCTCTCCACACGATATGAGCCGCGACACGAGAAAACCAACAGTGTGGTTGTGCGCCCAGCGCAGACTCAGATCAGCCTGGACATCCGCCCAGTTTGACCAGACTGTTCGTTTAGTGCTCAGAGGGTAGCTAAGGGTCTAAGCTACCTGCATGCGGACAGCGAAGACTCTGATCAGACTGGGCGGATGCCCAGGCTGATCTGAGTCTGCGCTGGGCGCACAACCACATTGTTGGTTTTCTCGTGTCGCGGCTCATATTATGTTTTTTAAAAATTCACGAAAATCCAAATACTGAAATTCAGAAAGAACTCGAAGGGGATAGTCGTTTAATGCAGTTTATATACTTTTGACTTCTTTTGACTATCGTTTATAGATTAAGGTAACGTCCGGTATCTAAACATGATAATACTTGAAGATGAAATTTTAAGTTGAATTTGTTCGATTTAAGAGCACATTCGACTTATCCTATCATTTGTGCTGGAAGGTGTGTGAAAAAAAAAAAAAAAAAAACCAACAACTGCGCTAGTACATTTTTTTTTTTGTTTTGCCTATGCCATTTAGCATATTTTGAGGTGACGCAAACCATGGACAGGCTTCGCTGTTCACCATACAGGTTTCTCAAAATTCTTATATTTATACAGTGACTACATGTTGATCTGTACCTTTGCTGTTTGCCACCCCCATACGGCATAGTTCCTCGTGGCGCAGCTCTGCACTATTCAGCGGGCCTCCATTATGATACATGTAGTTACAATGTATATTCAAACTATGGTCATAATGAAAGCGTAATAACGCTTTCATTAAAAACATTTTTTATAATATGACGCTTTAATTATAATCATACTTTGAATATGACGCTTTTATTTCATTATAACAATATTTTTAATATGACGCTTTCATTATAACTATTTTGAATATGACGGTCTCATTATAATCACATTTTGAATATGACGCTTTTATTATAACTAGAGTTTGACTATGACGCGGTTTCACTTTAACCATATTTTGGATATGAAGCGTTAATTATAAATGTATTTTGAATATGACTTTTATTTCATTTTAACAATATTTTGAATATGACGCTTTCATTATGTTTTGAATATGACGATTTCATTATAACCATTTTTTGTGTACGACGCTTTTATTATAACCATACTTTGAATACGACGCGGTTTCATTTTAACTATATTTTGAATATGACGCGTTCATTATAGCTACATTTGTATATGTCGCTGCCATTATAACTATATTTTAAATATGCCACTGTGAAGATATTCATATTTTGAATATTACGCTTGTAAGCAAATTTTGACTATGAACCATGAAGCATGACGCTTTCATTATACATGAACCATATTTTGAATGTGATGCTTTCATTATAACCATATTTTAAATATGACGATCCAAAACCGTAACAAGTAAAACATTGAAATGCCTAAATAAATACAGTTGTTTTGAAATAGACCAATGCAGAAATGCGTCCAAAGAAGGCAGTTGGACCCTTATCAGACAGCTTCTGCTAGATGCATTTTGTTCATACCGTATCTAGCTGTCCAAATACTGAACATTTATACAATAAATATAAAGCATGTAAAGCAAAGCATATGAGAGTCATAATCCATGAATTATGTTTTCCAAATGCCATGCGCTACATTTTCCTTTGCAGTTTAGCCTTTAAATATTAATGTTATTCATTGCACGGGACCTCTAAACAACAGTTACAGAAGCACCTTATTGTAACATACTAATATCTTATTCATATGGGGTCGTTTGTCAACAGTGCAAATGCTTCGGCTTAGTTCATCATTGTCTATCTTTTTACTCCTCATGCATATTGTTACTATCATATTGCTAAATACCGTAGACTATGGAAAGCTATGCATCAATTTTCTCAATACCCCACCATGCTTATGGCATTCGGTCACGGCTATACAGTTGCCACTGAAATGCAATATGACGCCGATCAAAGCCAGATGAATGTGCACTGCCGTCCAGCCCTTGCGACGAGGACGCCACCCCACTGAAGAGCCACGCGTGATGAAAGAAGATAAGACAAGTTGAGCCGCAACACGACAAAACCAACAAAGTGGCATGTGCGCCCAGCAAAGACTCAGATCAGCCTGGACATCCGCCCAGTCTGATCACAGTCTTCGCTGTCCGCATGGAGCCAGCTTAATCCCTTAGCCATCCTTAAAGCAAACAGTGAAGACTCTTTTCAGTTTGATTTTGCCGTGTCACTTCTCTAATAACCAACTGAGTCCCCCGAGAAAACTTTTACGATGCATGGGTAGACTTCCAAATTTTCCCGCCAAATTTTGTAGAGGGAGATAACTGTTTAACTTCCTTTTTTATTTACAGGAGCTATGTAACTCTTCCAGAATGAACCAAAGTCTATATGAAAAGAATTTGCTCCTGAGGAGCAAATTCTAATCTTTAAATTTTGCCCCATTAAGAAAGGTGAAAAAAAGAAAAGAAAATGTAAGATTTGCTTCCCTTGAATGTGTACCCACACACCTTAACCACTGCCATCTCAACGATTCAAACTCAAAACGAAATTCTAGGCCGCTGCCCTCGGCTACCATAAATAATCCGTGACATGACAAAACCGACAAAGTGGCATGTGCGTCCAGCGAAGACTCAGATCAGATTGGGCATCCGCCCAGTCTGATCAGAGTCATGGCTGTCGGCAAAGAGCTAGCTTAACCCCCTAGCTACCTTTCAGCGCTCAGCGAAGACTGATCAGACTGGGCGGATATCCAGGCTGATCTGAATCTTCGTTTGGCACACACGCCACTTTGTTGGTTTTGTCGTGTCGCGGCTCAAATGTACACTGCTCCAAATATATAAAGGGACACTGTATATAATCTCCATAAAGCTATATATAAAAGCATCAATTTTCAAAACTAATACATAGGCTAGACATCAATGTGTATAAAGGGAAATTGATGCCCATTCTATTAATTTTCTAAGGAAGGTTTTACGGAAATTACATACAATACAGCGTTTTAAATATCAGTAAATAAACAAGGTATTGAATGTACATGTACCAAGTTTAGTGTTTAACCTTCAAAGCCTTGCCTTCTTGGCAAACAAGTCCAAACAAGAACAGACATCTTAAGCATTTAAGCTGGATTTCTGAATAACTTTATAAAAATCATATCCGATACCTTATGTAAGGCACGAAGACAAATCGACTAGGCATCAGTGGGTATAACTGTCAGCATACCTAGTAGCTAGCAATACCTTAGGTAAGCAAGCAAGCATTTCAATAATGGTAACTCATCTCAACCATTTGTTTACCTGAATGAAATACCTTGATGACACAGACCAAGATCATGCCAGTTTATCACTTGCACCCTGGTCTGCTTTACACTGTTTGCTTAAGCATTTCGGTCAAATATTTTTTTTTTTGTTTTTCATGCTTATATAGGACACATTTGGCATAATTACTTTGGTACACCCGAGCAATCCCAGGTATTCCTCAGGATATTTTAAAATATTTTCAACATATTGCCCAAGGAATATCTGGATATCGCTCAGGTATAACGAAGTAATAATGCATTCAGTACATTAAAATTATTTGAATTTATTGTTACAAAAGCATGTGAAACATATCCGGCGTAGCGTGAAGCTAGACCTTAAGTCACAGGCATACTGCAAATACTCAAACCTGTGTATCCGCTCAAAATGATCGGACTATTCCCTTTTCTTCCAGGACCCCTGGATTGTTTGTTTATGCGATGAGAGAATACTCTGATCAGATTGCGCAGAACTCATAAGTCGTAAGATACCATTTAACGTGACGCCAATAAATGAACTTCATAAACATACGGATAGCGTGCATCTAACATTATACTAGAGTTCATTCAATAGTAATCATCTTTCATCACGCGCCCTATCTTCATATTCAGAACTTTAACCCATTTTTCCTAATGTCCAATTAATAGGACATAGTGAAAGAGTGCAAATCCAGATCAGACGCCACATACTGATCAGGATCTACACTGTTTGCATAAAGTTTTCAGCAATTTTTGTAATAACTATACTTAAGGACAAAAGTTCTGCACGGAGGTTAATTTAACATCCGTGCAGAACTTTTGTCCTTGAGCATATGTAAAATAATACCATGCACCTCTAAAATTAAGAATGGACTCACCCAGTTGAAAGGACAGAAGAGTCCACAGGGTATAAATGTGTTAAAGCAAAACAAAGATTACTGGGAAAACTGAGATTTCTTGTTCGAAAGGGTGCAAAGAGCTAAAATTTAGTCTTTGCAATCTTGTCGAACAAAACAGAGAGAGAAAACTCGCAAGGTGTTTATGAAAATAGGGTATTTATACAGAATCTTATGAAACCATTCATGCCCATACTTGATCATTCAAGATTCCTCCATTGGTTCTTTTGATTCAATTTTATAGTATTATTTTTTTTCCAATTTAAAAAAGCAAAACAAAAAACAAACATAGGTCCAAAACAACTGTTCTAGAATGTCACCGTTGGTCAAGAATCTTTTTACATGGGACAATGGGCATGAATGGGTTAAATACACTTTGACACATTTTTGTCAGCGTCCAACAAACTCAGGCTCCTATGTAACACATCAGCCTGTACATATTTTGATCAGAGCAGACGCAGCTCATTTATATGAAAATGGTCCTTCTGGGTTTAACAGCCCGAGATGTATGTGCCTAACATTACTGCGCATTTGCTCAGGCTCAGTTGGGCATAGACTGGTACTCGAATGTCTCTAAGACGATCAAGATGAGCACGTGAACCAGGCTAAGTTGGGCATACACACTTCGCTTGTTCAGAAAGACTGGTTTCATCGGAACAATATACTGGCCGTTTTAGACATAATGGACGACTGAAAAATTGCATCAAAGCAACAGGAAAAGAATGAAGAATGTGCCTACCTGGTACATAATCATAATGGAGCTTCCATCCCTGTCGGTAGCTTTGTCAGCAAAAGGCTGGGGGACACAAAAGGCTCAAGAAAATTTCGTGGACTGCTCTCCAAGCCTGGACGTCATGTTTATCTGGCAAAACAGCCGCATTTCAGCAATATCATGCACCACTTCCGAAACAAAAAACGATCGAGAAAATCACCAAAATGTGAAATGTGAAAATTCAACAGGCAGAGATGCAAATTATGAACTCAATATTTATTTGGTAAAAACTGCCGCTTTTTAGCAAATTCAACACCGGTTCGGGATAAAAATCACCGAGTAGGCAAGTTTTGTGGGCCTGGCCTGGAGCTTATCAGGGTCCTTATAGTTTATCTGACAAAACAGCCGCATTTTATTATAATCGGGTACCGGTTTTGGATTGAATAGCGATTGAGAAGACAACGAAAAAGCGCGAGAAAATTTCGCGGCTCAGTCTCAAATCCTGAGTCATAATTTATCTGGAAACACAGTCGCAATTTCAGCAAATTCCGAAACAAAAAGCGTCGTTAAGGTAATCGGAATGTGGAAATAATTCCACGGGTGGGATGTGGGATGTGGGATGCAAAATAATGTACATTTGTAAAAGAAATCACAGTCTGGTCAAATCCTTACCCATATTGTTGTCTTGCAAAAAGGCCGCGTTGCAGCAAAATCCAGCGACATCTCCCGGATGAAAAGCGATCGGGAAAATACGTGAGAAAGCGCGAGAAAATTTCGCGGGACTGGTCACAAATGCTGAGCTTCTTGATAAGGTGACAAAATATCCGCATTTCCACAAAATGAAGCAACATCTCCGCATCGAGAAAAAGACGGGAAGATAAAAAAATCCGAGAAAATTTTGTCTTGTTCGCAAATCCTGAACTCCATGGCGAAAAGGCTGCAATTCATTACAATCAAGTTTAAGTTCCAGATAAAAACGATCGAGAACAATTACTTTCCTTGACGAGTTTAGCCCCTTTGAAAAGAAAGGCAAGAAGATGATACAGTCACTTACCTTGAATGTGAACAAACTCACCTTAAGTTCTGGACCTTGTTTCAAAAGTTTGCTGCTTTCTGATAAACTTGCAAGTAAGCGCCATGCAGAGAGAAAAAGCGAGGACCGGTAAAGCTAACCGTGTATTTTCACGCTCGTTTCATTCTCAAAACCAGTCGAAAAGGTAAAAACCTAAATACGCGAAAGATTTCACTTGGTCAAAAATTCTGTATTTCTTGATTAACTGGCAAAAAACCGTTTCTAGGAAAGCATGAAAACCATTAACGTTTAATACTCATAATAAAAACGTGAGCAAATCGGTAAATCGTATTCCGCAATTGCTAGTTTCATCTAGTATTTGCTCACTGGCGTGGAGTTTGTGTAAACCCAACCCAACATATTTGGCAGGACAAAATCTGTAGCATGTAATTTTGAATGTTAGAGTTTGTTCATTTCATTTTCATTCCTTAAGAAAATGAGAGAGAAAGAAAAATCAAACGGAACTGGATGTTTTGGTGCTTTTCAAAGTCTGAATATTGTATAATGTTAACTAGATCTCTTCGAAAGAAAAAAAGGAAGCAGCACAGAAAGGAAGAAAGAAAGCAAGAAGGAAATGAAAAGTTCAAATTGAACTGGATGTTTAGGTGGTGTTCAAACTTTAAATTAAGTACACTGTAAACTAGGTTTCATCAAACGTTATTTTCACAAGTTTCACAATTCCAGCCTCGTTCGTCTAAATTCGTTTATTAATATCCCACCCACCTCTATTTCCAGCAGAAATTGGGGCTTAGTTACAACTAGCCAATATTCCTTACTACGCAAGTCCACAATCAGTAAGGAGTGGCGGTATTGTAGTGGATAACACGCTTGACTACCAATCCAGGGGTCGCAAGATCGATCTTCCCCTTCTTTGGTCTTTCGGACGAGACTTTAAACCGAGGTCCCGTCTCCGTATCACCTAGCTATTGGTGGGACGTTAAAACCCGAGTTCACTCACTCACTCACTCACCATAACCAGACAAGATATAATTCTGAAACAATCAGTCAAGTGTTTGACTTGATCGATTACTAGAACACAAGATACTGTTTACTCTCGTCCTATATCAAAGCATATAGTCTGTACACATTTGCTAATTTTCTTTAAAGTTCAACTCATGCTATCTTTAACTACTGGCATCTCAAAGTAGAATTTCAGGGACCTATCAGTAACTTGCGATAAAGTACAACTTTGAAATATCCACTAATTGATTCTGAAATCAATCATAAAAGAAATTTCATTAAAATCCCTTTCATTAACAAAGGTATTGACTTTATAGATTTACCTAGTATATTTCAGGATAAATCTGTTACATCTTCCATACCTGATTATTTCCAAAATTCTGAACCACCTATTATTTGTTATAAGTATAACAAACCGATTAGAAGTATCATATTTAATTTCAATAAACTTGTGTCTGATCTTGACATCGATGCTAATACTCCTGATTCATGAGATTGTAAAGATTCCAAATTTATTTACCCATCAGCAGGTCATGTTGTGACTGGAAATTTGAAGATCATCCCGGATTCTAGAATTCGTAACATTGTTTCTAAGGGTCCTAAGTATAGATTCCCTTCCCATATCGATTTCAACAGATGTAGGGAAGAAATTGCATCTGCATTAAATGATTTTGGTAATCGTTGGTGTAAACGAGAGGGTGTTGAAAGTAACGCTTTAAAGAAATGGAAACTAAGTATCTTTAATATTGTGGATAAACGTATAAAGTTTTATTCACACAATACTAATCTTTTACCTCCTAAGCCTAAATCTTCCTTTAGATATTTGAAGCAGGGTATCCAGGACTTTCATAGGAAGTATGTTTTGGTTCCTGCTGACAAGGCCGCAAACAACATTGTTGTTGTTTGTCGGATGCACTATATTAACACTTTGAAGCAGGAACTTAACGGCACCACGGCTTACGAAGAGACTTTTACAGATGAGAAGACTGTCGTTAATAGCCACTCAAATAATTTGCCTTTAAAGTTTGCTGTTAACGTTAAGGAACGCCAAGACAAACTTCCTACGATGTATTGGTTACCTAAGCTTCATAAAAAACCGTATAAAGCTAGATTCATTGCCAACTCTAGCTCTTGTACAACTACAGAATTATCTAAATTATTAACTTCTTGCCTCACTGCTGTGAAATCTCGTGTCATTTGGTACTATGAGACAGTGTATGAGAGGTCAGGGAAAATATGTTTTGGTCTATAAAAAATTCTGGTGAGGTACTTAGTAAACTGAAGTCAAGAGGGTTCCGTGCGACTAGTTTGTCCACTTATGATTTTTCTACTCTTTATACCACATTACCCCATAATTTAATAAAGGAAAAACTTGTTGATTTGATTGAGAGGGCCTTCAAAAAGTTCTCCAAAAATGAAGATACCCTTTATATTGCCTGTAACGATAAGAAAGCGTTTTTCACTTCTACTGACCGTAAAATATATAGAGGATATAGTCTTTGGTCATGTCAGAATGTATGTGACGCCTTATCATATCTCTTAGATAATATTTACATCAGATTTGGTAATAAGTTATACAGACAAATTGTTGGTATTCCGATGGGTACAAATTGTGCTCCTCTTGTGGCCGATTTGTTTTTATTTTGTTATGAAAGAGATTTCATGACTTCTCTTTCTGTTGATAATCAAGCTGATATCATTGAGGCATTTAACTCAACCTCTAGATATTTAGACGATCTTCTGAATATTGATAATCCTTATTTTGAAAGCATGGTTAACCAAATTTACCCACCTGAACTTAAATTGAATAAAGCTAATACTTCAGATACCGAGGCCCCCTTTTTGGATTTACATCTATCTATTTCTAACGGTTTTGTATCTTCTAAAATTTATGATAAACGTGATGACTTTGACTTTGATATAGTTAATTTTCCATTTTTGGATGGTGACGTTCCACGTCGTCCCTCTTATGGAGTGTATATTTCTCAACTTATAAGATTTGCTAGAGTGTGTAGTCATGTAGATGACTTTAATGCTCGTAATAAATGTTTAACTGCTAAACTTCTTCAACAGGGCTATCGGTATCATAAGCTTAGAAAGGCTTTTTCTAAATTCTATCGCAGACACCATGAATTGGTTTCAAAATTTGATGTCGGATTAAAATTTCTTTTACACCAAGGCCTATCGGAACCAGAATTTTATGGTGACTTAGTATACAAATTCAAAAAGATTAAGGGTAGGACTGATTTTTCTGATCAATTCCGAAAAATAATAATACGTCACAAACGTATTGGCTATAATTTAAATGTTATGCGACAGTCTGCATGCTTAGTGATTAACCCAATCACGGTTGATAGCTTTGCTGCACTCTTTAATTGCACACCGGGGGATCGGTCGTCAGACTCTATGATGGCCCCGACCTAAAGCTATATATTTTAGTTGGTTGGGACCGGAGCCTTTTTGTCTGTTGCTTGGTCCACCGGGGCTCAACTGGTGACCTTCTTTTGCTTCAGATTTCCAGTGAGGTTGTTTGGCAGGACAGGGATCTCCACCTGTCAGACGTCCCGTTGTATCTGTTGAGTCCTCGTCTTTGCTTCTTCATGGTGTTGAAATTTGATTTATGTGTTTACCGTGATGATTCATTGACGAGTTAGAGGGTTATCATGCGAACCGAACAACCAACTAAATGTTTTGTACCACTTCAGAAACTGAGGGTGAGGTTGGGCCTGTAAAATCGATTTAAGCCCCCCCAGTAATTCATTACTGACCGTTCCAAGGCGGTAGTTCTGTTGTGGTTCTTTGTTGCCTGTTTTTGGTGTCAGAGTTTCTGTGATGTTTTACCTTATGTATGTTATTATTATTTTTGGTTTGGTTTGGGTTGCTGAGTGGCCACCTTTTGGGAACAAGCTGCTCACTCGGTTGGCCATATGTTCTCTGTATCTTGATTATTTGTAATCTTAGTTGTTTCCAACTATGGTTTGAGGGCTGGATTTGGATTTTGATTGTTTCAGTTCCTGGTCTTTGCATACTTTTTACCTTTACTTTCTAGGGGGCAGTAGATAAATCCAGACAATTCATTGTCTTATTCAAAGTGTAGATAATTGTAGAACCTCAGCTGAAACGCAAACGTTGATGAAGTGTTTAATTTCAATAATTTCACCACATGCTTTGATGCAGAAATCTGATACGTATCATGGAATACAATGTACATTCCTGACATAGTACTTTGTTGTATTCTAGTGGAATTTGATGTTCACTAGTTTTCTTTGCACTTCCACTGGGATTTATTAAACTACTGCAGCTTTTACTTCGTGTTTTACAGAATTACGCATAGCTACACATTTCTATTTAATATAATTTCAAACAGTTTAGAAACATATCAGACAATGCAAGTGCGACGTCCTGATGGCGTTGATCTAAAAGTTTCTTTGTAAAGGCTAACAGAACGAGACAAAGGTGAACTTGCTGTGCAGGTATCATCTTACTCTATACAAAGCGATGATCTTTACAATGTTTAAAAAACCAAAAATAAGAAACCTGTCTAAGCCAAGTAAGCTCTTTGTACTCCACTTATTCCTCTTATACAGTCGTGAAATCGCATCCGTATAGGATATTCTACTTAGACCAGACATCTCATTCACAGAGAAGAAGCGGAGTATCCGAATTATAGGGCCACCAAATACGTCCGTATCTGGAGCTTACAGTTCTGAGGCTACCTTTGTTTGATAATAATTCAAACATAAGTGTTCAAATATTGCTATTCTACACATAATCTTGTCATTTTAATCAGTAATGCGCTGCTACAAGCGAAGACTTTATTAAGTCTTTCAGTGTTGCGCAGGTATTTACTCTTCATTTGTCTTAACGCTGTTTAGCAAGTAAGCGATTTCAGTTCAGTTTCAAAGTATTCTAAATTATGGTCTTCCAACCTTTAGTAGCAAACTATGAGTACTAAGCCCTACCACCGCCTAAACACACAAAATAAAAATACAGATTAACACTATCGATTCCTTAATCTTTGTTACTCAATAGTTGTAGATAGGGAGATAATTCGATATATTTGAGTTTTTTTCTCCGTTAAAATGTATTTTGGCATGTCCTGGAACTATAACAATCACAGAATTCTAATGCGATTCACAAATGCATTTAGTGAAATTTAGGTGAAACAATTATACTATTATTATTCAGAATAACCACCCAACTTTCTCTTCGGGTGCTACGGATATCCATCAAACTTCACTTTAGATATGAAATTATGAAATTATAAAAACAGACAATCAAAATTATCCCCCACCCTCTTACCCTTTCAAAATTCTATGTATACCATTTCAAACAACATAATTCATCTAGCAAATGTAAATATAATACAACGCTCCTTCATTCCTTTCTTTCTGGCTTTGTTTTTCTGACGTTAACATTTAGTTTATACCATTATGTAAAAAAAATCAATTTTCAAATTAATAGGCTGTAATGAGCAGTAGTGAATACACAAAGCGTGATTTGTCCATTTTATGATTTCACTATTGCATTTTGAAAAATTTGAGAGAGATAACTTATGGTACTATCTTTATTCTCTCCGTAGTTTCTCTCTCGCTTGTAAGACTTTCAAACATCCAAATTTATCTAGCGTACGTGGTGAAATACCTGATTTCTTCTTTGTTCTTCTCTTCTTTCTTCCTTAAATTTTCCGATGACAATACCTAGTTTATACCGTTTTAGAAAATATTTCATCATTTAAATTAATTAGCTGTTATGGGCAAACAGGTTAAGGTAGTTGGATACTAAATAAAAATATTGGTGGGGCATTTAAACCACTTTACCAGCCTAATAACCCACAGGGCTATAAAACATTTGGGTAAGAAAAAAAATTTTTACCGTTTCGTTTTCCAAAAAATCAAAATTTTGTATTTCTACACACTTTTTTACACAGTTTCTATTTAAAATCATATTTCTAGCATATGAATGCACTTTCATTTCTGCGATTCATATTATCTATACTATAGGATATTTAAAACAAACTGGTAATAAAAAAATCTTGATAAGTATTTTTTACATTTTTTAAAGATGCAAGAAAATTTAATTTCATGAAAAAAAGTCAAGAAAAATATATTCAATCGATGGGGCAAACTCGTGCATATTATTTCAGAGAAACTTACATTGTATGTTACAGAATAAGACGAAAATACAAAATTTTTACCGTTTCGTTTCCTTGCAAAACAATGTTACAGTTAAATATACCCCAAAATCTGAGAAACCCAAATAAACAGACAACCCCAATTCTGCACCTGCTGCAACCAAAGTAGGCCCTTGCCGTACTTTTTATTCCCCTGATATTTTGGTTCTACCATAAAGTTATGCAACCAAAAATGTGCAGACGGAAAGGCAAATCAGAAACGATCCCAAGGAGCAGTCTGATCTTAGTTTCCCCTATTTGTGCTAACCTATCTGCTCAAAACCTTAGGATCTTTACGGTAGTTGGTGTCATTTGTATAGGTAGCTTACCACCAGTTATTTTACATAGGCAACAGAAATAACGTTTAAGCTAGTCATTAGAAAACTCGAAATTAATACCGCATTTTGAAGAACGCCTCTAGCCGATGCTGCAGCGTTTCATAAGACTTTTCCAGTTAAGGCATAGACTTTCAGAAGAGTGGATACATTCCATCTATTTTGACAGAAAAAATCATTATACCAATAAAATGTGACAACTTGTGTACAGAGTGTGGCTTTATATAACAAAATATAGAGGAAAATAGTGTTATATTCTCTTTTGTTTTTTCACCCTATTCAATTGGAAGCGAAATTGCGACAAACACATTATTACATTTTATATGCTTTTCCATAAGTGTTATGCACAACAAAAGTGTATAAAACTAAATTGGCTTTGAAACACCTCCCCCCCCCCCCCCACAAACAAAAACAAAAAACAACAAAAATAAAACAAACAAAAAAAAAACATCTCAACCTCCCCTAACCTCGCCCTACTTCTCCGTCCCACGTATAAAAACCGAAGAGGCATCAATCAACTGTCTCAAATTGTACGTTATACCAGACAAAACAGTGGCTTATTCTCAAGTGTTCAACCATGTATATGGTGCATGTACACTGGATGCCTTCATTAGGCAAGCACACCTATATAACACCTACAATATAGGTAACATTACTGATACTAAGACAGGTGTGTAAATGAAATCGTTCAACCTTGTAAGAATAGTCTCACCTATGTTTTTTACAAATTTGGACACAGATTTTGTCTTTTTCATCTGCTCAGCCTGATAATGTGTGAAAGAGTTAAACAAAATAATCGCTAGGACGCTCTTTGTAATGCAATAAGGTACCTTCAGCACTAAGTACATTTAGATAATGATTTATTATTATAGCTTTCTGCGCAGAAAATTACCCTATGATCTTTCCTTATAAAATAACTTTAACTTCAATAAATCCTGCATTTTGGGATTCAAACTTATGAGAACCAACATAAAGCAGGCATCTATTAAGTTTTGGGAAGATCTGTTGGAATTTAGGCGTTTATGCAGATTTTTGTCCTTGCCCCAAATCAGTGGTTACCATCACCTTAAACATTTAAATGAAGTTATGGTTTCTATTCTTTGTCCATGGACTGATGACGCATATTTAACCAGTTTCGAACAAATTCTTATAAACGGCTTAAAAGTTCTTGTGTGAAGATACATCCAACGTGTATGTACAATTGGGCACAATTCCAAATCTATGAAAGTGGCGTTGTCTTTAATCTCTGCATATCGTCTGGTGAGAATTAAGTTAACGGTTCTTTTTTCTGCACATCGTCTGACGATGCTCTATCTTTATACTAACTTTCGTAAAGTATAATTAACGTTACGTTACAGAGTGCGCTGGTGCCTGAAAATATAGGACAAAGATGCTGAAGTTTCAATACTTTCACAAATGTAAGAATCACACTGTTTAGAACGTAGCACAATAATGTTGGAACCAACACGAGCATCGCCGCGCCTTTGTAGAAGTGTAAATGTTTGGGACTGAATTAAGACTTAAAAAGTCTACATGGCTGTTATGGCGTGCTAAGAGAATCATTTACAGCCTTTACATGTATTAGGAAACTTCTAAAGACCAAGACACAAGACAAGCCCCCAGATGTAAAGCATATATACTCCTCTGAAACTGCCACAGCTAAGCTGGCTAGACCATGACACCAGGTAGTCAGATGAAACGCTACAAGGACACCCTAAACACTTCATAACGGTTCAATGTATCGTCAGAGTTCTGGAAAAAGATTACACAAGATCATTCAAAATGACGGGGTCTCGCCTCATCAAAAGAGGTGCAGATGTCTCGGAAGGGAAGAGAATCAGTGAAGCTGAGTGAAAAGGATACAGAGAGAAGAACACGAAAGCATGTATACCCGGTAAAGGTTTCGTCTTCAGCGTGGTAAAGTCGGGTAAATTCGGACAGCGCGTAAATTTGGACAGTGACATTGTTTCCTTTATATGTCAGTTGTTTGGGATTAAAACACAAATAACTGGAGAAACAGTGAAAAACTTTTAAAATTATGAACAGTCTCATCTGGATTTTCACGGTTTGCAATGGTATGTCCGAATTTACCCGCTGTCCGAAGTTACCCGACTTGACCCTATTGTCTTGCTCTATTTGCAATAGACAATGAGAAGAAAAGGTGCAAGGGCTAAGCGGCCATTAAAACACACCAAAACAATATCACCGCACTGCTAATCGTCATAAATGAACAACGGACAGCAACAGACAACACTAAACAAGATATCTATTAAGAAATCCTATGCCGGTTCCATATGTACTATTTATGCTCAGTGCCTTGTTCGTTAACTTGACTTTAATGTCTGCGTTACGAACATTATTTCGGTCTCTAAATTATATCAATTTTTCAGCAGTGTATGGCCCATTAAATCTACATTCTGCATTTGGGTATAAGTAGAAAATCTATCTGCCAGTATATTATGATGAATTTTTATGCAAAGTGCAGATGATTATAGTTAGCTAACGCCATGCTGCGGTTAGATGTTAGTTGAAGCTTATTAATTGTGCTACGGTAATGCTTTATGATGATTATGGAGTATATGGCAGACAGACTTTCAAATTATTCACTTCGTATGCTACATCAAATTAACGAACAAGACATACTGTATCTAAATAATAAATATAGAACTGGTATCTGATAGCATTCAGATTTGCATATCTGTTAGACAACAAAATATCGTCTCGTATAAGCGGTGTCTGAGCCTGGCCATTGCTAGCAAAGGTTCCACTGATGGTGCCTAACACGATGCAATCAAAATGAAAATAGTTTGACCGCTGAGAGTCACAAACTGACATAAATATGTGATGGATTAAACCATGTGCCGTGCTGACTAGAATTGAGCCGCGACACGACAAAACCAACAAAGTGGTTGAGCGCCCAGCGCAGACACAGATCAGCCTGGGCTTCCGCCCAGTCTGATCAGAGTCTTCGCTGTCCGCATAGAGGTAGCCTAGCTCCTAAGCTCAGGCTCCCAGGCTGATTTGAGTCTGCGTTGGGCGCACAACCACTTTGTTGGTTTTCTCGTATCGCGGTTCATTTGGCTACTGCAGCCGTATCAGTAGTCACGAGAACTAATCCGATGAGGCAACCTATCCGGGAAGAAAATATGGCTGATAATAAGAACATACATAATCGTGATTGGGAAGAACATATGACAACCAAAATGAAACAGGACTACCAAGCAGATGAAATTAAAGTAAGATTTAACTAATGAATCTAAACCGTAATGTCAAAATTCAGATTTCAAACCCAGAGATCTAAAGGATCCGAAAATACCATCTACCCGATGATGAAATACGGTTAGACGTCAGTGAAAGTAAGTAAGTTACAGATGGACTGATAATCTGAAGCAATGATTTCAATTGAAGTTTTTATATCATATCTCATGGATGATGACCTGGGATTTTAGAAATCTCCATTTCCGCTGTGAGAAGGGTCACGTCGAAATAATTACTGATTTATCTTTTAAACATCAGATGAAGCACGATTTTGGTTCATATAATATTTTGCGCCGCAGTTCGTCACGAAAGATAGATAAGTTTATGACTAACAGGTTCAGTCTTTGGAAACCATATGCATGCATGGCAAAAGATTACTTTAGCCCACTCTATGCCCCAACAAATATCTATAATAAAATATATCAAAATAACTCTGGATCAATTTGAACAAGTGCATATGAAGCTACAATACAGTAAATAGAGAAAATAAACCCCACATCCACCCAAGTTCTTAGCGTATCAGACAACATATCCCATTCATGCCTTGAGACAAATTAAAAGGACACTGGCAAACAGTGTAGATCTAGATCTGACGCAACAAATGTGAAGTATTTAAGTGTCTGCTCGTGTTACGCTATGCAAGTATGAAACGTAAAGGGGAGGGGGCTCGGGCTTCGGGAGTATTTCTATATCAACTAATTGTAAGGAATTTATAATTTTTATCATAGCACATATGGTTCAAATCAACATGCAAAAAAGGTATGCACGCGCAGTCAATGAATACTTAGTTATTCCAATTTGTTCGTCATGAAACAACAATATGGGTTTGTCGCAATTCCTCTGCAAGTATTGAACGGATGTTTGACAGTTTCTCAACTGCCTCAACACGAATGAGGCATAAAACGTAAAATACTGAAAGTCATTAAAATCGCTTAGATCTATTTCAAATTAATTCGAACTTGAATATTCTAAATGGATTGAAATATATGTTCAATGCATCTATTATTTTTTATTTAAAATCTGAAATTTTAATTTTGGACGAGTGTTAAACTTACAGCACTTTTTGCAACTTGGAAATAGACTAATAAAAACTAAAATGATAGCCAAAATGGCCCATTAAAAGTAAAAAGTATGCAAAGACCAGGAACTGAAACAATCAAAATCCAAATCCAGCCCTCAAACCATAGTTGGAAACAACTAAGATTACAAATAATCAAGATACAGAGAACATCAATGTTAACGGCTGAACAACAATGTTAATGCTGCAATTTTCGATCGGTCATCTTAAAAGCATATTTAAGGCATTCCCATCCTGAATCACTCATTGCATTTGTCCAAACAAATCAGAGTTATTGTTCGCTTAGCCTTTGGGTAGCTTACAACTGAATGAGCCGCGACACGAGAAAACCAAGAATGTGGTTGTGCGGCCAGCACAGACTCAGATCAGCCTGGGCATCCGCCAAGTCTGATCAGAGTCTTCGCAGTCCGCATGGAGATAGCTTAGAATCTTAGCAACCCTTTAAGCACTTAACAAAAAGTCTGACTAGAATGGGCGGATGCCCAGACTGATCTGAATCTGCACTGGGCGCACGGCCACATTGTTGGTTTTCTCGTGTCGCGGCTCAAATATTCATGAGACGCCTCTTTGAGGGAGAAGCCTTAGTCAAGAAGAAAATGGATAGAATGGTCACCATTAGTCAGTTAACTAATGCAAACAATGTTTAAATAAACTAACAGACCTAGATGAAAAATATTAGATGGCAACATTGATTTTTTGCTGTAAACAACTGAAGTATCAGATAGTTTTATAACTTTACCCAGTACTAAAATGACGCGCCAAATTTACTGCACGCGCTGGGGTTACGTGTTCTAGTTAAAAAAGCAGCTTCCAGAGCAGGGAAACATGTGTTTTTTCTTCTTTAAACCATCGGCTAGAGATCAGACTGCTCCTTATGAACCTATCTGATTTTCCCTTCCGTCTGCAAATTGTTGGTGGCATTACTTTATGGTAGAACCGAAATAACAGGGGAATAAATAGTAGGGAAAGGGCCTGTTTTGGTTACAGCAGGTGCGGAATGGGATTTGTCTGTTTACTTTGGTTCCTACGATTTTGGGGTATTTTTGAACTTTCACATTGTTTTGCAAGGAAACGAAACGGTAAAAATTTTGTATTTTTGTCTTATTCTGTAACATATAATGTAAATTTCTCTGAAATAATATGCATTCATGTAAGCATGCCCCATCGATCAAAGATATTTTCATGATTTTTTTTCATTTAATTAAATTTTCTTACATTTTAAAAATAATGTAAAAAACCCTTATTATCAAGATAAGTGCATTGTTTTTCTTACCAGTTTGTTTTAAATATCCTATATTATAGATTATATGTATCGCAGAAATGAAAGTGCATACATATGCTAGAAATATGAATTTAAATAGAAACTGTGTAAAAAGAGTATGCTGAACGAGAGAAAATTTTGATTTTTTGGAATACGAAACGGTAAAAATATTATTTTTCTTATCCAAATGTTTTATAGCCCTGTGGGTAATTAGACTGGTAAAGTGGTTTGAATGCCCCACCAATATTCTTATTTAGTATCCGACAACCTTAAGGGACTTTAAGAATAAAGTGCGTTTTCGGGATAATTTACCTGTTCGCCCAACCTTCAAGATTTTAGTAAAATATCCGCGCGTGATCTCCGATTCGATGGAAAAAATACGTCGCCTCCGGTCTGTTCAGATATACTAAGACGCGACACAACAAACCAATAAAATGGCATATGCACTAAGCGAGGACTCAGATCAGATAATGCATTTGCCCAGAGTGACCAGAATCTTTGGTGTGCGCTTAAAGAGTAGCTAAGGGGTTACGATAGCTGCGGTCATCAAAGACTCCCTGCTCAAACTAGGTGGATGCCCAGGCTGACCCGAGTCTTCGCTGGGCGCACATGCCACTTTGTTGGTTTTGTCGTGTCGCGGCTCAGCTTGGTGTTAAGTGATGTACAGTAATTCCATGTCGCACAAATGCAAATCTACCTTGCAAGTCAAGTTACAATGGGATTGGGTGGGCCCTGTCATTTATTTCATACAACTGGATTGGATGATTCTTTCTACTGTTGTTACTAATACACCTGTTAGCTTTGACTGATTCTTTCTACTGTCGTAACGGATACACCTGTTCGCTTTGACTGATTCTTTCTACTGTCGTCACGGATACACCTGTTTGCTTTGACTGATTCTTTCTACTGTTGTCACGGATACACCTGTTTGCTTTGACTGATTCTTTCTACTGTCGTCACGGATACACCTGTTTGCTTTGACTGATTCTTTCTACTGTCGTCACGGATACACCTGTTTGCTTTGACTGATTCTTTCTACTGTCGTCACGGATACACCTGTTTGCTTTGACCGATTCTTTCTACTGTTGTTACGGATACACGTGTTTGCTGCCAGTGATTCTCAATTTCATAGTTACTGATACAACTGCCTGCCGTGACAAATTCTTTCTTCTTATGGTTACTCAGACAACTGTTTTCTTAGACATATTTTTCACAATTGTCACAGATATTCCCGTTTGATGTGACTGATACCTTGACTGCTACTTCCATAATAGCTACTTCCTTAATGGCTTCTAATACAATCGTTTGCTCAGACATACTACTATGGCTATTTATACAACTTTTTGCTTTGACTGATATCTTCCCATTTGGTTCCTGATACGACTGTTTTCTGTGTTGTATTATTTGAACTACGGTTACTGATATAACGATAGGCAGTGACTGATACTTTCCACACATGAAACGGATGTCACTATTTTTCTGTGACTGATACTTTCGCCTGTGGTTTACTGATGCAACCGCTTGTTTTACTGATACAATTAACTGCCATTTTCCATTAAAGCACTCAAAACTCTGCTGTGACTGAAAGTTTGATTTGTTGTTTGGTCGTAGGTTCTAACAGTCTAAATACAAATTGTATATAATCTTTCTTCACATCGAACGGACAAATAAGCACTTTAACTAATAAATTACTGGATGTGGACAGTAACTTACCCGTCTCCTACAGAAGCATGCCTTGTGAATTGAAACGTGTTTGCTGGAACTCAATCGACTCTGCTGTCGAAGCGGAACGTAGGACATAGATAGCTTCAAGTAATATATACATGCACATGCAACACCTAACACTTATATGTCCAAGGCCCGATTGCACGTCGAGCTTAATACACGAGTTAACATTCGGAACACCGAAATTTTACATTGCGCCTTATGGTAAAATAAACCACAGACTTGTTAATATGAGTTCTAACTGACGTGAAATCGGGTCTAAGATCTAATGTCAAGAATTACAATCATTCCTTAAAGTTCAGGTGACCTTAAACAGCGTTTACTGTGCAACTTGTGCAACTTTCTATGATGTTTTGTGTTCAATCGGGCGAGCTAAGGTCTCTTGCATTCTTTTGTCCTGCTTTTCATAATACTTATTGTTTATGTAATAAATGACACCCGGCATTGAAATTTCCGACCTTGATTTAAGATGGATTACCTTTAAAGAATAATTGTAGTCCTGCACCCATGTTCACAATCATTCTTTTAACTTAAGGACAACCTACACTCTAAGGTCAAGCATTATAAAAACAAAATGTGTTTGATATTCCTTTCGCATTACTACTACATGAACTCTGTCAGGAGGACCATGAAAAGAATGAAGTTTTCGTCTTATTTTAAAGGTTGTCCTTGCAATTAAGAATTTTTGTGAACCAGGGTTCTGATATACTAAACACTAAAGTTCTGCACGAGTATTAGCAAATCAATTGACATATTCGAGTGGGCGATTCGTGCTTCGCGAGTCTTAGCATGAAACACTTTTTCTATAGAAAAAATGATCCATGCTAAGAATTGTGAAGCACCAAACACCTAGTGCTTCACGATTCTTAGCGTGAGACATTTTTTCTCTAAAAAGCGCTTCGTGCTAAGAATCGTGGGGCACGAAACGCCCAGTCGAATACGCCCAGTAAAGCTAATATGACTGAATACCTTAAGGACTGTAAACTTGGGATACCGTATACGCGGTAATTTTTGCGGATTCAAATTTTCGCGGGTTAGGATCAAAAACATAAATATTAATAATCGCGATTTATAAATATCGCGGATAGCAACATGTGCACAAAGTAAAATTGCTTCGTTTCACTTGAGCCAGGGCCGCAGGTTAATGACAGAACTGGCTGAAGTGAAAAGTACCGAAACAGAAACAAAATAACTGGATTCTGTATCTTTTGAATATGCTTCAGTAAGAAAGATTAAATTATTTCGCGATTTCAATTTTTGCGATTTCTGAGTGACCGCGAAATACCGCGAAAAATGGAACACCGCGAAAATTACCGCGTATACGGTAATTTCAGTAACTGTGCAAAAAATTCAACCAGTGAAGTAATGAGTCTGAAGGATGCAGCTGGATTGGCAAGCAGTGCAGACCCTGATCAGACTTCAATTTTCTATGCGCACTGGAGTTAACAAAGAAGGCGAAAGTCACCTTTGCTTATAATATTCTAAATCGTGAAAAACTTTAGTCTGAGTATATAATCTTGTGAAATGCAATCGTAAGAATGAATTTCTGATTCTGATTCAAACACCACAGCCTGTCTAGTTTGAAAAAAAAAGAACAAAAACGATCTTGTGGCTTTGTTTCATCGTTTTTCCCGCCGATGTAACAAAGACCGAATCCATCGGAAATATATACACTTTAATTTAATTTGAACTGAAAAAATAAAGTTTGGCAAAACTGATTTGAAATAACTGATTTTGAGTTATCAAGTTATTACAGTTTATAAGTCGGTGAACGGACAGCATTTTGACAGAAACTCTGAAAATACATCCTATATACGAATATTACTGTTAGACTTTTTGCAGTGCCAACACTTAAAATGCATTCAGAAGATGAGTATAATTGTCAGTATTACTGACAGGGCATCAACTGAAAAACACTAGTAATACGAGTATTGCTGTCGGTAGTACTGACAGGAATCATTTGAAATGCACTAAGAAAACGAGTATTGCTGTCGGTAGTACTGACAGGACATCATTTAAAACACACCAGGAACACGATAATTACTGTCGGTAGTACTGACAGGACATCACTTGAAATACGCTAGGAATACGATTATTCCAGTCGGTAGTACTGACAGAACATCACTTGAAATACACTAGGAATGCGATTATTCCAGTCGGTAGTACTGACAGAACATCACTTGAAAAATACTCAAAATACGAGTTGAAATACACTATGAATACGGTTATTGCTGTCAGTAGTACTGACAGGACATTTGAAATACACTAGGAATACGATGATTGCTGTCGGAAGTACTGACAGGACATTTGAGATACACTATGAATACGATAATTGCTGTCGGTAGTACTGACAGGACATTCGAGATACACTAGGAATACGATTATTACTGTCGGTATTACTGACATGACATTTGAGATACACTAGGAATACAATTTTTGCTGTCGGTAGAACTGACTAGACATCACTTGAAATACACTAGGAATACGATTATTGCTGTCAGTAGTATTGGCAGGATATCACTTGAAATACACTAGGTATACGAGTTTTGCTGTCGGTAGTACTGACAGTACGTCAATCGAAATACTCTAGGAATACGATTATTGCTGTCGGTAAGTACTGACTAGAAATCACTTGAAATACACTCAGATTACGATTTTTGCTGCCGGTAGTACTGACAAGACTTTTCAAAGTACTAGGAATACGGTTATTGCTGTCGGTAATACTGACAGAACCATTATTTAAGATGCACTCAGAATAAGAGTATTGCTGTCGGTATTACAAGCAGCAGCATTATTTGTAATACACCCAGAATATGAGTACTGCTGTTTTTATTATAGGTAGGATCATTATTTGAAATACACTCACAAGATGAGCACTGCTGTCGTTATTGCTGACATACATCGCTTGAATACATTCAAAACACAAGTGTTATTGTCAGTATTACAACAATAGCAACAATGGGAACACTTCATACACGAGCAGTACTGACAATATATCTAGCAGCACCAACACACGTTTTTCTTTGCTCATACCGGGTTATTTTAAATCTAGCCTCATCTGGATCTTTGCATTTACTAAAGACATTGTGGCCACGTTCTGCATAAGTACTTGGGTAAACTGGAGCAGTACATAGGCCGGCAGATATATTGTCGAACAGCCCAAGGAATACAGGGGCGTAACTAGGGGCAATTTCATAATACGCACAACCATGTTTTATTCTCTACTTCTTGAAGGGAAAGCTAGTATTTCAGCCACTTTGGTAATTGGTATTGAAATCTTGTCTAATTTATAAATTTTCAGCATGCAAATATGCAGGTGCGTTTTGAAATTTTGTCAATTTTGACAAAATTTCAATACGCACTTGCGTATTTGCCGTATAGGTAGCTACGCCCTTGGAATAGCCGATTATTGCTCGGGTTTGCCAAGTAATTAACGTTCAGCATAATTGTTTGGTAATACTCGAGCAGACCATAGCCATTCCTCGGGCTTTCAGAGGATATCTTCGAGCGGCTCAATGAATACCCGAGTATTGCTCTGGTGTACCTAAATAGTTAAGCCGAACGTGTTCTATGATAT
Source organism: Ctena decussata (assembly GCA_963989385.1). Lineage (NCBI taxonomy): Eukaryota > Metazoa > Mollusca > Bivalvia > Lucinida > Lucinidae > Ctena > Ctena decussata. The sequence continues at coordinate 52,637,264 of OZ022507.1, forward strand.
AAATAATATATATGGCGGATCCAGTTATATCTCTACGTGCTTTACACCATAACTGATTCATAATATCGGGACCTCTCAAGTTCTCTATCTCCCATCGGTCCGATATGACTGAATCACAGCTGAAGAGGCGGTAAAACTGCAAATTATCTGTATATATCCACAAACGCCATCTTAAATGTTCTATTTTTTTAATTTTTTATCATCACAAGCAACTGCTAACGAGCTGCAACCAGTGCAGATTGTAATAAGATGGCTCATTTAAGAGAAGTCTGACTAACGGCACAGTCTACACTGCTGTGTCCCAAATATTTTGGATCAATACGGTAATGTTATCAAGTTTTTATTTAAATTTTGACATTCCAAATGTCTTGAGATTCTGAATCCACCATATGGCATCAAATGATTACAATTTTAAGGTAAATGGATACACTTCCAAGGCCAGCAATTTTACCAAAAATAATTTGCCTCCCTTTTCAAAGGAGGCTTCTTTTAAAGGAAAGAATTTGCTCCCTTGAGAAGCAAATTCTTTTCTTTAACAGTAACTTCCATTTTTGAAGGTCTCTTTGTCTATTGAAGAAAACAGTAAGACAAAGAAGTTTTCTCCCTTTGTTAAATGTGTATCCATTCATCTTAAGTACTAAGGTATTCCGCATGAACAGCCAACCATATAATGGGCATTCCCAATGACCTGGGAGTTTCATAGTTAATAAACCATGCTGCAAGGGGTTCCGTGACGTCATGTGGAATACCTTCTGAGAAAGTCAAGACTTAGAATTGACTCACCGGATTCCAAGGTAAGGTTCTGCTACTCATCAAGATTTTTTCTATAATCCAATATAGAATCACTATTAATAGTCACATACAGAATCAAGTCACTATTTCAGTTCGTGTTTGTACACTATATTTCCAGTTTCTCCCTGCACAGCAGTGTTTTAAATCTTAAGTGGCCTATATGACAGCATGTATGCATGTATGTTTAATACAGTTGGGTTACATGTTTAGTCAAAGTTGAAGAATGAATGCATGCTTTAAGACCAATGGGTACTTTTTCAAGGGAAGCAACTTACCATTATCCGATTTTGCCTTTTTGTAAGTGGAAGCAAACTCATAACGGAAAGAATTTGCAGGAGCAAATTCTTTCCTTTAAGAGTGCACTCCCATTTTGGCAGTCCACGGGAGCAAAGAGGAAGTCCTAAAAGTTATTTTTCTTTGTAAAAATGGTATTTTTTTTTTATTTTGTAAAAATGGTTTAATACAGATGTGTACCCAGTTACACCAGAAACTTACGTATAAGATAAGTTCCGCACGGATGTCTACATCCGTGCAGAACTTTTATCCTTAGGTATAGTTAAGTGGTAATGAAAAGCGTGTATGCAAGTATGTTTATTTCAGTTGGGGGACGAGTCAAGTGGTGCATTATGAAACATTTTGCATTTCGTATGAAAGTTTTTTTCGATGCAGTTCATGGTCCGCGATATATGTTGTACGTTCAAGTTGGACTGGTCTGCTTGCTTCACATCTGGCATCGTAAAACTGGGCTACTTCTGCTGGAGACTACATAGATCTGTAAATAATAAATCAGGTGGTGGACATTGTTTCCGCTTATTAAGAGCGTGTACAAAAGGTACTGAATCGCTCACTGATCACGACATCAAATTTACGAACATGGGTCATGGTTCCCTCGATACATGGTGACAAAAAAGTTTCAGGAAAATTAAATGTCATTTTTAACCACAATGCCAAGTTTGCAGAAATTAATGATAAAAAAATATTATTCTTGAAAGAGAATAATCTTTGTATCAGACAAAGAACGTCACCGTGATCTAATATGAGCCGCGAAACGAGAAAACCAACAATGTGGTTGTGCGCCCAGCGCAGACTCAGATCAGCCTGGGCATCCACCCAGTCTGCTCAGGCTCTTTGCTAAGTGCTTAAAGGGTAGCTATTTTTGTTTTGGGGGGAAAACCGCCAGTTAGGCATTTTGGTTTTCCGTGCAACCAAATAAAACCCCATGGGCTTCGCAAGCGGCGCATAATACGCCCGTTGTAATGTCATAAAGGAGTTACAGAATGAACAAGATTGTTTACAAAAAGATAGACAGACAGACAAACAGGGGAAACCACTCTATAATTAATGACGGCAACTTTATTTAAATATTTAACTTATCAAATACTATTAGTATACCAAACATCAGCTTCCAAGGTAAAGTGGCTCCTAAGCGGAGTAATGCCAAAGTCAACAAGGGAGCTAATTCATAAACTAAAAATACTAGATGTACCATTCTTGGTTCGAATACATTCCCGTGACAATATACACATCACCATAAAGTTGTGTTAAACTATTCTAAGCAGTTAAGGAGTTAGAGAGTAAACAGAAAATTTATGCAAGGGCAGACAATCCAGTAAGTAAGCCAGAGTTGTGGTTCTTGCTCAATACACTGCCCAATTATTATACACATTCCTACAAAGTTTCATTCAATATTTCAAAAGTTTAAGGAGATATGGAGTAAATGGAAATGTCTAAAATACTAATCAAAGGGAGATTATTCCGAAAGGGGGAGCAACCATTCTTATATGCGACACATCATCTTGTGATCATGCACATTGTTTTAAAGTTTCATCATGATATTACAAACAGTTACCGAGTAAATGTATGCATAAAATAAGTAAACACAAAAAATAGCCTAAAATAATCCATAAAAGGGATGTACCTCTGAAACAAAGAAAGGGGAAGCAACCATAATTGTTGTGCGCCACACATCGTTTGGACTGCATACACATTGCTATGAAGTTTCATGAAGATATCCCAAACAGTTCTAGTTATGGCGCGCACAAGAGCTGCAGGGAAAACGACAATCAAAGAAGCATTACTTAGAAACTAAGGAAGGGGGAGCAACCATTCTTGTAAGCGACACGTTCCCCCTACCTAATACATATGCCTACGAAATTTCATGAAGGCATATTGTGCGCATAAGAAAGTTAACGGTCGGACGGACAGCGCCATACGGGCATATAAAAAACGGCTATGAGTACGTGGTTATGCGCATTAATTGCACAACCCGCAGGTTTGCACTATAATCACTGTGTGAGTCCGTCCGTCCGTCCGTTATCAGTTAGCGAAAACGCTTATAACACTTGAACCGCATTCTATATTTTGATAAAATTTTGCATACTTATACATGTCAACATTATCTAACGACTTGCATGCATTACCGTCTTTTTTGATGGACGAGGCTTTGCTGAGCACAAGTTGAAAATTTACGGCCAAGTAGTGAAAATGCTCAAGACTCTTGAACCCCGTGGTATATATGGTTCAAAGTTTGTATACTTATGTATTTCAACATTGTCCAGCCACCGGCATGCAAAACGGTGACGAGGCTTCACCGAGCATCATTTTGGCCGGTTGAGCTATTTTGTCCGTCCGTCCGTCCGTTATCAGTTAGCGAAAACGTTTATAACTCTTGAACCGCATGGGATATTTTGACAAAACTCTGTGAACTCTCCACTGATGAGCCCTCCATGGACATGTTTTAAGAACTGTTTTAATTTTGTATTTAAATTGACTCTTAAATAAGCCTCGGCGGTGACCCTATATAGGGTGGAATTCCTACACAAGACAAGACTACACGTCCCAAATTGATTTTTTTACTGGGACTCCTCAGACCATTTATAAAAAAAGTGCAAAACGGTGACGGTCGGTTTTCATCGGCGCAATTTGGCCTTTGCACCTACGCAGACTAAGGAAGTTGCATACAAAACATTGGTTCACCAGTCTGTTTGTCCTTCCGCTGTAGTCAGTGAGTGAAATTGCTAATAACTCTTAACCACATGGTGTAGTTTGATAAAAAAAATATGCATCATTCTACAAGAAATGACCAATTTCATTTCCATACATTCCATCTGGCACCAGAAACTGATTATTCTACATTCACCACGGTTGTGCACATTACCATCAGTTGATTTGTATTTGTGTTTGTACAAGCGTTCATCTATTCGTGCGCGCAGCGAAGTGCCTGGAATAGTGTTCGCTGCTATGCATGAGTCGTTGGCTTGACTCCCATCGTCACACGATGACTATCATGACACGAGCCCGATTATTATTTTTGATCTAATACACCGACTCCCCCCGCTGAATCGAACTCCGTTTGAAAAAAACCCACTTAATTCCCTGTAAACTTGACTGCATATGCATAACTATCTGCGATGGGAGAAATATCATCCCCTTCGTTTCTTAAATTAATAATTATAATTATAACAACTGTGGTTACGAAATTTGCATATTGATATTTTTCGGAATAAATCGCATTTATTACCTCCCTTGTAAAACTGAATTTCGTAAAATGTTTCTGTTCCGTTCCCTTCTGTTTCGTTACGTTCCGCAAAATACCAATCGCCATACGAAATTCTCTAATAACCCATTTTCTGGTGGAGGGGAAAAAGGACTATTTGGGGAAGAGTTGCTCTATTAGGTCCGGACAATCCATTATATAGTCGTCCTTCCTATAGCCTTTTTTCCGCGGGGAAAAGAGGAAAAACTACTCTCTGACAAAACTATATGCAAGTGCTTTAATCATTAAGCACCCAAACTGAAAACTGGATATTGCAAACAACTTAGATCCGGATGAGGCGCTTATGGTGCGCCGTCTCATCTGGATCTACGCTGTTTGCCTTCTCCAATATGATGTAGCTTGGACGATATGAGCCGCGACACGAGAAAACCAACAATGTGGTTGTGCGCCCAGCGCAGACTCAGATCAGCCTGGGCATCCGCCCAGTCTGATCAGAGTCTTCGCTGTCCGCATGGAGGTAGCTTAGGCCCTCGGCTACCCTTTAAGCGCTTAGCAAAAAGTCTGATCACACTGGGCGGATCCCCAGGCTGATCAGAGTCTGCGCTGGGCGCACAACCACATTGTTGGTTTTGTCGTGTCGTGGCTCATATAAAGTATATCTGACTTAAAAGCTCACAGAAGTCAGTATGTCCTGAAACTGCTTATTTTCACCAAGTAGGTTACTGGGATTTATAAGAAGTGACTAATCTGATAGCCCTATGTTACACAAAAGCTGTTTAAGATATTGCTCTAGTACTGTAAATTTTGAGGAACCCCAGTAGCTCAGTAGGTTGAGCGCTGGCCTGCTTATCTAGCGATCCCGGCTTCGAGCCCCGCACACAGCCTATCATTATCACACTGTCGTCGTCCCGATATGACTGAAATACTGTTGAAAAGGACTAAATTCGCAAGTCACCCATCCATTCGTAAGTTTTATTTTGAGAAATATAGCAGTTAGGTTGTTGAATGACGATAATAAAAAAGCATTTATACAGTCATTGTGGTAGGCCCCAATTTATGTGTGTGCATATCCGTCTGGTCCTTTAATAAAGATTCAGACTAAACTCCGTTCATTAATTCTGAAACTGGGTTTTTCGATGCCCAAACTTTTATAATCTAATCAATCCGGGTAAGACTGTGCATAGTGATAAAGCTCTACTTCCGCCTATTTCTCATCAAGGGCTCATGTACGTTAGCCTGGCGTCTGATGCTGCAGTTACGTGCACGAAACCGCAAATTTGAAAAACGCGTTCGCAAACTAAGACCATTTGATGAAAATTGACAGCCTAAAGTCATACATATTCACATACATTCCACGTGGGTATCACGCTGGTCATTCGGGTAATAATTGTTGAACCTCCAGCAAAGTCACACGAAGGTTGGTTGGTTGAATTGATGCTTAACGTCCACGGTAATCAGCTAAGGTCATGTCGGGACGGTCAGTTAACCTAACCACACTATTCCTGGGCAGGCTTAGACATCCTAAGCGGTTAACCAGTACTAAGTGCACATACTTTCGCCAGTAACTGACAACTATTCTTCTTGAATCAGCGGAAGGAGAAACGAAAGTATGTGGCCAGACCGGGTTTCGAACCAAAGACCTCTGACTTATGAGTCAGGTGTCCTACCGATTGCGCTACGCGGCCCGGCTACACGAAGTATGGTTCCAGAATTCCAGAAAAAAACCATAGAAAATTGTGTCTGAGACACATATGATACCACCCGTGCGATGCCTGTCCCCCCATACCACCCCATCTTCCTCCCACTAGCTCCCACCTACCTCCCTCTTTCTGCAAAAAGAAATAAACTAGAAAATGTGTTTATGAAACACTATGCCCCCAACCATATGCTTGCCTCTAAAGAAGGTTCATCCAATAATGCTTGTACCTTTGTACCATAGGCTTGAATGTACTAAATCGAAAAAAGGGCTTAACTCAGTCAAAAATTTACGAATTGTTTTCGAAAGTCAATCAGGTCAGCTACACCTTGGGCAATATCAACCTGCAAAAATCATGATCCTAGCATCAGGGGTTCTCCAGATATTTTGTTCACAAGGTTCCATAGGCAAATAATGCACTAAGTTGAAAAAGGGGCATTACTTGATCAAAAATTCATGATTTTTTTTTCAAAAGCTAATCAGGTCATCTACACCATAGGCAGTATCTTCCTGAAAAAAAATCATGCTCCTAGCATCAGGGGTTCTTGAGATATTTTGTTCACAAGGTTCCATAGGCTTACAATGCACTAAGTCGAAAAGGGGGCATAACTCGGTCAAAAATTCACAAATTTGTTTCAAAAGTTAATCAAGTCATCTACACCTTGGGCATTGTCATCCTGCTAAACCTCATGATCCTAGCATCAGGGGTTCTTGAGAAATTTTGTTCACAAGGTTCCACAGGCTAACTCGAAAAAAGGGCATAACTCTGAAAATATGTGACCCACGTGAAAAAGAAAAAATACGTGTTCGCTTATTTTTCATACTGATCATGTGTTTAAAGTTTCAAGTTCCTAGCTCTTACGGTTCTTGACTGGGTGTAAAGGTACCTTTGTACCATAGGCTTCAATGCATTAAGTCGAAAAAGGGGCATAACTCGATAAAAAATATACGATTTTTTTTCAAAAGTTAATCAGGTCATCTGCACCTTAGGGAGTATCTTCCTGCAAAATATCATGATCCTAGCTTCAGGGGTTCTTGAGATATTTTGTTCAAAAGGTTCCATAGGCTTACAATGCACTAAGTCGAAAAAGGGTCATAACTAGATCAACAAGAATTTAAGAAATATGCTCAAAAGTAAATCAGTTCATCTACATCTTGGTCTGTAACTGTATGCCAAATATAAATGTGCTAGCTTAAGCGGTTCTTCAGATATTTTGTTCACAAGGTAATTCCTATATAAAATGCCTAAGGCCTGAAAAGGGGAATAACTCAACCAAAAAATTACGATATATGCTCAAAAGTTAATCAGTTCATCTACACCTTAGTCCAAACCAGCATGCTAAATTTAAGGACCCTAGCTTATGCGGTTCTTTAGATATTTTGTTCACAAGGTTGTTCCTATACAAATGCCTATGTCCGAAAAAGGGGAATAACTCAACTGAGAATTATTGAAATAGGCTCAAAAGTTAATCAGTTCATTTAGCCCTTAGTCTGTAACTGTATGCCAAATATCAGGATCCTAGCTTAAGGGGTTCTTGAGATATTTTGTTCACAAGGTTCCATAGGCTTACAATGCACTAAGCTGAAAAAGGGGCATAACTCGGTCAAAAATTTATAAAAAAATTTCACAAGTTAATCAGGTCTTCTACACCTTGGGCAATGTTATCCTGCAAAAAATCATGATCCTAGCAGAAGGGGTTCTCAAGATATTTTGTTCACAAGGTTCCATAGGCTAAGTCGAAAAAGGGGCATAACTCTGGAAATACGTGACTGGCGGAAAAAATAAAAAATACGGGTCCGCTTATTTTTCATGTACATACCACATATGAAATTTCAAGATCCTAGCATAAGCGGTTCTTGAGTTTCCTATCTGCCATAAAGCGTTACGGACGGACGGACATACGGACAGACGGACAGACGGAGAGACGGATGGACAGGCCCAAACCAATATGCCCCCTCAACTTCTCCGAAGTTGGGGGCATAAAAATTAAATGCATATCTTCAGTATGTCTGCAATATCTGTTAAATGTTCCACACTGGTCATTATGTATCCACAATAACCTGAAAAGTTTCTAAATTTGTAAAGGCCCTAATTTTTATCAAAAATATTTGTTTTCTTTTCAAAAAGGCAAGTGCACATCTTCTATATGTTTACAACATCTGTGCAAAGTTTCAGAATGATTGCATTAATACTGCGGGAGGAGTTGATTATACAAACTTTTTTAGAGGGGACGGACGGACGGACGGAAGGACGGACAGATGGACAAGGGTAAAACATAATGCCCCCCTGACTGTCGTCACTATGTCAAAGTTTTGAAGTCCGGCTACGTTTCCTCCCCCCCCCCCCCCACGACCCCCACTCCCCCAAAAAAAGAAGAAGAAAAAGTTACTGCATGCGCTACATTTTTTAGTTTCGACAACGCTGGATTTAAGGATTGAAAACCAGACCCAGTTTCTTTACCATATTTTGAACACTCATAGAGTTCCGCTGAAGCCGATGCTAGGCGTGGGCAGTGTTGCACATTACATTACTGCACATAAAAAGACTCAAATAAACCGAGTCTGCCATATTCCTTGCTTCCAAAGGAGCTTCATGTATGGTAGACTGACTAAGAAGGTGTGTGTTTGGGACGGGGGTCATGTATAGGGATGGCAGTTTGGGTGGTAGACTAATTGAGGGGAGGGTTTGTTGGTAGTGTGGGGGATATTATATTATAATATATTTTCGAGGGGGTGGGTTTGGGAGAAGTAGACTGATTTAGGGCAGCTGTAATAAGTTTGAGAAGTGCACGATTTTGTCCTTGTATTTAACTTTGCAATTCTAACTCAACATTGGTAATAATATTGGTAATATCTGTTCTGGAACTTCAGAACTTTATTAAATACTGCGGAAGCTGTAATACTTGCGTTGTGCATCATTACGCCGCAATGACGTTGATAAGACGTCGGGTAGACGTTGTTTGTCGGTGGCGAAGGACTATGATGAAACACTGAAAACCTTGTCCAGTGTAAACGTATGCGGTGTGATCAATTTCAAATCGAGTCAGAGTTATGCGGATGATTAGCTTGTTGTCACGCTGACTGATTTCGCACGCGCAGAGCATGTGTTAGAATACTAACCCCACCCGTACACAAAACTATTTATAGCGACGACTTTATATGGTATTAAAAGGCGTTTCCAACCTGTCCGATGGACTTAGTCTGTTATTTGAACTCTCGTGCAGGTTGGCCCAGCATCATACGAAGAGCAGAGTCACAGGACACATTGATGAGAAATCGGCGGAAGTCCAGCATTATCACCATGCACCGTCTTACCTGAATTGATTAGATAATAAATGTATGAGCAGCGAAAAACCCAGTTTCAGAATTAATGAACGGAGTTCAGCTAAATACTTAATTAGGCTAATTAGGCTATCTATATCCGTGTTCCACTAGTCGCACGCCATTATGTCACCCAAGGATATGTTTGCCTCTAAATAAGGTTCATCGCTGAATGCTTTTATCATGCATATGCTGCAAAATTCACCTGATAACAGGGGTATGATAACATGAGGTGATATCATGTCAATGCAGAACTGCGCTTGCGCGAATGTTATCAGGCGATGCCTACAGAAGCGATCTCAGAAGACGATTGGCTACATACTGACGTTGGCCGTGATAACAACGTTCGATTGGTCAAATGACGTCACCGACTTACGTCATAACGCATTCGCGACGTCAAAAAGTGCAAACAAGCTGCATTTATTTTTCGTTTGTTTGACGCTCTATTGTAATGATGCATGATAAATAGAAAACCATGTAAGTGTCTTTTGATATCAAGTTTATCAGGCTCGACCAGAAACACGTCGGACTGGCCCGGCAAACCTCGCCATTCCTACGCTGTTTCTGGTCTCGCCTGATAAACTTGATATCAAAAGACACTAACATGGTATTCTCTATATATCATGCATGAATTGGGCAATGATCCAAGTATTTTTAAGCATCTGCTCTGGAGTTAATGTAGGCATCTACCAGTCTAAAACCTGGTCCTTACTTTTTGCATTTTCAATATGAAAATCGGAGCCTGAAGTTAAAAAGTTCAAGATACTTTGCTTACAGGGAATAATCCCAGCAGGCACATGACGTCGTAATGACGTCACACTGACGTCGATGCGACGTGATTACGTCGCATCGACGTCAGTGTGACGTCATTTCGACGTCGTGTGCCCGCTGGGATGCGTCTAAAGTTGTGGAACAGAGAAAATAACTCAAACAAGTGCTATGAAATTATGCTCAGATGTCCATCAGAGCATTTCCATATTAGACCGTGCCTCTTACGATATTCTTTACATTTAATAAAGCAGTCCGTAAATGAAATTCTGAAAAGGGGCATAACTCAGCCAGTTAATTGCGAATTCTGCTCAAAAGTTAATCAGTACATCTACACCTTCGCTCGTAAGCTAAAGCGATTATTCAGGTATTTTGTCGACCATTTTATCTACATGTATATAGAATTCGTTAAAATAGAGCGCAACTCCTTATTGACAGCCGGCTCAGGTAAAAATAAAGATCCCCTTGTTTTCATGTCAATCATGTCAATATCTCCATTACATGTAAAATTTTATTAGATCCCGCCTGCTAAAAGTGTAACGCAGAGGCAGGCGGACAGAGAGGAACTAACCAATATCAATATGCAACCTCAACATCAATTCAGGTGCATAAAAAAGCAAGAAAAGGAAAAAAAATAACGTACTTGGTCGTAATTGCAATGGCCGTATTCGACTGGGCGTTTCGTGTTTCGCGATTCTTAGCATGAAGCGTTTTTTTGTTTTTTTTTTTTCCTATATGGAATATAGAGGATCTTACATGAGTGCTCATGTATTATTGAATTTATTAAACGAGTTGGGGAAAAAGATAAAATGCGAGGCTTTGCCGAGCATCTTATCGGTTTTCCCCAACGAGTTTAATAAATTCAATAATACAGGAGCACGAATGCAAGATTCTATTTATCATATGACACTAAAATCGCATTTTATTAGCAAATTTTGCACTAAAACGTCAAGATTTCGCCATTAGAAAACGCGACGTTTTAATGGACGTCAGCGTATAACGTTACTATGTAATTTGCATATTTAATCCACTAGTGGATTATCGTTTTTAATGCATGGTTTTATTACACTCTCAGATGCGACGTCATATGATAAAAGTTCTTCACACTAAGAATCGCGAAGCACGCCTGAAACACCCACTGACCCAGTGTTTCACGATTCAAAGCGTTTTTCTATCTGGAAAAAGTGCTTCACACTAAGAATCGCGAAGCACGCCTGAAACACCAACTGACCCAGTGTTTCACGATTCAAAGCGTTTTTCTATCTGGAAAAAGTGCTTCACACTAAGAATCGCGAAGCACGCCTGAAACACCCACTGACCCAGTGTTTCACGATTCAAAGCGTTTTTCTATCTGGAAAAAGTGCTTCACACTAAGAATCGCGAAGCACGCCTGAAACACCAACTGACCCAGTGTTTCACGATTCTAAGCTTTTTATATATAGAAAAAGAGCTTCACACAAAGAATCGCGAAGCACGCCTGAAACACCAACTGACCAGGTATTTCACGATTCTAAGCGTTTTTCTATATGGAAAAAAAGCTTCACACTAAGAATCGCGAAGCACGCCTGAAACACCCACTGACCCAGTGTTTCACGATTCTTAGCGCCAAGCACTTTTCTATCGAAAAAAAATAAAGTGAAATTTTCCAAGTACGCAATATAGACAGATAGACGAAAATAGCAAATAGAGGGTACATGTAACAACAAACAGACAAACTGACAAAAACTTAAAGTGCGCTGAGCAACTGCCAGCACTAACGATAACTATTCTAAATGCGCCCAAATTTTTAGAGTTTGATGGTATAGAAAATATATGACACATACCAAGTGATCGCCGCCAACAGAAATATTACAATTTCCCACAAACAAGTCTTCTCTGCTTGAATTCACTTCGATTATGCCGCACCCTTTGGCTTGTATTATCTCTTAAATACCATCACGTGTATTCGTTCACAGATAGCCCGTGCAAAATTAATATAGGCTTTCTGGTCCGATGAATGCCATATATACACGCATTAAATTCTGATTATAGGGTATCGACAAAGTGATGATTTACGTTACCCGTTATATGTAATACATGTACCCAACATTCTTTAACAGTGACCATTACAAACACTGAAAAGCAGATCAAACGCCGCAAAACGCAACATCTGGTCTGGGTCTGCGCTTTTCAGTATTCAATAGAGCAATGTACAGTATATATCAAATAACACCTTAAGCCGCAACTCGAAAATGAAATACATGTATACAAGAACAGGGGAGATTCAGGTCTTTATGTACATTCTCGCCGTCTTGTTTATGATCTTGCCGATTCGTGCCAACAGCTTGTGAATACTGATAAACCCAAACGATGACAAGTAAAGGGTAATGTTGGGCGTTCATGACAAGAATCTTCGCTATTTTTATGTCTCTCTTTCCAATGGGGTCAACTCTTTAAGAAAAGAATTTGCCTCTCTTTAGCAGGACCATTTCTCATAAAGAAAAGATCCCTCTGTGAAGGGTTGAACAAGTCCAAGGAAACATACAGGAAGTCAGTATACATGTTGTTGATTCCTTTTTTAAAAATAGCGAAACACTATGGGCTGTCTGGTTGTTGTGTGTTTGCATATCTCCCGAAGCACTTTGTATAGCGGCTCTGTTCCAAAGTGGAAGCTGTCCCGCAGGCACACAACGTTGAATCAACATTGAATCAATGTTAATTCAACGTTGTGTGCCCAGTGGGTATAATTTGAGGTGTATGGGCGCAGCCTGTTTTTTCACCCCATTCCCAGCAGGCACATGACGTCAAAATGACGTCGTACTGACGTCGATGCGACGTCATTACATCGCATCGACGTCAGTAGGACGTCATTTTAACGTTATGTGCCCGCTGGGTTTTTTTATAAAAGGGAAGGAGCCCCGGTAGCTCAGTGGGTTAAGCGCTGGCCTACTGATCTAGCGGACCGGGTTCGAATCCCGCTTGAGGCGAGAATCTTTCCAACCGTAAACTGGGTTCCATTGCACACAGCCTTTCATTATCATCGTCCCATCGTCCTGAAATGACTGAAATACTATTGAAAAGGACGTAAAATCGCAAGTCATCCATCCATCCATTTTTATAAAAGGGGATACCATTTTATTGTGACCTCATATTTACTCTCCTTGACGATGACCCTGAATTAAGGTCTGCTTTAAAATGTAAGTTTTCGCCCATACAGAAACCAAATCCATATCTTTAACGGTTGATTTCCTTTTAAAAAGGGAGGCAAGAAAGAAAATGACAGAGTTACTTCCTCTGAAAGTGTACTCATTCACCGTAAGGTTCTTAGACCCATAGTGACCCCAGCGGGCATCTGACGCCAAAAGGTACGTCGGAATGAGGTATATGCGACGTCATCACGTCACATCGACGTCAGTCCGAGATCATTACGGCGTCTGGTGCCTGCTGCGTCACCTTAGACGAATTTATAAACATCACAACACTCTGATAGACACTGTTTTCTGGCGTTTCCAGCTTTGTATACATGCAAGAGGGTATTGGTATTTTGCGGAACGGAACCGCTCCGTTCCGTTCCGCAAAATACCAATAGCCCATGCAGGACCAGTTAACTGAGATAACAAATCAAGTTGATTGTGAAGTTTCATGATATCAAACAGGCATTTTACGCGTTATGTCGTCGTATTGATGTCGATAGCGACGTCAGTACGACATAATTTCGACGTCATGTGCCCAATGGGAATATCTTAAAGATTTAAGGTGAATCGGTACACCTTCAAGAGAAGTAACTCTACCTTTTTTTCTTTCGCTTCCCTTATCAAAAAAGGTCATCTCTTAATGGAAAGAATTTGCTCCCATGGGAGCGAATTCTTTTTCTTAAGAGCGAACGCTATTTATGAAGGGTTTAGTCATGTACAGGGAAGCAAACATTATGTCTTGGAAATTGTTTTCCTTGGAAACAGTGAAGGGAAGAGATGGAGGTGTTCCCCCTCAAGGTCAGATCCCAAACTAAGAAAACATGAATTACATGTAACCTTTTCGTTCATGACTCATCGCCTCAGTGAAAGTATTCAAAAGCGTCTTTCAAAATATGGAGCAGACACAAAATTAGTCAAAATACTATCAATTTTCTTTTTAATATGGATGTAACACCCTTTCAAAAATACTTCAGTTATGTCGGGCCGACTGTTAAGCAGAGGTGGGCGGAAGCCTGAGCTCCCGGGGAAATCCACCTGACCTTCTGTTAGCAGAACGTGGCTTTCTCATCAAAATATTATTAAGGGGAAATGCCTATCTACATACAAAAGTGAGGGTTGTCAATCTTTCGCCTTCTCTACCCCTCCCCCACCCCCTCCCGCTATGCTGCGGGAATGAAAAGCTAAAACCGTCAACGAAGAAATAACTCAAAACTTATAGAAGCCAAGGTTGTCTGTTTTGAATGCGACAGGCTGTCATACCTTGGAATTCTGGTGGCATTTTTTATCGACAAACGTGTTTTTAACAAGAAGAATTAAGGCAGAAAAATACTGTTTTCAACCATAACTATCATGGAGTGGTATTATGCGATTTTGAGTGAAAGACAGACGGACGGAAAGAGAAACAGTGAGGGACCTGGGTAACGTTAGCTGCATTTTTTCAACTTCTTCGAAAGGCGGGAACATAAAATTATTTCATAATTGATTGGATTGTACATATTTCAGGCGCGTATTGTTGGTACTGTACATGCTTATTAGTGCACTCGTGATCTATCATATGTATAAAACGTGGTTGCATTGTTGTATACCCTGGTCCAAAAGAAATGTCAGGGCGGAGTTATCTTCGTACCTTCCCCTAGACTTTTCTATTGTACAAAAAGGGGCACAGGACATAAACGCTGCTCACTCACCGGCAACAAAAATTATTTAGCTGTAACAAAACTTGCAATTACAACGTAAGTTATGCAACAACTGGATATGCGGTATAGCCAACAATAGACGCACGTGGCTAGCCATATTATCTGTATGTACAAATATGTACAACGTCGATCAAAAAGGGATGAATTGACTTGCGATTTTACGTTGTTTCAGCAGTTTTTGTCATATCAAAACGATGGACCCGGTTTACGATTGAGAACGCCTTCGAGAATCAAGCTGGGGACCGCTAGATCAGCAGGCCGGCGCTTCACCCACGACTGATCAGATACACAATCAAAATCACAATCATAGGTTTATGGTTTTCTATCATGGGTTTTAAAATCTCTATCATAGGTTTCTGAAAACCTGTGATTGTAAATTTAAAACCTATGTTTGAATTCCAAAAACCCATGACTGAGATATATTAACCTGTGTTGTAGACTTTTTGTGCACCTGGCATTCATAATGTTGTCCAAACTTATGTTTGAAAGTGAACTTACAAGTTTTAAAATGTCAGATTCTGAAACCTATGATAGAGATTTCAAAACCCATGACTGAAATCATAAACCTATGATTGTGATTTTCAAACATAGGTTTGAGTAAAAACCTGTGTTTGTAATTTACAAACCTATGTTTGAAGACTTATTGTGCACTTAGCAAGCATAATTTGTTTCGAACTTAGGTTAGAAGGTTATATCACTAGTTTTAGAATGTGCTTTTTAAAACCTATGTTAGAACTTTATAAACCTATGTTAGAGAATTTCAAACCTGGGTTAGAAGTTCAAACATAGGCTTGTAATTTCAAACCTATGTTTAAAGACTTATTGTGCACTTGGCTTGCCATACAGGTTGATCTTGTTATTTACTTTTCGCACATCCAATAAGGTATCTATTCATGCGAAGCCAACATAAGTATTTAAATTTACCAGATCAGCTGCATGGATGCACAGACCCAGCGGGCACATGACGTCGAAATGACGTTGTACTGACGTTGATGCGACGTCATTACGTCGCATCGACGTCAGTACGACGTCATTTAAACGTTATGTGCCTGCTGGGGACTGACTTTAGTCATGTTTGTTCACGCTTTCAATATGTTTCGCCTTTTCAGCAACGAAATAAAGAACATAAGTTGTGGTTTGCCATATACATTGATAGAGATGAATTGAATGCACAGGCTTATCTGAGTCTTCGCTATTCGCACATGCTATCTTAGTACATGTACAGCCCAACTCCTGGTTTTCATGTATGATCATAGGGCCTGTCATCTTCGCAAGCCAAGTGTACTAAGTCCACTTTGTTCCTTACGTAATAAACAAAATAAGAAGCAAAGTTGACTTAGCAGCCTTTGCTTGCGAAGTTTACAGCCTGTGTGACCAAATACACTCTGTATATTCCTTATGATCGAAATATCGTCTATGAAAACGGAGACGACAACATGTCCTCATGATCCAAATATGAAAGGTCGTCGTATTAATGTCAATGTTGGCACAATGTTATTTTCAGATTTAGAGTGCGTCACCGTTGATACGACGTTTTTCAACATTGCTGTGGCAGTTTACACCCTATGATTTAAGCGTTCCAATATTCGTGAAATGTTTCATTTTGCGAGCCAAGAGAGATTCGCGAATATAAGCGTAAATAAATTGTCGCGAGTATTTATATGCAGGGTGTGCTCGACTTAGGCACTATGATGACTCTTATTTTAAGGATTTGCATACAGGGATGATGTTATATTAACATCGGAAGCGCAGTCTGCTAAGACCTGGCTTACCTAGTTCTATGGCGGCGGATTAAGTCACACCGTAAACGTCGCTTCCTTGCGCGCAGAATATCATTATCATCTTAATAAAATGCACCTTCCTTCCTACTTTTTTGTATCAACATACACGACAGTAAATGTGGTGGCAACAGGTACAACAATAACAATGCGTTATGCTTAGTGAACTTGAACAAGCGTGCAAAATTTATTCTACCGAATCTTCTAGTAGACTGACCGCATTAGACAGTGATTGCCAGCCCATATTGGTTGCCGCACTGACATTTCGTTTGGATCAAGGTATACATGTACAGTCGACACTCGATTCTTGAAGTCGAATTTCATGTCAAACTACTGATATCTCAAAGTAAATTTTCTGGTCCCAGAAAATTTACTTTGTGATACCAGTAGTTTGAGATATCTGGAGTTGAAATGTCAAGAGAAAAGAGACATATGCCCTAACTATATTCTTTGACATAAGAGGGTACTTTGAGATATCAATGTATGAGATAATCTGAGTCAACAGTGTAACACTTCTTTCTTAGTAAGAGGATTGAGGATAAGAAAAAAGTTAATATGCCTCATCAATTTTCCGAAAATAAAAAAAAAATAAAAATAAAAAATCATGTTATTGCCCTTTTTTAACGTATGCAAATACACCTAAATGTGTTTCCCAATTTCACACAGCAGTCCCGGTAACTAAGTGCGTAAAGCGCTGGCCTGCTGACCTAGCGGTTCTGGGTTCGATTCCCGCTGGAGGCAGGAATCTTTTCAACTGTAAACAGAGTTTTATTGCACAGCCTTTCAATATCACCCTCCCATCGTCCTGATAGGACCGAAATACTTTTGAAAAGAACGTTAAGTCGCAAGTTATCCACCCATCTCAGTTTTACAAAGGGAATCAACTTATAGAACCCGATTCCTATCCTGAACGACCACGCAGCACTTTCATAAATGGGGTTTACTCTCGTACGAATAAACTCCGGTGGGGTGGGGCGTGGTGTATGGAGGGTGTGTGTGTATATGTGTGTGTGTGTGTGTGTGTGTGTGTGGTAAGGGGGCTAAAATACTTTCATTTCAGTTTTGCCCCACTGGGAAGGGCAGCAAACGTGAAAATGGCTGACTTGCTCCTCCTCCCTCCCCGCCCCGCGCACCTCCACCCCTTCTACCTGCAGGTGCTACCCACTGACAGCAAAAACATGATCGTTGCGACATTAGCTACCTAAAGAGAAATGAGCCGCGACGTGACGCAACCAACAAAGTGGTTGTGCGCCCAGCGCAGACTCAGATCAGCCTGGGCATCCGCCCAGTCTGATCAGAGTCTTCACTGTTCGCATGAAGGTAGCTAAGACTCTTATCTACCCTTTAAGAACATAGCGAAGTCTCTGATCAGGCTTGGTGGATGCCCAGGCTGATCAGAGTCTGCGCTGGGCGCACGACCACATTGTTGGTTTTTTCGTGTCACGGCTCAAATCTAAAAAGAGAACTGAAAACTCTGGTGCGCCTTGTGAGTACAGTATTAGCTATTCGCTTTTGGCGCGACGTCGTTCAAACAATTTAGTAATCGGCATATGAGAATCCGAGTAACGCATACAATTGGCGACTGAAACTGGGAGTATGACTGGCATTCTAGAGAAACTTAAGTGGGAATTTCCGACAAAAAGAGGAGCAAAGATAGTAGACTCATAATGCTTTACAAAAGTCTGAATGGTCCAGCCAATAAACCCTTACATGACCTTGTTCCCCAAGCAGCGTAAAAGGAATCATCATTCCCTGACATTTCGAACCCCAACGGCTCGGACTGACATTTACAAGTCCAGTTTCTTCCCCCAGGCTATCTAATAGAGATGGGAACTCTCTGGAAGAGTCCCTGATTTCTGCTGCTGAGAATGCAGAGGATTCTGTTACTAAGTTTACTTCTCCTCTAAGGGCTAGGGACTAAACTCCATTCATTAATTCTGAAACTGGGTTTTTCGCTGCTCATACTTTTATTATCTAATCAGTCCAGGTAAGACTGTGCATAGTGATAATACTAGACTTCCGCCGATTTCTCATCAACGTGTCCTCTGACTCTGCCCTTCGTAGTTGGGCTTACCTTCACAAAAGTGCAAATAACAGCTTTTCAATCCGAGACTAAGTCCATCGGATAGGTTGGAAACGCCTTTTAAGGTAGACGAATGGTGAATAAAGATATTGGTGGGGCATTCATTTCATTATACCAGCTGCATAACCCAAAGGGCTATAAAACATTTGGATAAGAAAAGAAAATTTTTCACCGTTTTGTTTTTCTAAAAAACAAACTTTTGTATTTATACATACTTTTTTTTTACACATTTTCCATTAAAATTCATGTCTCTAGCACAAGGATGCACTTTCATTTCTGCAAATCATATAATCTTTAATATAGGGTATTTGAAACAGACTGGTAAGAAAAATTGCAATTATCTTGATTATAAGTATATTTTTACATTCTTTTAAAAAATGCAAGAAAATTGAATTTCATGAAAAAGGTCATGAAAAATATATTCAGTCGATGGGGCATGCTTATGCATATTGTTTTAGTAAAACTTACATTGTATGATACAGAATAAAACAAAAACACAAGCATTTCACCGTTTTGTTTCCTAGAAAAACAATGTTTAAGTTCTAAAATATCCCCAAAAAAGACTGTCCAAGTACTGCACCTGCTGCAAACACAGCCGGTCCTTGCCCTGTTATTTATTTTCCTGTTGTTCTGGGTCTACCATAGAGTAATGCCTCAAAAATGCGCAGATGGAATTGAAATTGTAAAGACCTTGATCATTCTGGTTCCTAAGGAACAGTCTGATCACGGTTTCCACTGTTTATACAGATGTATCTGCCCGAAAACTTAGGATCTTTATGGTAGGCATTGTAAGTGTGTATATATTCCATAGTTGATTGATTCACCATGAACAATAACTCTGTTATGTGTTTTAATAAGTCGATACAGAGTTATTGTGTATCTAAATACCTTAATACCATATAAAGTGGTCGCTATAAATAGTTTTGTGTACGGGTGGGGTTAGTATTCTAACACATGTTCTGCACGTGCGAAATCAGTCAGCGTGACAACAAGCTATTCATTCGCGTAATTCTGACTCGATTTGAAATTGATCACACCGCATTAAATCAAACTGGACAAGGTTTTCAGTGTTTCATTATAGTCCTACACCACCGACAAACAACATCTAGGCCTACCCAACGTCATATCAGCGTCAGTGCGACGTAATGATGTTCCCTGGCGCTATTTTAACGCTAATATAACAGCTCTCCGCTGTATGTAATAAAGTTCTGAAATTTCAAAACATACTCGTATATTACCAATATTCAGTTAGAATTGCGAAGATAAATACAAAGACAAAATTGTGCACCACTCAAACTTACTACAGCTGCCATCAATCAGTCTACTCCTCAACTCACTCAACTCCCCTTTAAAAATAATATAATATAATATCCCCAACACAACCAACAACCCCTCCCCTCAATTAGTCTACCACCCAAACTCCCACCCCTCGACGTGACCCCCGTCCCAAACACACACCTTCAATCTACCACCCAAACCGCAACCCTAGTCGCTAGAACGCCCACCTCCACTAGCATCGGTTTCAGCGGAACCCTGTTTTCAGACTGATGCAAACAAATACACTAAGGTCTAAATGAAGATCCTTTGAAAGCAAGGAATATTGCCGACTCGGTCTAATTGACTCTGTTCATGCGCAGTAATGTACTGGTGCAACATTGCCCACGCCTAGCACCGGCTTCAGCGGAACTCTATTTTCAAACTGACTCAGAATCTGCGTTCAAAATACAGTCTGGAGACGTATGGATTTCCATCACACACATTTGTGATGGTTAACCATGCACTTTAAATGAACTGACATTATGGCTTACCATTACAGAATAACGTAAATTTTTACCACAAGATGTCACTACATGTCCGAAGGATGAAACGTGATCGAAGGCCATAGTGTTAGTTTCTTCTGGTGTTATGACTGACCACAACAAAACCGAAAACTCTCAAATACTTTTCAAGTGAGAAACTGGAGAAACTTTGAGTAACCCACACAATAAGCATATGTTGCGAAAAAGCAAGCATAGTAGACAATTTTGATCGTAACAGAATAGAAAAAAATAAAATAAAAGGTATTTTTCTTGGAAATAAAACAAGACAAATACCAATATTAACCTAATTTTGAGCATAATTCTGTAGGAATGACCAACATACAGACTGTTTATACTAAGAATGGTCAAGGGCTGGACCAAAGATCAATTTTGCAGGTAGACAGGCCATACTGAATGCTGCAAGTGGGTTAAATTGCCATTCCAGGGAGCTGGACTGAAAAATGTAAGTGTTATGACTGACCATCACAAATGTGCGTGATGGAAATCCAGAAGTCCTCAGACTGAAATATGGTAATGAAACTGGATCTGGTTTTCAATCCTTAAATCCAGCGTTTTCAAAACTGAAAAAAATGGTGAGGGGAGGTGGGGGGGGGGGGGGGGGGGACGTAGCCAGACTTTAAAAA
This sequence comes from Ctena decussata, assembly GCA_963989385.1. Classification (NCBI taxonomy): domain Eukaryota; kingdom Metazoa; phylum Mollusca; class Bivalvia; order Lucinida; family Lucinidae; genus Ctena; species Ctena decussata. The sequence goes on from OZ022507.1 coordinate 52,658,511, forward strand.
CGCTTTTTTTTCTGGAACTCTGGAATCATCCTGCGTGTGACTTTGCTGGAGGACCTACAATCATTACCCGAATGAACAGCGTGATACCCACGTGGAATGTATTTGAATATGACTTTAAGCTGTCAATTTTCATCAAATGGTCTTATGCATATAAGTAAATTTGCGCACGTGAGTAAAATTACCTGGATAATGCTCTGGGTTTGAATAACCTACTCATGTAAGCAAATTTGCTTACGTATGTATTTGCGTTCACATGACGAATTAACTTACGTGAGTAAAATTTGCATAAATGCAAAAAATACTTACATTGTACGTGGGGCATTAGTTTGCGGACGGGTTTTCGAAATTTGCTGTTTCATGCACGTAACTGCGGAATCAGACGCCAGGCTAGGATACATGAGACCTTGATGAGAAATCGGCGGAAACAGAGCTTTATCACTATGCCCAGTCTTACCTGGATTGATTACATTATTAAAGTATGAGCAGCGAAAAACCCAGTTTCAGAATTAATGAACCGAGTTTTTTTTAGCTTCCCTGATCACAGGTCCCGGTGACTGATTGTCCTTGGACGTATCACCAGTAAACAATTCTGACTCTGATTCTGAGCGGATTATCAAGGGCAAAAAGAAGAAAAAAAAGCGGCCACAAAACTTATGCCTGCAAAATTTCAAGAATTTTTTCTTCCAAGCTATATCATATATTGAGAATTAAAAAAATCGAGCTGGTAAACAGCGTTGATCCAGCCGCCCCTTCTAGACTTACCTTGTTTGCAATTTCAGCTGTTTTCATTTATGGGCTAAAAAAAAGTCGGATCGCATGCCCACGTACCCATCATTTATGGGTGCGCAGGCATGTAAATTGAATCAACGTTAATTCAACATCATGACGCTGAATCAACGCTGATCAATGTTGTTTAACAGCGGGTGCACACTGGTTAAACGTCACTTTAAAGGCTATATTTAACTCGCCAAAAGCTTCTATATCCAGCTGAAAGCATTTTACCTGCTGCATGCATTGGAAGATTTGACAAGACCAACCTCAATTTACTAGCCCAGCTAAATCAGGTAGGTCACTTGGATCACTGTGATCTTTCAAAATAAGCGGTTAGGTCAGCATCTTTGTTGTTCGCTTCATCAGGAGATTCCATGCGCACATGTTTCATTTTGTATTTGCGTTTTTCTAGTGAATTGCCGCCAAGATCGGGTCACGCTGTCATCACCATAGCTGCAGACGGTGCTTTCTAACAGCAGTCCTACTCTTCTGTTTTTTATTTCGGGCTGTGTATGTGTTTTTTTATACCATTAATTTGGAATCTATATGAGCCGCGACACGAGAAAACCAACAAAAAGATTGTGCGCCCAGCGCAGACTCAGATCAGTCTGGGCATCCGCCCAGTCTGATCAGAGTCTTCGCTTTCCGCATGGAGGTAGATTAGACCCTTAGGTACCCTTAGAATCTTATCAGACTGGGCGGATGCACAGACTGATCCGAGTCTGTGCTGGGTGCACACCCACTTTGTTGGTTTTCTCGTGTCGCGGCTCATACAGCTGTTGTTCTTGTTTCCCTGATGTAGCCCAGGAGGCTCAGCGGAACGTGCTGAGAAATAAGGTAAAGACGCTTCGGCGATATTTCACCGTTTTTTGCTACTTAATTTTTTTTAAAGTTTGAAATATATTTCTGTTTATTTTTTTATTATTTTTTTTTAATTTCGTGAAAAGCGGGTTGGCGGAGGATCCAAAATACTAGCTCTAAGTAACTCTGTAGGACCGGTTGATGGGTACGGAGTATGAGCTAGTATCAAGGTTCACACTGGGCTGGCTCTTTATATTGCCTTTTCCGACATTAAGTAGCTTTTAGGTTTAATGCCACAAGGGACGCCACTCGTAATTTAATCTCGAACGTTAGTAATGCTTTATAACTGCCCTTACGTACCATCACCGCAACTTTGTAAACAGTTTATAACTATAAATTTCAGCCATTTATGGGCAACAATTGAAACGATCGCCCCGAGGTGATGTAGGCAATCCGATACCCTTTCCCACGAGGCCTCATGTGATAATGCGTTAGATCGCCCACAGCAGCGACAGGCAATAGGTTCCATTGCATGAAACATTTCAGCCGCGACACGACAAAACCAACAAAGTTGCATGTGCGCCCAGCGAAGACTCAGATCAGCCTGCGCATCCGCCCAGTCTGATCAGAGTCTTCGCTGTGCGCTTAAAGAGTATTCTATAGTATATAAGCTACGTTCATGTCGACAGCGAAGGCTCTGATCAGGCTCGGCGGATGCCCAGGCTGATCTGAGTGTTCGCTGGGCGCACAAGCCATTTTGTTGGTTTTGTCGTGTTGCGGCTCAATTTTGTTTTATTATAAGCAGATAATGTAACGTATTAATTTTGATGTTGGGCCGGGTAGCGCAATCGGTAGGGCACCTGACTCGTAAGTCAGAGGTCCTGGGTTCGAATCCCGGTCTGGCCACATACTTTCGTTTCTCCTTCCGCTGATTCAAGAAGGGCAGTTGTCAGTTACTGGCGAAAGTATGTGCACTTAGTACTGGTTAACCGCTTAGGAGGTCTAAGCCTGCCCAGGAATAGTGTGGTAAGGTTAACTGACCGTCCCGACATGACCTTAGTTGTTTACCGTGGACGTTAAGCATCAAATCAACCAACCAAAAAAATTAATTTTGATGTCGTAAAACAGAAAGCTTGCGAGTAATCGCCCTTGTTGGAACGACCCGCCCCGGTATGCCTTACTTACATGCATTTACCTTAATATTCTGTTATAAATCATTGAACAAGAGTCAGACGAACCGTGTTGAGGTAGTGGACTTGCCCTTTCTAATCAGTTGGATGAGTCCATCTCTAGTTTTAGGGTTTTCTGGTGAATGTTTTAACCTTAACTTTATTTTACATAGAAATTCTGTAAACAAACAGTGATGATCCTGATCAGAGCGGCGTCTGATCAGGGTAATCACTGTTTGCATTCGTCCCGCCCACCCCCCCCCCCCCCCGCCAAAAAAGGGGGTTTCCAGTTTGAAAAGGGCTTAAAGAAACCTAGGCAACTTACAGAAACGCAGCCACAAATAAAACGCATTGTGTGAAAAGGACTTCAACCAATGTGCGTATCGCAAATACTCAAACCAGCTCGCACAACTGGTCAAAAGACGTTAAGCCTCTCACGTGACTCAATAAAACACATATAATTGATTCGTTGGTTGGTTGGTTTTCTTGGGTTTAACGGCCCTGTGAGACAGTATTTCAGTCTATATCGGGCCGTCTCCCAGAGAGAGGGAGAAAGAAAAGAGAAATAATAGAAGAGAGAAAAAAACTCCAAATATCCCCTGCCCTCACCTATTGCAAACACGGTAGGCCCTTTTATCCAAATAAGTAGGACGCCCCGGCACTGAAAGTTACAACTAGCATCATCGCCCGATCAGCACCCCCTAATTGATTCGTCTTAGCTTTTAAATGTCCAACTAATTTTGTCAGAAATTTTCCAAGAAGGAGCAGAAACTGATCATCTGAGGATACGCCTTGTTTCACGTGTGTCGATTTTATGTATTTCCTGGCCTGGCCGCGTAGCGCAGTCGGTAGAGCGTCTGACTCAAGAGCCAGAGGTCCCGGGTTTAATACACGGTCCCAGGAATAGTGTGGTTAGGGTAACTGACCATAGCTGTTTACCGTGGAGGTAAAGCGACAAAACAACAACAACAACAACAATGCATTTCCTGCTCAGATCCAGGAACTTCAGAAAAAGTCGTTTTTACTGACCTATCGTAAAATAGACTTTAAGTGGAAACTCCTGTAAAAATTTGCAAAAATCACAAGATAATGGAAACATGCAGCTAATGTTCTTTTGTAAAGATGTACATATAGCCGGGAAGGTGTTGTGAAAAATAAGCTGTGTTCAGGGTCGTAGCTAGGAGATATTTGATAATACGTACATCATGTTTTATAGTTTTTTGAGGAAAAGTATAGGAGTTGAGCACCTAGGATAATTTCATAGGGTTATGTCTTTTGGTATTTTTTGTTCAATTATTGTTTATTTGATAAAATCTAAGAGGCAAATACGCAGGTGCATTTTGACAAAAATTAAACACGCATCTGCGTATTTGCGAATAGGTTTATATATCCTTGGTGTATCTCATTCCCCGTTTGGTATCAAAAATTAAAATTTCACAAATTTAACATTGTGCCTATGGGAAAAAGTTGATATGGGACTCAATTTATTTTGACTGTATATTTAGCCTTCACTCTCTTCGCATATTCCATTATGTTCAAATGTACCCTTTTACGCAACGGCACTCCTTAGCATGTCTCAAACTGACATTCCTTTCATTATGTATACTAATTGGCGTTAATTGGTTGAGCGTTGACTCTCCCACAGGACCGCCGTTTGTGTGCATGTTTCAGACCAGGAGTGGTTTAAGATAAAGAGGCCATAAATAACTTTGCAATAAATTACATCAATAGTTCATAATTTCTCGAAGTTTTATAAAACTACAACCTTAAAATATCTCCAGTTTTCAACGGGAGCTAAACTCTAGCCTTCTAAGCTAGCAGTCTGATTGAGGCAGAATTATTCGAAATGGTCAACCGGATCCTATTGCACACAGTCTTTCATTTTCAGCATTCCATCGGCTATGTATGACAATTAACAATACGGTTAAAAGGCTGTCATGAGTATACCTATTTCAAAGTTTTAAATGCGTACTTCCTCCGTCAGTCATCTTTTGCGTCAAGTCCTAGTGAGCACATGACGTCAAAATGACATCGCTGCGACGTCTAAACATCGCATCGACACCTCTACGACGTCGAAACGACGTCATATGCTTTTGGCGAGAAAAGACAAAAAGACGCCATGCGAAAAGACGAAATAACGCCACGCGAAAAGACGAAATAACGCCACGCGAAAAGACGAAATAATGACACTGCATTTTTGGCTTCCTTCTCTGTGAGGGACAAGTCCTAAAGGAAAAAACTTTGCTTCTTTAGGAGCAAATTCTTTCGTTTAAGTACGAACCCTTTTAAGAAAGGATTTCTAACTAGGAAAAAATGAAGAGGAAGTCACAGAAGTTGTTCCCCTTTGTACAATTGGCGGAAGGGGGCACGTTTTCAATATAAAGGGGATCTCTCACGGAGGTGCATTTAGATTAGAAATACTTCCTTCAACAAAGAATTGTGTCTTGCTTCGATTGCAGCTCAGTGATACTATAATATTCTTAAATATTGGGACATATGCGTTAGCCAAAAGAGCAGTCTAATCAGGCTCTGCTCTGTCTACGATCGGCACGCCTTTAGAAAACTATAAACTTGTTCAAATTTTTGGTTAGCTGTCTGTTGACGAGAAACGTTCCCTTCATAATTTGTGAGAGATTACATGGTCAACAAGGTACTTAATCTTTTTGGTAGTTTAAGATCTAAACGAAGATATACATATGATGAAATTGTTTGGAGTATTTTTCTCCAAAACATAAGGACGGCTCAATTTCTCGTCTGTCCATTCAGTAGAAATACCATGATGACCTTCCTCATATTTTTGTAATGTTTCAAAAACAAAAAAAAAAAAAAAAAAAAAAAAAAAAAAAAACATTTTTGTGGCAAAAACTGCAATACGTCTTTAGTCCACTTCTCTACAGATTGCATTCTGATCAGGGTCTACACATTTTAATAAAAAAAAAACAAACACTTGTCTAAGTGTCTTAACTGTAATAACTGTACATCTTAATTGCAAAATGGTACCATACTTACATACTTGCCTACTCCAAATTAATTTTTAAAGTCTATCCTTATAATTTTTAGCCATCGAAAAAGAACATTAAATAGCATTTCAGTGCGAACAATGATCTGACTGCATCAGGAGCTGTGTTTGCAGTAGTCTGATATGAGTCTTCACAGTTTACTCAGACAATCTAAGTATTAGGAATCAATACAGTTATCAATAAAAGGGTATTTGTGTGTCGTTATTTCGTCTTTTCGCGACGCGTTATTTCGTCTTTTCGTCTTTTCGCGTGGCGTAATTTCGTCTTTCCGCATGTCGTCTTTTCGTCTTTTCGCGACGAAAAGACGAAATAACACCATGCGAAAAGGCGAAAAGACGAAATAACGCCACTCGAAAAGACGAAAAGACGCCACGCGAAAAGACACCACGCAAAAAGACGACAAAGTACGACTTTTAAATGACGTCTTTTCGCATGACGTTTTTTCGTCTTTTCGCGCTGAGATTTCGTCTTTCCGCGTAGCTGGTTTCGTTTTTTCGTCTTCTCTCTTGGCGTTAAATTTCGTCTCTTTGTCTTTTCGCATGGCGTTTTCTTTTCATCGTTTCGTCTTTTCGCACGGCGTCTTTTCGTCTTTTCGCGTGGCGTCTTTTCGCGGCGAAAAGACGAAAAGACGAAATGGCACAAACCAGCCACCATATATATAGTAGAGAATATTTGTCTTTAAGTGGGAGGAGGTGACAGCCAATCAGAAGTCCCTCGGCTAGCATCTTGTACGTTTAGGCAATCTATTTTAGTAAACTGACTAAACATGCCAAAGGAGGATCATCTCGACACACGCTTTCTCACTGAAAAAAAAAAATAATAAAAAATGAAATTAAATAAATTACACGACCCATAAACACAAGGAATTAAATATTCAAACAATGCGATTTCCAGTGTCAAAACCCCTTACGACGTACAGACACTGGCTGTCTTGCATGAACTACTTGAGAAATCATTTTAATTTGCAAACAGCATACATCCAGATCTACACTATTTGCCCCCAAGTCTATAAACCTCAATATGATATTAGCAGCGACACGACAAAACCAACAAAGCGGCATGTGCGCCTATCAAAGACTCTGATCAGCCTGGGCACTTGCCCAGTCTGATTTGAGTCTTTGCTGGCGGCTTGGAGGTAGCTTGGTCCCTCCGCGAACCGATAAGCGCACAGCGAAGACTAAGATCAGCCTGGGTCTGAGTCTTTGCAGCTGCCCAGGCTGATCTTAGTCTTCGCTGTGCGCACATGCCACTTAGTTGGTATTGTCGTGCGCACATGCCACTTAGTTGGTATTGTCGTGTCGCGGTGCGGGAAACATTATCATTATTTTTTTTCTTTAATTTTCCAGACGCAGGATTATTTTTTTTTTCGCATTAGTGTCTTATGGATTAAGATCATTTATGCCCCTAGTACTGAATGTCAATAGCGCAGAAGTATGTCTCTCGACTGGCCTCGGAAAAAAACACAGACCTTGGATGGGCGATCACTACCCTGTCACATGTCGCCGCCGGGTATCGAGCCCGAGCACCGGGTTCGCGTTCAGAACATTTTGGTATCATATGTATATTATTTATAACCTAACCCAAAGTGGTTCGTTTTTCTAATGCCTGTTCTAATTACATTTTCCCAATTTTTGTGGTGCTTTGGACTTTATTATAATGATCTTTTTCAGTGTGTCTTGTCTGCTTTTTTCTTTTTTCTTTCAATAATCATTTTAGCCTTGTGTTACCTTGCTAGGGAAAAGAGCCGCTTACTTCGGTTTTCTTTACCGCTATTACGTACTGTATTATTCCTAACAAATGCCCCTTTCTCCAATAAACGCCCTACCTCTTTTCCGAAAATAATGTTACATGTATACCGTTTTAACTTGTATGAATTCCTGTTTGCTACTCTGGATGAGGTAGCTCTTTGAACTAGGATCTATTCTTAAAGAATGTACTGCCAGTCAGCATATACTCTCCTTTTAAAGGTACATTTGAGCCGCGACGCGAGAAAACCAACAAAGTGGTTGTTCGCCCAGCGCAGACTCAGATCAGCATCAGCATCCGTCTAGTCTGTGCAGAATCTTTCCTAAGCGCTTAAAGGGTATCTAAGGGTCTCAGCTACCCTCATGCGGACAGCGAAGACTCTGATCAGACTGGGCGGATGCCCAGGCTGATCTGAGTCTGCGCTGGGCGCACAACCACATTGTTGGTTTTCTCGCGTCGCGGCTCATTTACTGAGAGAGGAGGCAAAAAGTCGTTGCGTTGCTTCCTCTGAAAGTACAAGCGTATACACATTCGCCTTAATACCAGAATACGTTAGATATATTTTGCTAGTGGCTAATCTACAACACTTAAGTCTCTATCTAGCGCCCTTTCGTAAAATGCAACGCCTACAGGGCGTTCAATAGGATTAATACGGACTTAGCTTATGTATTGTAGTTAGTTTTCTCTTCCTGTTGGTGCCAAGGGTAGGCAATGTTTGATGATGATGGCTCTTCCTGAATATCTTCATTTAGGGCCACATTATGTCATTATGTAGGATCAAGTCGGGTAAATTCGGACAGTAGGTAAATTCGGACAGTGATATTGTTTCCTTTGTATGTCAGTTGTTTGGAATTAAAACAAAATTAACTGGGTAAACAGTGAAAGTCCTGATGAGACGGCTCATGATGAGCCGTCTAAATCTGGATTTTCACTGTTAGCAATGGTGTATGACCGAATTTACCTGCTGTCCGAAGTTACCCGACTCGACCCCATCTTCAAACAACGGGGCAGTCAGTTTGTCATGTGATATTCAGATCAGCTTTATCGATAGAGGCCTCAATGTTGGTTGTACATGTATGACTTGGGCCAATGCCATAGATGGCTGATGTGACAAGTGTAGTCTGATTTCAGTGCAGTCTGATCCGAGCCTTTAGTTGTCACCAACGTGGCATTGTTTGAAGTCATTATGTGGCTCATTAAATTTTTCTTTTTATTATGAGCCCTATCGGGTCGATACGACATGCTTTATTTTGCCAGATATGAGGGTTATCCAATAAGGTTTGCAAACGACAGAATCTGAGGTAACTGATAATGTACAGTGAATCAAGCTGGCCATATTCATTCATTTTATGTTTCCTTCTTCCAGCCAACGATTTCCAGGAACGCCATAATTTTGCATCGCCGTTGAATACTAACACCAGAGATGCGGCGGTGACGTCTGGTTGTCTGTTTAAAATCCCTTAGCTTAATTAAAAATACTTGTACACATCTGAATTTTGCTGGGAGAAGAGAGAATAATAGTGAAGTAAGTAAATGGTACCTATGTTAAAATATTGTTGTCAGTAAAGATAATTGTTATTGTTCGACAAAAAATTACCATGTTTATTGAGAAACTTCGTCGCCGGGTATAAAAAATGAGTGTTTCAAAAAGATGCGTTCGCAACAGATGATGGATGGATGGATGACTTGCAATTTTACGTCCTTTTTAACAGTATGTCAGTCATATCATGATGATAGGTGGGCAATAATGAAAGGCTGTGTGCAATGGAATCCCGTTTGCCATTGACCTACAATGGGGCTCGAACTCGGGACCGCTAGATCAACAGGCCAGCACTTAACCTACTGAGCTACCGGGGCTCCTCACAACAGAGGAATTATTTTAGCCGCGACACGACAAAACCAACAATATGGTTGTGCGCCCACCACATCCGCCCAGTCTGATCAGAGTCTTCGCTCTTCGAAGGAGGTAGCTTAGACCCTTAGCTACCCTATGGGCACTTAACAAAGACTCTGATCAAACTAGGCGGATGCCCAGGCTGATTTGAACCTGTGCTGGGCGCACAACCACATTGTTGGTTTTGTCGTGCCGCGGCTCATTTCATGGAAGCGCATTTATTTGCCACGATAAAATATTCGTAAGATGCTGATAATATGTAGACATTAAAGAACACATCAGCCTGGTTCGGTATCATTTGCAGCCTTCGAAAACCAGAAGTAAACATCCCAAACTGAGATTTGATAAAATTTTGTTATGTTCTTTTGTTGCCTATTCATTTGTTTACATTCATTTTGCCTTGTGAAAATGACAACTGACTTTTAAGTTAAATAATAATAATAAAAAATTTCGAGGACGAATTCTTATAATTTGAAAGAACGAGCCCCGACACGAGAAAACCAACAAAGTGGTTGTGCGCCAGCGCAGACTCAGACCAGCCTGGGCTTCCGCCCAGTCTGATCAGTCTTCGCTGTCCGCATGGAGGTAGACCCTTAGCTACCCTTTAAGCGCTTAGCGAAGAGTCTGATCAAACTTGTCGGATGCCCAGATTGATCTGAGTCTACGCGGGGCGCACAACCACTTTGTTGGTTTTCTCGTGTCGCAGCTCAATTATAAACCTATAGGCAGGAAAGTTTCCTACACTCACCTCTTGTTTCAAACGTCATGTTTGTGCAATTTTACCGTTGGTATCGCCTCACCTTTGCATTCCAAACGATCCCACTTTAACTAACGACGTCGTTAGTTTTGAACAACTGGCCCTACCCCGATACCTACGTCAACGAACGATGTGACGTTACATGTAGATAACACAGGCCAGTGAACGAAAGACAAAAACACCAAAACACGTTGCTTGCGTGAAAAGGAGTCTTACGTGTAACCAATATGCGTTTCGCAAATACTCAAAAAAGCTTGCAGAACTACGCAAAATTATTACGGTCTTCACTTTGTGCCGACCTATTTGTCGCACAACGCTGAATCAACCTTATATCAAAGTTGATTCAACATTAAATGTTGGTTCAACCTTGTTTTGCCTGCTGGGCATATACCATAAAGTTCAAATGTACCTTTCCACGCGGCGGCACCCATTAACTATTCTCAAACGGACCCTCCTTGCATTTAATAATTCCTAATTAGTGGTTTAAAGGTTGAAGCTTAAAAAAGGGTTTGACTCACCTACATGACCAGTCCTGTAGCAGGTTGTGCGCAAGTGCCAGATAAGGAGTGATTTCAGTTGAAAAACAAGTAAAAGGGCAAAATTAAGTAAAGGGCATAATTATTCTTTCCCATCAGACACATGACGTCGAAATGACGTTGTACTGACGTCGATGCGACTCAATGCACGTAAAGCATGTTTGACATAATACTGACTTCGATGCGACGTCATCGTCGAAATGACGTCGTACTTCCGTATTGCCTCCTTAGGATCAAACATTTTGCAAACTCTTAAAAAAGATTATCCCCTAAGAGCATTATTTTAAGACAACCTCTTAAAGGAATGGCTTTGTTTTCCAGGGAAGCAAACAGGAAGTCACAAAAGTTGCTCCACTATGTGAAAATGGATAAAGTGGTTGTGTACGCGTATACTTTCAACTCCAGGCCGCGTAGCGCAATCGATAGGGCACCTGACTCATACATGTAAGTCAGAGGTCCTGGGTTCGAAACCCGGTCTGGCCACATACTTTCGTTTCTCCTTCCGCTGATTCAAGAAGGGCAATTGTCAGTTACTGGCAAAAGTAAACCAGTCAGGTACATAACCTTTAAAAGTTAACAAAAATATAACTTGAAGCAGTTCAAATTATCCTATTTATCACTAATTTCAAAGTGAGGCTGTAGAAAATAACTTATTTAGGTGATGTCTGAATTTATTTAGGCCAAGGTCAGATTTGCAGTCACCAAAAAAAATAACTGTTTTCAGTTAAAAAGTAGTTAATTTCCTGATCTTCAAGGGCCTTGCGTACCAATTTCTAGACGATGCGTACAGAATTTTATTGCTTAATCATAAAGTTATGTAAGAAATCTTTCAGGAAAAATTACCCACCTGTCCATAAAATTTGCTTTAACTCCAGAATATGAAGGTGAAAAAAGACACTTTAACTTAAACAGGTTACTTTTGCTATAGTCGCAAAAAATTATAACTGCTTCAAGTTATATTTTTTTTTAACTTTTAAAGGTTATGTCCCTGACTGGTTACTGGCGAAAGTATGTGCACTTAGTACCGTTTAACCGCTTAGGAGATCTAAGCCTACCTAGGAATAGTGTGGTTAGGGTAACTGATCGTCCCGACATGACCATAGCTGTTTACCAAGGACGTTAAGCATCAAATCAATCAAATCAAACAATCACTACTGTCAACTAAAACACATTACAAGGTTGAGCCGACAAGCTCAATATCGTTTTAAGCAAATTGTGACTTACTTTGCTTTGACGACAATCAAGCAAAATCAAGCTACATGGTGACCAGGACAAGGAGACAACAGATATTTTATCTAACGAATCGGGTCAAGTTCGGAACATCGAATTAAACTTCGAAACACCAAAATGTCCGAGGTTTGCAAACTTTAAAAGAGGTGCCAAGTAAGAGAAAGAGTCGCGCATTTGTAAGGGAAAAGTCGAGCAATCCTGTGATATTTTGTAGCACAATCGTATATGTAAGGCAAACGTAAAGGACATGGTATGATAAGGCCCATATTTGGCCCCCAGAAATTTCATTTTTCAAAAGTTCTTTTTCGATAATAAAAGTGTATACATTGGAAAGTTCCAACCTAGAATGTAACAGCAAACACAAAAATAATCAGTTCTTGCGTAAAATACATGTATGTGTGTTTTCTATCTTGAACATACCATACCACTAGTGGATTTTGACGAAAATGAAGCATTTGGTTGCCTTTGTGGCTTTCAAAATATATGAGCTCGATCTCCAGCACATTTTATATTTTGTATACAGACAAAGTTTTATTATATTAAGACCCCATGAAAATATTAAATGTGCTGGAGACCGGGCTCTATGGTAATTTTTAACTTTTCGTTACAAAACTGGCAGCGTCTGGAACATTTTTCCAGTTTTCTCAACATACATGTAAAAACGCTCATATCTCTGCTCATAGACAAAATAAACATATGTTATGGGTATTCATTTTCTTAGTTAGAACAAGAATAATTTGGTACACATTTTATTGTGATCTGTAGGAATTTTTGGTTAGCGTCTCTTGACTTGCAAACTTGAGTGGGTGGGGTACCCAGACAGGCTTTGTGCAGTGCACAGTGCTCAGCAAGGTTACCTAACGTATAGGCATTTCACCAAAAGCCTCAAGAGCTTTCAAAAGCAATTGTATTTGTCATATTTCTTTAACGGAGAAGCTATTTGACTCATTTATTCTTGCAATTTTCCTTTATATTATTGAAGAACATAGGCAAGTCAGAAATCATGTTTTTCTGGGAATTCACAAAAACGGAACACATTATTTCTATTTGTTCCCATACACACAAATAATAAGCAACAGAAACCATGCAATTTTAACAGATACTGAATGGGGGCCAAAAACGGCCCTTATGTTACCAGGTCCTTTTGAGAAAGTCGCGCAAACGTATTGACGTAACGTCAGATGTTGATGACAATTTCATTTTCAATCCATCTGTATATTTTTCCCTGATACAGTAGTTATAACGGACGAGCAAACATAATAAATCGTATACCTTTCAAAAGGTTATTTACTGGACATTTGGAGGATAAAAAGAAAATCTTCATTTATCAGACACCTTCTTGAACTTGAAATACCAAACAACGTCAGTTTTATCCTGTAAGACGTTACAACGCACTCGCAAAGCAATTTTTTTTCAGATTAAAATGAAAACCAGAGCTCAAAAACCGACAAAATTTTAACCATCGATGCGAGTGACGTAACGTAAACTCAAGTCAGAACGTCAATAAGGCCCTTCCGTCTAGATAAAAACTAAAGATTTAGTGATTTAAGAAAAAAGTAAACTTCAGATTTTTGGCACTAAAAACCGGTACCCGACGAAGATCAGGGGACCACTAAAGAACAATACGAAGCAGAAGTGAGTAGAAAATTTACTGGCATGCAATATCTATTTTGAATTTTTAACTGTGAAATCAGACTTCGAAATACATGGTCCGATTTATAGAAACACAAAATTTTCCAAATCTAGCAATTTGTCCGAATGCCAGATTTCTTTGTTTTGCAGACTGGGTGGTATTTTCTGAGCATAAAGATCATATAAAAATTCAATATAGAGTAAATTTAAATCAGGCGGGCATAATACATGCCCCCTATTTCGATAGTTCTTTACCAGGGATGTAATTTGTTTCCGAGAGCCGATGTAAATACGAATAAGCAAATACTGCGGTTTTGTCCGCAGCTGTATTATTTTGTTGGTTTAAACGAATACGCCTTCGTGGTTGAGGTTATGTACATAAATCTCTCTAACTCTGCCTTTTTCGCCAAATACAGCTAAAGAGTGTTAAATAATTGAAAGAATAATAGTTGGCCGTTAAATTCACATTGAATAAGATTTTTTTAGGAAAATCATTGAAGAATGCGCTGTGGTAGTTGTATTGTAGTGGTAACAGAGCTAATGACCTGGCGCTTTCTGACGTTACGCTAATTGTCACTTCATTGCCTCCACGAGAAAGCATGTTTGACGTCAAAATGTTTTTAAAACTATTCTTCAGCTACGCTGGGGACGTGCTTTTTGATTAGGAACAATATAGAAATGAATTCCCTTTTTGAGGGGGGGGGGAGGATTTTATCGATGTGTAACCGCCGGCGAATCACTCAGAAACTGAAGAAAGCCCGAAGGGCATTATGTTAAGTTTGTGAGGGATTCGCCGGCGTTTACACGAAAGAAATTCATATCTAATAATGTCAACTTTGTCCATTCAAAAGCTTTTCGTCGGCTGCATTGTCCATCGGTTTAATACATCGGAGGGTTTAGGTGAAAGCGTTTGACAAAATCAGACAAATGAGCATTTCAAGCATAATATCCCTTTGGAATTACAAACTCTATTTGAAATTACAAACGCCTTTTACGTAGGTTTTCATTTTTAACTCGTTCCTTGCACGAAAAGTCGGAAACACTCCAAAATAGTCAACGATTCAACCAATAACACTGTCGAGGGCGCCGCCAGTTTGAAAACGTTACCAACCGACGTTTGTTATGACGCTAACGTTACGACATGAATAACGTCATACACGCACTTGCTTTAGTCGTCTCCAGACAAATTTTGTTCTTACAATTAGAAAATGCAAAATTGCCGATTCGTTACGGAAAATGATGAAAAAACTTAGTCGGAATAGAATGCCGCGTATGGATATACAACGTCATCAGGATTTATCGATGTATCGATTCCTCTCTGCAGATGCTGTCAGCCAATCATTTGTTCGGAACTTGTGCCAAAGAGAGGCTGTTGGAATTATAATAGAGAAATAAAGCGTATTCAGTGTAAGGTCGACCGTAAGCAGTTTTTTTATTTATTTCAAATTTTGTATGACACATAATATACTCGAAAAAAATAAGGGTCAGAATTATACCCTGCGATTTCTGAATTTTTGTTGAGTTGTTGCTCTACGTCCAACGGTAACCAGCTATGGTCATGTCGGGACGGTCAGTTAACCTAACCACACTATTTCTGGGCAGGCTTAGACCTCCTAAGCGGTTAACCAGTACTAAGTGCACATACTTTCGCCAGTAACTGACAACTGCCCTTCTCAAATCAGCGGAAGCAGAAACGAAAGTATGCGGCCAGACCGGGTATCGAACCCAGAACATCTGACTTATGAGTCAGGTGCCCTACCGATTGCACTACGCGGCCTGGCTGCTATTTCTGCGACATTTCCAGTCTTTGGTAAGATAAATCATTTCTACATTCCATTTTAATAATTTTGAAAGTTTTGCACACATAAAGTTTGAACCTATAGCCTTTGTCTTGACCAAGCCCAGGCTTTAAGTCAGACTACCCCTAAAATGAAAGTGGTATGAATTCCCATAGAGAACTGATTGTGTGTCAGTTTGGTCGGGCATAGCTTCTAAAAAAGCATTGAGTTTTAAACTTGTTACAGCTTGCTTGACCCTACAAATGATTAAATTTGATGAATATCGAGCAATTTTGCAAAAAGATCATGAATTGGTGTAATCGAAAATTTTGACGCATTTGCTCCTTGTGGACTTCTGACCACTTTGACTTTGAGGGTAGTGTGATTTGAATGTCTGCTGTGGAACGGTGAGCGATTTTAAAATTGATGGCATAAGAAAGTGCTGTAAAAATGCTAACTCACCATATAAAACTGTACCTGACTGTGCCGCTTTTGGAAAATTCATGCGCCGTGTGGCTGAGGAGGGGGAAACCATTGATTCCATTGTGTAGTTTTTGGGAAGTGACTGTACTCTGGCACCATGGATGCAGTGCCACGTAAGTGGAAGTATTGGAAGTAATATTCAATGTTCGCTGTTTTTTTTTACCTCTGTGGAGCTTTTACATGTATATAAGCTTATTTGATCCGCTGTGATAAGATAAATCTACATGCATATGTAATGCATGATGTACATAGTCTCTTATTATTCTGTACAGAATGGTTTGGTGTATTTTGATATGTCTGTATATAAACATGTATGTACTGTGATGTTGTACACCAAAATGAGACTTTAATAAACTATCAACTACTATAAAACAAAACTTGGATGATTACAGGTATGATTATGGACTGAGAATTGATTCCGAATAAACTTTTTTTCTGTTCTGTTCTGTTCGGTAGACCCAGAAATGCTAACTCAAATATTTGACCCCTCTATTTTTTGTCCAGTATACAACATACGTACCGTCTTTTTATGCCCCCAACTTCGAAGAATTTGAGGGGACATATTGCTTCTGGGTTGACCGTCCGTCCGTCCGTCCGCTCGTCATGCCCATTACATCTTAGGGACCGTGCACGCTAGAGTTTTGAAATTTCATGCATGGATTCATTATCAAGTAATAGCTGACCCGTATTTTTTCTTGTCCGAGTTATCTCTCTTTATGGATCATGTCCTTTTGGAAAAAAACAAAATGATATCTTGTTAGCAAGGCATCTCAAAAAGTATTTTAGCTAGGGGCTTGAAACTTTGATAACCTATTGGAAATGATAAGTAGATGAAGTGATTAACTTTTGAACAAACTCCTTCATTTTTTCTTTCAACGCCCACCCGCACCTACTGCAAGCAGAGTAAGCCCTTGCCCTACTCGCCTTCCGAGGGCTCTCGCCTATAGGAGATAACAGGAATCCCGCAGTGACGTCATCGGATGATCACGTGGGTAGCTTGGTTGGCAAAAGATTAGCGATGGACAGTGTGCTTCTGCGCGGTTTTCTGAGAAGTTACCGCTAAACTTTCAAACTCCACAGTCAGGCAGGTGATTGAAGCTGTGCCATTTACTTCAATATACTGGGGTAACTGGGACGCCAGTATTTTGACTTTACAAGTTCTGCTATATATTTTGATGTAGAAGCTCGGGGAATAAGTTGAACACTTTTGGTATACAGAATCTTGCTGGGTGCAACCTGGTGTAACAAAAGATCAGTTAGCTCATGTTCACTTAACAAATTCGACTTGAAACATTATTATTTAGATTTACCCCACCCACTTTATTCCGTTTGATTATTTGTTATTTTTTTAATCACTCCTTGCATAGTACTATGTTTTAAATTGTTTCTACACAGATTCTTCATAATAGTAATGCCATTTTAACAAAAGTGTCTCGGCAAAATTTTATTATGTTTGGGAAGAACACGTACAAAAATGTAGTGGGTGGGGTATTTCGATACTGGCTTTGAATGGAACATACCCGGTCTCTTGTTACTGTCAGTACACCACTGTTTACAGTTTTTTAGAATTTTATCATACTTTTTTGCATATTCGAGTTAATGAATGTGTTAAAATAACTAAAGCCCACAGTAAACAACTGATATGCAAGGGTAAAGTTTGTCCCTATAGTTTTCCTTTACAGTAGGTCGGTAACTAAGGCTTTCCAGTTAGTTTTAAAAACAGTAAGCATCCGCCGAAGGGATTATTTTTTGTTAAAAAAATTTCGAAAAAAAATGTCACCACTTCCGGCATTTTAACCGCAGTAGTTCTACTTTCTGCTTACACTACGGGCAAATTTAAAGATTTAGAGATAGAGAGCAGCCTTTTCTGTACGAAACAAGCTGGAGTAATGGGGCTAGAAATTGAAAATAAACTCGTATCGACTCTGTCAAAAGAACGCGTCACAGTTTCTTTTCCTCTTCCGGTGAACCCTTGTTTCGTTAATTTTGGAACTAAAAAATGGCCATTAAAAATAACCGCCAATATTTCACTAATTTAACAATTAAATATCAGTCTATCTTACGGCTGAGTATCTATTTGTGACCAAATCTATGTTTGAAGAAAATCAAATTTGAAATGGCATGTATTTCAGACGCTGGTGTGCTTTTGCGCTTGCGCAGTCGAAGTATTTGCCACATGTCTGAGCGGCATGTGTCTGAAGAAATGCCAAGGTATGTTCAACGAACAGCATTTCATTTCATCGGCTCATTCAGTAAAAACAAGCTTAAGGCTTCGAACTACGATCGGACTGTCGATTTGGGCCTTTTAAAGATAATGGGATGTCCAGGGTGTAGAGTTGTTAGCCGTGAAACAGACTATACCCTACTACGTAACACCCACGTTGATCAGTCTTGAGTGACGTATACAATCAGTTGTGTAGAGATCTATATGCAAAATGTTATAAACCTGTGCGAATGTTTATAAATGTGGGAACAACATTTACGGTATGTAAACCTTATTTATTATTTGCGTAAGCATACGAAGAAGCGAAAACTATCAGGCCAGACAGAGATGTGTTGCATCGCACAAATGTTGAATATTTTTCACGTTCAGATAGATGCATAGAAAAAAGATATGTTCTGTTTTGAGTTTACTTATTTAAGTGCCTGTAGGCTGTGAGCCAGATCATTGTCTCATGACTGATAGATCTCTTGATGTCTGTTTGTCGCCCTCCAGCACCCCAGCCGTTTCTCCCCTTCTCTATCTCCAGCTGAAAGGCTTAGAGTTTGGCTGTGAATCTTGGATGCTTTAAAAGCTGGGGGGGGGGGGGGGGGGGGGGGGGTGTAATGCGGGAGGACTGTAGAACTTGGTGTTTGTTTACTTTAAATTTTACGGGATAAAAACATTTTATATTGGTTTAATTATGATTGAAGTTATCATGCCCCATCCTCCCTTTAGAAGACATAATTTTATCATGAGCTCCTACTTAAAGGTTACGGTAAGTTACAGCCTACCCTCCCCATCATCATGATGAATCCCATTTTGAAGAGTGTATAATTCAGTAAATTTAATAGCCTAGAAAGTGAGAAACTTGGCCTAAAGTTATAAAAAAAAGTTAGGTTTGCCATTTCCTATTAATCTTTCCCTAATTATTTACCCCTACCACATAAAAACTAGTGTCTCAGAAGGAGGATTTTGTTAATTTTCATTCCCTAAAATGTCTTCAAGATAAACCAAAACTCAATCTTAGGCCAAAATTTTTTGCAATTGCCTACCTTCCACCCAAAACCTCCCTAGCCCCAAAAAAATATTTTGGTCATTTGGGCAGCATATTTTTTTTTTTATTATTGAAAATGGGAAATTTACTGTGATAAAGATAAAGAGTAAGACGAACAGGCCTGAGCAAACATTGCAGACCCAGATGAGACTTCTCCTAGAGAGCAGTCTGATCTGGGTCTACATTGGTTGCCTTTCCACTAGCACATCATACATACTCCATTTGTGGGTAAATTAGGTTTGTTCTGACATCTTGTAGGATACTGTTATTTTGGTATGTAATATGGGTAATTATTAATATAATATTTTTTTTTATTATTATTTCTGTAAAATTTCATCTAGATAAACAAAAACTCTAATTTTATATAGATTTTCCCCCAGATTTTATACATGTATGTGTTAGCCATGTGTCAGGGGGAACAAATATTGATCATGACAGAAAGCTATGATAATTTGTTGCAGGTTTCAGGAAAATCAGTCTGAACTCTAACTTTATATAGATTTTTAAACATGCTATTAATCATGCATGTAGATATTGCTGAGGCAGGGGTACTTAAGCATATATAACACTGTGGACAAAGTTCTGCTTGCAACACAAAGCTTATATTATTTCAATTTTTCCATGAAATTTTATCCAGATATCATATGTCAAAGTGTTAAGGAATTTAATTGGGGGCATGGGGCCGGTGCAAATGAGAAACCCAGCTTAAAAAAAGTAAGTGCCCCATGGCTGGAGATGAAGAAAAAATGTGTTTGCCCCATGGCAGATGGCAATAAAAAAGTATTGGCCCCATGGCTCAGAGACAGCAAAAAAACTTCAGGCCCCATGGGGTTCAATACTTTTTTGAACTTAGAACTACAATTAAGATGATACATAAAACATCACTGTCAATTGTAAAATCTCTATTAACTCTTTTGTGAAATGAATTAATATCCAATCCACTTAAATGGACTTCAGCTAAGGGTAATCTGGTGAGTTAAATTTAGCTACATGCGATGGCTTGATCTCCTTACAAACATAAAAAATCAATTCTTTTCGCAGATATTCTCAAACTTGCAAGATCTTGTCCTGTTTAAAACCTTTTAATCTTCATCTTGCAAGCAGTTTTGTTTTCAAAAGCCTTTGCCTTAACGATAATTGACAAGACTTCTTTGAATTATAGCTGAAACTGAAACAGCAGTCACATGGAAAGGGGTGCAATATAAATAAATGGTTTTAGTGGTCATTTTTTTTTTGTTTGGTTTGAAATTGATTTTTTCTTTGCATTGCTGCTTCTGTATGTGACCTAGTGCATGATGTTGTGACTATATTTCATCTTCGTTAACTGTTAATCTTTTCTGATATATATGAGTGATGCCCCGGAAACTGCAAAATGCAGCTTCCAGGGCATCACTCATATTTCAGAAAAGATTTCCAGATGCTTTTAGCAGTAAACATAGGCCATGTATGACCACTGGTACTTAAGACCATACCAAACTCTCAAAAATGGAAGTTTATCCCCTAATAAATGAAGCAGTAACCCAAGAATGGCAATCCCAATGGACCAATAGCAACAAGGGTCACACCTTCCATTTTGTTCAACCAAAGATTAGTATATAGGCCAGTAGACGTTTCAATGTAGCCTATTCCCGACTAAAACCAGGACACTGCGGGCTGGGCTGCCATCACTACACCAACCAGTCGGGCCTATGTCCCCACTGCAATGATGCAGAAGACCTCGACCATATCTTGTTTGTATGGCTCATAACAATCAAAGACCTAGAATCCACCATATTCAAGTTATAGGCTATCACACAATAGACCTGAGACTGCTCCTGTCTCCCCCCAAAGAAACACGCAAATACAATACATAAGGCAGTCTTCGAATACCTGGACAAAACCAATATCATCACCAGGATATTGATAGATTCCAATACAATAAGGAAAAAATCCCCCAAATTTTCTTTAATTCGAGCCCTTGTTGCTAATCACCTACCCAGCCCAGTTCCAAAAATTCCTGAATCCACATTAAACCCCTACTAATTACAATGCTTGTGACAAAACTCCCAACCTAGTAAAAGCCCCAGAAGCTATCTGTATGACCACAATCCGACTTTCCCTTCCGTCGTATAAATAACTTTTGTCTGTTGGCAATAAGGGCTAAAATTAATGTGTATCCAACCTCCTTAATCGCACACCCAGGCTTAGTTACCTGGAAACCAACTGAACCATTATAAGGTTCAACACATTTGCTCCCTAGAAACAGCCGAAAGAAACCGCCCTTCCCTCCCAACAACCCGCAATAAGAAAGAAGCTATGGTCCTCTTGCCCATTAATAATATTCTCCATTTCCCCAAAAATTAATGTGTATCCAACCTCCTTAATCTCACACTCAGGCTTAGTTACCTAGAAACTAACTAAACCATTATAAGGTTCAACCAATTTGCTCCATAGAAACAGCCAAAAGAAACAGCCCTCTCCTCCTAACAATCCACAATAAGAAATCAGCTACAGTCTTCTTTTCCACTAATAATATTCTCCATTTCCAAAGATATTGGAACACTAACAAATTTCCCATGAACATACAGACCCTTAAAACTTAAATTATGCACTATATTTTGGAACCAACTAAACCAAGATAAGTTTTAAAACAAATGCCACAGTTCTAGGCCCTAAAAGGAATTTTTACCCTGCCTACCTCCCTTCCAACAGAATTAGGCTATGGTCCTCTCTGAGACCATAACTCTATGTAACCTAGGCAACCTCAGTCACACATGAGGGCCACAAAAATATGGGACAATCACATTCCAGATCACCCTCAGTCTCTTGTCCCCCACTTCCCACTCAATTAGTTTATAAGGGAATTGCTCCCCACCCAAGAATTTGTTCCCCACCCAAGAATTTGCTCCCCATTTTTTTTTACTCTAGACCTGCCCTAGGCCCAGCCAGGACAAGGGGGGGGGGGGGGCTGTTCCATCAGCAAACTTTTTTTGTAAGGCCTGAAGAGTAGTTATTATCAACATCCTATTCTAAAAACGTACATTGTGGTAGTCTTCAATGTACTTTACATGTTTTGCACTATTTTAGGTCTTTCAGAATGAAGTGATAAAAAAGTGTCCGCCCCATGGCCAAAGAACCATAAAAAAGTATCTGCCCCATGCATGAAAGTGAATAAAAAAAAAGTATCTGTCCCATGCATGGAAGCGAGTAAAAAAGTGCCCGCCCCATGCCATTTTGCACCGGCCCCATGCCCCCAATAAATATTGCCTGGTCCCTTACGGACAAATGTCACGTTTAAGAAATTGACAAGGGCTATAAATCAGTCAGAAGACACTGAAATAAGACCATTAGCAATATAATTGCAAGTGAGATCTTCCCCAGACCTATACACATGCAAAGTGTGAAGAATACTTATCAAATGGAAACTAAGTGCTCATGGATGGACAGACAGACAATGGACAGATATATGATGGACATACACATGAACAGCTAGCAGAAAAACATATTATCCCATCACAAATGTGTGGCTGGGTATAAAGGCACAAAACTTGAGGTGGCACTGTTATTGTACTTCATATAGACAGTACATCAGTACATGTGCAGCCCATCACTGAGAATGTTCCTTTTAACCAGGGCTGTGAAAATGCCATGCCTGACTTGTCCTACTTGTCCCATTAAACTCAGGACAAGTGAAAACTTTTAATTTTGCACTGGGACAAGTACCTGGAAAAAGTATTTCTTTCAGTCGTAACAACAAAATTTTCGTTTTAGAAAAATACTCAGGCAAACAATGTGGACCCAGATTATACTGCAGGAGCAGTCTGATCAGGGTCCACACTGTTTGCCATTCCAATTTGTACATTTACCTGGAAAAAGTTTTATATGTGAAAAGTAAGGAATAAGATGCTTAATTTTTTTTTGGACATTTAGCATAGAAAAGATGCCTTTATTCAATTTTAAGGCTTTGAGGCTATTCAAAGTGAGAGATGAGGTTTGTCAAAATACTAATTATTTGAGATGTCAATCTTTATGACTGCATATCAATCTTAAAATAATGCAAACATCATAATTTGTTGTTTCGGACAAATAATTTTTTGCTGGACAAGTAGAGTTTGACTTTTTACTTGTCCATGGGCAAGTAAGATATTTGCTTTTTCCACAGGCCTGTTTTAACCAATCATACGCTCTGTTTTCAGGCTGGCTGTTGGCAACTTGGGTGTGGTTATTTATAGAGAAGAACCCACCAGACTATAAATTTCAGGAAAAAAACATTCAACGCTGATCAAAGATGCTAAAAAGAAGAGAGAGAAACAGCTATATGTGATTTGCTGTCATGTAGGAATTTCCTTCTTCAGTCTTGAGGCATCTGAAGGTATGATTTTCCAAATTACACCGGTGCCATAGACTATTGCTTTAGTTAAAATTCAGAGCTCCAGATAAGTGGGGGAATCTGGAATAATTAAGGTGGTGATAATCTTTGATTTGAGGCAAAGACAAAACTCTGCAAAATGCTGATAATAGAATAGATCTTCCCAAAACTTAGCAGATCTATGCCTTCTTTATGTTGTTTCTCTTAATTTAGAATCCAAAATGCAGGATTTGTTGATGTTAAAATGTACTTATATAAAGAAAGATAAAAGGGTAATTTTTTGCACAGAAATTTGAAAAGTAGCATCCTTATTGAAACTGTACTTAGTGCTGAAGGTACCTTATTGCATCACAAAGAGTGTCCTAGCAATTATTTTTCCAACTCATACACACATTATTAGTGTGAGCAGATAAAAAAAGAAGTAACCTGTGTCCCATTCTTTGTTAAAAAACACTGGTGAGACTATTTAAACAAGGTTGAACAATTTCATTTACACACCTGTCTTAGTATCAGTAATGTATTATTTACATTGTAGGTGTTACATGTATATAGGTATGCTTGCCTACCCTATATAAATTTAATGAATGCATTCAGTGTACATGCACCATATACATGGATGAATATTTGAGAATAAGCTACTGTTTTTACAATTTGAGAAAAAGTTAGAACAAATAATTGCTAGGATGCTCTTCATAATGCAGTACCATACCTGCAGCACTATGTAAATTTTCAATAACAATGTTGGAGTTTTAGTTTTTGCACAGAAAATTACCCTTTGATCTTTCCTTATAAAAAAGAATAAAAGCACTTTTTAAGAAGCATGTACCTCTATTTTGTATTCTTAACTGTAGTAAACAACAAAAGTACATGTAAAAAGTCTGCTAACTTTTAGGGAGATACGTTAGTTGATAATGGTTTCATGCAGATTTTTGCATTTACCACAGATTATCCCCTTAAAGGATATTTTTCTCATGTCCTATAAAAGTTATTTTTCTGAACCTTGTACAGCAAGAGATCAGTGTAATGAAAGTACATCCTGTCATGACAAAAAATTGTTAGATTATGGGCCTTGGCAGTCCTTGCCCTGGGGTAAAAATTCACTGAGTGAATTTCAGCGAAATAGGTTTGCAGTGGAAGGGTAATTAGGGTATCAGTGGTGGGGGATGCTGTTATTTATTTATTTTATTTATATATTTGAGCGGCGACACGAGAAAACCAACAAAGTGGTTGTGGGCTCAGTGCAGACTCAGCTCAACCTGGGCATCCACCCAATCGGATCAGAGTCATCGCTTTGCACTTAAAGGGTATCTTAGGGTCTAAGCTAGTTCCATGCGGACAGTGAAGACTCTTATCAGACTGGGCAGATGCATAGGCTGATCTGAATTCTGCGCTTGGCGCACAACCACTTTGTTGGTTTTCTCGTGTCGCGTCTCCTTTATTTTTATTTTCACTCTCTTTTTTAGCTCACCTGAGCACTTCGTGCTCAAGGTGAGGTATTGTGATCGGTCTTTGTCCGTCGTCCGGTGTCCGTCGTCCGGCGTCAACTTTTGCTTTAAACGACTTCTTCTCCAAAACTGCTGGACGGATTTCAAAATAATTTCACAGAAATGTTCCTTGGGGGACTCCCTACCAAAATTGCTCAAATGGTTCCGCTCCACTGAACAATATGGCCGCCAGAGCTAAAAATAGAAAAACCTTTAAACGACTTCTCCTCCAAAATTGCAGGGCCGATTTTGAAATAATTTAAGAGAAATGTTCCTTAGGAGACCCTCTACCAAAATTGCTCAAACGGTTTCGCTCTGCTGAACAAAATGGCCGCCAGAGCTAAAAATAGAAAAACCTTTAAACAACTTCTCCTCCAAAACTGCTGGGCCGATTTTGAAATAATTTCACAGAAATGTTTCTTAGAAGCCCCTCTACCTAAATTGCTCAAACGGTTCCGCTCCGCTGAACAATATGGTCGCCAGAGCTAAAAATAGAAAAACCTTTGAACGACTTCTCCTCCAAAACTGCTGGGCCAATTTCAAAATAATTTCACAGAAATGTTCCTTAGGAGACCTTCTACCAAAATTGCTCAAACGGTTCCGCTCTGCTGAACAATATGACCACCAGAGCTAAAAATAGAAAAACCTTTAAACAACTTCTCCTCCAAAACTGCTGGGTTGATTTTGAAATAATTTCACAGAAATGTTCCTTAGGAGACCCTCTACCAAAATAGCTCAAACCGTTCTGCTCCGCGCAACAATATGGCCACCAGAGCTAAAAATAGAAAAAAGCTTTAAACATCATCGTCTCTGAAGCCAATGGCTCGATTTCAAAAAAAAATCAATGAAATGTTTTACTCATGGCCCTGAACAAAAATTGCTAAAACGGTTCCACTCCGCTGAACAAAATGGCTGCCAGAGCTAAAAATAGAAATAAATCTTAGAATGACACTGAGGGCACAGTTATGATCCAATCATCATGAAACTTTGTCAGAATGTTTATCTAAATGAAATCTAGACCATCTTTGAAATTGGGTCATATGGGGTCAAAAACTAGGTCACTGGGTCAAATCTTAGAAAAACCTTGTGCATACTCTAGAGGGCACAGTTATAATCCAATCTTCATGAAACTTTGTCAGAATGTTTATTTATATAAAATCTAGGCCAAATTTGAATCTGAGTCTTGTGGGGTCAAAAACTAGGTCACTAGGTCTAATCTTAGAAAAAAACCTTGTGTACACTCTAGAGGGCACAGTTATGATCCAATCTACATGAAACCTTGTCAGAATGTTTATTTTCATGAAATCTATACCAGATTTGAAACTGGGCCATGTCAGGTCAAAAACTAGGTCACTAGGTCAGTTCTTAGAAAAACAGTGTGAACGCTTAAGAGGACACAGTTTTGTTCTAATCTTCATAGGGCTTTGTCAGAATGTTTGTCTTCAACAAATCTGGACCAAGGGTGCAACTTGGTCATGTTGGGTCAAAAAGTAGGTCACTAGGTTAAACCTCAGAAAAGCATTGTGTGCACTCTAGAGGGCACAGTTTTGATAACTTTGTCAGAATGTTCATATCCAAGATATCTAGATCAGGTTTGAAACTGGGTCATATGGGGTCAAAATCTAGGTCATTAGGTTAAATCTTAAAAAAACCTTAGGTACACAATAAAGGGTTCATTCTCCATTTAATCTTTGTGAAACTTTGTCTATCGGTCATATGGATGTCTCTGAGGTTAGGTTCACAGGATACTCAGGTGAGCGATCCAGGGCCATCATGGCCCTCTTGTTTTTTCATTTTATGATCAGGAATTGGATTTTTTTATTCTTTTTATCAAAAATACTGATTATCATTTTTTTTTTAGCTCACCTGAGCCAGCGGCTCCGGGGGAGCTTGTAGGATGGTAAGGCTCCGTCGTCCGTCCGTCCATCCGTGGTCCGTCCGTCAACAATTTCAAACGACTTCTCCTCTGAAACGGTTTGGCCAATTGTAACCAAATTTGATATAGAGCCTCCTGGGACCTTAGGAATGAAAAGTTGTTCAAACGGTCCTGGTCACATGACCAACATGGCTGCAATGCCCATATATGGTAAAAACATGAAAAAATCTTCTTCTCCAGAACCAATAGGTCGATGGCCTTGAAACTTGGTATGTAGCATTGGGTACGCGAGTACTGCCAAGATTGTTCAAATTATGACTTTGTGTTGACCTTGACCTTTTTTACGGTAATGTCAAATTTGCTTCCTTATGCTTTTATATGGCAAAATGCTACAACATAAGATATCTTGGGAACTGTTGACGATTTTGGGCTGAAAATTGGTATCTACAGTTATCTTAATGACTACATGAAGATTAATGAGTACAAGAGGTCAAGGTCATTCTTTGACCTTTGACCTTAACTCTCATATTTTGACAAGTTCTAACAAACTCCTCAAAAGCCACTGGGCCAATCGAAACCAAATTTCATATAGAGCCTTCAGGGGTTGAGGGAACGAAAATTTATTCATACGGTCCAGGTCACATGACCAGCATGGCCACCACGCCCATATATGGTAAAAACCTTTAAAAATCTTCTTCTCCAGAACCAGTTGACTGATGACCTTGAGACTTGGTATGTAGCATTGGGTACTCAAGTACTATCAAGAATGTTCAAATTACGACCCTGGGTTGACCTTGACCTTTTTACGGCAAGGTCAAATATGAGAAAATGCTAGAACATGAGATTTCATGGTAAGTTTGGAAGATTTTGGCCTAAGAATTGGTATATACAGTCATCTTAATGAGTACATGAAGATTTGTGAGTACAAGAGGTCAAGGTCATTCTTTGACCTTTGACCCAGAACTCTCATATTTTGCAGTGTCTATTCTAGAGAGGGGGATGGGGGGATTTACTCACATTTCTGACAATTCCCCCCCTATTTCTTAGCAGAAGGGGGGGGATTATTTTCTTTATTTTATTCATAAAAATAGATTAAATGATATCTAAAAGCATTGTGTGTACTCATTGATACTAAATTATAGCTAAAATACCAGGTACATATGTTTTCATGTAGTTTAAGCCAAATTATAGAGTTACAAGTGTGAGTGATACCTTTTCTCTGTCAAAAAATCCCCCCTATTTTTCCAATCCTAGAATAGACACTGAAAATTTTTGACAATTTCAAACAATCTCCTTAAAAATCCACTGGGTCAGTTGAAACCAAATTTCATATAGAGCCTCCATGGGTTGACGGAATGAATGAATTTTCTAATGGTCCTGGTCACATGACCAACATGGCCGCCATGCCCATATATGGTAAAAACCTTTAAAAATCTTCTTCTCCAGAACCAATAGACCGATGGCCTTGTTGAGACTTGGTATGTAGCATTGGGTACTTGAGTACTATCAAGATTGTTCATTGGGTACTCGGGTACTATCGAATTGTGGCCTTGGGTTGACCTTGACCTTTTTTATGGCAAGGTCAAATATGGGAAAATGCTAGAACATAAGATTCCATGGGAAGTTTTGAAGATTTGGGCCTAAAAATTGGTATATACAGTCGTCTTAATGAGGTCATGAAGAATTATATGTACAAGAGGTCAAGGTCATTCTTCGACCTTTGACACAGATCTCTCATATTTTGACATTTTCAAACATTTCCTCAAAACCCATAGGGCCAATTGTAAACACATTTCATAAAGGGCCTCCAGGGTTTGACTGAACAAAAATTTGTTCAACCAGTCCAGATCACATGACCAACATGGCCACCATACCTATTTATGGTATAAACCTTTAATATTTTTCTTCTCCAGAACTAATATACCAATGGCCTTGAAACTTGGTAAGTAGCATGGACTATGGAGTACTAGAGTACTACCCAAACTGTTCAAATAATGAATTTGGGTTTACCTTGACCTTTTTTGCGGCGTTGTCAAAAATGGAAAAATGCTAGGACATAAGATGTCATGGAAAGTTTTGAAGATTTTGGCCTAAAATGGTATAAATGGTTATCTTAATGAGTACATGAAGATTTATGAGTACAAAAGGTCATGGTCATTCTTTGACTTTTGACCCAAGACTCATATTTTGACAATATCACACATAAAAAAGGCCACTTTGCCAATTGTTCAGGTGAGCAATTCAGGGCTTCCTGGCCCTCTTGTTTTCACTACCTTCCGCTTTTGTTATCACAATATATAAATCATATATGACAATCACTTTATGTAGAAAATTTATGTTATTGCAGTCTTGGATACTGATTTAAATAAGTCCCCGGACTTCCTTCTGACTTCCATTTGTATGAATTTTGTATTGTTTGTATTGTGTTTGTTGTACTGTATATGATTATTATACGAATAAAATAGTGTTTAAACCAAATATCTTTATCTGTTTCTATACAGGTACCTTAGCTGAGCTTGATTTCATCTTTTTCGGCGTGGTCTATGGTGGAACAGTGGAATCAGACGAATATAGATTTAGTCTTAGTTTGTTATTCAATGTGAATTTGACAATGGAAAAAAAAAGATGTCCCTACTTTTCCAGCAGGCTTTAGTTTCTTTTATAAAAGTACCATAAACCCCAAGTATTTGGGCAGTCAAGCGGCCTGTGCAGGCAGTTCAGACATGGAGCTGACATTTCAGGGCCTAAAAGTTTTGTCATTCAGTCATCCTTAATCATATAACAATATACATATTTATGGAAAACGATCTTTGTAAATGGATGAATCCATTACAGAAAGCCGGGTTTACAAATTAATAATAGTGCCCAAAGACATGGGGTTATCCGTGGTGGACTCCTTTCATTAAGCTTTTTCGATTTTTTTGCATTTTGGCATTCCAAGATGGCCGCCATTTGCCGTTACTAAAAATAGAACAAAACATGAAAATGACAATATCTCAGTAACCGCTGAATGGATTTTGACGAAATTTGTGTCAAAATGATTCTTGCATTGAGATGTTTCAAAAATATCTAACTGTAAGACCAGTCATATTGGCCTCTGTTACTAAAAATAGAAAAAGGTGAAAATCAGAAAATCTCCATGGAATTGGACCAAATTTGTGTCAAAATGGTCCTTGCATGAAGGCTTTTCGATTTTTTGCATTTTAGCAATCCAAGATGGCCGCCATCTGCCGTTACTAAAAATAGCACAAAACATGAAACTGGCAATATCTCAGTAACCCCTGAATGGATTTTGATGAAATTTGTGGCAAAATGATTCTTGCATTTAGGTGTTTCAAAAGTAAATATATAAAGACCAGGCAAGTTGGCCTCTGTTACTAAAAGTAGCAAAATGTGAAAATGAAAAATTCTCAGTGGAATTGGACCAATTTTGTATCAGAATGGTTCCGTTGCACAATAGCCAGGTGAGCGATATCAGGCCCATTTGGGCCTCTTGTTTAATTTTTCGACGGTTTCGAATTGGCCCATGCAAAGGCTCTTCCTAACAAGATTTTGAATTTTCGTTACAAAATCATTATAACTTTAGTAGAAAGGGAGAATTTGCCATAACATAAAATGCTTAACATCTGAATTAAACGGACAGTATGGAACCTAGATTAAATATATTTTCCGCGATATTTACAGTTTACAGTTGCCTGGGGACTAAGTTTAAGCTTCATTGATGAAAAAAATTCAAAGACTGCTCATATATGAACTATGACCTTCTTAAGTGAAAATCTGCAGTGGCTGTAGGGTATGCCTCTTTCAAAAACGTTCAAAAATATGTCTTTTAGAAAATATACACCACGTTTGCAGAGGTGTCCGGACATATGATCCCTTTATATATTTTCGCTATCAGAAATTTTCTATTTATGATAGTTACCAAAATAAGACGTCACGATCAGAACTTTCTGAACATCCTTCGTACATGTAACTCTATCATGTCATGATTTTCACAAATGTTCTACAGTCAGACGCCCGTAAAACGAATGGGAAACGGACTGGCAGCTGGCTGCCAGGTATTCTACCGTAAAATCTACGATTTTTACAGTGCAGTTGATTAGTTACACACACTGTTAAAAATCCGTAGAATCACTGTAAACCAGCTGCCAGTCCATTTCTTGTTATTTCAATGGACGCCCGTAAAAATTGAAGGAACTATGACGCACAGTAGGAGAGATTAGAGCTGGTGTTGTTTTAGTCATATAGTCCTTTAACAATATAAAGTTATTTCGAGTGCGGCCAGTTAACATACAACTACCAAAATGTCTTTCAGGCAAACACCCGTAAAAATAACAGCGCTGACTCTTACACATTAGGTCTCTCACCACTTTGTGTTCAAGCCCCGGCCAAAAACCTGTAAGTTAGCCAAGTGGTCTTGTTGTTTTTCTCAGGTAGCTTTGGTTTCTGCCCACCACTGCTTAACGATCGGGTTGACAGTTATGAAATATTCTTGAAAGACAATACCCATCTCAAAAAAAAAAAAAGCTGTCCAGTGCAGGTGGCAACCATGGCAAAAGGAGCTTTTCTGCATAATACATTACGATCATAAGAAAGCTGATTTAATTATTTCTACATCCATAAAGAATGCTTAAGTCGAGACTAATTAGCCCCATTTCTGACGAAGATGTATACCCGTCAATAACATAGGAAATCATAATCATACTGAAGCATTAGAAAGCCGAGTACCATTAATTTTCTAGAAATTAGACACCTAAAATAAAGAGAGTAAATGTTCTACAATGGAAAAGTATGGTTTTAGCATGCAGTAATTCGACAAAAAGATACTGGTGTCATAGCAAACAGTGTAGGCCCAGATCAGACTGCTCCTCTAGGAGCAGTCTGATCTGGGCTTTCACTGTTTGCTCAGCCCTATCTGCCACAACACTTAGAATTATTACGGTAACACTCTCCAAGCACTCATTACAGTGCCTGTATTATCAATCACAATTACCGGTAATAGAGTTATAAAGCAAGCACCCTAGTCCTGCAAATATTGGGATACTATGACCAGCAGTTCTGTATTGTCTGGCAATCATATTTTAAACATATCAAAATGTAAGAAATATAACTCATAAAGGGTCAAATGCCTCTTTGTTGAATAAGATAAATAGATGTAGGACTTTCGATTTTACGTCCTTTTTAACTGTATTTCAGTATATTAGGACGATGGGTGGATTATAATGAAAGGCTGTGTGCAATGGAACCCCATTTACGATTGAAAAGAGTCCCGCCTACAGCGGGGCTCGAACCCAGGACCGCTAGATCAGCAGGACAGCCCTTAATACCTCACCCCCCCCCCCCCCCCCCCCACTCTTGTTAAACAACATCGGTTTTGAACCGATGGGAATTTTGATGTGATTTTCAACAATGTAATTCTCTTTCTGTTGTTTTATCACTGCAACTAAAATGTAATCTTCAAACCATTTCTTATTTAAGATGAATGTGCCTACTTTAAGGGGGAGCAATTCTGCAATTTTCATTTTGCCATAACATACACACAAAGGAAAGAGAGGAGCGGCGGTAGTATAGTGTAGGGTAAAGGATAACATGCTGGACTATCTCAATCCTGGGGTCGCAAGTTCGATTGCCCGCTTATCCGGTCATTTGGATGTGACTTTTAACCGAGGTCCCGTCTCCATATGACCTAGTTGTTGGTAGGACGTTAAACTCGAGCTCACTCACTCACAAAGTAAAGAATTTACTCCCCAGGCCTGCAGCACATTTATTCTATAAGAGAATGCTCCATTCTGGATGGGCTTTGTCATACAAGGAAGCAAACAGAAAGTCACAATTTTTTTTCGTTTTGGAAAAAAGTGTCTGAAAAATACGGAAGTATCCCCAATCTTCTAGAAGAAACTCCTCTAGAAAGGCCACATTGATTTTACCAGGCGCCGTATTTATAAACCGACTTAGGTCGTTTCTATGCTGTTGCTACTGCTAAATTTCTATGAAGGAGATTCCCTACAACTATGTAATTTGCAAATTTCGTAGTTGTAGGGAATCTCCTTCATAGAAATTCAGCCTTAGCAACAGCATTGCAACCACTTAAGTCGGTTTATAAATACGGCCCCTGTTCGCTTGTTTAGAAAGGAGCTGTCTTCATTATGATCAATGTTGACACTCTTAACTCTTACACATATTAGCAACGACACGAGGAAACCAACAATGTGGTTGTGCGCCCTGCGCAGACTCAGATCAGCCTGGGCATCCACCCGGTCTATCAGACTCTTTGTGAAGCGCTTAAACATGTTGAAGGGTAGCTAAGGGACTAAGCTACCTCAATGCGGACAGCGAAGACTCTGATCAGACTGGGCGGATGCCCAGGCTGATCTGAGTCTGCGCTGGGCGCACAACCATTTTTTGGTTTTCTCACGTCGCGGCTCAATTATGTCTCAACATTTACAGTTTTTATGGTGAACACCGAGTAATGAGTGATATGTTGAGGGCGTAACCGTCAATTTACTATTTCTACTAGTTTTTTACTATAAGGTAAATGAACGGCTTTGAGATGTGTATTTTCTCACCACAACAATAATTATGATATCTTGTTCGGTTCCCTGGGTTATGAAATCCTTCCAAAAAAAAAAAAAAAAAAAAAAAAGGATCTACCCTTAAACAAAAAAATTGGCTAAAGAAGCCAAGGATTTTTATGCTTAAGGCGTCAATTCTCCCCATAAATAACGTTATCCGGATCACCTACGTTTGCCCTTGGACGGACGCTCGGCACCCCGTTACTGCGGCTATGGATTCGTTCCGCTGAGGTGCGGGGAGAACGTCGATAGGAGAATTGAAATACTACTACTACCTACTTTTGCTTTGCATTTACGGCTATGACATGTAGCTTGCATGGCGAATGCATTTTCAAGTATTTGTCCAATTGAGCTTCCTGGTCATGGCAAAAAAAAAATAAAAAAAAAAAAATAGAAAAAAACAAGAGCTGTCGCCTGACAGCATAGCTCGCCTGAATAGGTGCTTGCCCATCACACAGCCGCTATGGTGGTGTGGACTGCTATGCATAAATCTTCATGCAAGCATGTCCATAATGAAAACACATTTATAAACAAAAGCTATCTCAGAAATAAAATAAGTCTTAAAAAATAATTTTAAAATAAAAAAGTGAAATGAAATTTCAAAGTTTAAAAGGCCCCTGGTCCTCTCTGAAGCTGCTAAGCATAGTCCATCCCGGTCCACTTCGTAATATTGTCTTCTCACTTTTTCTTCTGTCTATCTCTTCTTCTGTTTCCCTTTCACTGTTCCCTGCAGCATTGTGTTGCTAAGCCAGAAGACTAGCCTGACATTCAACCCATGTCATTAGGTCCTGGCTTTGTGCATGGCAAGGTACAAAACCGGTACATTACTTTCACCAAGATGTTTTATTACTTGCCCATTCCTGAAATGAATTAAGTCCAACATCTTTTGATATGTAGTGATAGAGTATGATATGTTTATTCATTTTCATGAATTCATTTATGGTCTTGTTTTATTTAATGGACTGACACCAGTCTACCAGAAGACCTGGAGGTGTGACCAAACCACCTGAATCTCCCTTACTTGACCAAGGTCAGAGTTCGCCATATTCTCCAGTGGGCGCGAACATCCTCATTAGTTACATGGTCCTTGCATGAGGTGTTCTATAACCTTCGGTAGCATCTCATCTCAAAGGCCTGCTTTCTTTTCTCTACCGCTTATGTCAGGATCCGGGACTCACAGGCATACTGAAATATGGATTTTGATCCAAGGGATATGTTGTTATCTATCCACATTGGCTTGAGCTCTGTCAGAGCTGCAGTGATTTGTGCAATCCTTGAGAGAAGCCTTAGTTTTAAGCCTTTATCTGAGAGATTCGCTCCAAGATACATGTACTTGAGCTTGTAGCCGTTCTCAGCTTCTGTCCTTCAACCTTGGTCTCCCTTTGCTTTCTCATCAAATATCAACAGAATTTACACGATTCATATAAAAGACGGATGGATGACTTGCAATTTTATGTCATTTTAAACAGTATTTCAGTCATATTTTAATGTTATATATGGCTGTATGCAGTTGAAACCCGTTAATGGTCGGACAGATTACGGCCTCTAGCTGTATTCGAACCCGAGGCGCTAACTTGCCAGACCAGCACTTTACTCACTGGGCAACAGAGGCTCATATTCGTTGATCAAATCTGAAGAGAGAGAAATAAACAAAAGCCATATTTCATGTCATCTATTCAGCCATCAACTACCCACCCTGACAATATCAAATTCAAACAATTCCCCATCAAATCTACGCCTCAACCCATCAAATACGATACACCTTTCTATACAACGGTTATGCCATCATCTTCAATACTGCCAAACACTATCGAATAAATACCTTCGTCTTTTAAAACCGAACCACTTCGATCAAAATCGGACTACGATCTCTCAAAGACATATCATGATCTATCAAATTCATACATGTACCACCAGTTACTCAAATTAATATGGGCAATACCAGGAGAAGATACAGTACCATACAAGCAGTCTTTTACGATCCTTGGCTATTCGACAGTTTCTGCAGGAAACAATGGAATACTCTGATTAGTCTACGATGTTACGGCAAAGAGAGAAAAACTGATCAGTCTCTACGCTGTAAACTGATTCACATACATTCTGCAAGATATGAGAACAAAATGCTGCTTGTGCTATAATATATCGAGCAGCAGCAATAACAACAACAACAACAAATCAGAAAGCCATTTATATAATCGCTAAAAATAGGTTTCTTGGGATGGAACTGAGAATCCACTAGAGGACTGGAACACCTTTATCTAAAAAAACACAAAAAAACCCTGGTCAGTTACATCTGCTGACTGGGAGAGAATAGGATGGCACTACGGCAATGTCCGGTTAGAGGCTGAGGCCACACCCTATGGGCCACCCCTGGAATCAGCATAAGCAATAACCGTCAATGCCACCACGTGAGTAATACGTTTAAGTATATTTTTATAAAGACACCTTAATCTGCGCTTGTGCAGAATACATTAAGAAAAAAAAAAAAAAAAACAGGAATAACTTCACTTCGATTTGAGGGACCTTCAAAATTCTTGTTTCTTATGATGGTTAACTTAAAATTTTAACAAAAAAGAAAGAGTGAACTCGGGTTTAACGTCCAACCAGCACATACCTCATACGACGACGAAAAAAGTCCATCCAAAACACCGGAGAAGCGCGAACAAAAAAGTCATACAGTTTCAATTTTGCGGTCCCCGTCGAGCGATGCAATATAGACAAAAGGGAGACAAGGAATTTGGTCCCATGCATGAACCTTTTTTACCATTTTAGTCAAGATAATGATCGATGGGTGGTTGCTCATTCCCGGTACGCGGTGATTTTTTCTGACAATCGTCAACGATTTTTCTGACATTTTATGTCTCAAAATCGTGACGAAGCAATAAAGTACATGTAGGTAAACAAACTTGTTTTTCAATATTTTCTCGAGAACTTTCGCGAGCAGGCTGTTTCTTTTCTTTCCTTTTTTTATTTTCTTTTTTTTTTATTTTTTATATTTGGAGGCATTTTATTTATGCAGTTAGTC
Organism: Ctena decussata; assembly: GCA_963989385.1. Taxonomy (NCBI): domain Eukaryota; kingdom Metazoa; phylum Mollusca; class Bivalvia; order Lucinida; family Lucinidae; genus Ctena; species Ctena decussata. The sequence continues at coordinate 52,694,890 of OZ022507.1, forward strand.
GTTTGTCACCTTTTTTCATGAAAAAGCCTAATAGACGACAGTGTCCTTGATGTTTTCTGACTCTTATATTGCATTTCAGAGACCAAAACTCGGATTGTAGAAACAGCGATTGGATTTTTTTCAGAGTGGGATCTAATTTTATTTCACCGAATGAACATCAAAAGCGTTCCTGTCATGTATGCCTTAGCATTCAGGCGTTCAGGAGTGAAATAAAATTCATTACAGAAAAAAGGGAAGATTTTCTTTATCTATATCGTTATGCTATTTATTACGACGACACGCTTTATTGGCGGGGTATTATGATATACCTTCCGGCATCTGTCCGTCCGTCCGTCCATCCGTCCGTCCGTGCTCACCATTTCCGATTGATAACCCGAGTATTTATTCACAGATTTTTTTTCAAATTTTGATTACATTTTGTATTCGGGGATGAGCGGTATGGAATTGTTAATGGGCAAAATCCGCCCAAGTTCAACAGAGCTACTGCCCTTGTCGTATTGGAAAATGGTTTCTGGCCTGTTATTCCTTTACTGTTTTTGATATCTAAACGAAACTTCATAGATATGCTTAACATAAAAGGTTATATATTGTGACTGAGGACCGTCATTCTTACCTTTCCATTTCGTTAGTTATCGGCCCTTGATAGATCTGAAAAAATGGCGTTTGACCTGTAGTTCTTTTACTGTATGGAATATCTGAATGAAACTTCACAGATATGTTAAACATCAAAGGTTACATATTGTGACTAAGGACCGTCACCCTTACCTTTCCAGTTCGTGAGTTATCCACCCTTGATAGGTTTGAAAATGGCTTTTGGCCTGTAGTTCCTTTACTGTATGGAATATCTATCTGAATGAAACTTCTCAGATATTTTTCACATCAAAGGTTACATATTGTGACTAAGAACCGTCACTCTTACCTTTCCAGTTTTTGGGTTACCTGCCCTTGATTCATCTGATTTTTTTCTACCTGTAGTTCCTTTACTATATGGAATATCAGAATGAAACTTCACAGGTATGTTTTACATTAAAGGTTACATATTGTGACTAAGGACCGTCGCTCTATCCTTTCCAGTTCTTCAGTTACCCGCCCTTGATAGATCTGAAAAATGGCTTTTGACCTGTAGTTCCTATACTATATTGAATATCTAAATGAAACTTCATAGATATGTTTCAAATTAAAGGTTACATATTGTGACTAAGAACCGTCACTCTTACCTTTCCAGTTTGTAAGTTACCTGCCCTTGATTGATATGAATATGTTTTTCTACCTGTAGTTCCTTTACTATATGGAATATCTAAATGAAACTTTACAGATATGTTTCACATCGAAGGTACTGTGACTAAGGACCGTCACTCTGACTTCCAGTTCATGAGTTATCCACATTTGATAGAACTGAAAAATGGGTTTTGACCCGTAGTCCCTTTACTTTATGGTATATCTGAATGAAATTCACAGATATGTTTAACAGTCAGGTACATTACCTTTAAAAGTTAAAACATATATAACTTGAAGCAGTTATAATTTTTTGTGACTATAGCAAAAGTAACCTGTTTAAGTTAAAGTGTCTTTTTTCACCTTCATATTCTGGAGTTACAGCAATTTTTATGGACAGTTGGGTAATTTTCCCATAAAGATCTCTTACATAACTTTATGATTAAGCAATAAAATTCTGTACGCATCGTCTAGAAATTGGTACGCAAGGCCCTTGAAGATCAGGTAATTAGCTACTTTTTAACTTACAACAGTTATTTATTTGGAGATTGCAAATCTGACCTTGGCCTAAATAATTTCAGATATAACCTAAATAAGTTATTTTCTACAGCCTCACTTTGAAATTATTGGTAAATAGGATAATTTTTAACTGCTTCAAGTTATATTTTTATTAACTTTTAAAGGTTATGTACCTGACTGTTTAACACCATAGAATAAAAAACGGAGATTCCCTGCTCAAAGAAATGCTTTACAACCTGTTCTAAATTTACACTGGTCAGCATGCTCCACATTGTTCACATTGTTAGAAATCTCACAGGACTGCTCATGTATGAGTGGTTTTTATCAATTTTTATTTACAATAAGGACATCATATCCCTGTCTATCCCAGTTCTGTGGCTTTTTAGCTATCATATATCTCAAAAAATAGTAACGATGTCCAGAAATGGCGGGGTATCATGCAGTGCCTGTGGTGCTTTTATTCCAATTTTAAAGAGTAACTACACTTCAGGAACTGACTGAATCAGATCCCAAACCCTATCCCCAACATCAAAGGAAAAGATTGACTAAGACATCCCAACAACAATAAATTACAAGTAATGAGCCGAGTCAGCAGCTCTTTCCCAAATAGGTGGCAACTCAGCCATCTTAACTGAACTAAATAATTTAGACCAACAGAAGGGTTACAACAGACTAAGCAGGTTATACGAAAAACATTTAGCAACTATTTTTACCTATTTTCTGTTTTTATTATAGAAGGGTTAAAATGAGAACACAATAAATTAAACAGCACCGAACATAAAACAAATGCAACCGCAACGAAAGTACCGCCTTAGGACGGTCAGTAATAACTACTGGGGGTTTAAACCGGTTTTACTGGGCGCAAACCTTCACCCTCACCCTCCGCCGCGGTGCACACAATTAGTTGGTAGTTCGGTTCGTATTGAGGTCCCCTAACTCATCAGAGAGTCATCACGGACAACAATTAAAATCAAGAAAAGACTGTGATGAAGCAAGGATGAGGACTCGACAGTCAAAACGTGTTGAGACACCTGTAGATCCAAGTCGACTTTGATGGCGTCAGAAAATCAACCATTTCCCTTGCCTTTTCGCTTCAGTATGGTGTTGCTTAGCGTGTTACGTTGTTTGATACTGGGTGTTAATAAGTTTAGAGGATGGTGCGGAAGGGTTTAACAAAAATAAGTCGATGAACAGAGACTGCCACTGTTATTTGCTATCGCATTGACGGCATGTATATAGACTGCGCCAGAACAATAAGAACTGAGCCACGGCATGACAAAACCGTCTGATCAGTGTCTCTGCTGTAGCTTAGACCCTTAGCGACCCTTTCAGCGATTAGTAAAGAGTCTGATCAGACTGGGTGGATGCCCACATTGTTGGTTTTCTCGTGTCTTGGCTCAAATTCTACAAGTATGAGCGGTAACGCCGACGCAGCACGTTAAAGTCGGCAGCATAACTTCAGACAAAGACTAAGGCCCGATTTCACGTCGCATTTAAAACGCATATTAAGCCTTATTTGACTGTTTTCCCACAGGTAAAATACAAAATGCATTTCACGTGCGTCAACTAATTTAAAATACATACTAAACGGTGTTCCAACTTAGTACGCCGTTATCGGAGAACTAACTTTTTGTAAACACATTTCAGTCAAAATATGAAGGCAATGACTATACAAAAATTATATATATATTCCAATAAAACCTATCATATCAACACCAGTCATAATACGATCCATACCAGTCCGTTTGAATGCAATCATTTAAACTGCCCATGCCAGCCCGCTGATTGGACTGGCATTGAGTGTATGAAGGGTTGTTTTTAAAGCTAACTGGCATGGATCGTATGGCAACATAATATGATCCATACCAGACTGTTTAAGTCCTCTGATCGGACTGGCATTGAGCGTATAAAGAATTGCTCTAAAATATAACTGGCATGGATCGCATCGCTACTGATGAGTGGAACTGTTATTTATTTATTTTTATCATATGACGTCGCATCTGAGAGTGTAATAAAGCCATACATTAAAAACGATAATCCACTAGTGGATTAAATATGCAAATTACGTCGTAACGTTATACGTTGACGTCCATAAAAACGTCGCGTTTTCTAATGGCCAAATCGTGATGTTTTAGTGCAAATTTCGCTAATAAAGTGCGATTTTAGTGCCATATGATAAATAGAATCTTGCATTCGTGCTCCTGTATTATTGAATTTATTAAACTCGTTGGGGAAAACAGATAAGATGCTCGGCAAAGCCTCGCATCTTATCTTTTTTCCCCAACTCGTTTAATAAATTCAATAATACATGAGCACTCATGGAAGATCCTCTTTTTATTTATATTTTTTTGAAATGGGGTGCGGGGGTAGGGCCTCAATGCTGCTGCAGATTTTGATTCTTTAACGAAAAGGATAACGCCCTTCACGGTCGATAGATAAACAAACACAGCTGACAGAGGTCATAAGGTCATAATGCAACCCCGCTCCAGCAACTGTTGGTACCAAGAGTATTTTTCTTTGGCTATGGGGTAGTTTCCTCCTGACGGGCATTCAGCCCCGGATCCAGTGGGTGGGCTTTGGGGCTTCAGCCCCGCCATCTGGACCTCTGTGTTGTGCATTTGTAGGCATCCGGATAATAATGAGTATCTGATGACACTTTGAGATAATTTATTCATGTGGCTAGATTAAAATATATGTTGTGATATCTCATTAGAATCGCCTCGCCGAGGCGATTCTAATGAGATATCACAACATATATTTCAAGGTAAAAATGTCATCAAAAATTCTCATCAATTGATCCGTAATTATGCGATATATTTTAAAGCCCCTCCCCCCACATGCATACATCTCGGAACCTCCCAGCCCACCAGTTATCCAGAGCCCCACCAGTATGCGGTGGTCTGGATCCGAGCCTGGGCATTAGTGCCTTAACAGCAAAAATTATTTGTCTAGAAAACGTGCTTATAAAACCCTTTCAAAAATCCTTTAAGCGGTTTTACAGATATTTTGTTTACAAGATTTCCCAGATCGGAAGGGGGGCATAACTCAACCCAGTAAGACATAACTCAAAAACTTATTTGGACATTTACAGTTTGAACTGCTAACGTGTACCCAAACATCCAAACCTGAGCGGTTTCTTCAAATATTTTTTTCACAATCTTATTTCTGAAGTTGAAAGAAAGAGAATAACCCAAATAGTTAAAATACACTCAAATAAGTCAGATCATCTGTATCTTGATTTGTATCTGTATGTCAAATATATGATATACTGAGGAAATGCTTATGTCAGAATCTGAATAACAAACCCGGGGCCAAAAACAATGGTCTGCTTATTCTAATTCCATTCAAAAATCAAGAGCCTAGCATAAGCCGCTGTTAATTTCACAGCTGCCCACAAAACATTGTAGACGGACAGGCAGACAGATGGACAGACGGTCGGGTCCAAACCATTTTGTTTTTTCAAAATAAATCCATTTATTTTTTCTATTTTCTGCTAATATACGTTTTACCTATATCATTGACTAATTCAGCATGTGAAATCGGAATAAAATAGTACACGTACTAAGTTAGTATACATATTAGTTAGGCGCTGACTAGCGTTAGTCATTGACTAAATTAACTCGTTGACGTGAAATCGGGCCTAAGACCTTTAGGAAAGAATGTAAGGCTAGAATTTACATAAACAATGGAACCCCAAAAGCGTAATACTATATCAATTTAAGGTTTTCTGAGAAATTTCGTTATTAACTTGACAGGGAGCTGGGATTGCCCTTTCAACTGCCGTTAAAACCACCCCCCTCCGCCGACACACACACACGCACTCCATCATGGTGCAGATTATAACAGTTTTGGTCTTTCGAAATCACTGATTTCCATTTCGAGTAATTTTGAAATAGAGTAGCCGCTGCTAAGGACCCAGCCAGTGTTGCACATTTTATAGAAGCTTCACTGTCGCTTCGTTGCAACTGGTGCCGTGTGGCGGTCGTTAAACGTCTTGCCGTATTCCATCATAGTGCAGATCATATACTTTCATATACTTTCTGGTCCTCTGGAGTCAAACATTTCATTTCGACTCATTTTAAAAGAAGAGTAGCCGCTGCTAGGGGCATGGCCGGAGTTGCACATTTCTTGACTGGTAATGAATAGCCGCAATTAAACCGAGCCTGCTCGTTTCTTTTCTTTGAGGTATTCCTTGCTTTCAAAGGATCTGACTTTTCAGAACTATTACTGTTTTCAAAAGTTGCAGTTTAGTATGCAAAACGTTTACAGGCTCTCGAGCGAAGCATCGGCTGGACCGGTGTACTGTTTTCAGAATTATCAAGCCTCAAATAAACTACTCTATAGTGAGGAACAGACGTACCTATTCTACACCAAGGATAGTACAAAAGCAAAGGTAAGTGCTTTGCACACACATGCGCACGCACGCGCGCACGCACACACTCTATTTTGGAGAAACAATATGAGCGAGAAAAATACCCTGGCCGTGGCGGGACTCGAATCTCCAACCCTCTCGGTACTAGCGAGACCGCTGTACCCAGGCTTGTGACGAATTTTGCAGCAACATCTCAAGATAAAATGATTCATGTTAATAAAGAATTGGGCCTTCAAGTGCTCCTCTGACTTTGAAAATGAGGTCAAGGTCACACAAATTTAATCAGCTTTCAAGCTTAATCCAATGGTATATCCACGCAAGTTTGGAGACGTTCCATCCACTGGTTCAAAAAATATTCTACAAACAAGACTATGACCTTGAAAAAGAGATAAGGGTCAGCAAGACTAAACTTGTCATAAACTTGTCACAATGATATATCAATGCAAATCTGATGAATATGCAGTCATTCGGTCCAGGCATATCTTATTTTTAGGAAAGAAAAACTTCTTGTTTGTTAGTTGGCTTTTACTACGAAAATGTGGTAAAGGACAACAAAATATAGTAAACTCTTGAAATCTTTCTAAAAGTGCATCTATGCTTGTTTGAATCAAGCCAAATGTTTTTTTTTTGAGACATCTCAATTTTAGCGAAATTTTCACATAATTAAATCCACCTGTGACCCTGAAAATGAGGTCAAGATCACCAATATCCAGTCGATCCTCAAGCTTGTTCCAATGATACATCCATGCAAGTTTGGTGAAATTCTTGTTGTTGGTTAAACAGGTATCGGGTATACCAGAAATTGTCACGCCGACGCAGTAAATTTGAAGGTCTAAATCCATCTGCGATCTTGAAAATGGGGTCAAGGTCACCAAAACCTGATTAGCTCTTTGGCTTGTCCCAATGATGTATTCATTTTCGTTTAGTAAAATTCCACCTACTGATTCAAGAAATATAATGGGTATTCCTCGATTTCCTTTCCTTGACGGGACAGTCCTTATTTCTGGCTTTACCTTCGATTTATATATTTCTAAAAAGTTGTTGTAAGACTGCATGGGCGGAGCCGTTAGAGGCTTGCTATTCAGTGTCAAAACCGAGCAGTCTACATGAAAAATCGGTAAAGTAGCCTGCTCATGAGTTGTAACGCATAATTGTCAGATTAAAAACGCTATCGATCATCACATATGATGAAACATGTTCCATACAGGCACACTACGTCGAAATAACGTCGGAAGAACCTCGATGCAGCGTTATGGCGCTTTATCGACGTCTATAAAAGGCCATTCATTTCGTCACAACGTTGTTTAGACGATGTGTGCTTGCTGGATTGAAAGAAGGAAAAATAAGTTTGCTGTGCGATATCCGATCCTTACATGCATGCCTTTTGTCCAGGTGAGCTATGTTCTAGGCGAGTGAGCATAAAATTATTACGTGTTATACCTTTTAGAAAATATACTCTTCGAAGGTAAGGCAAGAAATAAGCACCGTCCCGCCAAGGAAAGGAAATCGAGGAATAAAATGCAGTAATGATTTCTTGCTCACTCGCCTAGAACGAAGCTCACCTTTACAAAAGGCATGCATGAGATGATCGGATATCGCACAACATATATGCTTGCCCAAGATACGTTGATCTCTAATTCTCACTACACCAACCTTGACTAATCTACAAAAATCCTATATCTTTATTCTTCCGCTCATTTCTAACAGCGACATTTCGCCCAGGAGGTTCAAGGGAACGAATCTATAACGAGGACCTTCTGGCTTCCGGAGTCTGTCCGTCTCCAATTTGAAGAATATTTCCCCCCGCTCAGCTTAAAAAAATCTGCTAGTCCAACGTGCAAAATTGTGCAAGGAATCCATTCAAACGTAAATTACAACATGTTTTAAAAATAAATATATTCATGAAATTTATGAAGTTGCCATCCAGCCAGCGAACACATTTTTTGGAGCCTGGCCTCTGCTGCTCCTCCCCTAAAAAACCCATTCCTCGTCCTCTTCCCTGCTTCCTTGCCTATTTGACATGATATCAATCCGTTCTCATTCAGAAGCGTATCAATATCCCACGTTTATGGCACCGATCTCAATATTTTGTTTATATATAGAATTTTGTTTTCTTCCTTTAATTCAGCTTGCACGCAGCGTCTTAAAAACATTGTGAAGACGTCGACGCAACATTAGCACATCGGAAAAACCTTGTATACACGTCAATAAAGCGTCATAACGTTTTAATGCATGGCTTTATTACACTCTCAGATGCGACGTCATATGATTAAATGATGTACAACAGCCGCCACTATGACATGACGTATATCATACGTTACATCGGCCAATCATCTATTTTAATTATCCGTGACGTCGCTTATGCGTAAGATTGTATGAATGAGTTTTGTTCATGGATGTATGAACATCGTTAGCCCAGTATAGGTTCATCTAACGAAACCGTCAATGAGTGTAAATCGTCCGCAACTTTCCACGCCACTTGAATCTAAGTGTGAATTGGACAGGTAAATTGTAAGGGCAATAACCTACATACTTTTGCAGTTTTCCGATAAGTTCAACAGAGTATATCCCCATACACCCGGTTTGCTGTAATCCAGGTAACGGGAACAGACAGGTAGATTTAGCTATACAATATATAGCTTAATTAATTAATATGATTTCAACTCAGATGTTCCTTTTACTTAATTGTTATTCTGTATATTACGAAGTTTCTGGGTATCTCTTTTATAGTGCTTCATTAAAATGGCATTAGAATTACCGGGAAAATGTATACTATGAGCTGCAAGTAATGAACGTTTAAAAAAGCGTTTTCTTTCTTTTACGAATATCCCCAATGCTTATTTGTCATTTAATACGGCCCCGGAAGCTCAAATGGTCAAGAGCTAGCCTTCTAAGCTAGCGGTTCGGGTTCGAATCTCGCTTGAGTCGGAACTCTTTCAAACCTTAAAACAGACTTCATTTCAAACAGCATTTCACTGTAACCTTTCCTTCAGCTCGATATGACTGATTTACTATTGAAAAGGCCGGGAAAACCACAAGTCATCCGTCCATTCTGTAATGATAGCTTCCGCTACGGACAGATTTATTTCTCTCTACATTTATATAGGTGAAGTAAAAAGGCAACATTAGAGAGTATTATAAAAGCAAGAAAAATGTCCACACAACTCCCACCCGCATCTACTGCAAGCACAGTAGGCCCTTGCCCAACTATAATCCAAATCAGTAGTACGTCCCGGTACTGGAAGTTATACCCAGCATCATCGCATCATCCAACCAACCACTCCATCGTCATAAAGCTGTCAATGATTCCCTAACAGTCGGCCTCAACGAGATTCAAATTTTAATGATTCTAACTTGTCCCCTTTTTCTGTATCTGTATCATTGTAAGAGGTTTCCAGTTCAGGTTATTCGTGAACATGTTGATGGCCAATAGGAAATTTATCAGAAGCTAAAAATGCGCACATTATATCGCTCATGCCTGTTGCAATGCGTACGCGTTAATATTACTCACCTACATTACCAGCTTTTACATACATAACACGGTCAGTTGTACATAAAAGCCACACACATGGATAGATGGGATACATTTTTTTCAGTAAATGTGATGAGTGCTAAGGGGAAAAATCGTCAAAAGCGCATGTTTCTAAATTAAAACAATGAATTTGAACTTCGCTATTTTTTTACAGATACACAGATCAGCCAATTCCGGCATAAGCGCAGTCTGATCAGTCTATCCTAAGCATGAAAGATGTCTGCATCATGAAGAATATATTTGCCGAAAAAGACTGATTAGACCCCATGAATGCATCGGCTCTGGACAGTGTGCCGGCTGCTCTGACTAGTCAGATTATGCGATGCCCTAAGGCTTATTTTTCGCGACGCCGCTGCATGATTTTTGGAAAAGCTAATGCTTGTAAACTAAGCTATAAATATACACTGTTTCTTACACAGGTTTTGGTATATTTCTGAGGATGCAAAGCCAAATATTTTGCATTAAATTAAGAGTTTCATTTTAATGCAATCAGTTTATAAAAAGCAAAAGATATGTGGCCAAGTTCAAGGCACTTGTGAAAGAAAAACGTGCTTTTTAATGGAAATGTCAAAAACAAAGTACATGCACTATCAAAAATAGATTTTCCGTCTGTTATTTTTAGCAGATGAGGTAAATCGGATATGATGGACGGACGCTCGGCGCCCCGTTACTGCGGCTATGGATTCGTTCCGCTGAGGTGCGGGGACAACGTCGATATGAGAATTGAAATACTACTAAATCGGATATGGATAAAAATAGACTCTCTTGGTATTTTCCGACTAAGCGTGACGTATCGTCTCTTCCGAAAATAACTCGGTATCACTAAACCACTTGAATACTGGCTTGCGATCGTCATCGCAAGCCAATAATGTTTTTTTTGTCATTATTATTGCCTATGTGGTTTCATGGCATTTCAAAGTTTCCATAGACTTGTACTGGGAAAAGTGGAAATTGGCATTTATATCTGTGTTACTGTAATATTTAGACAAGGTTTACAGACATGTTCCTGGAGTGGCCTCTACCATCATGAATCCATGTGAATTTTATCAAAATCACTGATTTTGATTGGTTGCCATTGCAACCAAAAGGCTAAATTTTCTTAAAAAATATTAAAAAAAATTTTTTTCTCGGAAGCAATGAGGGAAATGAAGATACTTGTTAATGACATTTAGTCTCTATATAAATTGTATTTTATTATTTTTGTTGCCCATGTGTTTGGTTGCTATGGCAATTTAAAGTTTCCATAGACTTATAATGGGAAAAGTAGAAATTGGCATTTATTTCTGTGTTATTGCAGATATTTTGACTAAAGTATTACAGAAACTTTCCCAGAGTAGTCCTCTACCAACCATATGAGTTTTGCCAAATCATTGCCTTTGATTGGTTGCCATGACAACCAAAAGGCTAATCTTTTTCTAACTGCAACTTTATGAAACTTGCAGATTTTCTGAAAAAGGTCTTTATTATTATCATAATTATGATTATTATTATCAAAATCTCTGACGAGTTTGAATTTGGGCTAGATCAGAATATGCATTTTGGAGTTACCTCCCCTTAAAGACCGAAACATTATCCCATAGACTTACAATGGGGAAAATGTTTTCCTGGGCATAGCCACTTTATTTTTTATTGAAACTTGATCAAACTTGCTGATAACCAGGACATGCATAAACTCTCTGACAAGTTTGAAATTTGGCTATATTGTCTATTTTGCCTTGGAGTTACTTGCCTTTGAGTGTTTAAATAGCTGATATTTGACCTTATCCCGGGCATAGCAAATTTATTTTCTTTTAATTTTAACTTCATCAAACTTGCTGATACGTGTATTAACTAGGACAAGCATAACAACTCAGACGAATTTGAAATTAGACCATATTGTACAATTTACTTTAGAGTTACCCTTGAGTGCTGAGGCTGAATGTACTCAGGTGAGCTACAGGACCAATGGTCCTCTTTTTTTTTTAAATGTCACAGTTTCCCATGGGGTATCGTTATACAACACTAGAGAGCATAACTGAGACTATTAGGCAGAGCCCAATGACTAAGAACCAAAACAAATTCTCGATAGGATTGGCAAGGAGGTTAAAACCCTACCTCCCAGGAAGATATCGTGAAACATCAATGAACTAAAAATAAGTTATCGATAGGATTGGCAAGGAGGTTAAAAACCAACCTTCAAGGAAGAGATGGTGAAACATCAATAACTACTGTAAGCAGCGTAAATAACAGAACACCTTCACAAATAACAGTGCTGTAATTAGGATAAAGTCGCGTAACTTCGGACAGCGGGTAAACTAGGACATACCATTGCAAATAGTTAAAATCCAGATGTGACGTCTCAAAATGAGCGGTCTCATCAGGATTTTCATTCTTTGCCCAGTTGATTTTGTTTTTATTTCAAATAACTGACATATAAAGGAAACAATGACTTTACCCGTTGTCCGAATTTACCCGACTTTACCCTATCGCGTTGGATTTAGTCTGGCAATGTGTCAAGCAGAGTGACAAACAGTACAAATCCTGATCAGACAGCTCTTGAAAGCAGATTGATTTGGGTCTGCACTGTGCCCTGAAATTTATGTGCCAGTAGTAGTTAGGGATTTATGTGCCAGTAGTTTAGGATCTTAAATGCCATTATCACAAGAAAACTAACACAAGATCCAGTCGGGTAACCTCGGACAGCAGGTAAATTCGGACATACCATTACAAACACTGAAAATCCAGATGAACCGGCTCCTCATCAGGATTTTTACTGTTTGCCCAGTTAATTTTGTTTTAATTCCGAACACACGACATATAGAGGAAACAATGTCACTGTTCGAATTAACGGGCCCGAATTAACATGCTGTCTGAATTTACCTGACTTAATCCTACTGAGTAAAAACTCGACCCCTGGTGGTAAAGGCAATAAAAGAAAATTGCCAATAGCAGATGTTTAGTGCAATGAACCTTCAGATTTTCTTTTTCTTGTTTTGTTTTGTTTGCTTACCTGTTGTTCAAGTCATGCTAGTTTACCGACGCTACAGTCCGTGTGCATGAAACCATACCAGCCACATTACATGTCTGTTAGTGTCTGTGATGTTGATGCGTTTTGCTTGCATACGAGCAGTTTCGCCAGTTTCATGTTCTGACCTGCTAACACTACTGCCGCCCTGACCCATGTACCATTTTCTTCTGGCTCCGCATTGTAAAAAAAATCCGTTGATTTTACGGTAGAATAAGTGGCAACCCGCTGCCAGTCCATTTCCCGTTATTTTTACGGGCGCCCGTAAAAATTGCAGGAATCACCAAGCAGAGTGGGACAGAATAGAAGAGGTGCTGTTTTTGGTCAGATAGCCCTTCAACACTATAAAGTTATTTTCGAGTGCGGCTATTTAACATAACACTACCATATTGCAATTTCCAACAATGTCTTACAGGCAAACGCCCGTATTAAAAACGGAAAATGGGCTAGTTGCTGGTTGCCAGTTAATCTATTGTAAAATCTATGGTGGATTTTTTTACACTGAAGGTACACTGGTGCGTTTTACCTGGTGTGTTGGAGTGAATACAAAATTACTGATTGAATAAAAAAGATTGGATACAAACATATGCCAAGCATGTGCTACCCTTAGGATTCGAGCCTACAGCAACCTGCGTGAAAGGCGAACACTCAGCGTACTAGATAAGGCGCTCCTATAGATTGATTAGGGGTGATTGTGGTCGGGCGATGGTGCTGGGTAAATTTCAGTGCCGGGGCGTCCTACATATTTGGACCCTTACTTAACGTGCCAACATAGCAGCATTCAATTCAAGAAAGTATTCCAAGAATTGCTTCATTTTGAACATAGATCTATATAATTGGTTATCTGATACAAAACGCATTGGTGTAGTCACTGCCAGGTAGCTAACTAATGCTGTACCGTGCTGTGAATTAAGTGATCTTTAGCATTGTGTTCTAAAATAAGACAGACAAGATTTGTCCTGAAATAACTTAAAAACTATAGCGGTGCATTAAGGAAAAAAACACAGGCAAAGACTACAACCACAACCACCACAACCGATCACAAAAAAAGACCCGTTCTCTCTTCTCAAAAGCACAAACCATTGGGATTTTGCTGTACACAGATCTTCCCCTTTTTGTCTCATCTGGCATTGCTCTAAATACTTACAAACAATAGTATAAAGGTTTATGGAAAGCAATGTGACTAACACAAAGCTCGAAAGATTGCCACTATGCTAGCTATGGCGAAAGAAACACCAATGTTAATATAAGACAGAAGACTAAGGATCGGCTGGCCACAGAGTCGTATAATTCCAAAACAATATCAAAACCGCAGCCTCAGAAGGGCCGGTAATAGAACCGCTGGGAGGGTTTATCCGATTGTACTGTGCACAGATCTTCTCCTTGGGTTCTGATATTGTTCTAAAACATAATTGAGCCGCGACGTGACAAAACCAACAATGTGGTTGTGCGCCAAGCGCAGACTCAAATCAGCCTGGACATCCACACAGTCTTACCAGACTCTTCGCTAAGCGCTTAAAGGTTAGCCAAGGATCTAAGCAACCTCCATGCGGACAACGAAGACTCTGATCAGACTGGGCGGATGCCCAGGCTGATCTGAGTCTGCGCTGGGCGCACAACCACATTGTTGGTTTTGTCACGTCGCGGCTCATATAATTCAATTTTTACATTGACATGCAGGCTTAGAGTCCATGTCAATGTAGACTATGGGTTGCATATGCCCGGCTCCTCGTGATTCAAATAATTCAGCTATGGCTGTCAGTGGTGGTTTTAACCATGAGCCTCTCAATTGTTTCGTCACAGATGGAATTTTATTTATATTCGATGACAATACATTGCAGGAGTAAGAAAGCCTCTGTGAAATCGAATTATATGTTTTTTTACTATTCTGTGGCCAGCCGACGTTTCTGGCTGCTCACTTAGTCTTCTGTCTTATATTTGTATTGGTGATTCTTTTGTCATAGCTAGCATAGTGGCAATCTTTCGAGCTTTGTGTTGGTCGCGTTGCTTTCCATAAGCCTTTGTACTGTTGTTTATACGAGGGGAGTTCAATACGTTCGTAGACATCGGGGTTTAACTCACAGATTGGAAGACGGTTTCAACATTATCCCCTTTACTTCAATGCATTTGGTCCACTTTTCTGTTAAGTAGTCTATGCCTTTGAAATAAAAGTCGTCTGTTTGGTGCTCAAACCAAGCCCCTGTAGCAGCCTTGAGCTCATCATCGTCCCGAAATCTCGTTCTACGCAAGTGGGACTTCAAATTTCAAAACAGATAATAATCACCTGGGACCAGGTCTGGACTGTATGGCGGATGATTTAACTGCTCGAACATGCACTCACGAATAGCCGCTCTTGTGCAACTCTGGACTTGTGCTCTAAACTCAATATTCTGACTTTCCATTTTTGCCTATGGGTATAGGGTTTCAAGCAAAAAGTAAGAGCAAAAAATGTACGTGTTGACTGAACGGATGTTATCATTCAACTGACAAAGGTACTTCTTACTTATGAATGTTTTCTTTGCTCTTAAAGGATCTAAACTTTTATCATTATTTACTATCACTGCAGCTGGATGTTGTGCCGTGTGGCGGCCGTAAAAAGTCTCCCCGCACTCATCTATAGTGCAGATTATATTTTCCTTTTGGTCCTTTGAGATCATGGAATATATTCTGAGAAGTCAGAAATGATCATACGTTTAGATTCATTTTCTAAACAAATTTGAAATATTTTGGTATTTTTCGACTTATATCAGTCTTTGAGACGACTGCCATGTTAAACCTGCAAATTTACTGTTTTTTTCCTCTGGCTCCTTGTGCCAGATTTAAAGGGTCACTGATGAGGCTTGAATAGCCGAAACCGCGGTATGGCCCAACTTCTTACTTATGAATGTTTTCTTTGCTCTTAAAAGGATCTAAACTTTTATCATTATTTACACTGCACAAAAATGAAAAAAAAGAAAACTTGAATTGTATAGAAAAATACCGAGTTCTACGAACTTATTGAACTCCCCTCGTAAGTATTTAGAGAAATCAAACAAAAGGGGAAGATTTGGGCACAGCCAAATCACAGTGGTTTGTGTTTTTAAGAAGAGAGAGGGGGTCTATTTGATGTGATCGATTGAGGTAATTGTGGTTGTATTTGTCATGTTTTCTCTTCCTCTTGGTGGCATTGACGGGTTGTAGTCTTTGTTTTTTTTCCGTTATTTACTTCTACAGATTTTTAAGTATTTCAGGACAAATCTTGTGTGTCTTGTTTAAGAACACAATGCTAGCGATCACTTAATTCACAGCGTACAGCATTAGTTACCTTGCAGTGATTTTACAAATGCGTGTATAAATATAATGTATGTCTATTAAAATTGAAGCCATACCTGGGCGCGAGTATTGGCGCATCTGAAAAAGAATATTGTGTCGTTGGAACTACTGCTACATCGTTTGAACTATCCCAATAGATTGTGACTTCCTCGGTGATCTTGGAACTACCACACCTGAAAATCGGGGCCGCCTCTGTAACGAGTTAAGACTTGAATGTTTTTTCTATGTAGGCACGTTAAGTAAAGGTCTTTTTATCATTGTCATCAGCAAAAGTTTTCAAATGCCAGCTCAAATTGACAGAGACAAGCAAGCTAATTTCCTTCGAAGTGACAAAGTACGTGGAAAAAGTTATCCGATGCTAAGTGCAGGTAGAAAGATTTGAAGAAAGCAATGGACTTTTCAGTAAAAACTTGGGATTATAGAGGAAGCTAAAACATATTTTTTGGAACCACATTGCTCGATTTCCCCACAATTCGTTCATCCTGGTATAATGAAATAAAAATTAATATGACACCACTTTTGTCTACATGATTTATGATGTTGGAGCCACCCCGTTATGTCCGGTATGTGGCATGGGAACAAAATTACGTTAAATACAATTTTGTAGTAGTTCCTAGGTTCACCACCCGTGAACTTATATATTGATTTTATTACCATATTCGTCATGCGCACATACAAAGGAAACGCTGCTTTGTGTCCAGCTCTTACTACTCCAGCATGTATGATAAAAAAAATCAGGAGAGCCATTGAGCCGCCACAACTCGACAAAGCCAACAAAAGTGGCATGTGCACCCAGTGAATCCGCCCAGTCATATGAACTTTAATATATATATGGCAATAACAGAAAATGCAGAGTGCATGAACCATTTTCGTTACACAAGCAGTTTTGGTGTTTCAACCATAACAGAGATTGCAAGAATCGCCATTACGCAAACACTTGGGTGGGTTTTCTTTTATTATTATTATTACATGTATGCTCAGTGAGAAAGCTGAGGTTTACAATCCTTACTGAATTTTCTTCATTTTTATTTTTCACTTTTAACAGCATAAAATTAACATAAAAATCACTCCTTCACCAGGATACCACTATCGTATACCTTCGGGGAGCATCCATCGCTTCAGCCAACTTTCTTGTATTTAATATGGATTTGTTGCTCTTGTTTAATAAGATTTTAAACAGTGGCACGATAAAAGGTAAAACAAGAGGGCCAAGAGGCCCTGGATCGCTAACCTGATCAAAAAGGTTAAAGTTCAAACTAGGGTCACCATTAGAACAGACCTGATAGTTTGCAATCATTTCCGAATGGTCCTGAAGAACAAGATTTTTGAATATTTTTCTATGCATTGCTATGGTTCAAACCCTGGAGCCCCTGGGGTCAGGCCATTTTAGACCCTGGGGCCATCTTTGAATAATCTTGGTAAAGGACCACTAGGCAATGCTACATACTAAATTTCAACCATCTGAGTCAAGTGGTTCTGAAGAAGAAAAAATTTGAATATTTTCTATGTATTTCTATGGTTCAAACCCAGGACCCCTGGGTCGGGGCCATTTTAGATCCTGGCGTCACCATTTGAACAAACTTGGTAAAAGACTACAAGGCAATGCCAAATACCAAATTTCAAGCATCCGAGCTGAGCAGTCCTGCAGAAGATTTTTTAATAATTTTCTATGTATTTCTATAGTTCAAACCTAGTACTGCCTGCCGCAAGGCCGTTCTTAACCCTCAGGGGCCACCATTTGAACAAATTTGGTAAATGACTACTAGGCAATGCAACATACCAAATTTCAAGCATCTGAGCATTGCGGTTCTGGAGAAGAAGATTTTTGAATATTTGTCTATGTATTTCTATGGTTCAAACCCAGGGCCCCCTGGGGCGTAGCCATTTTGAACCCAGTGGCCATCACTTGAACAAACTTGGTACAGGACCACTAGGCAATGCTACATACCAAATTTCAAGTATCCAAGCCAAGAGTTCTGAAAAAGCAGATTTTTAATATTTTTCTATGTATTTCTATGGTTCAAACTTGGGACTCCCTGACCCGGGGTCATCTTAGACCGTGGGGCCACCATTTGAACAAACTTGGTAAAGGACTATAAGGCAATATTACATACCAAATTTCAAGCATCTGAGCATTGCAGTTCTGAAGAAGAATTTTTTTGAAAATTTTCTGTGTATTTATGGTTCAAACACAGGACCCCCTGAGGCAGGGCCATTTTGGATCCTGGGGTCATCATTTGAACAAGCTTGGTAAAGGACCACTTGGCAATGCTACATACCAAATTTCAAGCATCCGAGCTAAGCAGTTCTGAAGAAGAAGATTTTTGAATAATTTTCTATGTATTTTTATGGTTCAATCCCTGCCCCGGGGCCATTTTCGACCCTGTGGTCACCATTTGAACAAACTTGGTAGAGGGCCACTAGGCAATGCAGCATACCAAATTTCAAGTATCTGAGCGAAGCAGTTCTTGTGAAGAAGATTTTTAAGTATATTTTAGTTTCAAACCCAAGACCCCCTGCCCCAGAGCCATTTTAGACCCTAGGGCCACCATTTGAACACACTTGGTGAGGACCTCTAGGCAATGCTACATACCAACTTTCAAGCATCTGAGCATAGCAGTTCTGGAGAAGAAGATTTTTAAGTATAATTTAGTTTTCGAACCTAAGACTCCCTGCCCCAGGACCACTTTGGACCCTTGGGCCACCATTTGAACAAATCTGGTAGAGGACTACTAGGCAATGCTACATACCAACTTTCAAGTATCTGAGCCAAGTAGTTCTGGAGAAGAAGATTTTTAAGTATATTTTAGTTTCGAACACAAGACACCCTACTCCTGGACCATTTTGGACCCTGGGGCCACAATTTGAACAAACTTGGCAGAGATCTACCAGACAATGCTTCATACCAAATAACAAAGCCCTAGGCCTAGCGGTTTCAGAGAAGATGTCATTTAAAGCAAATTGTTGACGACGCAAGACGGACGACGCACGACGGACACTGGGTGATCACAATAGCTCGCCCTGAGCCTATGGCTTAAAGCCAATTTTATTTTCTTCATAAAATGATATTTTAGAAAAAATGACAAGCCTCTCCGTAAAAATACGGTTTTCGTTTCTGGTTCCCCGCTGGGCAATTGAATCGCACAACAGCGTGACGACGAATGGGATTCTTACCTTACATTGTATTTTTATCAACTCTTAAACGACTGTACCTTGTATTTTTACCTCCTGTACCTTGTATTGTTACTTCTTGTACCTTGTATTTTTATCTCGTAATGAAACTTGTGAAATCGAAAGTAGGTCATTTTAGTTGCCAACAAGAATGACCTAGATATTTTTCAAATCGTTTTTATGAGAAACTCAAGGACGTTTTAATATTTCAAAGCCGGCCAATCACGATTATAAACAAAGAAGAAACTGTAATGAGAAGCTTGCAGCGATACTTCACGATAAAATATTTCATGCTGATAGAGCAATGCGGCCTTTAGAATTACTGTGATTATTCCACTCGATTATTCTAAAGTTTGAACAGGTTCTTATACTAGCCGACAGTGTGTCAAAAATACTGATAGGATATGGCGCATTACATATCTTGATCTGATTCTAAGCTAATTTTTCAGATACATCTATCCCAAAATTTAGAATTACTGCGGCACTTGTTTGTTAATCTAGCAGCTCTTGGGTTACATCATTGATAATCGAGGGTCGGTCATATTTGCACGTGCATTTTATGCTCATCTCTTATGTTGAACGTTATGAACCTTGTCCAGGCAAAATATGTTTGACGCTATACGCAAACAGTGGGTACCAAGATAAGTCTCTGCAACTGCGCAGCCTGTCGGAGTAAGTGCAGTGCTCCGTTTGATTCCCAGAAGGCATACTTATTGCGCTTACCCTGTTCTGATTGAGCTAGTGCACAGACTAGCCTGGACTTAGGTGTTTTGCATATACCATAAGGCTGATTTTATCACGACGCCACTTATAATGGCCTGTGCAAGGAAAAATGTGTGTTCAACCCATAATGTTTAAGGCGAAATGTGTATGTATACGTAACCAGAAGGTACCAAGATATGTCTACCCTATGTGTTATCTACCCTGTTCTGATTGCGCATGCATCTAGTCTAGCCACGCGTGTTTTGCATATGGCATAGGACTGGTTTTATCACGTCACGAGGTATGCGCAAGGAAAAATGTGTTTCACCCAATTTTGGCCAAAGCGAATGCAGTCCGATTAGTGTCAATTCCTTTCGCACACTTTACGGCGCTAGAGTGTATGATGCTCAAGACTGTTTATACATGTTGTGAACGCATAACTGTTGCCACAGGCTGGGCTGATTCTTCTCGTCGCATGTGGCAATTTTCCGAGGTTGCGGCTCTTGAGTTACATCATTGATAATAAACATAATCAAGGGTCAGTCATATTTGCGCGTGCATTTTGTGCTCATCTCTTGCGTTTAACGTTAGGAACATTGAGTGGACAAAATATGTTTGAAGCTTTACGCAATCAGTGGGTACCACGAAAAGTCTATGCAACTGCGTAGTCTATCGGACTGAGTTCAGTGCACTGTTTGATTCCCAGATGCCATACTTAGTGCGCCTACTCTGTTTTGATTGAGCTAGTGCACAGACTAGTCTGGACATAGGCGTTTTGCATATATCATAAGGCCGATTTTGTCACGACGCCACTTAAATGGCCTGCGCAAGGTAAAATGGGTGTTCAGCCCATAATGTTCGAAGCAAAATATATACGTATACGCAATGTAGTCCGATTAGTGTCAATTCCTTTCGCACACTTTACGGCGCTAGAGTGTATGATGTTCAAGATTGTTTATACATGTTTATAAATGTTACCACAGACTGGGCTGATTCTTCTCGTCGCAAGTGGCAATTTTCCGAGGATGCGGCTCTTAAAGAATATTGTAAAATAAAAAAGGAATTTGTTCGTTTCGCGTAGTAATAGATGGATGGATGACTTGCGATTTTACGTCCTTTTTCAACAGTATTTCAGTCATATCAGGACGATGGGCTTGTGATAATGAAAGGCTGTGTGCAATGGAACCCCGTTTACGATGGAAAGAACTCGCGTAGTAAGCAGCACTCTGGATAACAACACAAAATATATTTAGACCGTCACCCGGCTGGTAAATCTGTTGAATAGTAAACATCAACTGCATTTACTATACCTATGACAAAGATGGATCGAAGGATAACGCGATTTTACGTCCTTTTCAACAGTGTTTCAGTTATTTCAGGACGATAATGAAAGGATATGCGCAATGGAACCCCGTTTATGATAGGAAAGATTTTCGCCTCAAGCGGGACTCGAACCTGGTCCGCTAGATCAGTAGGCTAGTGCTAAACCCACTGACCTATCGGGATTTCCTACCAAAGTCAAAGAGACAGACACACAACACAGGTACTCAAAAAAATTTATACAGGCAGAGAAACACATGATCAAAGAAAACTTGTTGATGTTGGCGATAGGGTTTGGGATCCGATGCGGTCAGTTCCTGAAGTGTAGTTACTCTTTTAATTTCTTTAAGCTATCTAATCTTAAAGAAACTAAACTCAGACTAAAACCAACAAGATTGATTAATTCGCCAGCAATAATTTGCATCAACCTTGACGAGGCCAAAAACCAGGCACATGACGTCCTAATGACATCGCACTGACATCGATACGACGTCCCTATATCGCATCGACGTCAATGTGACGTCATTTGGACGTCATGTGCCTGCCGGGAAAATGCTTTTTATGAAAAAGTATTACTTAGCTCCATGTTAAAATAGAGCTATCTCCCATCGTCCAAACAGTCATTTGTTGCAAACAGTCGGAACCTTTCGCACCGAAATGTTGCATTTCTCGCGTGAAAACTGTTTTTTTTTAGCTATTCTCTTTAGCTATTCTGTCAAGCTTTGTTCACCATCTTCATTCACTACCAGATGATACTCCATATGAGAAGACGTAACTAGCCATCGTTTACATCGAGTAAGAATGAAAATGCAGTGAAGAAAGGGGGACTTATTATCATTTCAGTCACTTTCAAATAGATTCATATTACTGCGCCTTGTTTTCTCGTAAATTGTTCTGAAAAAGGAATCATTCCACCGTTGGTTTCTCGATTGGTTGTGAACACCTTCAATATTCTGCACGCAAATAGTTCCCTTGTTCATTGGTCCCCAAGAATGCCACTTTGAATTAACATTCTGGTTGTTACGGCAAATGAAAAGAGTCTTGTATAAGTTTGTTTAAAACAATTAATTCAGATTCCCATCACAAGAGGTAATTGGAAGAACCGAATCTCACTCTTCATGTAGGTACCCTTACCCATGGGGACACATGACGTTGCAGTGGCGTCGCACTGACGTCGATGATAGTTTGTCATGTCTCACAGACTTGAAGAAAACAGAGCATCAGCTGTTAGGAATGTTGTGAAACTGTTTCATAGTTGGATGAAAACAAACTATACAGTAAAGTGGGGACTATATTTTAAAATTGGTCGTGGTCTCGAGCAAAAAAAAATAAAAAAATAAAAATAAAATAAAAATGAGTAAAAAAATAAATAAAAAGATATAGAAAATCTTGCGTTTTCCAATATGCCAATCGCAACTTATCTCATCATTCGCCTTAACACGTATCAACACAATCAATAGCGGGAAATGTATTGAATTGTATAGGAAAGACACGTTTCATACGATATCACAAAATTGTCAATTAACACCAACTTTTTTGCATACAGGCTCTTAAAATTCAGTTCTTCTTCAGTGTTTGATTTTTTTTCATAATTGTATGTTATTATTAAATTGAGGTGTTTCATCCAATATTGGTAAAAGCGACTGTAGTTTATGCAAACGGATGCGAAATCTGCAATAATTATTCTTTCTTTAGATATATATTTTAACAGGAGAAACATAGAAATAATTGGGAGAATTTAACTATATTTGAAAAACAATTTAATGTTTTGTGCGAAAAGAACGCAGTTCACCTGTATATTTGCTTACTAAGAAAATACCGTTTATTCAAATGAATGGATTTGTTGCTCTTGTTTTTTCATACCAAGTTAATATAAAGAGTTTTTTTTCTTCAAATTTTATTTTTTTCAAAGCCACAATGCAATATAGCATACATTTTTATATCATAGAAATAAATCTGTAGGGACCTAACCAATTTACTTTTTTTTCAAAGAAACATATAATAGATAAGAGAAAAAAGCGAGAAAAATTATAACAGGAATACTTAAAAATGTAAAGAGGTTAATGAGGCATCGGAGAGACGTTTGTCAAAATTTAGTGTTTGTGACTGCTGTTATTATACTGTTAGGAGATATTTGGAATCTCAGAATGCAATCTTTTAGTATGAGTAATTATTTTGTTATATAAATGATGATTAAGAATAGGCCAAAGATTTCATAAGCTTTTTTTTAATGTAAGATTCTCAAAAAAGAGTTTTTCTAATAAGTCAAAAAACAGAGGATAGTACAATGTAGTCTCGGTTTCTGTTGCACTGGCTTTTCATGAAAAGAAATGTAATGAGCAACATTTCTCAAACACTTTGGTTGTCCAACTTCAGCAGAAGTCTTTTGATCTCTATTTCCTGAATCGTCGTAGCATAGTTATACAGCGCTTATGCCCCGGGTTCGATCTTCTGAAGCTTATTGAAAAGGTCGGTGTTCCAGCAAACCAATATTATGAGATAAATACGACAAAACCAACAAAGTGGCATGTGCGCCCAGCGAAGACTCAGATCAGCCTGGGCATCCGCCCAGTCTGATCAGAGTCTTTTCTGTGCGCTTAAAGGGAAACGAAGGGTCTATGCTAGTCCCATGTGGACAACGAAGAATCTGACCAGACTGACCGCCTGCCCAGGCTGATCTGAGGCTTCTCCGGGCGCACATGCCACTCTGTTGTTTTTGTCGTGTCGTGGGTCATGTCATTTACAAAGATGAATCAAATAGTGCGCTGTTTTTTAGATCGGGACGTTGAATGGCTGCCCTTTGTGAAGGGAAATCATTCCTCCCCCCCCCCCCCCCCCCCCCCCCCCCCCCCACACACACAAAAAAAAGATTATTTTATAAAGAAGAAAGTTTAACGACTCCTTTATGGCTTTGTGGCTAAAGAGTTCCATCCAGTAAAAGTTAAGTCACTGTGCACAGTGTACACCTGCGGCGATTGCGAAAAGTAAAGGTAGACAGTACAAGAAAATACCCTAAATGAGGTTTATTATCATATGGAATCAGAGAAGGGAAACTATACTTTTTCTTTTTACGGAGCGTGGCTGCTATGTTACTCTCCAGTGGTCTGTTATCGCTCGAGGAGCGGCTGACTTGCTAAAGAGTTACTCAATGGTTGTTACTGCGCGTGCTTAGCCAACAACTATCGATACATATAAAACATAAACGTTCTGTAAGGTTTCAGTACTGTTAGAAACGTGTGATTGTTCACAATATCTGATACTGCAAGCAAGTTCTAGTCAAGGTTGTATTGACGGTTGATTTGCTACTGATTTTAATGCCTATAGTACTGATTAAAGGCATATATTATGCATTTGGAAATTTTTAATTTACTGTAAAAGCATAGTAAACGTGAGTGTAAAATCACAAAAACACACCTGC
The DNA here is from genome assembly GCA_963989385.1 of Ctena decussata. NCBI lineage: Eukaryota > Metazoa > Mollusca > Bivalvia > Lucinida > Lucinidae > Ctena > Ctena decussata. The sequence continues at coordinate 52,719,455 of OZ022507.1, forward strand.
ACTTAAAAAGACACATTTGTTTTAATTTGATCATTTTTGGGGGTTCTTTTCGCCAAGTATTAAACTTCCAGACATTAAAATATAGGGAAAAAACTCTGGAAATGTGTTTTAAGCATGTTAAGAATATATTCTGTCGTTAAACATGTATGATAAAATCAAAATGATAAAAATATTCAGACTGGGATGACTTTAATCTGATATGAGAGTCATGAATTACAGTGTTCCTACAGACATGGATGGCATGAATTACGGTAATTTATCAGACATGGAAGATGCTAACGGGGAGTTTTTATTTGATTATAGTCAAATGGATTACCCGGGACAAATGAAAGTTATACCCCATTGGCAGTCTATTATCAAAATAGCAGTTTATGTTGTGATAATGATAACGGCGATTGTTGGAAATGTTCTGATAATTGTTGTTGTGGCTAGGAACAAACGGATGAGAACTACAACGAATTTTTACATCGTCAATCTAGCAGTGTCCGATTTGTTGGTTACTGGATTCTGTACCTGGGTACGCTTAGTTGATGATTTGACAGAAGGATGGGTTTTAGGAACATTCTTTTGCAAAGTGAACACGTTTGCTCAAGGTAAGAATACAAATTAACCCATTTCTGCCTGATGGACTCTTCTGTTCTTATAAATTTGACGAGTTCATATAAGAAATAGATCAGCTCTAGCAGTGAATTGTTGAGTAGTAATTCACTGTTTGGAGGTCAGTTGTAAAGTAGATCATATCACGAGCGCGGAGCGCGAGTGATATACCTACTTACAACTGACCGACAAGCAGTGAATTATTACTCAACAATTCAATGCTAGAGCTGAACTATTTCCGTTCTAACACTCAAAAACGCTGAAAAAGTATTCTTTTCATTCAAACTGTCCCTACCTTCCTGCCAGCGCGTTCATGCTTCCGCCAATTTTCTAAACTGTACACTGTAAAAATGTGTTTAGAATCAATCAAAAAAATGCAGTCCGATTTTTTATGTGTTTAAATAGTAACGTGTTCAATTTGCAACATGTTTAGGTTTATGTTTGTAAATTAAACATGTATAAAGCTGGTCATATCTACCTTTTATTTTGAAAATTTCCTCTGTCAACATTTTCGTCTTTTTTTTCGTTCTTCAACAGGGAAAAGAGAGAATGGATTCATCCGAAACGCGTAACGGAATAAAACGTGTTCAGCAGACTTCGTCCGGGAAAATAATAGAAAAGGCGTACATGTTTAGCTATATGACATATTCCTGAACATGTTTACACCTAAAACATGTAACCACTTGTGTTTTATAGCTAAGCGCGATTTTTACAGTGTATCTAAAGTAAATGTACGTTTTTATGGCGATTTTTAGAAAAAGAAACGTCACACCGTCTAACGTCTCAAAACGTCACAAGATTACGTCAGTAATGCCAATGACGTCAGCAGTTAGACTCACGCACTCCGAAACTGTGAATTGTTGCAGAATAAAACACGGAAACTTTCCAGTGCTTCTATAGGTGCACTGCGTTAGAATAGTCAATTAAAGGATGCCTAGTTTAGTTAATTTTTTAATACAGTTTATATAAGGAATGAATTTTATTTTTCTGAGGTTTATCGCACTGTAAACTACTTTCGGTCGCGCGTAAAGTTCGTACACTATGAGAATAGTGATGATAAAAAATAAGGCTGGTTCATGTTGTGTACTATAGGACGCATGACCCAACTGTAAGTTCAACAGTCCAGACCAACATTTAACCGATTATCACTCTTTTTGCCCTCAGTTTTATGGAACAATTAGCACCTGAGAAAAAGCCATTTACAAATAGTGTAAAAGTTCATCAGTTGTTTAAAGGTAGGTTCCTGTACTTTGGAATGCATCATAATTTTGATTATCTTTCATCCAAGTTGTTGGAAACCACTTATAAAAGGGAATGAATAAGTTTCACTAAAAGGTGTATATCAAAATAATATTAGAAAAGTTGTTTTGAAAGGGATTTCCTAACTCTGTTTCGCACACCAGTTAGCGCTATTTTTAGTTCGCGCCAAAAATAGATAACGCAGCTGAGGTCATGCTGCATTGCATTTTGGGATAGTTTTAACCCATCCACCATGCCAAGACCCCTAGTAGGAGAGCTCACGACAAGGGAAAATTGACCTTTGGAGAATGGCATCAGAAATCGCGAACTAATAGACATAATAAACATAGTTATTTTTAGAACTGGAATTCCAACGAAAGAAAATAAACCAAAAGGGAAAACGACTATTTTCTTCAACATCTGACGAGTTTCTCAGTAGCAACAAATTAAAAAAAATAAGAGAATTCAATACTGCTCAGAAAAAGACAAAATCATTTTGTGGACATAATTGTAATCGCTAGTACAGGAACCTACCTTTAACCTTTATAGCGACAAAAAAGCAGGTGACAAAATTTACGTCTGCAAAAATTAAAAAAGAAAATAATTCATCCGCGTTTAATCTTATTGAGAATTCAAATAGAAACCAATTGGCGACGGCTTATTATGAGCCGCTTCATCTACATCTTTGCTGAATGCAAATTCGGCTATTTTTGATTTTGCCTTTTAACCCTTAAAGCGGCAATAATTAAAATTGTTGAATTGGCAAACATAATGAGCCACCTCATCTGAATCTACACTGTTTCCTCTCTTGTGTTCGAATTCTCAATTTGATATCGCTTGGAAGAGACATATTTTTTTGAAATTTTACAGACGTAATTTTTGTCGTCTGCTTTTTGGCGCAATAAGGGTGAATGTGATAAAACAAGCCAAATGTTGATCCAAACTTGTCAGCTAAATCGGTGCAAAGATTTGGTAAACGCAAAAAGCTGAATGTCAGTGCAAACTGGTCATTGATACCAAAAGCTAAATATTAATGCAAACTTCACATTCACACCAAAAACTCAATATCATAGTGGCAAAAACTTTTGGATGGCACCGATAGCTGAATGCAGATGCAAAGTTGTCATTTACTGGCGTGCGACCAGTGGTGGCCGCGTACCAGTGGTGGCCAATTGCGTTCTGCACTCTCAATTACGTATTTGTTGTGTCTCAGATTTTGCCATTTTGTAAAAGGAAACAAAACAAACGCACACAAAGAAGGTTGGTAAAGTTCTCTGCCGTTTCTGACAACTACTTCTGTTATTTATATTACGCCTCTGTCGAACGCGCTAAAACTGTTAAAATGTGACAAAGACTACAGACTTACAGTGACATATCATACAAGTTTAAACCCACGACAAGTTTTTGGAAAATGCATGATTTAAGGCATGGCAATCCTGATGACCACCACTGGTACGCTACTTTCGTATTTCAATGCTCATTAGTGACCTATTTTGAGGGTCTGTCACACACACGTGTTATAGTACATTTCAAAAAATAAATGAATATTATAGCGACAGTTACTCCTAGTGTATTTAATCAAAATATAGAAACAGTGAATACAATATGTCGGTGACAAGATAAAAAAAGTGAAACAAAATACGGCCACCCTGGTAGCCTGCCAGTATAGCAAAAGCTAAATATTGGTCAAAACTTGACACTTACAAGGTATGTTAAACCATAGGCGCAAAACTCTTAATTTACACCATAGGCTAAATGTGGCAGCAAACTTGCCTTATTGGTGCAAATTTTACACTGAAAGCATAAAAGTGGCAAAAATTTACCCTTGAAACAAAAAACTGTATATGAGCCGCGACACGACAAAACAAACAGTGTGGTTGTGCGTCCAGCGCAGACTCAGATCAGCTTTGGCTTCCGCCGAGTCCGATCAGACTCTTTTCAAAGCGCTTAAAGGGGAGCCAAGGGTCTTAGCTACCTCGGTGCGGACAGCGGAGACTCTGATCAGTCTGGGCGGATGCCCAGGCTGATCTGAGTCTGCGCTGGGCGCACAACCACTTTGTTGGTTTTCTCGTGTCGCCGCTCATATTATTGCTGATTGTCACTGAAACTAAAATGCTAAAAATTAATGAAATCACGCCATTTACACTGAGAGCCTATCACAGGCACAAAACCTTCCTTTGACACCAAAAGCTTTTTTTTTATTGTACACTTGCCATTTATAACAAAATCTAAATCTACTGTAAGTGGAAATTAGTCGTAGACACCGCAAGCTAAAATATTTGTATAAACTTGTCATGGGCAATTGAAAGCGGAATTCACCGGCACAATTTTTTTTATTAACACCAAAAGCAAAACTATGTCGCCAAACTTGTAATATGTTAAAGTGAACTTAACCGGTTGTCTACCCCGAAAGCTAAATATTGGTGCAAATTTGCAATGGCAACCGGCGCTGTTAAAATAATAGTGGAAAATTGGCTTTGGCGCGAGAAACTAAATATCGGTGCGCTCATGTTACTAACAAATAACTACGGCTTTGTCTTGTTACCTGATGACGGCAGATACATGCAGCTCTATGCTAATTCTCCAAATCCAATCATATCAGTGTACAGTTTAAATACATTTTATAATATCAATGGAATTTTGAAGATAGATAAATTATATCTATATGGGAAAATGCGCTTTCTTTGATAATGTGTTTTAGAACCAGAATACCAAGTGAGGTATGCAAACTAAGTAGATACGTAGGCCACCAGCTTACATATTGTCAGCACGTAAAAAGGGATGAAAATCGGACTTCAAAATTGAGCCGCGACACGACAAAACCAAGAAATTGGCATGTGCGCCCAGCCTTGACTCAGATCAGTCTGGACATCCGCCCAGTCTAATCAGAGTTTCCGCCGTCGGCATGGCCATTCGACCATTACATGTAGCTACCTTTTAAGCGCACACCAAAGACACTGGTCAGATTGATCGATGTCCAAGCTGATCCGAGTCTTCGTTGGGCGCACACTTTTACCGAAAAGTAACATGTTAGTACTAATAGGCATTAATGACACTATTTCTTTATTTACCGTCATGAAACAGAAAAATAGTTTCTTTTATACTTTTCAATGAATTATGGAGATTTCTCGGTGAAATCGAAACTGACAATTTCACTTGTGAAATTATCACTTTCGATTTTACTGTTTCAAAAAAAAAGGATTTTTGTAAAATAGTCTCATTTATTTGTTGATTAATTGATTAAACCTTATCCAGCATGACATAAATTACGTCACGCACGTTTGCTCGTCATTACCACGTTAATGACGTCGCTTAAAGCGCCAAAGTAACATTGCTAGTGCACGCGACATCAGGCCGCATTAGTCTTCTGTAGGCAATCTTTTAAAGCAAATTTCTTGAGATCTGATTATAAAATGAAATTTTAAGCAATTTTTAAGTTGCAAACTTGTTTACAACCAATGTCATACCCAGTAAACACGCTGGAAGCATCAAATTTTACGCAAAACGGCTTGAAAAAATGTGTCTCTGTCGTGATGTGTAATTTTTTGGCATAAAAGAAACAGAAAATTTTACTATAATTTGAGTGTAAGATCGATTTTTATTTCACCAATGAACACCAAACGTGGTATTTTCACTCGTGAAAATACTGCTTTTGAAAATACTGGTTTTGGTGAACACCAAAAGTGGTATTTTCACTCGTGAAAATACTGCTTTTGGTGTTCATTCTGTGATATAAAAATCGCTCTTACACTGAAATAGTTAAATATCCTCTATATCTGCATTGAATTCGGTCCTCTGATCCTAAACTCCCGGGTTCGATTCTCGCTGGAAACGGTAATCTTTTCAACCGTAAACGGGGTTCTGTTGCACACAGTCTTTTATTATCACCATTCCATCGTTCTGATAGAAGAAGTCCTTTATTTTCCCCGTCTTAGGTCAGTAGCGGTTCGAGGCCATCCTCAGTCTTGCTAAATATATTTTGCATAAGCATATACATGTAAGACCCTGCACTATCACATCATAGCGGATACATGTTGCATAACTTTGCCTAATCCTGTGTTGTGACGATGTGTTTTCTATGACTGAAACACTTTTTGAAAGGATGTAGAATCGCAGTCATACATCCATCCAAGCAAAAAAAAACTTTTTCTTTTGCCTTTTAACAACACAACTATGATTTTAAATAAAGTTTTGATTGCGACACCTTACCATTTGTTACATATTTTCTGCGTTACATGTACATGCACCACCTCCTGTGGTTTAGAACAAATCGTCGAAAGATGTCACCTATCGTGATAGTAGATTCCATAAGCACTGCCCGCCCATTGACAATACTTTCCGGAAGGTGCCTGCATGCTAAAATTCGTTCATTAGGGTGACTCGATACACCGCCATATGTTTTCGCACTTTTTTCAGAGAGATAAAAAAAATTATGACCTTATGTTACTTTTCTGGGCAATAAAACTTTCAAAAATGGGGTATACTCTTAAAAAGCAAATTGTTTCTTTAACAGTGTTCCCTCAATTACAATTGGAGGCATAATGAAAATAACGGAGTTGCTCCCCTTTAACTATATCCATTCCTTTTAAACTATTTATTTAACTCTCTTTGGAACCGTTAAGCTTTTTGCACGAACTTCCTTCGCATTACAGGTTTAATACTCATCAGACCTTACCTTTCAAATCGAACCTGAATTTCGAAAGAAAGAAAAGGATTTGCAGGTCAACCTAGTTTGAGCAATTACCTTCTACTTATACTAATGCTTTCCTGTAGTTTAATTATCCAATCTTCATCAAAGACAGCTGTTTAGTGTAATAAGCCACACGTAACAACATTGCTGTTGTATCCTATGATGTTGATATGAGCGGAATTCGTTCTTTATTCCAGCAATGAATGGCGCCGCGGCACGACAAAACAAACAAAGTGGTTGTGCGCCCAGCGCCTACTCATATCAGCCTAGGCATCCGCCCAGTCTGATCAGAGTCTTCGCTGTCCGCATGGGGGTTGCTAAGACCCGTAGCTACCCTTTCAGCGCACTGCCAAGACTCTGATTAGACTTGGCGGATGCCCAGGCTGATTTGAGCTGCGCTGGGCACACAACCACTTTGTTGTTTTTTCTCGTGTCGTGGCTCAAACATACACACCAAGTGGCTTCAGGAGTTATTCGATGACATTTGAAAGCACACAAAACCGATGAATAAAGTGATACTTCAAATCGTGGAATTGAGAGCTCTTCGGTGTTCGTCTTAACTCATATGAAATGTTTCCTACAATACGCAAATTGTTATTATACAGTGTTTTTGTTTCTTAATCATTGCGTCAAAAAATGCTCTTCTTGAAAGTTTCATTAGTAACCGTTATCATTCAGAAAAAAAAGATGCAAATAAAAAAAATTAAAGTGGGCTTCTGATGAGATAGGGTAACGGGTAAAATTTAGGGATAATTTTCCATTATGGTGTGAAAACAAAAACGCACTTTGTGAGTCCACATTAGAACCTTCTCAGGAAGACAGTTCCAATGAGGGGTAACAACATATGTGTTCCTTGAAAAATAAGAAATTATCCTCAAAATCCAATCCTTTCTAGAGCTCTGATTAAAGGAACAAAAAATGAGATGTGCTAACGCATTTCAGTGTCGATATATTAACTTCTTTGTTAGTTTTTATAAATTTATATTAATTGTTTTCAATTCTTTTAGCTTTCCAGTTAAGTGTCATTTATGTCAATATTACATTACATATATATGTTTTATATAAACCTTATAAATGCACTTTTTTATTGTTTACGACTCGACAACTACATGCAACAAAACACTGACATTGTCAAGACGCTTTAATAGAAGTGTGACATGATTTCGGTTATCAGACTAGGGGTTTCCTTCTGTAACAATCTCAAAAAAATCTAGATCCGTCTTTGGGATAGTTTTAGAAGTTTTCTTAAGACGTTTCTAGGTTTTGGGGTTGTTTAAGAAGGGAAAAAAGTATAATGATATCTGAATTCCACAAGACTGATATTAACCGCGACACGACAAAGCCAACGAAGTGGCATGTGCGTCCAGCGAAGACTCAGATCAGCCTGGGCTTCCGCCCAGTCTGATCATAGTCTTTTTTGTCCGCATGGAGCTAGCTTAAATCCTTAGCTACCGTTTAAATGCAAGGCAAAGGCTCTGATCAGACTGAGCGGATGCCAAGGCTAATCTGTGTCTTCGCTGGGTGCTTATTCAACTTTGTTGGTTTTGTCATGTCGAGTCTCATATAGATATTTGGGGGTCATGCTACAGACGAAAAACAAAACAAAAAACGTCTGATGGACATACATGTATCACACTGAATGACCAGACGAGGACTCTCTTGTCAGAGTTTGTGTTCACTGTTTTGAAGTTTACTGAAAAAATATATTTGAGCCGCGACAAGACAAAACCAACAAAGTGATATGTGCGCCAGACGAAGACTCAAATCAGCCTGGGCATCCGCCAAGTTTGATCAGACTCTTCGCTAAGTGCTCAAAGGGTCGCTAAGGGTCTAAGCTACCTCCATGCGGACAGGGAAGACTCTGATCAGGCTGGGCGGATGCCCAGGTTGACCTGAGTCTGCGCTGGGCCATTTTGTTTGTTTTGTCGTGTTGCGGCTCCTTTGTGCACAGTCTGGAGACGACAAAGACGAGTCTGAAAGATTTATTTCTTTAAATATAATAACAAGCTTCAGTAAGATGCTCCATTTCCTGTTATTATATAACAGGAAATGGCGCGTCTTGTCGAAACTTATAACTTAAATGTAATGCACAGCACGAAGAGAGAATTTTCAGATATATAATTCTTTTAGTGCAAATAATAATAATAACAATAATTACATGTATAATAATAATAATTATTAATAAATAAATAAAAATGAATGAACATTAATAATAAATACTAAATATAGTAATATAGAAAATAATAATCAAAACAAAAAGCAGATGGCATACTTTTCATCGGCTTAATTAAAAAAAAATAAATAAAAAAATAAAATCGTCTGAGCTTAATCATGTTGACAATTCAAAGCCTCTGTAGAGGGCAGAAGCAGTAAATCAGTAAATCTGGCAGAGGCGACTCATGATTAGCCGCCAGTGTTTGCAAATTCAATTTTCCTTTTAGTATTTTAAAGGTGCTAATTATATTATATAAACCAAACTAGTGTCAATTCAGTTTCAAAATAGGACGGATTACGTCAGTACCTACTTTGACCGGAACATTATCACATTGGGACTTTTCGATCCTGTATCATTATATTAAGCATTTACAAGTTCCACCCACGCTTGTCAAAATGCTCTGATACTGTCCATGAAAAATAATTTCATGCTGTCCTTGAAAATTTGGGTGACTGGCTTTACCTTCAAGAGAACCAATTCTGCAATTTTCGTTTTGCTTCAATTTGAAGTTGGACCCAACCCCAACTGAAAAGGGGGTTGTCTTTTGGAGAAGGAAGCAAAAAGCCTTGAAAGTTTCTGGTGTTTTATTTATAATACCACTTCAGTGGTTGCTATGCTGTTGCTAAGGCTAAATTCCCCTACAACTATGAAATTTGCTCTGGAGGAACAGTCTTTTTCAGTCTGTTCCTCCAGAGCTAATTTCATAGTTGTAGGGAGTCTCCTTCATAGAAATTCAGTCTTAGCAACAGCATAGCAACCACTGAACTCGTTTAAAATACGGCCCCTGCTCATTTTTAAATTGGTTTGAAAAAACAGAGTGATGTACACCTTTATCATTTATCATCTCCAACATTGACTCCTGTGGCAGATACTGGATAAAAATCCACAGTCGCGCGGAAGCTGTAAAATAATGGAAATGCACAAAAATGAAAAAAAAAGACCAAAATTGAGCCACGACACAAGAACACCAACAAAGTGGTTGTAGACCCAGCGCAGACTCAGATTAGCAAGGGCATCCGTTCAATCTGATCAAACTCTTCGATAAGCGCTTAAAGGGTAGCTAAGGGTCTTAGCTACTTCCATGTGCATGCGGATGCCCAGGCTGATCTGGGTCTGCGCTAGGCGCATTACCACTTTGTTGGTTTTGTCGTGTCGCGGCTCAAATGATTTTTATTTCCCATATTTCAAATTATGCCAAATAACGATGAATTAAAATCTGCATATATATTTAACACCGGAAGAGCCTTAAAAAATTATTTCAGAAATTCATACAGTCATTGTTTGAACACAGAATATCATTTCCATACTGACATTCCACAAATGAAAAAGTTTTTAAAGGAAAGCATCTCTCCACTTAGAGTTCATGCTATTTTGAAAAGGCTTTGTCGATCAGACAAGCAAGCACTTGACCGTAAACATTGTCTCCTTTGTATGAAATGGCAGAATAAACATGACGGTGTCTAAAACGCCTTAAAGCATTTAAGGTATGTCCTTCTTATGTGGGCACAATTTATGTGAGGTCTTGTCGACTGAACTCAAGTTTATGACTAATATGTGATAAAGGCGCTTACTTGTTTTGAAAAAAGAAGAAGAAGAAAAAAAAGGTGATATTTATTATAATTTCAAGCTCCTTCGTACATAAAAAAGTTTTAATAGTAAAATATGGAGATTAAAGACAATAACAACAACAACAACAAAGAGGCAATTAAAAGGCGTTTAAAATAAAAAAAAGACATGTTGGTTCGGACTCTGCAAATACACAAACTATTTTTGCACGCTTCGTGCATAACTTCATAAAAGTGACACTACAAGTACATGTAATGAGCCACATCATGTGACTTCCAGCAATGTGGCACTTTTGTCATATGATATTCAGATCATCCTCATAGTTTAGAACGGGTTTATAGAGGCGAGGCATCACTGTTGGCTGTATGGTTTGTGCCAGTTGCATAGATTGCTGGGGTGTGACAAGCAAATGCTCTGATCAGAGCATTGGTGTGACAAGCAAACGCTCTGATCAGACTGCACTTAAGTGCAGTCTGATCAGAGCATTTGCTTGTCATCAACGCCACATTGTTTGAAATTACACGATGTGGCTCATTTGTGGCATTTAAAGGACATTTATCATGATGATAGCAAATCCAGTAGACACGTTCTGTAAAAGACTCTATTAGCGAATTCAATGACAGATATGAAATGCAGAGGCAGATAAGCTCTAGTACGGTATTTGATGTTTTTACATTTAGTTAACAAGCTCTTTAGAACAGTGTCTTAGATCTTGTCTAAAGTCGTTGAGCTATTGGTATTTAAACCGTTTAGCTTCAAAATATTTGATGCGCAAAGCGTCTAAAATGAAATTGTTGAATTCGCAAACAACGTAATTCAGATGGGGTGGCTCATAATGATCTACGCTGCTTGTCCACTAGTCTATAAGTTTACAACATCATTTAACATGGCAAAATATTTTTGGGATGTTTGCTGACCCAAATTCGGCAAAACGCTTTTAGGGTTAGCTAGCAGGCTGCATTCCACGGAGTGGGTACATTACATGTAGCTAAGCAAATTCCCGATTCTAGAGAACGAGATCCGCCGGATAAAGTTCGCTAGGTGGTTCGTTTGTTTCTTTTGTTTTGACCAATATTTAACTTCAAAAATAAGATAATGCCCGCTCTCAGCATAAAAAAATACAGATATAAAGCAAATTATTAAAAAATGCATTGATAAACTTGTGTTGATAATGGAGAACCGAAATGTTACATAGGGCGTATTCGACTGGGTATGTAGTACTTCACGATTCTTGACGTGAAGCGTTTTTCTATGAAAAAAGTGCCTTACGCTAAGAATCTTGAAGTATGAAACGCCCAGTCGAATACGCTCATAGTATGTTATATAAAGCTGCATCATTGCCAATACGAGATGTCTAAGCCTTTGCACCGTTTGTGATGCTTTTATTACACAAGCTATGTTTCCTGTACGTTTCTCGTTGCTGCAACCTTGACTGCACTCTTGGTGTAAAATTAAAAACGTTTCCCGAAAACGGCGACTTTTATTTTCGCAAAATAAATAAATAAATAAATAAAAATACTGATTTGCCTATACAGGATGATGTCGGTGTTATTATATGCTTAATCGTCTAGTTGGCTTTGATTGACGAAGCATTTATTTTACAGCTCACACCACACACGATGGCGAGTATTATTTCTTCACAGAAAATGGTATCCTGATGCTCTTGTTTACGTAACAGAATAGATTATCTTAAAATCTATATAAATTACCCTGTAAAATTATTTTAAAAGAATAAAATAGCAGGTGCAAACAAACAGTATCCATGCAATATAAGTATCAGTCAGGTGTACAGAAGAAAGAATGTATAAAAAAAACTTTCTCCCTCGAAGTTTTTATTTGATTTCCTTTGGTATCAGTGGTCCCATGCTGGTAACTTTAAAAATCGAACATCGTTTTCAGTCGGCGCTAGATGGAGTGGGGTGGTGGTGGGGAGCGGTGACAAGCAAGCTTGCAAATGGCATTGCTGTATTACGGGTCAATAAAATCGAGACTTCCAAATTTTGTACTTGGATACGTGTTTTCGTTTCCTAACATAACTGCTGGCTTAAATTGGTATCTTCCAAAAATCAACTGAGTGTAGGAATATTTCAAATAACACCTGGTCATCATTTTGAGATAACAAAATGCCATCTTAAAAAGAACTGGTTGAATATTATCTATTTAGATGATATATACAATCTACTATGGTTATAATGAATACAAGTAAGAAATCGGATTTACTCTTCTTACGACAGCAATGTCGTTGCTAGGCTGCATACGTACCCTCTGTTAGTGCTTGCTTCAGCGGTACAATAGCGGGTTCAGTGATTCCAAAGTAAATAAGAACAATAGCTGCACTATGATGACGTTAAGTGGACGTTATGCATCCATCACACGGCACAACAAATACATTGTACACCATTTGGCCCCAGAAAACGAAAATATTTTAATAAATTCCCCCAGCTATGTCATTACTGCTCTGGTTTTCACACCGGGTAGGCGGTAATCAAAAACGCTCATGCAGTCGTCGAACGCAGATCAAAAACCATTAAAACAGCGTTTTCCATTGCAAATTGTCACCAATTTGCAATCAAATACATGTACGCTTGACTAACGGTTTTTGATCCGCGTTAATAAATTGTTAAGACTGTTTTCGATTGCCGCCTACCCGGTGTGGTTTTGGGCAGAAATTCAATATGACATTTTTCTGGGTATTTTCATCTGTAATTTTTTTTTGTTACTTGGAACCCATTGTCCATACGCTTTCTTTTTTCTAACTAACAGATGTCGGAAATGCACACTTAATTGCTTGGCTGTTGAATACTGAAATTATATATCATTTTTTAGACTGTCTCTGTCTACATTTCAGCCGCGACACGATAAAACCAACAAAGCGGTTGTGCACCCAGCGCAGACTCAGATCAGCATGGGCATCCGCCCAGTCTGATAAGAGTCTTCGTTGTCCGCATGAAGGTAGCTTAAACCCTTAGCTACCCATTAAGCGCTTAGGGAAGAACCTGATCAGACTGGGCAGATGCCAAGGCTGATCTGAGTCTGCGCTAGGCGCACAACCACATTGTTGGTTTTCTTGTATCGCGGCTCATTTGTATGTGCTTTCTTACGCCACCTACGTATTACCTTAGATTAAATTAGCATTTTAAAAGTATTGCCTTCTATCAATATGAAATTTCAGGCGTTGTTGTAAGAATTAAAAAAGTCTACAAAAAAGACAAATAGGAAGACAGAATACAAATGCTGAAATATACATGATGCATATCTTAGAATGCGTGGGAATGTGTAGCAATAACAGATACAGTGAAAAAGTAAATATCAAAATGTCATGTACCACAATCAGAATTCCGGATAAGATGGGGTAATGGGGATAATTCAAAGATATTTTTCTTATTTCTAAAAAAAAAACATATCTTGTGACCCCTCATTAGAACCGTCTTGCTGAGACGGTTCTAATGAGATGTCACAAAATATGTATTTTATGGAGAAATATGGAAAATTGTCCCTAAATTATCCCTGTTACCCTATTTATTTGGAGATGTGTCAATTAAGCAACATTTTCATTGTGATAACCATTTAATCAATATTTAACCTGAGCTTCAATGATAAGATGTATGACAAAGCAGAATGCGCAAATTAAACATAATCATTTCATAATTTGCATCTTTGTTCTTTTCTCATTTTTTCTTTTTTTATTCATTTCATTGGAACTTTAACTTTAAAACGAGCATTAACGACCTATTGTTCTAAAAAGAGCAGAACGATTCCGGCTTTGGTTTAAATTAAGCAGATGGGTCCATCGGTTCTAAAAGAGCATATGAATCCGACGATTTAAAAAATATATGTCGTTCGCGTTTTAAAAAGAGCATCCGATTCCTTCGGTTGAAAAAAGGAAATGTCTCCTTCGTTTTTATAAGGAGCATGTGAATCCTTTGGTTTATAAAACAAGTAGCCCAAAGGGCAACAATTGCTCACCTGAGAGACATTGTAAACCTATACGGATATTTAAGATGCTCAAGGGCAGCTAACTCCACAGTCAGTGGTCCAATCAGGCTGAAAATTAAACTCATCCAAAACATTATGTATGCACTCATTTAATATATGCAAGTTTAAAAAGTATCCGATCAACAGCACAATAGACAGAGCTGTCAAGGGCAGCTAACTTCGTAGTGGTTGGCCTGATCTGGCCAAAATTTGAACTTGTTTAAGATATTATGCATTTCCTCGTTACCTGCAAGTTTGAAAAGGATCGGATCAGTAGAAACCAAGGAAAAAGTGGCAACACTGATTTTTGTATGCTCAGGGCAGGTACTCCATAGTCAGTGGTGGGATCTAGCCGAAATGCTAACTAACCCAAGATTTTATGCATATCCTCATTACATGCAAGTATGAAGAGGATCCGATGAAAAATGAAAATGTGATGACGTTGTTTTCCCCATTATAAGACTATGGGATTTTTTTCAAACGCTCAAGGGCAGCTAACTCCGTAGTCTGTGCTCGAATCCGGCCAAATTTCAAACTCATCCAAGCTCTTATGTATGTCATCATTACCTGCAAGTATGATAAGGATCTAATCAAAAACCTTGATTGCAGAACCCTGAAAGTCAAACTTGCTCGAAATATTGTCATGCCCTACATTTGTGTGAAATTATTTTAAAATCCATTGAGAAATGTTGGTGCTAGAGCGATGACAAAGTTTTTCTAAAAATAGCCACAGTGACCTTGACCTTGGGCACAGCATCCTGAAAGTCTAACTTGCTTGAGATATTGTCATACCCTACATTTGTGTCAAGTTATTTCAAAATCCACGGAGAAATGAAGGTGCTAGGGCAATGACAAAGTTTTTCTAAAAATAGCCACAGTGACCTTGACCTTGGGCGCAGCACCCTGAAAGTTAATCTTGCTCGAGATATTGTCACGCCCTACATTTGTGTGAATTTATTTTAAAATCCATTGAGAAATGTAGGTGCTAGGGCGCTGACAATGTTTTTCTAAAAATAGCCACAGTGACCTTGACCTTGGGCACAGCACCCTGGAAGTCAAACTTGTTTGAGATATTGTCATGCCCTACATCTGCATGAAGTTGATTTAAAATCCGTTGAGAAATGTAGGGGCTAGAGCGATGACCAAGTTTTTCTAAAAATAGCCACAGTGACCTTGACCTTGGGTGCAGCACCCTGAAAGTCGAACTTGCTCGAGATATTGTCATGCCCTACATTTGTGTGAAGTTATTTTAAAATCTGCTGAGAAATGTAGGTGCTAGAGCGATGACCAAGTTTTTCCAAAAATAGCCACAGTGACCTTGACCTTGGGCGCAGCATCCTGAAAGTCGAACTTGCTCGAGATATTGTCATGCCCTACATTTGTGTGAAGTTATTTTAAAATCCGTTGAGAAATGTAGGCAATAGAGCGATGACAAAGTTTTTCTCAAAATATTTGATGACGTTGTTTTATCCATTATAACACTATGGGATTTTTTCAAACGCTCAAGGGCAGCTAACTCAGTAGTCTGTGCTCGAATCCGGCCAAATTTCGAACTCATCCAAGGTCTTATGTATGTCATCATTTCCTGCAAGTATAATAAGGATCTAAGCAAAAACAGTTGAGAAAACGTGATGACGCCATTTTCCCCATTATAACCCTATGGGATTTTTTTTCAAACGCTCAAGGGCAGCTAACTCCGTAGTCTGTGCTCGAATCCGGCCAAATTTCGAACTCATTCAAGCTCTTATGTATGTAACCATTACCTGCAAGTATGATAAGGATCTAATCAAAAACAGTCGAGAAAATGTGATGACGCCGTTTTCCCCATTATAACCCTATGGGGGCTATCTGTTGCCATGGAAACCAGAGTTCTGAGCTGATCTGCACCAAAACCTAATGCAGCCTTTCCCCTACCCCAATGATGCTTCAGATAAAATTTGACTGCAATCAGCCCACTGGTTTCTGAGATATTTATGTTTGAAAGTGTTGACGCACCCACCCACCCACCTACCCACCCACGGACGGACGGACGACGGCTCGACTCCCATCCTATAAGCTCACCTCTGAGCCTTCGGCTCAGGTGAGCTAAAAATAGCCACAGTGACCTTGACCTTGG
This sequence comes from Ctena decussata, assembly GCA_963989385.1. NCBI lineage: Eukaryota > Metazoa > Mollusca > Bivalvia > Lucinida > Lucinidae > Ctena > Ctena decussata. Next base: position 52,735,853 of record OZ022507.1, read on the forward strand.
GCGCAGCACCCTGAAAGTCAAACTTGCTCGAGATATTGCCATGCCCTACATTTGTGTCAAGTTATTTCAAAATCCATTGAGAAATGTAGGCCTTAGAGCGATGACAAAGTTTTTCTAAAAATAGCCACAGTGACCTTGACCTTGGGCGCAGCACCCTGAAAGTCGAACTTGCTCGAGATATTGTCATGCCCTACATTTGTGTGAAGTTATTTCAAAATCCATTGAGAAATGTAGGCGCTAGAGGGATGACAAAGATTTTCTAAAAATAGCCAAAGTGACCTTGACCTTGGGCACAGCACCCTGAAAGTCAAACTTGCTTGAGATATTGTCATGCCCTACATGTGTGTGAAGTTATTTTAAAATCCATTTAGAAATGTAGGTGCTAGAGCGCTGACAAAGTTTTTCTAAAATTAGCCACAGTGACCTTGACCTTGGGTACAGCATCCTGAAAGTCGAACTTGCTCGAGATATTGTCACGCCCTACATTTGTGTGAAGTTATTTTAAAATCTGTTGAGAAATGTAGGCAATAGAGCGATGACAAAGTTTTTCTCAAAATATGTGATGACGTTGTTTTCTCCATTATAACACTATAGGATTTTTTTCAAACGCTCAAGGGCAGCTAACTCCGTAGTCTGTGCTTGAATCCGGCCAAATTTCGAACTCATCCAAGCTCTTATGTATGTCATCATTACCTGCAAGTATGATAAGGATCTAAGCAAAAACAGTTGAGAAAAGGTGATGACGCCACTTTCCCCATTATAACCCTATGGGATTTTTTTCAAACGCTCAAGGGCAGCTAACTCCGTAGTCTGTGCTCGAATCCGACCAAATTTCGAACTCATCCAAGCTCTTGTGTATGTCATCATTACCTGCAAGTATGATAAGGATCTAATCAAAAACAGTTGAGAAAACGTGATGACGCCGTTTTCCCCATTATAACCCTATGGGGGCTATCTGTTGCCATGGAAACCAGAGTTCTGAGCTGATCGGCACCAAAACCTAATGCAGCCTTTCCCCTACCCAAATGATGCTTCAGATAAAATTTGATTGCGATCGGCCCACTGGTCTCTGAGATATTTATGTTTGAAAGTGTTGACGCACCCACGCACCCACGGACGGACGGACGACGGCTCGACTCCCATCCTATAAGCTCACCTCTGAGCCTTCGGCTCAGGTGAGCTAAAAAGACATATTTGTCCTTCGGTATAAGGAAAAGCATATGTCCGTCAGTTTTATAAGGAGCATATGTGTCCTTCAGTTTTTTACGCGATAAAAATTGAATGCTATTATTCATATTTTGATTCCATACTACACGTATTTTATCACAGACCAGGTGGTCTACTGCATTAAACTGCTGTTTCATTTTTTAATTTAAATTTCCAGTCCTGGGACAGGTTAGTCTGAAAAAAAAAGAAAAAAAAAAGCCTGGTGTGGTTCAACACTGTTTGACATGTCATCTGTATCTTTTGGATGCATTACTGTATTGGTAATATAAACTGTTCAGTTTGTTTTGAAAATTACAGCACTTTTTGTATGAGTTTTTACGATATAATGTTGCGCAAGAATCAGCTGCAGCCTAATGATAGCTTGCAGTTGAAGCAGACTTAGGACCAATTTTCAGTCAATTGTCGATATCTCAAATAATGATCTCCTTCTTATATCAATGAATACTGGCAGGCAACCAGTGATGGTTGTTTTTGTTACACTTTTTATCTTGCAACGGACATATAGTGATTAGTGATTCTATATTTTGGTTTAATAAACTACTGATTTATTTTTTGAAATAGACTATAAGACGTGCCTGCGACAGATCCTCAAACTAGGTCACCAAAAGGCATTGAAATACGAGCGTAGCGTATCAGTGATGGCCGTCACGATTGCCATGCGTTGAATGACGCATTTTTCAAAACCTTGTTGTGGATTTAAACTTTGAAGATATGTCATTGTAAGCCTGCGGTCTTTGTCAGAATTTAATAGTTTTAGCGCGTTCAGCACAGATAAAATATAAGCAACAGTCAGAAACGGACTTTAAAGCTCTGACGTAGTCAGTTCGAAGGCATACGCTACAATACGTCGAAAACAAACATAAATAATGGTTACACGTGTGCTGTCATTTACAAGAATTTAGATGCTTTTTTGCAGGTTAGTTGCAGGATATACCTTTCTCGTCATAGGTAAACATTTATAAAGCAAGTTGTTCGTGTTTATTTCTGTATTTAATTATGTCTGTATCAAGGGTTGTGATCCCCGGCAAGGCAATAATGTTGGCATGAGGGTAGCTTGGGGAAATTGTTAACCTTTTGCCTTCCGTGGAGATAATTTAACCAGTCTTTTTTGTGGGAATTCTTTTGTTTCCTTTTACGAAATGGCCAAATCTGAGACAGATCAAATACGTAATTGCGCGTGCAAAACGCAAACGGCCACCACTGGTACGCGGCCACCACTGGTCGCACGCCAGTTTAGTTTGGACATATTTCCAATTTTTGTTTACATTTTCAACTACTTTGATCTCAAAATACTGATATCCCAAAGTAATTTTTCTGGGACCAGTATCGGATAAACTTCGCTTTGAGATATCGTAGAATTGACTGTATTCAAAACTGACGAGGTCGTTTGTTGGCGAGACGTTGAATTTTCAAACGTACTATACGTAAAATCTGCCATTGTTTTGCCGAAAAAATGTGAGGAGCTTTTTTACTGCAAAAGCTCCTCACAATTTTTCAGCAAAAATGAAAGCACAGTTGATTTCATACGTACTAGAAGACTTAACGCATCATCTACTAACGACCTCGTTATGCTACATGTAACAATGCTTTAAACAACCGGGTACTGACTGCCAATATGTTGTGCCAATGCGGAAATTGCACATACGTTAGAAACTCCATCCCACATTAAATGTGTGAAACTCAAAGTGAAAGAAAATGTATAAAGCTGTGTCAACGAATTAAAAGTGAAAGTTGGATATATCATTCATGATCTTATTTTCCACATATGTTTATTTATACAACCTCTCATTGCTGTTTGAGTAAAAGTCCGTGCTGTGAATATCATGCCATTTTCTCTTCGGATTCTTGAACCATTGTGTAAGTCATACTTTGCTGACCCACCACTGTCTAAAATTATCCCAAATTATGGTCAAATTACTATATGAAAAACGGTTTTACTAAACAGGCAACATCTCGAAAATGCAAATGGAAATGTCAAACAGTTTAGAGCCTAAGCAGATTGCACATTGCGTTTGCAACGCTTGTCTAGGCGGTTCTTAATTTACGTGCATGTACGCGCATTACGACATTATGTGTTTATTTTTTTACTCCCTGGGTCTTCTCGAACATGTAATGACCAAGTAATGACGTATATTTTGTTAGTTAAACTGTATTGATGCATCGTTGTTTATTATCAGTCTGACTTGCAATAATACAAACACAGACGTTATAAATCATAACAGGTACAGAAAATCATCCTCAGTGGACTAGATTGACAGATTATTATAACAAGTGGAAATTGCTTGTGCCGGCAAAATCTAACGGTAATCACAGAATTCCTGACATTGATGACTTCTGTAGTGACCAAATCCACGTTGATGTAATGTTAGGAATTCTGTATCTGGTTTTACAGCGGAAGAAACTATTTGAGCCGCGACACGACAAAACCAACAATGTGGTTGTGCGCCCAGTGCAGACTCAGATCAGCCTGGGCATCAGCACAGTCAGATCAGACTCTTCGCTTAGCAGTTAAAGGGTAGCTAAGGGTCTAAGCTACCTCCGTGTGGCCAGCGAAGACTCTGATCAGACTGGGCGGATGCCCAGGCTGATCCGAGTCTGCGCTGGGCGCACAACCACATTGTTGGTTTTCTCACGTCGCAGCTCATTTTATCATTATGTCGTCGCTGTTTTTCAATGGATGACGTTTTGTCAAAAACATCGTATGAACACACGTGTGAAAACATTTCGGTGCATTATTGCATTTTGTAACGTAATTAACAACGATTTTTTTTAAAAATATGTTTTTTTATTAAATTAATGTTCATTTTGAAGGAGAAAAATCCCATTTTATAGGCACAAATGATAAACACACTTATATGTTCACTCGTAGTCATTTCATAAGAAATTTATGAAACTCGCCGAAGGCAGCTAGTGTAAGATCCTCTATATTTTTGGAATACCGCAACTCTTCAGTACAGACAGATTTAGACTTGCACCAAATTGTTAGATAGACCAAGCTTAGTAAAACGCATAAAACTAAATGTGCAACACTATTGTTAAAATGGGCTGCACCTAGGCTGCAGTGGAATATCATAGGCTAATGTCAATATCACGCCTTGTAAACTCGCCATTCTAATGCTCTTACAAATATAACGCGACGTCTGATTGGATAACGTCTAAAATTTGCGACAGTATCGTCTGCGATGTACTGTCGCAAACCTGACGTCATTAAGTAACGTCGCTTCTCATTGGCTGTCGTCTGGTTTAACGTTGCTGACAGCGCTTGAAATAGGTCCAAACTAGTACATTATGAAAGGTGAAAATGTGGAAAGTGCATTAGAATGGGGATAACTGTATTGAAAATTGACATTTGGGGAGGTAAATCATCGGTTTTATGGTCGAAAATTGCGTTTTACGGCGACACTGGCGCGTCGCCGTAAATCGAAATTTTCGACTATAAAACCGATGATTTACCTCCCCAAATGCCAATTTTCAAGACAATTATCCCCTAATTTATTCCCACCTTGAAATTAAAAACTCTAGCTTCTGCAAGTAGGTAGCCAATATCTTCATGTAACAATGCTTGTCGGCAAGCTCAGAAGCAAAATAATGTAAATTCTGCATATCGTTGTCCTTGATTTTAGTTATATGAATGTCTAACGGTCTGTACGTACACGCTATCTGTTCGTTTGTCTTCTCTGGAGTTGGATTCGTCAGTTAAGCAGTTTGAGTTAATTTCGCAAAGCAAGTTGTGTTGGCCTGTACTTGTATACGTACATGTAGGAGTCGGTCTGGAAATATTATTCTATAAACGGTCAACGTCTTCTTAAAAGGATTAAAGCAATTTTCTTTTATATTTAGTGATTTTGAGAACTTTTGAAAGGATACGAAAGAGAACTCTACAGACATTTCAATAAAAATAAAGTTTCTGTTACTTTCGTCGTAACAGTTTATCTATTCGATTTATCTTATTTTTATTTTGTGTATTTAAATTTAATTATTATTATTGTTGTCATCATTATTATAAATTTTATTATTATTTTGTAAGTATGATAGCACCGCGTGAAAAAAATGTCGGTTTAAACATCTTCTATTTGAAACTATTCAATACATATTGACATTGACAAAATACAAATAATGGGATTGGAACGAAAGCACTAGTGCTTATAAAGTTCCTCTCCTAGGTCATATCCATGGCGATAGCATGACAAAATAAAATTAACAAAATTTTGAGAAAAAAAAATGTTCTTGCAGCATGTGGAAGAATCAGCATGTGCGTCTGTGCAATATGACCAATCTTTACTTTTTTCGAATATAAAACTATGAATCTCTGGAATTCTAAAAAGTAAAAGGTAACAACCCCGGTCAGTTTGCGCAAATATGGCGCAAGGTTAATATGGATCAGTTCGATTTTCACGCGATGCGGCGCACCAAACGTGTACCACCTACTGATCCGCTGTCTTTCCTCACAATTGAGCCGCGACACGACAAAACCAACAATGTGGTTGTGTGCCCAGCGCAGACTCAGATCAGACTGGGCATCCGCCCAGTCTGATCAGGGTCTTCGCTGTCCGCATGAAGGTAGCTCAGTCCCTTGGCTACCCTTTAAGCGCTTAGCGAAAAGTCTGATCAGACTTGGCGGATGCCAAGGCTGATCTGAGTCTACGCTGAGCGCACAACCACATTGTTGGTTTTTTCATGTATTTTTTTCCGTTTACGTCAAGAACCAATAAACACCTAAGAATCAGGTGTAACAGAAAGGGAAGTCTGTAATAATAATTAAAAAGAATTGTTTTGTTGCCGCCGTGTTTGTTGCTGTGAATCGTAATGGTGAAGTCAGCGGTCCCCTAGCCCGTAAAGCGCTAAGGCAGCAGACATAAAAAATTTACGTCTGCAAAATTAAAAGAAAAAAAGTTTTGTCCAAGACATATAATATTGAGAATTCAGAGACTAGACGGCAAACTGTGTAGATCCAGATTAAAAGGCTCATAAGGAGCCGCCTTATCTGGATCTACACGTTTTGCAAATTAACTATTTTCAGTTTTGGCGGTTTTAAGTGGTCAATTTTGGAATAAAAGCGTTTTTCTTTTTTTTTTTTTTTTTTTTTTTTGTTTGATCATTTTTTTTCTTTCGAGAAAACAAGTCTCGCACTGCAGAACGATTTGTCTTAGCACTAAAGCCTATGAAATTACGAAATTACGAATAAATAAGTTTGGATTCACCAGCAAAGCTTAGATAGATGATCAAAGATAATAATATAATGCAACAAAGAAAGAAGCTTAAAGTTCAAAGAAAATTCAAAGAAAATAATAAGATTCTTCTGAATATGATTGGTTACTGGCTGCAGAACGTAATCTCTGATCGCACGTGTTGTCTTTATTCAAAATAAAGCTATCAGAGGCGTTGCGTATTGAGCAGAGACATGACGTCGAAATGACGTTGTATTGATGTCGATACGACGTCATCACGTCGCATCGACGTCACTACTATGTCATTTTGACGTTTTGTCCCCTGGGTAATGACATTTAATATTGTGACAAAAGCACCGTTTTTTTCCGGCAATATAACGAGTGTTTCCATCTCTAGTATGACCCTACATATCTAAATCAGTCTAATGATATTTTGCCATTTTTTCCCCTTCTAAAACAATCAAAACAAAAAAAATAATAATAAAAAAAATAAAAAATAAAAAATAAAATAAAAAAAAATAATAGAAAATAAATAAATAATTAATAAAATAAAATAAATAAAAAAGTATCAATATCTGTCTTATAGGATATTTCAGTAATTAAGTCGTTTTCTTTTTACTATGTTATATGCAAAGAATTGGAAAAAAGGAAAAATACAACAACAATGTGCTAGATTTTGATTCATATATACTTCCAACCACACGGTTCTGTCATTTATTTGAAGTGATCTAGGAATATGAAAAGTTGGGATAAGTTTGCACTTGCATGCAGAACAGATGTAATAGTTAAATTTCTTTATTTTCAATACATTATTTATACTTCCTTTGGCAATAAAAGAACCAGCTCAGTGTGAACCTTATACTAGCTCATACTCCGTATCCATCAACCGGTCCTACAGAGTTACTTAGAGCTAGTATTTTGGATCCTCAGCCAATCTGCCGTTTCAGAAATTTGCACTGCTAGCATAGCACATCGTACACTGACACACCGTAAGAAATGTGCAAGCCGTAAGGCGAGTCGGAAGTCGGATTCTATAAGTGACAGTGCAATGCTATGTCCTAGCGAGGTCTTACAACTCCTTGCAGCTCCAGGTTTGTTGTTTGTGGACTTACAGCGCTGCAAGTTCACGCGCTCCATCCTCGTAAGAGGAGTGGAAGATCCCTGCAGAGATCTGGTCCTGACTGGCAGAGTATGTTGTAAGAACTTACGATCCTGCACACCAGGTTAGCCGTGCTCCCCGTAAGATGAGGGAAAAGAATCCTCGACTATAAGAAGGATTCCCCTGACTGGCAGATATTGTAAGCTGCAGGCACCTAGCAGACTGGGCAGAAGAAATGCAAGTGTAACCATATTGCACATATACTAGTTACTTGGGGGGTAAAATGGGTCAATTTCAGCAAGAAATTGACCATATTCCCCAAAGACGAGACAGGTGTGAAAGACGTTCACAACTGGGTCGATCCCCCAAGCCAGCCTAGCAATCGAGGTGGAACTTCTCTGTCCAAACCATAGCTTATAGATCACTACTCCAGTGACTTGCTGTTGTTGATAGTGTTTGTCCCATTCAGATTTAAAAGTCCTGGCCTTTGGCTGCAGACATTATATTGATGACTAGATAGATATTGATCTTGCATTAATCTTAAAATCACAATATGAAGTCCAGGACTGTCCGTTCTGTAGTTTGATACATCACATCCTTTCCCATAGTGTCTTGAAGTTGCACATAAGTTTCCACTACTCCCTGAGCAGTTTAATCTTGAACTTCACTTTGTGTCCCAATATTTTAAGGTAAGTGATACCATGTAAAACTGAATTGTAAATTTAATTACACCTTCTCAAGAATTTTCTTACAGTGCAAATTAACAAAATTAACGAATGGGTCACTCCAAAGAGAAATTAAGTAGGTAATGATACATGATACAAGAAAACGTATAATGTATTGTATTTAGTTCAAAATCACAGCTGAACAGAACAGCTTCAAATATAACACTGGCGCTTTGAAAGCTTGAGCCAACACGAATGGAAGATAACACTGCTTACAAAGGATTTCAAATGGCAAGTTGTCATCAGCTGAAATTCACTCCAAACAAACCATATTTATTCAACAATAAATAATCATTGTTGCAACAAGTTGATAAATGGAATACAGACTTCTAAAAGCCAAGTGACTATCTTCTGAGTTCCATCTTGTATGAAACTGTAACTTAAATAATTGTATGAATTTGTATCTGTACTCCATTATTCCAGTCTAAATTGCCGTAAAAGTCCTAATTATTGTACCTGACCAGTCTGAGCAAAAAGTGCAGACCTAGATCAGAATGATCAGGGTCTGTACTGTTTTCCATTCCATCTACACTCTAAGGACACGTTTTTGCGTTGTAAAACCAAGTATTCCATCTTCTTGGAAAATTAAATCTTTTATTTAGGAGTCCCAATGTTTAGAAGATTAACAGTATCTCTTCGAAGATAATTGCAGTAATAGTAACAAACCAAGAAGATGAACTTCGAAAACATATGAGCCGCGACGCGAGAAAACCAACAAAGTGGTTGCCCGCCCAGCACAGACTCAGATCAGCCTGGGCATCCGCCTAATCCGCTCAGACTTTTCGCTAAAAGCTTAAAAGGTAGCTAAGGGTCTAAGCTACCTCCATGCGGACAGCGAAGACTCTGATCAGACTGGGCGGATGCCCAGGCTGATCTGAGTCTGCGCTGGGCGCACAACCACATTGTTGGTTTTCTCATGTTGCGGCTCATATTTCAAGAGTTTTGTCAGTCATAAAATGATCAATTAATGCATCAACTAGTGAACCCAATAATTAGAAAATGATTAAAAGGAGAGCTGATAAGCTTAAGTGCTGCATTTGATGTCTGACATTTAGCTAAATAGTTCTTACAAGTGTCCCAATTACTAGCTGCTTACGGTAATGTGGCTCATAACATAAAACACAGAATTAAACGACTTGAGAATGATTATTCGTTCGTGAAAATCTGAAGTTTCTGTTGAAAGAATTTCACTTTGTAAAGAATTTTTCCCATTTTTTTTTGGCATACGATGGCATCATGACGTGCTCCGATACCAATGTCATCATAGATCTGTTACCATAGCAACTAATAGTTCATACTGTTGTCTAAGTGACATCATCGAGATGTCTAAGCACATTGATTGCTGATTTCATAGTTGCTTTGGTAACAGATCTACAGACCCACCCCTCTCTCAATCTCCCAATGGCGTCCAAAGAGAAAGGTGGTCACTTTGCTTCCCGTTATAATGACTGAGCCGCGACACGACAAAACCAACAATGTGGTCATGCGCCCAGCGAGGACTCGGATCAGCCTAGGCAGCCGCCCAGTTTCACCAGACTCTTCGTTAATTGCTCAAAGGATAGCTAAGGGTCTAAGCTACCCGCATGCGGACAGCGAAGACTCTGATCAGACTGGGCGGATGCCCAGGCTTATCTGAGTCTGCGCTGGGCGCACAACCACATTGTTGGTTTTGTCGTGTCGCGGCTCTAATATTGTGTCGTATGTATTGTTAACGTCTTTGCTGGTTACTCCTTCTCTTAGTACCGGGGTCACAGGTTCGATCCCCTGTTTCTCGTTCTTTTCTTTTTCTCTGATAAGACTTTAAAGTTGCAAGGTCTGCAAATCTGACCCCCTTCAATCCATTAAAATAACGTCACATTCTACCAAGAACATAAATTTCAGCGTGCCAGCCAACTCCTAGTAACTATTTTTCGCGAGCATGTATTAAAAATGATGTTCAAACATTGTTTATTTGTAAAAAAATTTCAAAAAGCTATAACTTGTAATTAGCAAAGTATTCCTATTTTGAACCCCTAACTTTGCTTGAAAGGATTTAAACTGAGTGTTCTGGTTCTAAAAATGGATACTGAGATGAGTAGCACCACCCAAACGGCCTAAAACAAGGGTCACAAAGGATTTAATGTGCATAACAGGACTTATCAGAAAAGATTATAACCACTGCAGGGAATTATTGTCTGGAAGCCAATAAATATAAAATCTGGAAAGAATGCTCCTAAATGGGCAATTTCTGCCAATATTGATTTGTTTTCTATTTTTATTCGAGAAAGCATGCTCAAATACTGTTTTCCTCAAAAAATGGTTCAGGGACAAAAATACATTAAACTTGCAGAACTTGCATCTATAAACCGTGGTCCCGTCTCCGTATGAACATTGTGTTGGTGGGACGTTAAACCAGAGTTCACACTCTCCTCTTCAATGGATGGATGGGGTTTTCATGGCACTTCCCGGATATCTTCATTAATCACAAGCAAAAATAGTTAGGGATCAAAATTATAATATGCGATTTCAGAAACACTGGTAAACAGGATCAAAATTAACCATTTCTATCTTCAAGAACATTCATTTTTCTTGGTTTCGGTACACATCTCTCTCAACTTGGTCAAGACAAGGCTCTAGAGAAGTCGGACTACCCTGAAAAATTAAAGTGGTGTGAAATCCCATTTCCCATGAAAGAGATTTTTTTTATTATTTTTTTTGAGCCAGGTGATTTTCAAAATGATTAAATTTCAGGTCTATGATAAAAATCATGCATAATTTTAAAATCTGAAGAAATCGAAAATTCTGCTCACGTGACTCACTATGGAATTTTTACCGCTTTGATTTTAGGTGTAATGTCATTTGAAAGACAAGTGTGACTCAATCATCGAATTCACAATTTTGAATTTGGTGATATTTAAAAGCAGAACAAAAATGCCTAATGGTCATGCCAGTTAATATTCTTTCCATCTTACAGAGACCCAGAAATACCATCTCTAATACCGCTCCTTAACTTATTTTGCGCAGTATATTTATTACAGGATTGTCAAAATACTCTAACGTGCTTTAAAATGTGAACATCCAAATTTCCCGTTGGGACAAATGGAAAACTTATGGTTTTAGGTATTGCAAATGTCTCCGTTTTGGGAATATAAGACACCGTGTTAGGAAATTAAGTCAGTTACTGGACCACTCCGAAACGGGTTATGTTCTGACTGTATAACTACTTCTGGCTAAGTCCTGAAACAATGACATTTTCTGCAGACAAATGACCACGCTTGGCGGGTACGTGTACTTTAAAAGAATAAATCCGGCCTTGTACATGTGTGACCTGAGACACAACAGGCTTTCTTACAGGTACATGTATCAAAATATTTTATTTCTTATCTAGGATCGTTATTGTCACAATATTATCAAACTTCTTGTCCACCGCATTCTTGAGATTGTCAAATAACTGTTTCAAAATGAAGGGTACAAGAAACAATATTTTAAGGTGTACTTCAAACGGCATTGACGGAAACAATGTTAAGTCTTTATATTGGGACAGATAAGTCTGAGCAAACAGTCCAGACCCAGATAAGACTGCTCATCAAGGAGCAGTCAGAACATGTTCTACACATTTTGCCATTCAAATTGTATCTTTTATACTTATTACTATATTGAAAACAAACTTTTGACTTTAAAGGAACACAGGGTATAATCGATTCCGCCAATTTTCGCTTCCTGCAGAGACTGTACATCATTTTTGGCTTCCGCCGAGACTGTCCGCGAGTGCTTGCTTCCTGCCGAGACTTCTGTACATGATAATAGGCTTCCTGTAGAGACTGTCCGCGTGATTCTGCTTCCTGCCGAGGCTCTCGGCAGGAAGCAGAGTCACGCGGACAGTCTCGGCAGGAAGCAATTTGTCGAGGACAGTAGTCTCTGTAGGAAGCAAGAGTTCGCGGACAGTCTCGGCGGAAGCCAAATATGACGGACGGTCTCTGCAGGAAGCGAAAATTGGCGGAATCGATTATACCCTGTGAGGAAAGTTAATGAAATTATTTTCGGTGTCCCAACTGTTAGAATTCTTCCGGTAATAATTAGGCACAAGGTACTCTTCAGAACGTGAAGGTATGGGGAACACTCAACGCTATTAGGTTTACTAATTAGACAAACATACATAACGCTTGAACAACTGGAATTGCCAAACACATTACGAGTCTGGCAGCATTCATCATAATTACGGAAGAGAAAGACAAACCTCAGATGTAATAACTGCAATACAAACTTGTTCTGGCGAATTCTCAAGCAATAATCAGTGACAGCATCCAAAGACAATACTAATGCTGCTGAAGTATGCTATGATTTATTTCAACAAACAAGATTTATCCTAAATAAATGTCTGGAAATGCCACATTGTCATTTTCAAACTTATAATCCTGGCTTGAAACTCATTTACATAGAGTTCAAGATTACATAACAGGATGTATGGCCAATGGTAGTAACTCCCTGGTTTGGCTTAACTTTACAAATACAACGTAAACACATTCTGGTCCCATATTGCATGAAAAATAGTCCTTCATATTATTCTGAAACATATACAACTACATTTGCTTAATGATACTTTTTCCTTATTTTAATAACGGTACTAAATTTTTTGATCCTTTACTTAAGTATCTGGTTCCGTTTCTGATGTTATAGCTTATACCAAGAGTAGGTGGTTACACCTGTGATTAATATACTCAATGAAATAAATTAGGGTCAGAAAGTTTATTCTCCGTTTGTTTAAGATTGGCTTTCACTTTGTTATGATTTTCAAGTTAACTTGTGGCCTCGATAATTTCAGAATGTAGGCAATACAAGTCTACCTAAACGCCAGTTGCACTAGCAAGAAAATATTAGTAGTTTTGGGTAAATTTTGGTATTAAAATAAATATATAGATAACAAATAAACAAGTAGACAAATAAAAACCTTAAAGGGGAGGGTATTTTATCCAAAAACGCAATCATTGCTTGAATTCTATCAGAGTACGAATTATTTTTATAATTTTTGCTACACGTACATGACAGTTACGTGTTAAAATAAGGCGACTGAATAATCTTTCAGTGTAAGCATCTCTGCCGTATTCATTTTTACTGCCACTCGCAATGGGGATTTACTTCTGGAGGAAAGACTATGCTCTCATTAGAAGAAAACTCTTTCTTTTAAAAGTAAACTACCATTTTAAGCGGTAACTTCGGACAGGCGGGTAAATCCGGACATATCATGGCAAACAGTGAAAATCCAGATGAGACGGCTCATAATGAGCCGTCTTATCAGGATTTTCACTGTTTGCCCGGTAAATTTTGTTTTAATTCCAAACAACTGACATATAAAGGAAACAATGTCACTGTCCGAATTCACCCGCCGTCCGAAGTTACCCGGCTCTCCCCTACAGGGGCATCCATATATCTTAAGCTGATGAGTTATCATAACCACTTGGAACTCCAGTAGCAGTGATATACATGTATGTAAGGCACCGGCATGCTCTGGCAGACCAAATCTAGCTCACATCCGAATTTCTGAGAATTCTAGGCAAGTATTTCTCTATAGATCAAGCTCTCTTTTGCCGTTGCTATTAGTGATACAAATAATTTTCTAAACATGTGCATTCTCTGCATTTTCCTTCTGCAGTTTCATTTTATCGCCATCAAATGCATATTGCTAAAAAAATTAATATCGCTTTAAGGTATGGGCTAATATATTTCAAAACCAGTATTTTAAACGCCATCTCACATCGTCTGAAATTTTATAGAGTGACAAATGCACAGGCGCGATTAACTGAAAGTACTTGAGTTCAGTGCTTACTCCGAGACGTCAGAACCATTCCATTGGCCTTACGTATAACACTGTCTAACGCGTTTCTTTTCTCACACAGACAATGGTTTCTGCAGTGACAGAGAAATTCTTTCTTTGAGCAAACGATTACATTTTAACGGGCTATTATAGATGAGCAGCGACACGACAAAACCAACAATGTGGTTGTGCGCCCAGCGCAGACTCAGATCAGCCTGGGCATCCGCCCAGTCTGATCAGAGTCTTCGCTGTCCGCATGGAGGTGGGTTAGACCCTTAGCTACCCTTTGAGCACTTAACAATGAGTCTGACCAAACTTGGCAAATGCCCAGGCTGATCTGAGTCTGCGCTGGGCGCACAAGCACATTGTTGGTTTTGTCGTGTCGCGGCTCATTTGTCTTTGTGGTTACAAGGGCATTTCTAAGGATCGCCATAGTCGCAATTTAGCGAATCTATTAAATAAATGGACACTTCCTCGCATGAACATTAGGGATGAATGTACTAACGTTTTGCACAGTTTTGAAATGTGTTCTTTTGGCGTGGGAGGTATTGCACATTTCCATTACTGATCATAACAGTCTCAAATCGAGTCTGCTACATGTCATTTCTATAATGTATTTACATTTCTATAATGTGTTTACATTTTTATAATGTATTAAGAGAAAAAATAAACCTCTTCTTTTTTGAGTAATTTGTCTCACATCAGAATCATAGCAAACGGTAGTCCGATATTACATTGGCCCTACCCTAGCAGGCAACTGACGTCAAAACGACGTCGATGTGACGTCTTTACGTCGCATCGATACTAGTACGACGTTATTTTGACGTAATGTGCTCGCTGGGACCTTCCTAGCTGCTCTTTGTTTCAAACTCAGTTGCAATGAATAACTCTATGTCAGTTAATTGCTTGTTGAAGCTTGACGCTAACAGATATTAATAAATGTTTATTGCTTATAATTAAATGCCTGGAGGATCCAAGAGATATGATTTTTTGTTATGTCCTAACATTATACATAATTGAAATTTATTTTATAATTGAAATAAAGAAGTTATCCAGGATCATATCAAGCTTATATGAGATTTACAAAAAGCTTATTTGAGACTTACAAAAAGACACAGATCTTTGCTATCAGACAGATAATGGGGGACTAATTAATTGTTGCAATGCATCACAATCAATCAAAATTTCCACGCATATTTTGTTCGTATATAGAGAATACCATGTGAGTGTCTTTTGATATCAAGTTTATCGGGCGAGACCAGAAACAGCGTAGGAATGGCGAGGCTTGCCGAGCCAGTCCGACGTGTTTCTGGTCGAGCCTGATAAACTTGATATCAAAGACACTTACGTGGTTTTCTATTTATCATGTATCATCAGAAGATTTTACGGCGCATAGAGCGACAAACAAGTGATAAGCATACACAGTTTTGTTCGAACTTGCTGACGTCGCGAATGCGTTATGACGTAAGTCGGTGACGTCAATTAACCAATCGAACGTTGATATTACGGCCAACGTCAGTGTGTAGCCAATCGTCTTCAGAAATTCCATTCTTAAGCCATGACCTGATAACATTCGCGCAAGCGCAGTTCCGTAGTGACATGATATCACAACATGTTATCATACCCCTGTTATCAGGTGAATTTTGCAGCAGATGCATGATAAAACACTATAGCAGTTACATGATGATGTTTGATACTTTGAGAATATAGCGAAGCATCTAAATGTTTGGTTGTCATTGCTCAATGGATTTAATCAACGTGATTGGCCAATTTAAATGAACCATGACACGATAAAACCGACAATGTTGCATGTGCGCCAGACGAAGACTCAGATCAGCCAGGGCATCCGCCTAGTCTGATTAGAATCTTTGCTGTGCGTTTAAAGGGTAGCAAAGGGCCTAAGCTACCTCCATGTCAAAAGTGCAGATTCTGATCAGACTAGGCGGATGTCCAGGCTGATCTGAGTCTTCGCTGGGCGCACATGCCACTTTGTTGAGTTTGTCGTGTCGTGGCTCAAATGTACATTTACCAAACTTTGCAAGAGATGCGCATTTCTGTATTTTTTAAAAAAACTGCTTCAGTGTCTGTAAACCCCAAACGTTTGGAAAAGAGAGGTGATGGGCAGGTCACGGCAGGCAATGGTGATCCCTATCCGAGCCACACTAGTCTTATTGGCGTAATCCGCGGGACACACCGGTCGCAGACATCAGGTAAAAGACGTACGAGCGCGGGCGTCTCCCATCGAGACACCCAACCCCCATGGCTCGAGAAAACGAGTTATTTCCATTATATTCTATTCTATCTCATAGCCTTACAAGGTAGCTGGAGCACCAGATTATATCTGTACGAGTTATTTCACACAAAACAAACACAACTTGATTAGATCTGTACGAACCCAATAATCAGAAGTATTTGGCACTAAATGACTGTCCCATTTAAAACACATATTTTTCTTTTACGATGAAAGTTAACTATTACGACAGACCTGTATTAACTAAAGCCGCATTGCAGAAGATGCATTTATTATTTACATGTATTTAAAAACCCATCCAATGTTCATGGTTTATGTACAAGTTTCATATATGTATACCATTTATGTCTAGTGTATATACCATGCATGTGTACCATATATGAACCGCGACATGAGAGAACCAACAAAGTGGTTGTGCGCATCCGCCCAGTCTGATCAGATTCTTCCTTGAGCGCTTAAAGGGTAGCTAAGGGTCTAAGCTACCTCCTTACGGAGAGCGAAGACTCTGATCAGATTGCGCTTTGCGCAAATACCACTTTGTTTGTATTCTCGTGTCGCGGCCCATCTATGCTCATATACACTACCAAACAGTCCAAACCCAGATCAGAACCCCGCTAGGGTCTACACTGTTTGTAAAAGAAAAATGGGCACTTCTCTTTAAAAGACAATAGAAATAATAGAACTAAACTAAACCAGACGTCCCTTCATTGAGAAATGGGCTCATCGAATTTATAAGGATAGAATAGTCCACCAGGCATAAAAGGGCGGAAGGATTGGCGAGGATGACATAAAACTTTCTGCATTGCGGCGTCCTGCTGATATTGGTAATTGGCGTAAGAAAGGACATTAGACTGCTGTGCTACATGTAGCAATAGGTGCGGATTTTCTTATACTCTCGTTTATCCAGTCTCTGGGAGACGGCTAGATATGGACTGAAATATTGTCTTAAAGTGTCATTTAACCCAAAGCCTCCAATCAACATTTTTAAATAGAGAAGAAAAATTTCAGTGACATATTAAAGCACTTTTAAACACTAACAGTAGGTGCAGATATTTTACGCTTACTCTTGTCTACCCTACCACTAGGAGACGGCTCAATATAGACTAAAATATTGTCTTAAAGGGTCATTAAATCCCAAACAACCAACTAGCATTTTTAAATAGACAAGTTCCATATTTTAAACACAGATTCAGTGTCATATTTAAAACCCTTGTTTAAACTGGACCGCTGCTTTATAGAAAAGACTATTCACTGTTCACATACCTTTTCTCAACTCATTTGTCCGTATACGCATAACTGCAATGTCAGTTTTTTTTCCAACAAATGCATAACGTACTGTACTTATAAATTGGTAGCAACCATTCATAAGAAATCATGTTGCAAATTCAGTTCATACCTGAGCCGCAACACGAAAAAAAAGTGTCATGTGCGCCCGGCGAAGACTCAGATCAGCCTGGGCATCCGCCCAGTCTGATAAGAGTCTTCGCTGTCCGCAAAAAGCTAGCTTAGACGCTTTCAGCGCAACAACCACTTTCTTGGTTTTCTCGTGTCGCGGCTGAATAAGAAATCATGTTGCAAACTCAGTTTAATGATATAAATTCATATCTGCTTGTGTCGTTAGATTCACTTAACGAGTATAGCCTTTTCGAACCTAAGCATTATATGCACCTGTTTTTTCATCAATTACTGTAATCAAACGCTTTTTTTGGTTTCGATCTACATTCCATCGCGGATGATTTTCATCGAGAACACAGAATCTCTGCGTTTGCCATAAACTGCCTTTGCATGATCAATACTGCAGAATTGTGGTTTGGAGACTTTTGTTATCATCACAGATGCAATGTTGTTGAATTATGAGAGCGATTTACTTCGGCGCAGAATGTCGCGGTTCGGAATCCCAACGGGCAAACGATTCAGTATTTCAGTGAAAAACTCTGTCAATTCAGCAGCAATTGGGTACATGTACCTGTTGCGAATAATGTAAGATAAAAGAGAAGTAGAGAAGAGAGTTGTGCTGCGTCTTTCAAAGGGCTGTGTCCAAGATGCCATTAATCCTACTTAGAACCCACTGCCACTACGGCCCAAAAGACTACGGAAGAAAATCATTACATCTACATTTCATCATCTTATGCACTGCTGTGAATTGGTGAAGTTTTCCCCTAACGACTCAGATTTATTCGCAAACTTTATTTGCAGTGAAATAATGAGCAAGTTGTTATTCTTAGTAGAAATGGCGGAGAAACATGGAGGTGTGCCCATTTATCAGCCCCGGATCCAGGGGGTGGGCTTTGGGGCTTCAGCCCCGCCACCTGGGGTTCTGTCGATGTATAATGTGTAGGCCTCCAGATAGTAAGATAGTAAGGAGTATCTGATGACAGTTATAGATAATTCATCCATGTGGTTAGATTAAAATATATGTTGTGACATCTCATTAGAATCGCCTCGCCGAGGCGATTCTAATGAGATATCACAACATATATTTCAAGGCTAAAAGATATTGCTAATAATTCTCATCAAGTCGATCCCTATGTTATATGTTTTCAAGCCCCAACCCCTCCACACACAAACACACACATACATCTCAGCACCTCCCAGCCCCATCACTTATCCAGAGCCCCACCAGTACGTAGTGGTCTGGACCCGGGCCTGTTTATCTTATTTTTTCGCAAAGTTTCGCAAAAAGAAAATGCGTTAACAATTTTAATTCTATTTCACAATAAAATAAACATTTAAAGAGACTATGCTTTGCTATTGAAGATGTAAGCCATATATGTTGCCAGTTTTATATCCAGAAAGGTAAATAATTGAACGTTTTAAAGTAAAATTTGCTTTTTTTAGATAATTAACCGGTAAACAATTTTTTACTTTTTTTTCAGTGGTGTCCTTGGTTGCCAGTATATTCTCCCTGACGCTTATTGCGTGCGACAGATTCTTCGGCATAGTGTTTGCGATGAAGGCACACATCATTGAACGAAAAGCCAGCCATTCCATAGTTATCCTCTGGGTATGCTCAGTGGCCATTGCCGCGCCCATGCTAGTGGTGCGTGAGCTGGATACCATGGTGTGGCGCAATCATGTGGAAATATGGTGCGATGACAACTGGCCTATAGTGGTAGCTACGGACCCTGCCACTGGTAGAGAATACAACACATTTCCAGCCAGAAGAGCCTATTATACAATATTAACAGTAGTGCTATACTTTCTCCCAATGTTTTTGATGAGCTGTGTATATTTCATTATAATTGTGACGGTGTGGTTTTCTCGCTCGCCCGGAGAAAGAATGACAAAGGAGGTTAAACTTCAAGGACGGGTGAAAAGAAAAGTAAGTTCTATTCTGTTTATAATTTTTACATTTACTGTAAGAAAAATATAGCGAAACTCCGTACTTTATAAGGATAATGTTCACCACTAAGTCTATGCCAACGAAAATTATCAGTATTTGATATTAACATACAGCTTTTTATTATATTTCTCTTAAATCAAAGCACATCCAAGTCACAGGCACCTCTAGTTAAATGTGAAAGAGAAAAGCCTTATTTGCAGACAACCGAAATTCAATTTTATTTCTGGAGCACCAGCTCTGTTTTACGTCATTGTGTTGAGATAAACGGATTGAAAGGCGACCTAAAACAGTATGTTTGTGTATTTTCGATGACTGTAAAGCGACTTCAACACTCATAGCATTCAAATTAATGGAAGTTTCTGGGAGATGATACATATGATAAAACTTTATTATAAAAATCGTTCTAAAATCACTGGTCGAGTGATAACTTTTTTTGTTGTGAAACCCTGAGACATAAAAGATGGATGTGGACCTACCATTTTTCTACCAGTCATAGGCAATTCAGCACGTCAGTCACAACCGAATTCTAGTAGGTTACCTCCGTTGAAGGTAACTGATAATTTACAAGACGTGAAACGAGTCGGTCGCTTCAATTTTGATAATTTTAAAAGTAGAATTAATGTCTATCCAATACACGGGCATTTTAGATACAACCAGCGAACCCCATTTTTTTTGAAAGGCAGAATATTGACTTAATGCACTTACTTACATTATGAGTGGCGAGTAAGATATAGGGATATAAGAAATTGTTTGTGTGACATTGCGGGGACTAAAATATTTAAAAACAAAGAAACCTAAAGTGCGCAATCTAATAAGGGTGCCGAGTGTGATTAAACAAGTATCCCTTGTTCCGTTGTGACACGACTTTTACTTACAGATACAGATTGTGTTCTCAAACACCTTGTTGCAAAGCACCAGAATATCAGTTCATGCATCTAGCATGCATGAGCTGATATTGACATGTATCATTGTGTAAATGATACATTTTATGTGCTTTAAGAACACAATAAGAAAAGACACGTCTTTGGGAAACGTTCCAACCATATTATCGAGCACATGTCTGAAGCCATATTTAACTTTGGTGAATTATCTTAAGATAATAACACCAATCCTTTAAGGCATAATTAGTCTGTAGAGAATTGATTAAGTCGGTTTATATCGATAACAAAGAATGAATTACACCATAAAACCGAAATGGTAAAGGTAAATGAGCAGTAAAAGACGTCGTTTTTCACATAAATCCTCACCCTAAGAGAAGCATGCAGCAAATAATTAAGTTGGATAGATGCAGTTGTGGTCTACTAAACTATGAGCTCATGCTAACTAGAATTCTCTTGCATTACTTATTTTTTTTCCAACTGAGTTAATGAAAATATATAGTTTGTGGAGTATTGATTTAAGGTAATTGCCCGCTGTCCGCTGATCTTAGTCTCAGGTTTGCATGTTCGCACAGGTTAGCCCAGCATCATACGACACGACAAGTTGATGAGAAGCATTATCGCAGTCTTGTACGAATCGCAGTCTTATACGAGTCACAGTCTTGTACGAATTAATGAGACTGTAAAGGATAAAACCGCACAAAGGACGGTTACACAATTATTGAACGGAGTTTAACCCATTAATGGCTAGCGTCTCATAAAAGGTTATATGTAAACAGTTAAGACCCTGATCAGACGCCGCCTTCTACACGAGTCATATACCTCTAAAATTATGAATGGACTCTCCAATTTATAAGGATAGAAGAGTACATTAGGCATAAATGGGTGTATGCACTGTTCACCTTTGTGATGCAAAGCTACAACTGTTTTTTTTTTTTTTTTTTTTTTTTTCAGGTCGTGATAATGTTGGTGCTTATTCTGGCTACGTTTGGAATTTGTTGGCTACCTCTACAGATAACTGTCCTCTATTTTGAATACAAGCCATTGACAATACAGGTAAGGCCTGATGCTAGGTTGACAGACATTTCCAGTCGCCGACTGGGCAATTTGAACCTGCGAGCTTAGCTACACCATAACCAAGCGTCTTTATCACTCGAACACGGCGCCTATTCCTATATTATTGCACCTTGAATAAAATAAATCTTGCGAAATTTTAGACATATGCCGTTAAAAAATAAGAAAATATGGGCATTCTAAAAGTGTATACTTGCTTTTGCTCCTGAGCATAGTTTAGTGTGATGACACGATAAAGTACAAATTTGGTCATTATCACATCTAATAACTAATAAAGAACTGAGTTTGCTGACTATAAATGAACCGCGACGCGAGAAAACCAACAAAGCGTTTGTGCGCCCAGCGCAAACAAAGATCAGCCTGAACATCCGCCTATTCGGATCAGAGTCTTTGCTGTCCACATGGAGGTAGCTTATACCATTAGCTACCCTTTAACTGCACAGCGAAGACTCTGATCAGCCTGGGCAGGCTGATCTTAGTCTTCAGCGCGCTCAAATGCCATTTTGTTGGTTTTCTCGTGTCGCGGCTCAGATTGATTCGTAGACGCAGTTATAATGACAGCTACTCTAATTGTCCAGTATCGCTATAGCACTGATTAAATTCCAGCATTCTTGTTAAGATTTAAGTAGACCTTTATAAAACATCGTTTATTAGGTTATGATTGCCTTGTATGAAATTTCTTTACATGCATTTTCATTGATATAACATAATTGATTCAAAGAGTTTTTCAAGATTGAATCTCCGGCTCTATAGACGGAACGCTTATTAGATTTCTTTGATACTTAATATC
Organism: Ctena decussata; assembly: GCA_963989385.1. Lineage (NCBI taxonomy): Eukaryota > Metazoa > Mollusca > Bivalvia > Lucinida > Lucinidae > Ctena > Ctena decussata. The sequence continues at coordinate 52,758,199 of OZ022507.1, forward strand.
AATTTTGCAATAGTCATGAATTTCTCACTCACCGTGGACAAGAAAGTTCCGTTCTAGAGGTGTCCGGTTTTTTTTCTTACTCGGCCTGCTATCTCGGCCTAGGCCCCAAAAGCTGTCTCAAATGCCAATCATTTATATAGTACAGTCCATTTGTTGTTGTGTTGCGGTAAACAGCTATGGTCGGGTCGGGACGGTCAGTTAACCTAACCACCTTATTCCTGGGCAGGTTTAAACCTAAGAAGCGTTTAACCAGAACTTATTGCACATAATTTCGCCAGTAACTGACAACCACCCTTCTTGAATCAGCGGAAAGGGGATACGAAAGTAAGTGGCCGAGCCGGGCATCAACCTCGGGTCCTCTGGCTCTTGAGTCAGACGCGTTGTCGTCAGCGCTACGCGGCCAAGCTAAGCCCAGTTAATTACACATTTAAATTTAACAAATCTACTTGCTGCTACCTGTCATGTAATTGTATGTAGTGAAAAAGACAACCAAAGATCTGATTAGCTGCCAGTCATAAAATGGATGCCCAATGTGAAATTGACACACAGGTCAGAACTGTTAATAGAAAATTAGCTTGAAGTTTATAGGAATAGCTTCAACAAGAAGTTAAGGTATTCAACGAGTATTCTGTTCTATAAAATATAATGGATGAGAAAAATAATCAATTGCGGGTTGAGGCCTCGACAATGAAATCTCAGGCTCGTTTTCAAGTTATGTTAGTCTTTATATGCTGGCAAGTCTTGCATAAGACTAAATAATATGAAAACTAGCCTTAGCATTCCTTGTCTCGGCCTCGCCTGCATCATAGATTCTATTTGTGTGTGTAAACTGTCAACTAGATATATTGTAAACAAGAAAGGAAAAAAATATTAGAAAAGAGCATAACAAGCATCCGTGATCAAACAGGCAATCGTCTGTTGGAAAGTATCTTATTTCAGAAACCAGGCAGTTTATTGGTATACAGTGAACGAAACTTATAACCGTCCATCCTATATTTAGGCGAGTGGTTCTGCAAATAAAACTTGTTGGTCAAAAGTAGCCACTTACTTACATGAGATAGCCCCTTGCGAAAGCCCTTCAAGTTATTTCAATCTTGCAATGTCACGACTTTTATTGTACCAATTTCACAAATTAAAAACACATCTTTTCAGCTTTCATATTTTCATAAGTTTATACAAAAAATGAGAGAAAAAAGAAAACTAGTGTAGCAAATTATTCTAATCTGGTTCAGTGGAAACAACCAGTTTTAACATTTTTTCGTCGCACGTGGGGGATAATTACTCTTACACACCACATAAGTTTGCACATGTACGAGCAATTCTCATCTAACCCTTGTTATCTCGGCCAGGAACGGCAAACATCAGTGCATTGGTTGTAAATCGGGTCACGATAAGTGATGTTGGTCTGTTACGAAGGCGTCAAGAAAATGATAAAATGGCGTCAGTTTATTCCACGCCAAACGTCAGGGTGAAGAACTGATCAATAATTCCTGAAAGCGTAGATTTATTATTCAAAATCAAATAGAAACCTCTCAAACGCTGATTATCATTCTAACGAATTGAACATAGTCAACCAAAATATTTGCAAGAAAAAGTTGAGCCGCGACACAGAAAACCAACAAAATCGCATGTGTGCCATTGAAAATTGGGTCACGTATCTGTGCTCCTGCCTAGGCTGATCTGAGTCTTCAATGGGCGCACGTGCAACTTTGTTGGTTTTTTCGTGTCGTGGCTCATATTTGGGTAGTGCATAGAAAAAACCTGTCACAAGAACCACTGTTCGGTACCACATGGCAATCTTCGTAATGCCGAACAGTGACCCCATGACATATTTTTTTTTCTATCCACACCTCACAACCATCATAAATATGACATACAATCTAACTCGTAAATTACCACATGGCGATATATCGCATACGTTTTTGTTTTCAGCAGTAATACTGGTATTACTCATTGACTTTCATCATCTGCATCATCTGTACACTTGCCTTTTCGAAATGTACAATCCTTGTGATGCAAAACAGTGGCCTAGAGACAGTTTTGTTTTCTATCCGCACCTCTCAACCATAAATTTTACACTAGCCACTGACTGCCCATAGATAAACCTTTAAGAGCAACTAGCTTCATTCAAGAATTGAAATTTGACTTTTCAGCGTTCATATTGTGATGAAGTCAGTGGGCGGAGCTAAAATTCCATGAAGCGCGAAGCGTTTCTTGAAGAATTTTAGCGACGACAACTGGCTTCTTCACACGATAACGCTGAAAAATAAAAATTTCATTTTTTTATTACACTTTATTTTTAGACCCTTCCTGTGCTGTTTTCTTCACGGGTAATTTTATATAGAATATGCAAAATATGCGTCGAAGAAAAGATAGTAACGACATATTCGGCCATAACCTGAAAAAGCAGTCGCCATAACGTGGCGCCAGTCGAACGTTACGTGGACCAATCAAGACGTTTGTTTACCTTAAACGTCGCTTGACGACAACGTCACAGGATCAGCTGTCGTTAATCCGTGTATGAAGCCAGTTGCTCTAAAGGTTTACCTATGGGACGTCAGGGACAAGTGTGAATACTTACCGATGTACAACTTTTGATCATGTGACGTTGTCGTCAAGCGACGTCTTAGGTAAACAAACGTCTCGATTGGTCTATGTGACGTTCCCTTGACACAAAGTCCTGGCGATGGCTTTTAAAGAAATTACCGAGCACGTTGTTACTAACTTTTCTGCGACCCATATTCTTCATATTTATATCCCCGGTATACAATGTATGTCGAAGGGTATATAGTTTTAGTCTTTTTGTCCATTCGTCCGTCTTTCCATTAGTACGTCCGTCCGTCCGTCCGGATTCACCACACGATGAACGCTGAAAATCAAATTTCAATTCCTAATTGAAACATATAATCTAACTCGTAAATTACCACATTGAAAAGTAACACATAGGGTCTGATTTTTTTTCAGATGGAAGACTGGTATTACACACTGACATTCATTGCCTATACGCTTGCCTTTTCTAACAGTGCTTTAAATCCCATCATATACGCAGGCTTCAACGAGAATTTCAGAAGCGGTAAGTTCACAATTAAAGGTGTATTGTGCGCCTTCTTGTTATTTTTTTCGTCATTTATAAAAGCGGGACAAATTTTGTTACTTCGTGTTTGCTTCTCTGGACGACAAAATCTTTGTATAAAAATTTGAAAAAAAAGCAGAATTTAGGAGTCGCTGGTTTCTCTGGCACAATGTAGTTTTTATTCATACATAAGGCTGTGAAATGTGCGAACGCCATTACATTTATTGGTCTGAATAATACTTCATGCAGAACTGTTAATATAAAATGAAAAATATTAACTTTGAAAATCCTTTTCTTTCTACGTTTTCATCGAGGAAAAACCTACCATGGCCTTAGTGTTAATTCTGCCCGTTGACAACTAAACAGCATTGCCCAAAAGACCAGAGTTTTAACCGGACTAATATTTTTGTATATTATTCTGTGACAAATATGCTACCAAAGGTCCTCGGATACAGTTGAACACAATATATGCCACTGATTCAACTCAAAGGCAGACAATTTATGAAATAATCCATTTGTAAACCTAACCACGTGTTAAGTATATATCACCGACATCAGGCCCCGAGGTTATAAAACTTTTTTCATGCTCAACTCAGCTGAGCATGAAATTTTTTCTGCTCATAAATTTTAAAATGCCAACAATTGTTGGCATTTTAATATTTATGAGCAGAAAAATAGCCTTCTTGGCTTATCTGAGCCTGAAAAATGCTGAATTTCTTGGTATTTTTATATTAATTGGCATTTTAAATTTCATGCTCAGCTGAGTTGAGCATGAAAAAAGTTTTATAACCTCGGGGCCAGGCAACTCTTGACTGTATACGACTTCATTTTCATTTTGACATAGCGTACACTTCGGTTCGCTTATGTCTCTGGCCGCATTTGACTGGGCGCTTCGTGCTAAATTATAAGTGCTACACGCTAACAACCCTAGAAGGGTTACTGTTTTTTTTTTTATAGAACAAGTATTTCACGCTAAAAATAGTGAAACACCTTGTCGAAAACAGCCTTGGTGTGTAAAGCGTCAGCATGCCCGAGTGGTTAGCGCTCCAATCTCGTATAACGGGGTTGGAGATAGTTTTTGGGCCTTAACGTCGCTTCATGGCACAGAACCCTTTATAATCATCCTCCTATCGTCCTAGTATGAGTGAAATACTGTTAAATAGGACGTAAATTCGCAAGTCATCTCTATACCACTTAAAAGAAGTGTTGCATCACCGAATTTTTCTATAGAGCTAATGCTGAACTGTCATATTTCACCTGTTTAAAAATCATCTGAGTAGCAATGAATTACGTGGTCATTGTGTATGATTAACAGTCTTATATTTCGGTATTAAAAATGTGAAAAGTTGGTCTTTGGGTTCCGTCTGTCTTGGTCGATATTTTAAAAGTAAAATCTAAATAGGATAATTTCCATATGGTGTATGAAGAGCCAATACCACCAGTCAGTCAAAAAGTTTTATCAACCCCGACTGGGGTTTCCTGTATACTTCTTGGAATTAAGTTGATTCAGCATTATGTGTATGGGAAACTATAAGGTGAGGCAAAACTTCTTTTGAGTAGTATATATGAGCCGCGACACGACAAAACCAACAATGTGGTTGTGCGCCCTGCGCAGACTCAATTCAGTCTGGGCATCCTCCCAGTCTGGCCAGACTCCTCATTCAGCGCTTAAAAGGTAGCCAAGGGACTGAGCTACCTTCATGCAAACAGCGAAGACTCTGATCAGACTGGGCGGATGCCCAGGCTGATCTGAGTCTGCGCTGGACGCACGACCACATTGTTGGTTTTCTCGTGTCGCGGCTCATATTCTGCTGAAATATTTTAAGATATCTATACTTGTATTTAATATTGATCTAGGTTTTCGTGCTCTTTTTGGCTGCTATGAAAGGAAGTGCTACTCTGTTGCAATGTCAAGGGCGGACTCGATGTACAGTACGACAACTATGACAAAAGTATGAAAGCATTTCAGGTACTTTTGCGATTCAAAAATATCAGACTTCTGATTGGCTGCCCGGCTCTAAGGTCCATGCAGGCGTTTTCTGCCTCACTGAAACCTCGCCAGGACCAACTGCAGGGGCGTAACTAGGGACAATTTCATAATACGCACAACCATGTTTTATTCACTACTTCTTGAAGGGAAAATACGAATTTCAGCCTCTTTGGGAGTTGGTTTTGAAATCTTGTCTAATTCATGAAATTTCAGCCTGCAAATATGCAGGTGCGTTTTGAAATTTTGTCAATTTTGACAAAATTTCAATACGCACTTGCGTATTTGCCGTATACGTAGCTACGCCCTTGAACTGATTATAATATATCGTCAAGAAAAATGACAGGCAATTTGCTCAAATCGAAGTTTTAGAAATGATATACCAGAACATATGACCAAATTCAGCACGGGAGAACATATAGCCATATTCAGAATAGAAAGGCGAAACTTTTATTATAAAAGGATGATTATGATACCACTTTCTTTAAGAACATAAACAGAAGTATTCCCATTTTAAGTGTTTATGTGAACTGTATCAAAAGTGAATTGAATTCAACCCCACATTAAGCAGCTCTTAGAATAAGTGTACCGTGCATGCAAATATTTTCATTGCTGAATATATCAACAGATGCTTGGGGTTTTGACTTTCATCAGTAGAGCCTCAATGAAGTCTAAATTTATACAAGATATAAATCTTCGGCGAGCAAGATGTTGCATGAGTCTAGAAAACTATCCTTGTTTCTCTCCATAATCAGTACAAACCTGTTAGTATTAGGTTTTATTAGATTCGCCATTAATTTATCGTTTCAATGATATACATGTCATTGCATAAGCTTGTCTAGTCTTAAAAAAAATATTTAAAATGACTTTGCTAATTTATCTAAAATGAACTAACCACCACATGAAAATATGCCTCAACACACCATCCTGTTAATCAATTTACATAAATGGCTCCCGGCTTTAATCTCTTTGGAGGGAGACCGCTTACACACTTGGAACCATAATAGGAATTCCATTCAACTCTAAAATTAGAATAGCTCACCTGTGTATAATCTTACTTGGTACCTGAAAACTTATTCAAAGGTTAAAAAACTGGGAGCCATGTATGTAATATTTTGAAGGATTATGTTTGAAGGCAATTTTTTCACATCGTAGTGATTTAGTTTGAATAAATTTGTAAAGACTAGACAAGTTCATGCAATGACATGCATATCATTGTAAAGATAAATGACTGGTGAATCCATGGACACCAAATACTAACAGGTTTGTACTAATTCTGGAGAGAAATTGGGATAGTTTCCCAGGCTCATGCAGTATTGCTAGCCGAAGATTCATACCTTCGTATATAGAGTTTATTAATCGTCCCGTTTAAGATATGGAATTTATAAACCGAGGGAGGTTTGAAGATCCGATAAAGAAACGAGTCCGAAGGACGAGTTTCTTTATCGGATCTTCAAACCACCCGAGGATTATAAATCCCATATCTTAAATGGGACAATTCAATAAACTGTATACTACATTCGTATGCCTTAGATTTAAAGAATATTTCCATCTGTATTTATGTTTTCAAGTTCACGTCCTTTCGAGAGCCTGTACACAATAGCGCAAAAGGATACATGAATACTGAATTGCTTTGACCGCCATTTTGTTTTTGAACGGGCCAATGTTTGTTATAATAAAAATAATTTACTGACCAATGGAACCTGCATCACGCCTTTACAATCATCGCCTGTACGGCTACTGGTCCCGACGATCCAAGGCTCGCTCGATATTGTCTGTAATGAGCTGGATGATACGTTTCTTATTGCACATTGCGGAGCGTGTATCGTTCAAAAGGCAATGCATTTCCACATGAAATGGCGTTTTCGTAAAATCATTCATGTCCACACGCCATGAATACACATCAAAGCTTGTTATAGGTTTGTTCAGCGTCTGTTGTTTTTCTCAAAACCATAAAAGGCGATTCCAGCTGTGTTGTATAGGTACAACTGCAGTGGAAAGAAAGGGCTAAGGAAAGTAGTTCTAAAAGCCGGTACCCCGTCGAACATTAATAACTAATCTCCGAATGTTATCGGGAAGGTAATTAATCAACAGGGATTTATTTCCCTAGAGGAAATAAATCCTCGTAGAGAACTGGGAAATAGCATATTTATATTGACAATAAATCCTCGTAATTCTTTGTTAAGAATGTAATAAAAAGTGATACTTCATTGAGGCACTACTGACCAAAGTCCAAGTCCCAAGCGTCTGTGAAAACATCAAGCAAAAGATCTACTGTTCGAAAGCGTTGCCTATATAATGAAAAAAAAAGCAACAACATTTTTTGAAATACAAAACTGTCCCACCAGTATTTATATAAAGTTACCTGGAATATTTTTGCCGTTTTCTTTTAGCATGTCTTTCAAAATATAGAATCGCATTATTCACCCTCATCTCTCAGTAAAAACATGTATGAAACTGCTTTAAATATTACTTTAAGATGATACACAACCAGTAACATTTCTATCGGGTTAAGCTGACACACATGAGCCGAGACGTGAGAAAACCAACAATGTGGTTGTGCGCCCAGCGCAGACTCAGATCAGCCTGGGCATCCGCCCAGTCTGATCAGAGTCTTCGCTGTCCGCATGAAGATAGCTTAGACTCTTAGCTACCCTTTGAGCACTTAACAAAGAGTCTGGTGAAACTATGTGGATGTCCAGGCTGATCTTAGTCTGTGCTGGGCGCACAACCACATTGTTGGTTTTCTCGTGTCGCGGCTCATATATATTTGTCCGTTAAAGACACTCATTGTCTCCCGAACTCCCCGCTGTTCTATGGCCCTGTTATGCCATTTATATCTGTGTGGGTATATTCTTTGATGAAGCATCGATTTCACAAACTGATAGAGTAGATGATCCTGGTATCCATTAAAAAAGAATATTTGTCTTTGTATCTTTTTTTAATTTTGATGCACCGGAATTAGGACGGATACAGAAACACTGCATATTGCGACCATATATCAATCGCAACTTTAACGATCATCACCGCTTTAAAGCGTACATGTACACGTATATTTAGCAACAAAATGTATTGATTTGTATAGGACCGATATTATAAAAAAAACATCGATTAACATGGACTGTTTATGCAGAGTCTTAGCTTTGATTATTTTTTCATATTTTTATGTCAGTGTAAAATGGGGGATTTATAATTCTAAATAGGACCCCTCAATGACATACTTACAGTTAAATGCAGTGAAAATGCAGGAATTGACTTGCAGATACCAGTATCTTGAGATAACAGGAGTTGAAATTTAAGGAAAAATAGGAATTTTGTCTCAACTGCATTCTTTGATAGAAAGAAGTACTTATAGATATCGGTGTTAGAGATCTAAAGAGTGAGTTGTACGTTTATTTCAATTTCAGGCCTACCTGTATCTCTATCACGGAAAGGGTGCACAGTCAGTGAACAGTTGGTGCTGAGTTACATTCCTAATTTGAGCCACGACACGAGAAAACCAACAAAGTGGTTGTGCGGCCAGCGCAGACTCAGATCAGCCTGGGCATCCGCCCAGTCTGATCAGAGTCTTCGCTGTCCGCATGAAGGTAGCTTAGACCCTTAGCTACCCTTTAAGCGTTTAGGGAAGACTCTGCTCAGACTGGACAGATGCCCAGGCTGATCTGAGTCTGCGCTGGGCGCACAACCGCATTGTTGGTTTTCTCGTGTCGCAGCTCATTTATTCTTGCTGCGCATAGCAAATGGCATGGCAGTTCATCTTTCCGAGGCCACGCCTACTTTAAACGGGTATGCATCTCTTCAGGAACTCTAAGGTAAAATCACGGACATGTTGTGGAACATTAAACACGTGCGATTTTATTTGTGGGACTCCATTACATGATAATTTGTCATTGGTTTGGACAGTTATACACTATCAGGTGACTTTTGAGTGACATTTTGGACGTGGCTCGGAAAGGTTTATTGGCATTTGGACGGGTACATCTTCGAGACAATGAGCGCGGGTGTGATAGTGTGAGAGCTACATTCTAAGCGAAACAAAATTTAAATGTAAAAAATATGAACGGGTACACTTTCAATGGAATCAACTCTACTGTTATCATTTTGCATTGCTTGCAAATGGGATCGACTCTGAAAGAAAGAATTTGCTCCCAAGGAGCAAATTCTTTCTTTGAACGGTCTGTCCCATTGCAGGATGGTTTCGTCGTCTAGGGAAGCAAACAGGAAGTCACCAAAGTTGTGCCTCTTTGTAAAAGTGGCAAAAACGACTTTTAGGTGTACCCAAATCAATATATGTATTGTGACTTCAGTTTATCATGTTAGTTATGTCTGAATACATTTGCAAGTTAGCTCAATATTATTTTAAAGTATTTGTCTGCCCTCTCATAGGTGGCTACTCTCAAAAAAAGAAATCTTCTAAGGGCAAACTCTTTCATATAAAGGCAGGTCCAAATCAGAAATAATTCAAAAATAAAGAAAATCATTTCTGCAAGACAGGACTGCCTATCAATTGGGAGACAATATTTTGTTTTCATCTAAGACTACTTGTTAAAGTGAAACATTCAGGTAAAACATTAAACAGATTAGCCATAAGCGATAATGACTACCTGTATTCAATGGACCACATGGATTAGTTGGTTGGTTGTTTTGGGTTTAACTGCCCTTTGTGACAGTATTTCAGTCTTTATCGGGCCGTCTCTCAGGAGAGGGAGAAAGAAAAGAGAAATGATAGGTGACAGAAAAAGTATTCAAATAACCCCTGCCTGCATCGACTGCAAGCACAGAAGGCCCTTGCCCTACTTTAGACCAAATAAGTAGGACGCCCCGGCTGGAAATAATAACCAGCACAATCGGACCACATGGAAGAAAAATGTATAGGTAAATCAGTGTTCCAAATAAGAAGGGACAACAGGGATAATTTATGGATAATGTTCAATACATCTCCACAAAGCATATGTTGTGACCCCTCATTTGAACCGTCTCGCAGAGACAATTCTGATGAGGTGTCACAACATACTGAAAATACAACTTGAACAAACTTTTAATTGAGAAATAAAAAAAATATCTCAGAATTATCTTTAGATACTCCTCTCATCTGGAACACTGAGAGTAGCCATGGGTGTGATAGCGATAATAACCACCTGGAACACTGTGTGTAGCCATGGGTGTGATAGCGATAATAAGCATCTGATTTAAACTACCACACGAAAGAAAAAAAGTATACGTGGACGTCATCACTTCTAATTAATAAGAACTTTAAAAACGTTATTTTTTCGTGTGTTAATGTATATACATGTATCATAATATATACTTAACCAGTGCTCCAGATAGGAAGGGACGACATGGATAATTTAGGGATAATTTTCTATACATCTCCATAAAAGCATATGTTGTGACCCCTCATTAGAACCGTCTCGACGAGACGGATCTGATGAGGGGTCACAACATATGTTTCATAAGAAATAAGAAAAAATCTCAGAATTATCCTCGAATACTTCTCTAATCTGGAGCACTGAGAGCAGCCATGGGTGCGATAGCGATAATAAGCATCTGAATTCAAGGACCACATGAAAGAAAAACGAAGTATAGATATACGTCAGCGTCACCACTCCTAATTGTTAAGAACTTTAAAAACATGTTTTTTCTTTTTCTTTTTCTTTTTTCCCTCTTTTTCTTGTTTTCTTTTTGTTGTGTGTGCATATGTGTATATCATTCAGTTTGTTAGAATTGTCAGCAAGCTTCATTCTATGTTCTCAGGAATTCCGCATCTTGTTGTATAACAAGAGTCTATATAAAATGTGACATAATCGCAGAAAAAATATTGTAAAGGCAAATTAAAACAAACCAGAAAAAACACACATGCATGCAGGCACGTACGCATGCATGCACGCACGCACGAACACGCACACATACGCACATCTCTCTAGCATTTCATTGATGCCTCCTTTCTCAAAGGAGGTTTACTTATTACAGAATAAATCGGCTTTGTAGGAACCAACTCTTTCCTTGAAGAGTAGACGATTTTTTTTCAATCTGTCAGCGACATTTAAAGGTAGGTTCCTGTACTTTGGAATGCATCATAATTTTGATGATCTTTCATCCAAGTTGTTGGAAAGCACTTATAAAAAGGGAATGAATAAGTTTCACTACAAAGTGTAAATCAAAAATATTAGAAAAGTTGTTTTGCAAGGGATTTCCTAACTCTGCTTCGCGCACCAGTTAGCGCTATTTTTAGTTCGCGCCAAAAATAGATAACGCTGCTGATGTCATGCTGCATTGCATTTTGGGATAGTTTTAACCCATCCCCCATGCCAGGACCTCTAGAAGAGCTCATGGCAAGAGAAAATTGGCCTTTGGAGAATGGCATCAGAAATCGCACACTTATGGACATAATAAACATAGTTTTTCTTAGAACTGGAATTCCAACCAAAGAAAATCAACCAAAAGGGAAAACGACTATTTACTTCCACATATGACGATTTTCTCAGAAGCAACAAATTCAGAAAAATAAGAAAATTCAATACTACTCAGAAAAAGACGAAATTATTTTGTGAACATAATTGTTATCGCTAGTCCAGGAACCTACCTTTAAAACTAATTGGTGGTCATAAATGTTGTTTCCCTTCGTTTACATGGCGAACAGCTTAAGATAAACCCATTTCAGTATATTCATGTAGACTCATTGGACCAAATAAAATGTCAGTTTGTTTTCAAAAAGCCATATGATGCGCGACACGAGAAAACCAACAAAGTAGCATGTTCGCCTAGCGATGACTCAGATCAGCCTTGGCATCCACCCAGTCTGATCAGAGTGTTCGCTATGCGCTTACAGGGTAGCCAAAGTTTTAAGCTAGTTCTTTGCGGACAGACTCTGATCAGACTGGGCGAAAGCTCAAGCTGATCCGAGTCTTCGCTAGGCTCACAATCCACTTTGTTTTTTTCCCCTGTCCTGGCTCATATGGAGACGGGAAAAGACAATATTGACAATAAATACTGAATTTATCCAGCTAAAAGACAGGATTTTCCATCTAAAGTATGAAACAATTATTTAATTCAGTCATATATCTTAGAATATAGTTTGGACATATATCCTATATTTGTCTTTACATTTCAACTCGTTTTTTCTTCAACTAATGGTATGTCAAAGTAAATTTTCTGGGACCAGAAAATTTACTTTGAGATACCTGTAGTTTCAGATGATCTCAGGTATTGAGATATCGATAGTTCTGTACATGAAGTGGCCATGATCTTTAACAATACAAAAAAGCGTGATAGAATGACCAATCGAAAATTTCACGAATGTTTCTTTACTCTACTACGCATAAATGAGCTCTCGCTCTAATTTTCCAGCATACATTTGCGTGCCAGCCGAGGCACTCGAATGTGCTTAACGTACTTGCGAACAACAAAGACAGGTCTGTAAATTCGTGAAGGCTAGCTAGAGCCTAAGATTTTGTTCATATATACTGTGTGTAAACACCTTAATCCTGAACAGATTGCGTAGATGCATAATTTGGCCTGAGCTTTTACTGGTCGGTTTTGCGTTGAACACCATTAATATCTCTTGTCGTGGCTCAAATTTTATGCAATAGGCGGCTTGTAACTTATAAACGAAATAGTCATTGCCACTGGTACACATGTTCTACCTTATACTAATCCTAACCCATTTTACGAATGACCTCGAGTGTGAATGTACATTAATAGTCTGAAAATACATTCAGTATTAATAATGTATATTGAGCTACATATTAAGCTGAACGCGAGGAGTATTTTAGCACTTTCAGTTTATTGCATCAATTTACGTATAAAAGCCACTAGACATTTTCCACTTCAAAGTTAGCCATCGATAGAGGGCACTTATATTCTAGGATAAAGTACCGTTAGCATAAAATACATCATTATCTGCAGAAAGGATGTCACATGATATTCTTCAAGAAGAACCTTTTTTTGTAAAATTGCAAAGCAGCTCCTGCATAGTTTCTACATTTCAAACGATGTTTATTGCATTACTGAGGCCGGGCCGCGTAGCGCAATCGGTAGGGTACCTGACTCATAAGTCAGAGGTCCTGGGTTCGAAACCCGGTCTGGCCACATACTTTCGTTTCTCCTTCCGCTGATTCAAGAAGGGCAGTTGTCAGTTACTGGCGAAAGTATGTGCACTTAGTACTGGTTAACCGCTTAGGAGGTCTAAGCCTGCCCAGGAATAGTGTGGTTAGGTTAACTGACCGTCCCGACATGACCATAGCTGTTTACCGTGGACGTTAAGCATCAAATCAAATCAAATCATTACTGAGGGTTGAACAACAAAATTTAAATGATCTAAATGTTGATTGTCCACATGTTAGAATATAAAAATTGAATATTAGGAATACGCTGTAACGTTTTTTGACACTGATAAAAATATTTCCTGAAAAGGTACTTTACGGAATGTGAGAAGTGTCTGATTAGTCATCACTTTCGCATAAACCATCCACGAACCCTGGAAAACGCAGCTTTGGAACAATTTCAGAAGATATCATAGAATAATCTACCTCGAATATCTGTGCTTTTCTCAGAAATTGACCATCTGACATGCCCTCAGACGGCTACTATAAAAGCTCTTAGTACGTAAAGAGACAGATAGGGCTTAGCAAACAGTGAATACCTAGACCCGACTCTTTCCAGGGTCCAGACTGTTCGTTATTCTATCACACTTTTTATGTTCCAGGACAAATCCGATAACTATTTTTATTATTTCCAGTTTTAAGTACATTTGCAGTATAGTAAAGTATAGTTTAGGTCTCAGTGCATCCGACCTACAATAGATTGAACAATAATAGAGAATTCAATTATTTGAGAAAGAATTATAGGACTGAGAAATTCGCACTTTTCTATTGTAGGAATTTCAGGTAGAATCTCACTCATAATTCGAGAGGAGCATGACATACACTGTATGCCATGCTCCTCTCGAATCATAAGTGAGATAAAACATAGATCTGTTACCATAGCAACTAAAGAATTACCAACGTTTTTACTCAGCACCTTGGAGGAATAACGTCTTGATGGCGTCACTTTGACCTGAATATGAACTCTTAGTTACTTTGGTAGCAGATATACATGTATGACGTCATTGGTTCCATCATGGCAAATAATGTATGTCATGCTCCGCAAATTTTTCAGTGACATTACAAACTGAAATTCTTTCAACAGAAACGTCAGATTTACTGAAACAAATAATTACTCTCAAGTCAATCATTTCTGTGTTTTACATGATGTACAACGCAGGGAAAGGTCTTTAAGAGGGTTGGGGTCTGCTTCATTGAGTTCGCAGACACATAGATTCTTTTGATTGTTGTCGTTTTTTTTAGGGGGGGGGGGGGGTCAGAAGGATGGTATTAAACTAAGTATATGAAGAAAATAAGAATAGCTTCAAGTAATTTGCATAGAAAAACTGCACGTGCTAATTTTCGAAATGTTTTGATAACCATATCTATGACATTCCGATTTGTACATATGAAAAGCTGAAGACTTTTTAATTCCGAATACGCTTTGCTTATATCTTGACGCAACATTACCAAATATCAGTATAAACATTTGGAAGTCTGAAAACGCCTGCCTTTAGACAAGCTTATAACCGAAATGTTATTTACCACCGCAAAATATTAAGACTTTTTGTACGTGCATCTTTATGGAAATTATGAGAATTTATATCTTCACTAGCCATTTTCAGGGTTTATCATTTATGTGCGCTCTTGAATTATTGGAAACTGGCATAATTTTGACACCTTACGAGCCCTTTTGCTGCGTTGCACGTCATATTTTCTTTCGAGGGGTTATCCTGACTTACAGACCATGTGGCAATGTTGTTTTGTTTTAAGGGAAGCCAATAGAGCAAAAACAAGTAGTAAAAGAAATATGTATGCAGTGATTATACATGAAAATCTATGATTTATAAGTTTGTTTTCGTATTTGATCGTTGTTTTTGTTGTTTTGTTGGAAATAAAGTGAAATATAAATATCAAGCATTTGAATTTTATTCGTCATCCCATTTTATTATTACCGAAATAAATTTAAATGTTGAACAGAAGTGCTTTAGAAAAGAGAACAGACCCAAAAACAAACCGATAAAGGTCTACACCGTTACATGCAGCCAATCTGTCGGCATTGTATTGCCATGCTAATTCTAAGTGTTGGGGCCAATAGGTTTGAGCAGACAGCGTAAACCAGAGCACTCTGGTCAAGGTTTTCACTGTGTTGCGATGCTATCCGTGTCTTGATACAAAATTAATAATGTTGAATGGCTGAATAATATATGATTTGGAGATTTTTGCTCTTTCACTTATATTTTGAACAATTATTAAAATTATAGAAGTTTAGTTCATCAGTTTACGCAAATGTTTATGAAGTAATAAATTTAAAGACTGGTATTAATTAGAATTATAAAGTACATGTACGGCCACAGTCACCTAGAGGTCTGTAGTCAAGGATTCGTTAAGTCTAATAGTACACATAAAATTAAGTGTACTGTATACTTTTTGCTGCAGAAATAAAAGGAGCTTTTGAGCTGGAAAAGCTGATTCCATTTTTTGTTTTCGTCAAAAATGGCAGATATCATATTAAAGTGTAATGCCTCGTTATAATTGACAAAGTCATTCGTTTTGGAAGACGGAGGGCCCTGGACAAGGATAAAAAGACAAAGATTTGCCGGAGCATTTCAACACAAAGCAGAAGTAAAGTATTATTGTTTAGGTCCTATTAAATATGAAGTGGACGATGAAGAAAGAGGTGTCGTGTATTTTCATAGCCATCGCGGTTACATAATGTAATATTCTTCAAACAAAAAAGTATAATAATGCAATCCGTTCTCCAATAAGTTTAGAATACTTGTCCATTAGGGGCAAGTCAGGTAAATTCGGACATCAGGTAAATTCGGACATACCGTTGCAAACAGTGAAAATCCTGATGAGACGGCTCATAATGAGCTGTCTCATCAGGATTTTCACTGTTTGCCCAGTTATTTTTGTTTTTACTCCAAACAACTGACATATAAAGGAAACAATGTCACTGTCCGAATTTACCTGTTGTCCGAGTTTACCCGACTTGACCCTATGAACTGGTAATTTGGAATGGTTGCCCTATTCAGGCGAGTTTTAAATGAATTGACTGATGCGATTTCTATGTTTCTATTTCGTTTCCCAGACTGTTCCAGTCTGCAAATGGAAAAACGAATGGATCGCCGGGAATAGCGCCGGTTTGAGCTCCGACGTAGAAATCTCATTTGCACTATTAAGTTTTATCTCGAAATAACTATTACTATAGTGGGGACTGAAGACAAAAGGTATAAAAGAGCTGACTGCGTTTGCGTTTGTAAATATTGTCATTTGGGTTAAACGATATCATTATCTGGAAGAAGATTTTTTGTCACTTTGGCCGTAACGGAGTATCTTGAAAGATTTGGAACTTATCCATTTCGGCACTACTTGTGTGTGTTGTATGTGTTGGTTGGTTGGTTGGTTGTTTCACGGCCCTTTGAGACAGTATTTCAGTCTGTATCGGACCGTCTCCCAAAGAGAGGGAGGTAGAAAGAAGAGAGAAGTGATAGACGAAGAGATTAAATGTCCAAACAACCCCACCCGCACCTAATGCAAACACAGTAGGCCCTTGCCCTACTACTCAGTAGCACGCCCAAGCACTGGAAAATAAACCCAGCACCATCGCACTACCCGACCAAACCCCGTTGTGTGTATATGTGTATGTGTGTGTGTGTGTGGGGTGGGGTGGGGATGATTTCAAAAGAAACTAGAGAAAGTTTTTGCGATACCAGTTGCATTTAGAATGAGACATGCATGGTTGAAAGCATTACTGATGCCACTGAATACGATTCTAACCTTAGAAATAAGAGCTTTACAAAAATTATCATCAAAGGAATGCGTACAGTGGGATCCCCTTGTATAAATCCAGATAACCAGATAACAGTGGTGTTAGAATCTCATTAGCGAGGAGACGAATTCGTGTCTTCATATGTATGAAAATTATTTTCTCACCCATGGGTCAGGAGTACAGTGGGTGATCCTTTTTAGAGCTGTTTGAGATTTTTCTATCTCGGTCTGCTATCTCAGGCTGAGATAGCTGTCTTAGTATTTCAACCATTGCAATATAGTCCAGCCCAATTATTTACACACTTAAATTCAACAAATCCGCTTGCTGCTACATGGCTTGTAAATAGCATGCAAAATGAAATTGACAGCCAGTGATGTGCATGCGGTGTCACTGTAGATTTCTGATTAGCTACCAGTCATGAAAAATGCATGCACTAGGTGAAATTAACACACATGTCAAAACTTTAATAGAAAATTAGCTTGAAGTTTATAGGAATGGCTTCAACAAGAAGTTAAGGCAGTATTACTATTTTCTTCTATAAAACATAATGGGTATAAAAATGTTCAATGGCGGGGCTGAGGGCTCGACAAGAACATCTCAAACTCTTTTCCAGATTATTTTAGGCTTATGATCGGCAAGCCTCGTATAAGACTAAATAATCTGAAAATCAGTCTGAGATGTCATTCAACGGTCTCGGTCTAAAGTGAAAATCCTGATGAGAAGGCTCATTATGAGTCGTCTCACCTGGGTTTTCACTGGTTCAATGGTATGTCCGAATATACCCCGATGTCCAAAGTAACCCGACTTTCCCCTATCTTCTTTCGAAACAGGACACACATGAGCGGTTTCCCAAATGTCCGGGACAATTCCTTGGGATAAAGACAGATAAGAAACACATACGAGAAGGGACGAAAAAGGTACCTCAGCCACTTCTTTCAGAACTACTTGTGTATATAACTGATATCTTCAGGACCTACAGCTTTGCCCCTTGGAAGAGATTTGAGGGTAGACCGTAGCTATCACAATATCGTGCACAGGGATGCAATGTAACGGAGGCATTATTGGTAACAATGCATTATGTTAATCGATGCAGGTGTGTCTATGAAAAAAAAAATCGACGCATCAGGTTTGCTGTTTCCGTATCATTTGTGTTTACAGAATTACTGATCTCAAGAGGATTTTTGGATTATGAATCTGAAGAAATCAATGTTTTCAGAGTTTCCTAACAGTAGATTCACTTTAGTAATTCTTATCGAAGTACGCATTAACGAAACAACATAATGATGACCCGAATAGCCACCACCAACCCACGCTATATGTATAAGGTACCATTTTCTTATCGCTATGCGGTTATCTTTCAATGCAGGAATATAACAGTGAAGTTCTAGTCATTGATTAAAAATTAATTTACAGCAAATATTAACTCACAGACACGCTAGATTTTAAGACGGCAGATCAATCAGTCTTGGCAGCAAACTCACTGAACCGTATAATGTTTCTGTAATGATTTGATCGTAAATACTCTCATCATACGAACAGGCATGCCTACCGAAACACACCGTAATTTGTTTGGTAATAAAACGGAGTTTTTCCTTTCCAAAACAATCTTAAAAATCTAGGTCCATCAAATATTATTTGATGGATCTAGATTTTTAAGATTATTTTAGACGAAAAACATCCTTTATCTTTATCCGACTTTCAAAAGACTGATTTAGATACAGTCAACTTTTGATATATTTAAATCGAAGTTAATTTTCAAAGTAAATTTTCCGGTTCCAGAAAATTTACCTTTTGGTATCAATAGTTTGAGATATCTGGATTTGAAGTGTTAAGAATAAAAAAAGGAAAAAAAAAGAGAAAATGTTGGCAAATGATGTTCTTTGATGAAAGAGGATACATGTACATTGTGATTTGGATCATTCAAAGATTATCAGTAGTTTGAGATATCCGGATTTGAAGTGTAAGAAAAAAAAATAAAATGTTGGCAAATGATATTCTTTGATGAAAGAGGATACTTTGAGATTGGGGATCACTCAGAGATTGAAAAAAAAAACCTCTCCACAGCCTAATAAATATCATAACCAAACTGCTCCAAAAGGAGGTCTACACCGTGCCTTAACTGACTGATAGTTGTATATAACACCTCCTCCAGAAGCAGACATATTCAAGCTTATATGTAAATGAGTATATCTTAACAAGAAGAAGGTTTTCATGTATCATGTATCATTTTCGCCGATTTCCTTGCTTTTCCTTAAAAATCGATATTTTGCTCCTTTAAGACAAGACGCCGTTCTCGAAGGCCGGCATGACCGGAAGTTACAAAATTTTTTTATAAGTGTAAAAATGCACCCCTCCCCCACCTTCCCCCAAACAAACACACAAAAAGAAAAGCGGTATATCATTTACCTGAGCATCAAAGGCGTTTCAGAGAGTGTTGGGTTAATGGTCAGGTGTCCAATGACATTTAGCTGTTAAATTTTGTTCTAGACCTCAGAAATGGTTGACTGTCAATAATAAACAATTTTGGGCTCGCCTAGTAAAATCAACGTTCTGCTCCTACTTGACATAAAAAAACTGAGCTTTTGCAAATCGTTAGACAAAATTTGACATTGACATTTGACTCGTATGTATGTAAAGCATATTTGTCCAAACTTATTGTTCCTTTGAAATAAAAGGACTGATGCAGTTGCTACAAAACTCTTGAAAGTGGCCAAATCGAAGTTCAGTTTAGCTTCTTTCAGTAGTTTTGTGATAACTCTACCTATTTTTTTTTTTTGTACAAAGCTGTCTATTTACAAAAGCTTGAATGTCACAGTTTGTTTCCAGGCTCCAAGGTTATAAAACTTTTTTTATGCTCAACTCAGCTGAGCATGAAATTTTACCTGCTGATAAATAGCAAATTACTGATGAGTACAGTTGTTTTCTTGCTCAGTTTAGCTGAGTATGTAATTTTCTCTGCTTATGAATATGAAAATGCCTACATTAGTTGGCATTTTCATATTTATCAGGAGAGAAAATTCCATGCTCAGCTGAGTTGAGCACGAAAAAAGCTTTATAACCTCCGGGCCTGGCTGAGATAGAATTGCGCGCTTACGAGACATGTTTAAATCTTTACACCTCTGAGACTATGAGCCGACATACGGGGAAAAGATCCATTTATCTTGTCTAAAGGACAAAGCATCAAATACGTATAAACGATAACGCAACATATATTTGTAAATATCATAGAAATTTGCACATGTAAGCGCATCTAAAAGAAATTCTACTGTTGATATAATCATCTGTACAGAAATCGCTATAAGAATTCCGTGGACTGCTATGTTTGTAGCAAATTTTAGTATCAGAGGATGGCAGCGATCTTGGATGATCCGTTTGCAAACATTTGCAAACGGACCATCCAAGATGCCTGCCTTTCGTGCAAGGATCATTCTGAAACATATCTGGTCCATTCTTGAAATATCATCATTTTCATGTTTTTGCTATATTCAGAAACGGCAGCAGGCGAACATCTTGGATGGTAAATTTGCATAATTTAAAAAAAAAAAAAAAAAAAAAAAAAACTCCATTCGAGTATTATTCTGATTAAAATAGACCAGAATGCATGCAGTTTTTTCTTGAAATATTGGCATCTGAGCAAAACTGGGACTCTTATACGGAATGTAGGTTACTGTGACCTAATTCGCCTTTTCAATCAGTTCAGCTATTCAAGATTTTAACACATTTGAAGACCAAGTTCGTCCTAAAGTACCATACAAAATTGCAACCAAGTCTACCATGTGGGCTTGGAGGAAATGTCAGTTTTGCTGCTTTTTTATTTATTTAATTGTTATTTTTTTTTGCTATTTTA
This sequence comes from Ctena decussata, assembly GCA_963989385.1. Lineage (NCBI taxonomy): Eukaryota > Metazoa > Mollusca > Bivalvia > Lucinida > Lucinidae > Ctena > Ctena decussata. The sequence goes on from OZ022507.1 coordinate 52,778,962, forward strand.
GTAATAGCAACCGTCTTGGATTCTTGACAAAACTGCATTGTATCATTCTAAAGCCCTGCAGCTGGTTACGCTCTGTGTAAAATTTGAGAAACATTGGCCCAGTGTGTTTAAGAAACTTTAAAGCTAGGATCGACGTACTTGTAAACGGACTGACGGACGGACAAGCGGAAAACCGGGAGCCTATATCGCACCTTGCTAATTTAAAAGCAGGTGAGACAAAACCATGGGTAGAGGATTCTCTGATAAAAAATGTGATCCCAGGTATAGGAGTCAGTAAAGATATGTGATATTCTGTCCATAAGTGGCCTCTTCAAAGTCTAGCATAATAGAATAATAGGATAAATTGTCCCGCAAATAGTATCATTTAATATACGTCATGAACATTGATGTATTTGAATTTCACCAAAGACGAACCATCATACGTTCGTTATATGATTCGTGTTTGGTGAAATTCAAATGCACGAATGATTGGAAGTCGTATCAATATTAAAATGGAATGGAATGTCACGCAACATCAAAACTTCGATTTCATAAGCTGTCGTTTTTATGCAATTTCATAACGCAATCATAATGTTGAAAATCAATGTTTTTGTTATGCCGCAGGCAGTGCATTTCATGACAGAATTGATAAGAAAATCTCAAAATTAACCAGGTGATCAGACTGAGATAATTTCACGACACGCTAAGAGATCTGTTTCACGAGACGTTTCAGACTACCTTCAAACCGAACAACTAAGCGTCTGATGAACTAAAGCAGATCCAAAGGGCGAAGTTCAGTCGACTGCAAACCGGTAAAAGACACCCCCACCCTACTACTTTTGCATTCTCTTTTCCCACATGGTGTCGTTGGTGGGGATCTGGGATTAAATTGTGTCAGTTCCTGAGAATTTTCCTAACTACGTTTACAAAGTAGATAAGATGACAATGATCAGAAACCGCCACAATCGCTAATCACATCCTGCTTTGAATACGCCCAGTTGTTCAAAACATCGTTAGTCTAACGAACGTGTTAAGTGTTTTTTGACTTGAAGGTACTCTTGAAGATTTTTGATTTGAAGGAATTGAAGGAAATCTTTAAGATTTTAATTCTATAACCAAATACACTGATATTTTTTTTGAAAAAAATGTGAGAAGCTTTTGCACTGCAAAAGCTTTCCACATTTTTTCAACAAAAATATTGGCGTATTTGATATATTAAAGTTTGAAATTTTAACGAAACATTAACTAAAGATGTCTTAGTTTTGAACAACCAGGCCTAAATGAGCAAGGAGAAATGATACAGACGGCATACAAATCAATAGAAAACAACAGAAGCCAAGAGGTCGCTCTTTCATAACAGATGGAGAGATACTACTCTAGACAATGTAAAAATATCACAGACTAATATAAAGCCAACCAGGCCCAAATGGGCAAGGAAAAATAATAAAGATGGCGTACAAATCATTAGATTACAACAAACAGCCAAGAAGTCAGCTGTTTTATAGTAGATGGACAATATTCAAGTCTAGATAATGTAAAAAAATGCCAGAGACTAATAGAGAGCCAATGCCCCATAAATAAACCATATCCTGAAACGTTAAAAAATTAACAGTCTGAGAGCACCTGGGGCCGTATTCATAAAACGACTTAAGTCGTTGCTATGCTGTTGCTAAGGCTAAATTTCTTTGAAGAAGATTCCCTACAACTATGAAATTTGTTCTGGAGGAACAGTCTTTGTAAGACTGTTCCTCCAGACAAAATTTCATAGTTGTAAGGAATCTCCTTTATAGATATTTAGCCTTAGCAACAGCATAGCAACGACTTAAGTGGCTTTATGAATACGGCCCCTGGCCTGCTCAAATTTCCGATCACTGGTTTAAAAAGTTGAAAATCTCCCGTCTTGAAGCTAACATGTACAGATTAATAGATGTGTGAGTAAATTTTAAAGCTGGCTGACTGTTGTTCTTTCCTTGACGAAATTCTTCTTCCACACTCCAAACTCCCTCACCTCAATGAAAAGGAAAATTAAAAAAAAAAAAAAATGAAAGAAAGTTGTAGAAATGATTCTCCAGAAAGTGTATCTCTTTACAATGTACCTTATTCTTCTTGATGTCAGCTATGTGTAACTGTGTAATCTATGGTTGTAGAGTTACAATACAAAAAGATTGCTTAACGTGTGTGCGAACAGCAAATGATGCGCAGGCTGATATGAGCCTTTGCTGTTTGCACCACTTTTTACGGACCCTGATGAATCTACAAGCCTAAAATGAAGGCTCTGGATGCACTGCAGAGATTCACTCACTTTAGCTTGAATCTTTGATGCGTTACACCTTTTCACGTGACGCGTCCCCATTAATATTTTGTAGCCCAATTTACGTTCATGCGTTAAAGCATCGATGCCACCAGTGAAGTGAATGCTAATGTAACACTATTGTTGTCAGTGAATTGGCAGCTATGGTAGATTTATGTTATTGGAATGATACAAATGTTGCAATGTTGCACCTGCTACTTAACAGTGCATATGATTTTTAACGGTCCTGTGGAAATCAGCATCAAGGCATTTGCAATCTGCCTTGTGCTCAGATGGGCGTGATCCGGGTATAAACAGTTCGCATAAGCACAACAGATTTTTTTATTTATCTTGTTATTGGCTTTTTTTCCAAAATAAAGTAAAACAATGATTTACCGACCATACTGCTTATGTGCGCAGGCTTGTGCATACGCAGTAAACGTTTGAATGAAGGCCGGTTTTCCTCACATAAATAGTAGGCATGATTTGTTTGCGAATTAAGTGCGATTCGCTTTTTAGATTGTGGTGTTCTTTTCCTATTCTTTGTTTTCCTATCCCATAACCTTGAAGACTTTGAGATCAGGGGCCGTATTCATAAAGCCACTTAAGTCGTTGCTATGCTGTTGCTAAGGCTAAATATATATAAAGGAGATTCCCTACAACTATGAAATTTGCTCTGGAGGAACAGTCTTTGTCTTTGTAAGACTGTTCCTCCAGAGCAAATTTCATAGTTGTAGGGAATCTCCTTCAAAGAAATTTAGCCTTAGCAACAGCATAGCAACAATTTAAGTCGTTTTATGAATACGGCCCCAGAGAATATAATTGGAGAGATTGGTTAAGACTTTGATTCTAGATCATCGCTTTTTAACTCGCCTGAACGTAAGTTCAGGAAGAGCTATTGTTGTCACCCTGGCGTCGGCGTCAGCGTCGGCGTCAGCGTCGGTGTCCGGATTTGATGTTTTGGTTAAAGTTTTTTAAAGACCTATATCTCCTTAACCCATAGATGGATTCTTTTGATACTTGCACTGAAGTTAGATATTGGTCCTAAGTTTAAAAAGATTTCACCCCACACCACTCCGTGACCTTGATGTCAAGGTCATGGACTTAGAAAATTGGGAGTCTTTTTGGACTGGATGTTTTGGTTAAAGTTTTTAAAAGCCCAATATCTACTCAACCCATGGATGGATTCCTTTGATACTTGCACTGCAGATAGATAATGGTCCAACGTTTTTCAAGGCACTACCCCCTCTCCCCTTAGTAACCTTGATGTGTAGGTCATGGACTTAGAACATTGTCTTTTTATTTATTGGATGTTTTGGTTAAAGTTTTTTTAAAGACACATATCTCCTGAACCCATAGACGAATTCTTTTTATATTAATTTTGCACTTTAGTTAGATATTAGTCCAAAGTTTTACAGAGTACTACCCCGATCCCGCTCAGTAACCTTGATATCAAGGTCAGGGACTTAGGAAATTTGGTCATTATTAAAGTTTTTTAATTGCATACTGATTCATAATGCTTGGCAGAGATTTAGTTTACACTTGAACTGATGTAAGACACTTTTTTGAGTTTTTACAAAACACTGTATACTTGCCCCACTGGATGACCTTGAAGTCAATGTCATCAACTTTGAATATTGTCTTCAAAATTTTGGTAACTGTTTTATATCTATGAAGACATAATTTCACAGTGCCACGATGGACTCAGTTGATACTAGTACTTGGACTGATGTTAGACAATGATTCAAGGTTTTGATACATCCTACACCCCCTCCCTCCCCCTCCATCCCCACCATCACCTTAGTTCTTTGACCTCAAGCTCATGGACTTTTGAAGTTTCATGTGTATTTTTTTTTAATTTTATTTTAAGACTTATTTCTGAGATAGCTTTTTTTTAAATTTTATTTTAAGACTTATTTCTGAGATAGCTTTTGTTTATAATTATGTTGTGATTATGGACATGCTTGCCTGAAGTTTTATGCATAGCAGTCCACACCACCATAACGACTGTGTGATGGGCAAGCATCTATTAAGACGAGCTATGCTGTCAGGCGACAGCTCTTGTTAATCATTTGAACCCCTTTTGAAACTAACCAGCCTTTGAATCGGCTGGTTCCTTAAAATTAAGAAATTTCAGTTTTCTTTGCTCTGGCTTTCAGCACAAGGGTCACTGATGGGGCTTGATTAGCCGAAACTTCGAAGTATGACCCATGTTTCTTCTTTTGAATGTGTTCTCTGCTCTTTAAGGAACTCTTTAAGATTTGGTTTGAAACAATCCCTGACAATGTTTTCAACTGTCCCGTGTGTTCTTTATAAACATTTGTGTTTTATTTTAATGGGGGTAAAACGCCTCACAGGTAGCTGTGTATATCAGAACCTTTGAACGGGCTTTTCATTTTAAGGGTGAAACTAGATGAAAAATTATACATCTTCTACTAGTATTGCAGTGAACAAGCTGATTATGGAGTCCATATTGTTTCACCCCGACCCTTCATGAGAAACAATTCTGTTATTCTCTAAGTAAATACGAGGGGCGTTCGGAAAGTTTTGCAAATGACGTAATTTCTCGGTAACCACCATACAGACAGAACTTCTGATTGCAAAAAACACATAAAGCTATATTTTGCAAAGAGAAGTCTGCAAACAAGGTGCATTTTTTAAAAAACGACGCATTTTTAACTTCTTTGAAAGAGGTATACCCTAAAGACACTGCAGAATTTTAATTTAGTAGGCCGTAATTTATATATCAGCAGTCGTTGATATCTTTTCATCTTTGTTAGTTAAAGACAATGCCCAGACAATGTTGTTTTGTAAATATCGCGAAAATTAGTTTTAATCTGGCTACCGTACAGGGCCGGGAATATGGATTATCCGTACTTTATGCTGTAGCAATTTCTCCATTTCTACTAAAATTTGATGATTTTGTAATGAAAACAAGTGTATTAGCATTCAAAATATTGTCGGCAAGAGCATTTACATGGGTCAACGAAAACCTGTCAACAAATTTAAATTAATCGCGGCCAAAAATGAAACCTCTGCAAGCTTTCAAAAATGACGTTAACGTAAATTTCAATAACGTCATAAGAAATGCGCATTGCTTTGCAAGGAATAAATCGATAACAGTTGCCGCCCTTCTAACTTTTGTATGGATATTATAGGCAACGACGGACAAGCAAATGACAAAGATTAATTTGGTATTTACAATGATATTTGACTTGAATGCCTAACACTGAAAAGATTTACATATAAAATTAGCCCAGTGGTATGACTGGGACCTATTAAAATGCATTGTAACTCAATAAGGAAAAGTGTCTTTGTATAGTGTTTGGTATCATTGTAAAGACAAAATGCAGTGCTTTCAGTACATGCATAACAGTTGTATCCAGCATGCTCCTAAACAAAGTCATGAGGCCATTTGCAAAACTTTTCGAACGCCCCTAGTACTAACTTTTCTTATCTGCAATTAATTTGCATCTGGGGATATATGTATATGTAATATAATTTTAAAACTCTGTTCACTAGCAGCTAGGTACATGTTATGACTTAATTAGTTGTGCCGAACTATCACTAAAATATCAGTTAGTAAGAAAACGTAATTCTGAACGTACAGCAGTGATGCAAAGACTAAATTCTATCATTTTCTTAAAGCAGTAATCCTGCCCAAATTTCATATTCTCAAAATCTGTGTGTAGACTGTTTTTATGAAAGTAAAGCCATTATAACTCCGATCTCCATTCTCTTCAGGACTCTGTTTACAAGTGGAAATGATACTGCTGGTTTTATTGTTTTATTGTTAGCCTGTTTTATTTTTATTCACCCGAAAAAAAAAATCAATACACACGGGAGCATGTACAGTGTCTATGTTACTCACTCGGTTTACACACTAATTGAGCATGTCTAAAAACGTTTAAGCTTTTTAAAAGGCTAAAAAGGTAAGTTTAAAGTAATTTTAAATAATAAATGGAATTGGTTACTTTGAGCAGGACTACTGCTTTTACAGTACTGGAAGACCACATCTGGTTAATAATTTATGATATGAGCCGCGACACGAGAAAACCAACAATGTGGTTGTTTGCCCAGCGCAGACTCAGATCACCCTGGGCATCCGCCAAGCCTGGCAAGAGGCATCGCTTTGCGCTTAGAGGGTAGCTAAGGGTCTAAGCTAGCTCCATGCGGACAACGAAGACTCTGATCAGACTGGGCGGATGCCCAGGCTGATCTGAGTCTGCGCTGGGCGCACAACCACATTGTTGGTTTTCTCGTGTCGCGGCTCATATCCTCTTACGTAAGATTTCCTAGCCTTCTCCAAGGTAATCTCAAGAAAAAAACCGAGATCACAGCTGGAGATAACATAAACAAGCAAACCCGACCTACACCATTGAAGACCTGTTAGGTGGGGTTAGTCGGGTACACTTTTCTAAAAGTTTGTAAAGCATGTTTTATTACAACATGTATCAAGACATAGGGTAACTGAGGGCACTGTGGAATGAAGAGGTACACATTGCTGTCGCTTGTTGAATTTAACATATAATTACATTTCTATTTTTGAACAACTTATTGTTTCTAAGAAGCTTTATAAGGCCATTAACCCATGCCTAGTGTTCCAAAAATATGACGTAACTAATGTTGCAGACCCTAATCAGACGCCGCAAAACTCAGAGTCTACACCATTTACATACGACCAATGGGGCTTAAATAAAATAAAATGATAAAATAAACTAAACCAGACACTTCTTATTTGACAAATGGACTCATCTATTTGATATTGCTAGGTGAGTACACTGGTCATAAATGGGTTAACCGACTCCTATTTGGTTGAAGACTTCAAACCTGAAAATAGTTTAGTTTGCAAACAGTGTACATCTTCCAGCATTTATGTGAGACGCAAGCCCAGCGACGAGAAGCTTTATTCACATTCCTACATGTATGATTAGAGCAAATGCATGTGGAAAGCAGTACGTAATCGCCATAATCACCAGAAACAATGTATTTTATTCTTGTACAGTTTCGTTTGAATCGAAAAAAAAACTCAATTATTTAGGACTTTTGTGTTATTGACTTATACATGTATAGAAGGTGAGCCAAAACTACATATTCTATGTTGCCATGTACTAAGGTTTAGGAGCAAATTTCTCACATTAAGAGAATACGCTAGTTTTGAAGGAAGGGTTTCATTGTTCAAAAACGCAAATATTTCTTCTTTTGAAAACATTGTTGAAAAAAAGGACTTTTTGCATTGTACCTATTCACATGCACGTCATCATGACCTAGTACACTGTAGAAGTACTTTGTAGAAGAGTTTAAAGTCGTAAATTGGAAGACATATGTTTGCCGTCAAGCAAAATATTTTTCTTTTATATAACAAATTTACGTCATTTAGCACTTTGCACCTTACATTAACAGCTTTTAAACATTTTAAGGTTGCTAATCATCCACCGAAGGATTGCCAAACGTTAATGCATTGTACCCATTCACATGCCCTTCATCGTGACTTAGTACACTGTAGAGAACTTTGTAGAAGAGTTTAAAGTTGTAAATTGGAAGACATATCGGTTTGCCGTCAAGCAAAATATTTTTTTCTTTTATATAACAAATTTACGTCATTTAGCACTTTGCACCTTACATTAACAGCTTTTAAACATTTTAAGGTTGCTAATCATTGCCAAACGTTAATGTATAATTAGTACCATCAGATGTTTTTACATGTACCCTAGTAAATGACACTATCCTTAAAGGGCAAAAAGTAGACATCAAAATTTAAAAATCTGTAAATTTAAGAAAATGCCTTGTCCAAAATATTTCTTATTTAGAATTCAAAGACTATAGGGCAAACATGTAGATCTAGACGAGGCGGCCCATGATGAATTTGCAAACAGTGTAGATTTAGATGAGCCATCTCATCAAAATCTACGCTGTTTGCATATTCTGCTATTTTCGTCTCGGGCGCTTTATGCGTTAGTCCAATTTTACCTACACGAGGTTCAAGGCTGGACCTACTTAACCGGAAAATATCAAAATCCTTCTCATGTCTAAGATTTGACGTCGTTATGACGTTTTAAAACTGCATGACGACAGTATTTGCTTACTGTTCATCTGTACAAAATCTAGGTAGGCACAGCTGCCAATAAATATTCACAAAAGAAGAAAAAAAATCCGTTCACTTCAATGCATGGCATGTCCACTGATATCATTTTATTCAATGGACTCTTTCATTCCGCAAGTCTTGCAAGTAAGTGTATTTATCATTAACAAACATTTTTATATGTACCTTATCAGTGTTAACAAAACAATGTTTACAAGCAAGCATTAAAACATAAAAACAAAGTTTCGTATAAAATGCGATCACCCTAACTGAAGTCACTAACTGATTCCTGTAGGAGCAATGAAAGCCACTTCAGTTCTAAACTGCTTCTTTTCTTTGTCAGTCTACGTACTGCAAATGACGGTTACATGTACAATGTTAAGCTTTCCAAACATATCACTGCTTTATCCTACGTTTACTTAAAAGTTTGTCCGTTTCCTTGCAAAGGAAAATTACCGTTTTATTCTCTTATAACACGGGAGTTTATCCTTACAAAAGTACCCCAGATATATAAATCATTCTTGCGTAGTTCGGCTATATAATGGGGGTTTCGCCTCTAGTGAGTGAGTGACTGAACTCAGGCTTAACGTCCCACAAACAACTAGGTCATACGAAGACGGGACCTCGGTTTAAAGTGTCATCCGAAAAACTGGAGAAGCGGGGAATCGATCTTGTGACCCCTGGATTGGTAGTCCAAGGCGTTGTCCACTACATTACCGCCGTTCCGTTTTCAGCTCTAAAACAATACCAAAGATCAATATCTTTCATAAATGACAGATCTAGACATTTGAATCTGTTTTGGAAGGACAAAACGCCATCTTATAACCTAATAAATTTAGAACATTGAACGGTTGTAGAACGTTTTGATTCTTCACGTCACTCTTTACTTCATTCATCTTGAACAGGGGTCGTATTTATAAAACGACTTAAGTCGTTGCTATGCTGTTGCTAAGGCTGAATTTCTATGTAGCAGGTTCCCTACAACTATGAAATTTGCTTTGGAGTAACAGTCTGATAAAGACTGTTCCTCCAGAGCTAATTTCATAGTTGTAGGAAATCTCCTTCATAGAAATTTAGCCTTAGCAACAGCATAGCAACCACTTAAGTCATTTTATAAATATATATATAGTCGTTGCTATGCTGTTGCTAAGGCTGAATTTCTATGTAGCAGGTTCCCTACAACTATGAAATTTGCTTTGGAGTAACTGTCTGATAAAGACTGTTCCTCCAGAGCTAATTTCATAGTTGTAGGAAATCTCCTTCATAGAAATTTAGCCTTAGCAACAGCATAGCAACCACTTAAGTCATTTTATAAATACGACCCCAGGGCTATAGCTATTCTGGACTGGTGTGCAAATATCGCTGACTTGAAAACTTTCTCGGATTGGACATTTTACCAAGACTTACTTGACGCATTTAAAATGTAAATAAAACTGATTTCCCAGTACGGTTCAAAATACTGTAACTCGATATCAGACTGTTAAAGGGATAGGCTTAAGTCAGCCAAAAAGTGATACAATTCTAAAATGGTTTTATGACCCTGTTATGTCATTAGCTGCTATGTGAGAGGAGGCTTTCTTTGATGAAATAGCAGTGTTACTGGACTGTTGCATAACATGATTATGACACACAATAAACAAGAATATAATTTATGTCCTTAAGCATAATACTGTAAAACACTAAAATATCTGCGATATCAAAAGTTCGAAGTATAATAAAGATGACATACTGACGCAGATTAGATGTACCATGGCTTCAGATAATAATTAAGAAAATTCAAGTAACCTTGTGATTTTTTTCTTGCTTCTCTTTTTAACTATGGACGGTGACATCTGTTATAATCGTCTCTTCATATCGTGACTTCAAATCTTTTACAGAATGTAAACGCATGACCATCATTATTATTCGCTGTGTTCACCATGGTCCAACTAGTGGTTGATTGGATGTGCTGGATTTTGCTGCCCTTTGATACAGTATATCAGACTATATCGAGCCTTTTCCCATACAAACGCTATTAGACATATTGCAAAGAAAACAAGTCTTTGTCAACGTTAGGCCGAAAATCAGCAGATTAATTCCACGGTATTTTCGCCATGCCCCGAACCCTTTGCACCGGTCCATCTATTGTGGTCACGATTTACTCTAGCTTCAATAAACGCAACTAGTTTTACATGTATACGATTTTATCTGATAAACATCCTTGTTCTGTGTCTATCAGTTGATAGATCACCCTTGGATTAAAGGAACAGCTTATTCGTCTTAGACAGCAGTTCTTAAATGTTTAAAAGCATAATCATGTTTCACTGGTCTGTTAAAAAAGTCAACTCCTAATATAGAAGTGATATTATCCGTGGGAAATTACCGTGGACAATGATTTATTGATGAGGGAAAGGCGAGAAATGTCGTTGGCAGAACTAGACTGATTTTAGGCAAATGGGTATACTTGCAGGGGAAGCAACTCTGCCATTTTCATTTTACCTCCCTTCTCAATGAGGGTCAACTCTTAAAGTAAAGAATTTACTCCTGTATGAGCAAATTCTTTCCGTTAAGAGTAGATCCCATTTTAGAAGTGTTTTGTCGTCAGGGCAAGAAACAGGCAATCACAAAAGTCATTTTCCTTTGAACAATAATGGCGAATAATATGGAAGTGTTCCCAGACACCTTAAGGCGGGTCAATTCGGGTTACTGTGAAAACCCTAGATATTGAAATACTTAAACAATTCTAACATGGTGTTATTCTCCGGCTAATTTGCAAAAACGCAGACAGAACAGCGGAAAGTAGAGTCGAGTGCCTAAAGTAATTCCACAAAATTAATTTTCCCATAGACTTAAGTGTATATTCAAGTTTCTGAAAATTATACTTTGACACTTCTATTGAACAAATTACAAATATTATGCTACTGGTAGATAGCTAAATGAAAAATACGTGCTTTATAATTGTTTCGTTTCAGTCGTTCAACTCATACTTAATCACCCTGACATTAACTTTTACCTTTGTGTTCCATTTTTTCGCGACGTCGCCATTAACGTCAATGGAAACTTGTAGAGTTGCAATAACGTAGACAGAACATCAGTAAGGACAGTCTAGGGCCTAAAGTACTTCCACAAAATTGATTTCCCCATAGACTTCAGTGCATTTCAGGTTAATTGAAAATTATATTTTGACACTTCTATTGAAAAGATTACAAATATTAATGCTACTGGTAGAAAAATGAACAAAAATGCATGCAATATATTTGTTTCCTTTCAGTCATTCAACTCAAACTTAATCAGCATGACTTTAACTTTTACCTTCGAGTTTTTGGTCCAGTTTTTGCGACTTCGCCTTTAACGTCGATGGAAACTTGTAGAATTTTAGAATTTACGCTAAGTTTGGCAACTGTCTCTTAACACTGGGGAGACAGAATTTAGTTCTGAAAACAACCTGGATTGCATTGTTTATTTAGCTTTTCAACTATAGTTATTATTTTATGCTTGGCCAAATTTAATTTTCTTGTAAACATGTACAAATGTAATTACACTAACGTTTTTGGGAGAATTACTTTTGACCTTTGACTGTACATATACCAACTAGTCAGAAATGACCTGCATTGTGCACTGTAGTATCGAACCAGACTGTCAAAAGAGTAAGAGCTGTGTCGATGTAGATGTTTTCAGTACTGAAACTGACAAAACTGGACCTGCAGTCTGACGTCTGAAATAACAGTACGTTAGCGGCAGTATCCTTCAGCAATTAAATTAGAATGCTATACCTGAGTCGACTCACAGCACTACAGCCAGTCCACCCAGCGGGAACAAGACGTCAAAATGACGTCATATTGACGTCAGCATCATTACGACGTCATGTGCCCGCTGGGCAGTTCTACAATATGTTATAATTAGTATGCACCAACGAATTCCAGAAATAGCAGAGGCAGGAGGCCAGTAACTAATAGGAAACAATTATTCTTGCACACCGGATAGAAAATGCCATTCTTTTCACCTGGGATAGAAAATCTTATCTTACCCTGGTGTTCTGACCCAGGAGCGGAAAAAAATCGCGAGCTGTCAATGCATTGGTTGAATAGGAGCTCACGTACCTGCGTCGTCAAGTGACGTTGGCATTTTAGATGATGACGTCACGAAGACGGTTAAAATGACGTCAGTTTATGCACGCCAGTCGATCACGTAAAGAGCCGAATGGCGGTCGTTGAAGGCGACGCCTTCTTTCAAAATCAAATTGAAACCTCTCAAGCACTAGAATTACGCATTTTAAGAAGTTCTGAAGTTAAAACAAAACGTGGTGTGCAAGAAAAAGTATCTATCATTGGTGTGAGGTGCGGATAGAAAAATCTGTCACTCGGGATCACTGTTCGGCATCACTCGGCAAGCCTCGTGATGCCGAACAGTGACCCTCGTGACAGATTTTTCTATCCACACCTCACACTCATGACAGATCCTTATAGTACACCTCTGCTTAGAAGTAGCAGGAGGTACTCTTTACTGGAATCATTCTAAGCAGGGGCACGTAGCTTATTGGAAAACTTGACTTGCTCTTATATCCTTGGCAGGAGCGTATTTACTTTGGAACACTGTAAACGTTGACTGGACAATATATCCTTTGATTGTTGTATTAGGAGATAGTTCAGTATGAGGCAGTACACGATGGAGAGAATATTGCAGTATAGAGATAAAAAAAAGGCATGATTGTTGTCATAAATTGAAATTTATGAATACGTTAATATGTTATACTAATTTACAGTTTTAAAATAAATAGTTGCGTCCGATGAACGGAAATTCGAGATTAAACTTATTGCTCCCATGCTTTTGGCAGGCCTAGAACTGGACTGGCCTTCTGGCTGTTGTAGTGGTTTTGTCGGTGTTGAAGATACTCTTCAAAATAGATTCTGAGGTTGAAGACCTTTTCTTTGGTTTCTATTCCAAATCTAAACCCGATCGTTTCTTTGGTGATTACCTGTTCATCTTAGCTATATCTGAATAGATTCAAATAGACAAGAAGTTAACAATTTGCTTCCGCAAGAATGTACAAGTATTTGATGATCCTAACACTAATTCTTTTTTTTTCTTTAAATATCATAAAACGTTTCCATAATTAAATGTAAACGAAACAAATTGGGTAAACCTCATAAAATGGACATATCATGACATAATGAAATTCCTCTTCAATATGTGATTACTTACATAACACACAAATTCTATTTTCATAACAATAAGAAAACTGTCCCCTCATATATCCAAAGTTGATTTGTAAGGACCAGCATGCTGACAGACATAATCTGGTCAGGCTATTCGCAGTTCGTGTGTTACTGTAAGATGTATTTGTACAGCTTTGTGCTTTTGTGCCATTGTTACATAGGGAAACTTTTTTCGTGACTTCCTGTTTGCTTTCCCGGAATAGACCCAGCAGGCACATGACGACAAAAATAACGTCATACTGACGTCGATGCGACGTGACGACAAAAATGACGTAATACTGACGTCGATGCGACGTCTTAACGTCGCATCGACGTCAGTACGACGTCATTTCAACATCATGTGCCTGCTGGGGATACTTTCGATCTGGGGTCTATTCTCAGAGGAAAGAGAGCATATTCTCTTATATCAGGGTTCCTCTTTCAAAACGGGAAGCAAAATGAAAATGACAGAGTTGCTTCCCTTGAGACTGTTCACTGTAAACAATTCCCGTAGATTTTACGGTAGAATAACTGGAAACCAGCTGCCAGAACATTTCCCGTTATTTTTACGGGCGCCCGTAGAAATTGCAGGAACCATCACGCACAGTAGGATAGATTAGAGCAGGTACTGTTTTAGTCATAAAGCCCTCCAACACTTTAATATTAATTTCGAGTGCGGTCAATTAACATAAGACTACCATATTGTGATTTCCGACATATATCTTACAGGCAAACGGCCGTAAGAATAATGGGAAATGGACTGGCAGCTGATTGCCAGTTATTCTATCGTAAAATTTACGGACCTTTTTTACAGTGTACCCATTATTCTTAAGTTTGAAAACACTATTCCAAAACACTACGCGTCAACGAATTAGCATGTGCACGAGTTGACACTCGTGTCACAGTATTAAGACACGTTATCCCAAGGCTATTCTCAAATGTCACCAACACAAAAAGAAGACTGTTTTCAGAGTAAAACACCCTCTTGTGAGCTAATAAGATCACCTTTTCTGCTTTGTCGTCTGGCTAACGTATTTCTAACACTGTTTGTGGCTAATTGCAACTCTCGGGGGAAGCTTATAAAATCTTGTAAACTGTCACTCTCAGCGCATTGTTTTCCCTGTTTGGACATGGCATGTCATCGGAATACATAAATGATTAATATTTCTTCCAAGAATTGTCGCTGTGTTATTTCCAGCAATGCATTTCTTTTTTGCCATAATAAGCCGAAGTAGTTGGACTGCAATACCTAATGCTAATCAGGCGCTTGACTATTTGCCATTAGAACAGAACATTTTGTTAACGCCAGTTATTTATGTGCATGAATATGTATACTATGCACAATAAATATAGCAATTTTTTTGTATGTGTCAGATCCACCATATTAGGATTTTATTGTCAATTTACTGCATAAAGATACAAAGGCCGATCAATCGAGATGATCTGGCAGGTAAAAGATTCAAGATTGTTCAATTGTAGCATTCGAACTACCGTGACGTCAGATTTTATAACCATTGTGTCTGAAGGACATTTTTGATCATGCACAAAAGCCAAAACCATAATGAGGCGGCTGGTTTGCTGTTAAAATAAAGGACAACGCTCTTAAACATTTGAATATGCTACGAGTATGAGGTTTACAAAATTCGAAAATTTGACGTTTTCCCTTGTTTTTACGTTATCGTCTTAAAAAGTTGTTTCTAATCGGTATTTCTTAAATGCCTTTCGAGTATATGATTCTTTGGTAACTACCAATATGAGAACGTAAACAATTTGGAAAGAAAATTCTTCCCGGTTACTGAGCATAAGTCAAAAGTCTCAGACTAACGTCATCATTTTCTCACAGTTACGTTATACCTCAGTGAAGAAATTTCATAATTAAATTAATCATGGTATGACCTATAATTTCAGTTTATTGTTTTTATCGGGTTTTTCCTCCGCATTGCACTGAAGCACCCGTGAATCATTGCACATTGGACGGAATTATAACGTTTTAACGTCAATTGCGCATGCTAAGATTCGTCCATTGTTAAGCTTAACCATATCTTTTACACATTCAATAGTTTTGACAAGAAAACTGGGCACGAAAATTATGCGAAAGACCGTACAAAAAACCTCTTGCTTGCCATGTTTATGTTGCTTTTCAATGGGTGCGAATTTCGGCTAATGACCCCTTCTGTGCTAATCGCTTTCCCCCAATATCGTTTTTAAAGATGGCCTCTGTAATCCGATGGTATCTTAAGCCCAAAATACTGTTCCCTTCAATGCAATTTAATTTCGCTCAATGTTGCACTTCAGTAATGAGAAAAACTGCAAAATATAAAAAATTTGCTAAATATGTTTTGCATAGTATATATTCTGGCAACGTGGTCATCTTTGGCCGCCCTGTCAAATGGGGGGTTAATTTCTTCCTCTGGCAGAAGAAAGGTCAACCCAAGGTCATAATTTGAACAATCTTGGTAGTACTCGCGTACCCGATGCTACATAGCAAGCCTCAAGGCCATCGACCTATTGGTTCTGGAGGAGAAGATTTTAAAGTTTTTTTTATCATATATGGCCATGTTGTTCATGTGACCAAGACCGTTTTAACAAATTTTCGTTCTCCCTTCCGCTAAAGCCTACATATGAAATTTGGTTACAATTGGCTCAGTGGTTTCAGAGGAAAAGTCGTTTGAAAGTGTGGACGGACGACGGAGCCTGCCTATCCTGTGAGCTCCCCCGGAGCTTTTGGCTCAGGTGAGCTAAAAAAAGACACTATAAGACTGGTGCGTTTTCACTGGCGCTGAGTTTTTTTTTAATTTTTTCATGTATTTGCATTATTCTATATTTGAGTGTATGTTGCTTGTCGTAGAGCTTACGATACGGAACACAGTTTTACTGTTCTAACTATCAACTTTCACAAGCTTTTTCCCCATTATTACGCATTTAGCTCTCCTTTTCCTTAATTTACAGTAACACTTGGGATGTAAAGCTCATATTTCTTATAGTCTGTGACATTATGTTAAAACTCCCTGTGCATCTCTGGAAATCTATTTTTGGCATAAGATGAATATTTTAAACTTATTTACGTAGCCAATTTCCTCTGTGCATCTGCTGCAGCATCGTGTTGAAGTACCTTGTAAAGCCATAGATATATTTTAGAATTTGATTTAACGGCACCTTTCAGAAATATCGGTCTGAAGCTCGGATGCTCTTTGTCAAATAAGTCATATCTTAATGTCTTATAAGGCTCTGATTCTACCTGACAGCTCACGTGTTGGGATAAATGCAAATAGGTTAAAAGTGAACATAGTATGATTTAACAGAGCGATGATCTTACATGCATGTCCTGCATCTAAAGCAGCGATTTAAGCAGACTCTACTAAACGGGCTAAATACGCATAGTGTAGTTTTATAGCCTACGGGTAAAGTTGGGTAACTTCGGACAGCGGGTAAATTCGGGCATACCATTGCAAACAGTGAAAATCCGGATGAGATTGCTCATAATGAGCCATCTCATCAGGAGTTTCACTGTTGCCCAGTTAATTTTGTTTTAATTCCAAACAACTGACATATAAAGGAAACAATGACACTGTCCGAATTTACCCGCTCTTCGAATTTACCCGACTTTACCCTATAATTTTTGGAGGCTTTAGCTGTTGTTTCCATTAAAAACATATTGGTTAAAGAATTTTTAAGCTGGAGCAAGGTAAACATTCCATTCACAGCCCCGGCGGGTAATAATCTAACTTTCTTAATGTAAACCAGTCCATATGATATGATCGTTTTTACAAGTTATGCATACAATGGTCATCTGCATATGCTTCCGGGCTTTACACTTCTATGCTGCTCTTTCCAACTTTAAAAAGCACAGTCATGTTTTATCCCTCAATAGGAGGAAACAAGACAAAACATCGTTCTTGAATCATCATCATGGACATTGATTTATTGGTTGGAAAAGATAAAAGACCAACAATGCCCGGAGGTAATAAATTTTTTACTTACACTCAGCTGAGAATGTGCTCAAATTTTCATAAAACTAGAAAATGTGTTTATGAAACACTATACCCCCAACCATATGCTCGCCTCTAAAGAAGACTCATCCCATAATGTTTAAACCTTTGTACCAAAGGCTTCAATGCACTAAGTCGAAAAAGGGGCTTAACTCAATCAAAAATGTACGATTTATTTTCAAAAGTTAATCAGGTCATCTGAACCTTGAGCAATATCTTCCTGCAAAAAATCATCATCCTAGTATCATGGATTCTGGAAGTCCTTTGTTCCCAAGGTTCCATAGGCTTACAATGCACTACGTTGAAAAAGGGCATAACTAAGTCAAAGATTCATGATTTTTCTCAAATGTAAATCAGGTCATCTACACCTTGGGCAATGTCATCCTGCAAAAATCCGTGATCCTAGCATCAGGGGTTCTTGAGATATTTTGTTCACAACGTCCTACAGGCTAAGTCGAAAAAGGGGCATAACTTTGGAAAAACATGATAGGCGGAAAAAAGAAGAAACATACATTCGCTTATTTTCTATACTGATCATGTGTATAAAGTTTTTAGTTCTTAGCTCTTACCATTCTTGACCGTATGTTCGGGTACCTTTGTACTATAGGCTTCAATGCACTCAGTCGAAAAAGGGGATTAACTCGACCAAAAATTAAAAAAAAGAATTCAAAAGTTAATCAGGTCTTCTTCACCTTAGGCAGTATCTTCCTGCAAAAAATTATCCTAGCATCAGGGATTCTTGAGATATTTTGTTCACAAGGTTCCATAGGCTTACAATGCACTATGTCGAAAAAGGGGCATAACTCTGTCAAAAATTTACGATTTTTTTTCAAAAGTTAATCAGATCATCTACTTATAAGTCCTAATAAGCTGGAAAAAGTTTCAAGGCTCCAGCTTAAATACTTTTGAGATATCTTGCTCACAAGGTTTCATAGGCTTACAATGCACTAAGTCGAAAAGGGGCATAGTTCTGTCAAAAATTCACATTTTTTTTCAAAAGTTAATTTGTTCATCTGCTCATCAGTCCTAATTAGCTGGCAAAGTTTCAAAGCTCCAGCTTAAAAGTTAATCAGTTCATTTACTCATCAGTCTAAATAAGCTGGCATAGTTTCAAGGCTCCAGCTATAATACATTTTGAGATATCTTGCTCACAAGGTTTCAGTCTGATTTTTTTCTCAAGGGGCATAACTCCAAAAAGGGAGATAACTCAGACAAGAAAAAAATACTCATCAGCTTTTTTTGTCCACAAATCCATATGTGGAATTTCAAAACTCTAGCATGCACGGTTCCTAAGATATGGTATGCATGACAGGTTCCATAGGCTTACAAAGCACTAAGTCGAAAAAGGGGCCATAATACGGTCAAAAATTCATATTTTTTTTCAAAAGTTAAGCAGTTTATCTCTTTAAAAGTCCTAATAAGCTGGTAAAGTTTCAAGGCTCCAGCTTATATACTTTTTAGATATCTTGCTCACAATGTTTCATAGGCGTACAATGCATTAAGTCGAAAAAGGTGCATAACTCGGTCAAAAATTCACGAATTCCTTTTAAAAATTAATCAGTTCATCTAGTCATCAGTCATAATAAACTGGCATATTTCAAGGCTCTAGCTAAGATACTTTTTGAGATATCTTGCTCACAAGGTTTCAGTTTGATTTTTTCTCAAGGGGCATAACTCCAAAAAGGGAGACAACTCGGACAAGAAAAATAATACGTGTCAGCTATTTTTTGATGACGAACCCATTTATGAAATTTCAAAACTCTAGCATGCACGGTTCCTAAGATATTGTATGCGTGACGAACGGGCGAACGCACGCACGCACGGACAACCCAAAAGCAATATGCCCCCTCAACTTCTTCGAAATTGGGGGCATAAAAAATTAACCAAACTTCTTTTATGCATTCAAAAATGCGAGAGTATGTGATAAGCAAGCAGTGGAAACAATCAACACGCCTGCAAATTCCATAGGTTGCAAACTGCATAAGAGTTACGAAGTATAAGTTTGAATTTTCATGCTCAGCTAAACTGAGCATGAACAAAAATTTGTAGCTTTGGGGCCTGGTTTAAGTATGAACAGAGAAGAATATAAAATTCTAAAACTCGGAAAACCTTAATTACCGCTATTGTCCAAAGGCGTAGCTACCTATACGGCAAATACGCAAGTGCGTATTGAAATTTTGTCAAAATTGACAAAATTTCAAAACGCACCTGCATATTTGCATGCTGAATATTTATAAATTAGACAAGATTTCAATACCAATTACCAAAGTGGCTGAAATACTAGCTTTCCCTTCAAGAAGTAGAGAATAAAACATGGTTGTGCGTATTATGAAATTGCCCCTAGTTACGCCCCTGTTGTCCTAAAAACGGAACACTTTGAATTTGCAATGCAGTTATGCGTCCAAACGATGCAGATGGAATGGCAAGCAATATTGTTTGGCATAGGGGAGAGTCGGGTAACTTCGGACGGGCGGGTAAATTCGGACATACCATTGCAAACAGTGAAAATCAAAATGAGACGGCTCATAATGAGCCGTTTCATCAGGATTTTCACTGTTTGGCCAGTTACTGTTTTGTTTTAGTTCCAGACAACTGACATATGAAGGAAAAAATGTCACTGTCCGAATTTACCCGCTGTCCGAAGTTACCCGACTTTCCCCTAACTAGGCTTGCTGGGTGTGAACAGTGATTCCGAGGATAATTTTTTTCTCACCTACCACAGCGTACAGGATAGGGTCATGAATGTGATTTCCAGAAGGTAGCAAATCTTATCCCACACGTCTAGCCTGTATTTACTCAATGGACTCCAAGACAGGGTTATGAAACATTCATTTTACATGATTATTGTCGTTAAATAATCTTCTTCTAGTTTTCCAGCTAATGGACCAGGGGCCGTATTCATAAAACGACTTAAGTGGTTGCTATGCTGTTGCTAAGGCTGAATTTCTTCGAAGGAGATTCCCTACAACTATGAAATTTGCTCTGGACTGTTCCTCCAGACCAAATTTCATAGTTGTAGGGAATCTCCTTTATAGATATTTATCCTTAGCAACCGCATAGCAACGACTTAAGTGGCTTTATGAATACGGCCCCAGTTCTTTGGCTTTATTCTCTTTCATATCTGAGGTGGCCATGTTAGATTTATGACGTCACTCTCTAAGCCACTCTTCAATGACGTCAGAATAGCTCGTTTTTAGGTAGAACAAACAGTCGATAATAAAATTTCTATTGGTAGGTAAGAATAATAATCTATCTATGGTGTCCAGTGGGAATAGGGATCCCAATCCTTGGGTCTACCGTTAAAGTGGGAAAAGAGGTAGACCCTCGAGATGGAATCTCCTATCCTCACTGGGCACCAATGATAGATACTAATGATCTGCCTCACACGTTTCAGCAGAACATCGACACATTTGATTTTATCTGCACTGGTAAGATGTAACAAACCTCAGCAAGCTAACGATGCTCAGTCATTTGTTTTAAAGGCCCAATAGCTCTTTCAGCATGAAACATGTTATTGTGAGGTATCGCTGCAAATTTCTCACTACAGTATCGCCATTAATTATTATCGTGATTACGTACATTGTAAAACTAGATTTGAAAAAATAACTATGTCATTTTTTTGGCAACTAAAATCACCTTCGTTCGATTTCACAAGCTTTATTTCATGGTAAAAACACAAAGTACAGGAGGTAAAAAATACAAGGTACAGGCGTTTAACAGTTGATAAAAATACAATGTACAAATTGCTTAACGAGGTACCAGAGACAAAAACCGCATTTCTTTGCAGAGGCGTATCATTTTTCCAAAATATCTTGTTCCTCTTTTTTGCCAGTTACATATATGATACAAAAAAGCACATCAACCGAAATATTTTCATGAATTCTGAAGGTTGTACATGTTTCATAATGATTTGTATTTTGACGAATTTTACCAATGGTAAGACTAAGGATACTTTAACGCCCGGCGTAATCTAAAACTGGCTTCCTTTTGCCGTCTTTGAGACGACATTGTCTGTTCAGACCAATCCACTTGTCGCAAACACCTGACCTGTACAAACGATCATATGAGCCGCAACACGACAAAACCAACAATGTGGTCGTGCGCCAAGTGCAAACTCAGATCAGCCTTGCCATCAACCAAGTCTGATCAGACTCTTCGCTAAGCGCTTAAAGGGTAGCTAAGGGTCTAAGCTAGCTTCATGCGGACAGCGAAGACTCTGATCAGACTGGGCGGATGCCCAGGCTGATCTGAGTCTGTGCTGGGCGCACAACCACTTTGTTGGTTTTCTCGCGTCGCGGCTCATATAAGAGGTAATGTCGTAATTTTGGCTTTTTGTAAGTTCTTGCTGCATCGGTCATCTTCTTCCTGATGTCCTGGTCGGTCTCGTTTCTCGAGACACAGAAGTTTAGTAGGCTCTTCAGGGGACGCCTGCGCTCGCGAGTTATTACCTAGGCGTCTCTTACCTGATTTCTGCAACTACTGTGTCTCGTGGAAATGCATCATTAAGTGGTGATCGGAGAGGGATGTTCATTGTCTGCCGAGACCTGCCCATCACCTGTTTGCTGTCGATTTTTGCGGTTTAGCGACACTGAAGAAATTAAATACAGAAACGCGCATCTGTCGCACTAAATTTGGTATAGTCATGGTTTTCCAGCTCCGTGTAGACTGTGGAAATCTTGTCTGATATGCAAAAATGTTCTTTAATTCACTAGCGGAAAAATTAACATTGACATATAATCAATCATCAATAAATCTCTACAACTAACTAATCAGATATTAGTAATGAAATATTTAAAAAACATGGAGAATTTTGATGTTATCACATTGCTTATCAGAGCGTGAATGTCCACATCGCTAAAAGTAACTCATGGCTAATGCATTAGAACATAAATTATCTTTTACTCGATTGCATACTTGAGCTGTTGCTTGTCAATGACTGCATTATTCAACGCATACACTAAAGTTGTTATTATAACTATTTTAGCAGCTGAGTTACATGCTCTTATTGCTTTGACATAATAATAACCATGTAAAGAGAAACATTGCGGGTTATGAAAAACATATACTGCAGTCAGCCTTTTAAGTCCCCAAACAGCGGGCGAGACTACTTCAATCCATTAATGCCTAGCGTCCCAAAAATGGCACAGAGACAAACAGTGCAGACCCAGATCAGACGCCACAAAACATGGCTTTTTGCTCCTCAAAATAAAACAAAAATTCTAGAAATAAACTAAACCTGACACACCTTAAATGACAAATGGACTCATCCAATATATGCAGATAGAAGAGTTCACTGGGCATTAATGGGTTAAGATACGCATAATCATGTTTTTTATATTCCAGGAGGGGATGTGTAGGAGTTGAGCCCCTTAGAAAATTTTATATGGGCATGTCTTTTTTTGGTAGTTTTATTGAATCATTGTATAATCTATAAAATGTACGAAAGCAAATACGCAGGTGCGTGTTGAAATTTTGTCATATTGGCAAAATTTCAATACCCATCTGCGTATTTGCGTATGGAAAAGTTCGCCCACTACGGAACTAAGTACATTTGCGAGATAAACATAAACTAACCAGAAACTGATGAAAACAAAAACAAAAAGAAAATCCACCAAAACCATCCTTAAATAAAGAAATGACCCAGCTAGCAGGAACGGTTCTGGTCAGACTGCATGGAAGCGACATGTTTTTGTAATATTAAGGAAAAGATGCTCCATTAAAAATTCATTCTTCTTTTTATGGTAAAAGTTATTACTATTGTTGTAATTATTATAGTTATTATTATAAAAAACGGACTTATGGGACACAGCATCTTGTAAACTTTGGAAAGTATGCAGAAGTGTAAAACGTTGTAAAACCCAAGCATACTCGTACAGATTCCACGACACATATTAGTCATATAGTTACTCTCTGAAAAGTTAAATAAAAAATGACAAGCCGCGACAGAAGTCTGAAACCAGAATGATAGGCAATGATCAAGACTTATACAATCAGATCCCATATCCCGCACTCAGAGCCAAAAGCCTAAGAAGTATACACATAGATTGCACGCACGGTTAACCGAAAGAAGAGCTCTTTCCTAGACAGGTGCTGTACAGACACCCTAAGTGACAACCACTCACACACCAGAAGAATGAAATCACAGACACAGACAACAAAAACAAGTGACAATAAGGACCAAAAAGGACCTCCAAAGAAGAAGTAGAGTGTTATACACATTAGTGTTCCCCGAACGTGCGTCCTCTGTTTCACAATTACATACAGGGAACTGGTATACGCAATGGTATTACATGTAGTTCCATATATTAGATGAAGATGATGATGATGAGTTAAAATTTAACGATTTTTTAGTGCATTGTATATTCTAAGTAGTTAATTAGTCAAACCTTCTAGACGCAAATGACCCTGTGGGTTGACGCGTCGTTAAATTTTAACTCATCATCATCATAGTCATCTAATATAATTATGGAACTACATGTAATACCACTGCGTATACCTGTTCCCTAAGAACAGCTTTAAACTTTTCAACGGTAAACCGCATTTACTCTGTGCTAAGACGGGGGTTTTGTTGCTGCCAAAGCAATCCCAAAAATCTAGATCCGTCTTGTAAGACGGATCTAGATTTTTGGGATTGTTTCGAATGAGAAAACCCCATCTTATAGCAGAGTGTACCAAGACTGATTAACAGATTTCGGGTAATTATGAAAAGTTTTTTTTTCCGTCCAATAGTCGAATAAATACGATACGAGACAATGACCTCATAAGGGTTACCGTTTTGTTTATCCTCGAAAGCTATATTTAAACATTTCGTAAAAAAAATCTGTTTCTTTTGTTTTCCTTGTCGAGGAGTGAGTCTCCTTGAACACACCTTTCCGTCAGAAAGATATTTATCTAGCACTAAAACAGGATTACCTTTAACAGGTTGACGTGTAACACCATATTAGTTAGTTTCAACGCAATATAGCTGATATGTCATAGACGGCTGTTTGAAAAATACAGTGTTTGTCAGTTGTTATCTGTATCGTTGTTATTTTCAGAAAAGTATAAGCTAGTATGTCATAAACTTCTGTTCAACAAAAATGTGTTGGGCACATGTTATCTGCCTCTGTGGCATAAAAAGTAAAAATATTATTAATGAAACTGCTGTTGTCATTTATCAGTAAAATAATAGCATTTAACCAAATCAGAGGAAAACCTAAATAACTGGGACATCCTTTTGACCAGTATTATAACAACCTCCCCCCCCCCCCCCCTCCGGCCCCGCTCCTCCCCCCCCCCAAAAAAAAAAACAAAAAAGAAAAAAATAAATTCTTTATAAAATCATACTAAGTTTTAAGTCACGTAAATCATATCGTATACGAAGGTATGAAGTCGCAAAAATGAGCATGTAAAGAGCACTTCTGTTAAGGCATACGGATAGGGGCACTGCCCTACATTTTTATTTCTTGGGTCGATGCATTGTGTTTTGTCTTGGCCGGGTCCATGGAGGTTCCGATGTTATAAAGGATACATAAAACTGATAGTCTAGTATTAAAGCCCCCTAACTAAGCCAACGATACATTACTGGAAACTTGTCAATCATTGGGATGAAACAATCATAAGAGCTTCTCGCAAATCCTGCAAGCAGCGGTTGACTGATGCAGCTATCCAAAACTTCAGTTATCTAAGGGTAAAGACTAAGCGCTTGTAAAATCCACAGTTGTTTTACGTGTTTACCTATCGTTCTACCGCGGAGCCCCGGT
The DNA here is from genome assembly GCA_963989385.1 of Ctena decussata. Classification (NCBI taxonomy): domain Eukaryota; kingdom Metazoa; phylum Mollusca; class Bivalvia; order Lucinida; family Lucinidae; genus Ctena; species Ctena decussata. The sequence goes on from OZ022507.1 coordinate 52,804,218, forward strand.
GGATTAAGGCATTAAGCGCTAATCAAGCTGTTCTGAGTTCGATTCCCGCTGAAGGCAAAATCTTTTCAACGATAAACTATGTTTCATCGCACACAGCCTTTCATTATCACCTTTCCATCCCCTGATATGACTAAAGTAATGTTGAAAAGAACATATTTTTGCATGTCTACCGTTCTAAGGTGAATTTCGTATGGGTTCATGGTCACTTGCTGGAGTTTTTTTTTTCATAATAGTTTAATAAGGAAAAAATGTTAACTTTGCTTTGTGTCATTTTATTGTCAATAGATATTGTCTAAATATGTTGCATGCATCATGTTTTTAAGGAATGAATTTCATTTTTCTGGTATTTATCGCAGTATAAACTACATTGGGTTGCGTGCAAAGTAAGTGAACCCCGAAAAGGTTCTTGTCAATTCTGCTAGCGACCCAATGTAGTTTATACTTCGATAAACACCAGAAAAATTAAGCTCATTGGTTATATTTACTTGCGTTAGGGGCTGCAGTTGAAGCAGAAAAACATTTATACGCAGTTTTTCTACTGAAAGCGGAACAGCGTCAACGACATAATGACGTCATAACATCGCCTGCGTCCAATCAGATTGGAGAACTACGGTTTATTTTGACGTCACATAACGTCATGTAACGTCGCGTGAACCGATGTAGTTATAGAAGTATAAACTACATTATGATCTGATGGTTTACCATAGGGATTTTCAATAAATGCACGGGTAATGTTAATATTATCACCTAAACACAACCTTGCTGCAACATGTGTAATATGCCAAGCAACGTGTGTTGCCTTGCGAACCCTACCATATTTGTATTTCTTGTTCAACGACAACATTCAAGATACTGGGATAATAATAAGGCACGCGACGTCCATGACTGTTAATGCGGTCAAAATAAAATAATATCTTTGCTTGTGCCACGATGTAGTTTACTCAAAAAAGTTCATTGCTTATATTTACATTCGTTTCAATCTAAACCTTGATGAGAATTTTATATAAGCGCTAAAATTGAAGCAGTAAAACATTTACACGCACTTTTTCTGCAAACAGCGGTACAGCGTCAACGACGTTATGTACAGAGCCATGCTTTATTCTGACGTCATTTAAAACTATGGACATCGCATGCCCCGATGTAATTATTGGAATGTGAACGAAAATATGTTCTAATGGTTTACTATAGGGCTTTTCAGTAATCACACCAAGAATGTAAATATAGTAAAATAACTTACAAACAGGCTATTCAGAATATGAAATATTAAATGATTTGTACTTGAGAAGATAATCAGAAGTTTGAAAATGTTATCAGTTTGTTCACTTTCTATTTAAGTTCTTTTTTAAACCGAAAATGTTATATCTCTACATATGATGAGAATACATTTTTCTCACTTTGTCAGAATATAGTGAGGCTCCTTGAACCGATGTGGAAGTGTTGGTCGACCACAAACCGGTTAAATCTTCCAAGTAATTTCATTCCTGGCCGTCCCAAGGCGGCAGTTCTGTTTTAGTTTTTCTTGGCTGTTTTATGTGTTGTTTGTTGCTTTGTCTGTTATTGATATATTGTTTGTGATGTTAAGGCTAACCCTGATATTAAATAAAAAAATAGAAAATAGGTAAAAATAGATATTTAATGTTTTTCGTATGATTTGTTCTTGTTGTCAGGATTAGTGCTTTTGGTGATCTGTTGTGTGGGTGGTGATTTTTACGGGTTGAAAAACTAAGTACCTGATGAACCAGAGCAGAATCAAGGGTGAGGGTTGGTCGACCTCAAACCGGTTACCCCCCCCCCCCCCCCCTCCCTCTCTAGTAATTTCATTACTGGACGTGCCAAGGCGGCAGTTCTATTTTGGTTCCTCTTGCTTGTTTTATATGTTGTTAGTTGCTATGTCTGTTATTGATATATTGTTTGTGATGCTCAGGCTAGCCGTTGACCACCTACATGGGAAATGGCTGCCGCTGGCGTTGTCATTGGTGGTGACTAATTTTGTAATGTCTCTGGCTCACACGGTGTCTTGGGTTGGATCTAGAATCGAATTGTGTCAGTTCTTGGGAATTTCCCCCTTATTTTTGATTGTATAATTCGTGATCATTTCCTATATTTTTTACTTTCCGTTTGCTATCATTTTACTGACGACAACAACATTGCTATCAGTACTACAAGTTTCCTTTTCGATGTCATAGAAGCAGAATAAGGTGACGCACACTTTTTTATTCAAAAGAAGTTTATGATATTATAGCTTTATATACTATTCTGAAAATGACTAGGATACAGAACACTGTTTTATTTAACAGCTGTTTATGACACCTTGGCTGTATCGGTTTGAAGCTAACGGGGGTGTTTAGGTCACGTAATTGTATTAAAGCGGGTTAGCGCGGAGGCACGTTGCATGACACATTTTTATTTCACCGATTTTGTGTAAATATCTTTAGCAGTTTATAATTATATATATAGAGCAGAAACTATTTCTGCAGAGTGACATTAGTCTGTAAACCTGTTGGTAGAGTTTTGGTTCTTATTTATTGCACACCATCAGATGATGCTATATATTTAAACAAAGTTTCATGAAAACCTTTTCGACATTTTTAAAGTTCAAGAAGGCTACAATTTATAAACTGAAAATTACTAAGGGACATAATTCTGTAAAATATAGATGAAGTTACATTTCTTAGTCTCTGCACATCGTCTGATGATGTTTTATATTCGTACCAAGTTTTGTGAAAATATATTTGACAATTTCAGAGCTGTAGAGGGGACACACTTATTATACTATTAATTACAAAGGGGCATTGTTATGCCAAAAAGTAGATGGAACTACAGTTCTTACTCCCTGCACATCGTCTGGTGATACTTTATATTTGTACATTGTTTTCATGGAAATACCTTAGATGGTTTTGGAGTTAAAGAGCGGACATGATTTCTATACACAAAATTAAAAAGGGGCATATTTCTGTAAAAATATGCCGAGTCATGGTCTTCATCTCTGCACATCGTCTTATGATGCTTTATATTTATAAATAACATTAACAGTTTAAAAGAAATAGAGCGTGCACGATTTCTATACAGAAAATTACAAAGGGCATTATTCTTTAAAAAAATGGAAGTGGAGTTATACATGTAATTCTTATTCTCTTCACATTGTCAGATGATGCTTAATATATGTACAAAATTCTAAAAAACAGCTTTGACAATTTCAGAGTTAAAAAACCCGACATGACTTATTTACTAAAAATTACAAAGGGGCATAGTTCTGCGAAAAACGTAAGTGAAGTTATGGTTCTTATTCTCTGCACATTGTCTGATGATGCTTTATATTTGTACAAAGCTTCATGAAAATAATTTTGAGGGTGTTAAAGTCATTGAGGATACATGATTTCCATACTAAAGATTACAAAGGGGATAATTCCATCAAAAATATATGAGCCGCGACACGAGAAAACCAACAATGTGGTTGTGCGCCCAGTGCAGACTTGGCTCAGCCTGGGCATCCACCCATTCCGCTCAGACTTTTCGCTAAGCGCTTAAAGGGTAGCTTAGGGCCTAAGCTACCGCCATTCGGACAGCGATGACTCTGATCAGACTGGGCGGAGGCCCAGGCTGATCTGAGTCTGCGCTGGGCGCACAACCACATTGTTGGTTTTGTCGTGTCGCGGCTCATATGTGTAGTTACGGTTCTTGTTCACTGCACGTTGTCTGGTCATTCTTTAGATTTGTACCAAGTTTTGTGAAAAAAAAATAATTGAAAGGTGTCAGATTTATGTAGCGGATACTAAATCCTGACGGATGGACAAACAGACAGGCAAACGGACGGACAAGAAAATTACTATAGAGCCTTCAGAGATTTCGTCTGTCGGGGCCGTAAAACAGCAGCAACATCTATTTTTACCTATTTTCTATTTCAAATTACAAACAAAACAAAGGAGAAAGCAAAATGGGCAGCTATTCTTGTGACCACACTGCTAGAGACCATAGACAAGCGGACATAACGACATGTAATATTAAGGAACCGAAACAGAAGTACATCGTTGGAACGGTCAGTAAAGGATAACTGGGAAAGACGGGGGTGGGGGTGGGGCGGGGCGGGAGGTTTAAACTAGTTTTGCTGGATCCCTAACCTCGCCTTCTGCTTCTTCGGCAGTTCGAAACATTTCATAAGGTGTTTGGTCCGCGTTCCTAACCTATCAAAAATCATCATTGGAAACACACAAATCAGGTATACATGTAAGACCTATGATGAGACAGAGGTGAGGACTTGGCAAAAACAACGTATTGCGACACCTGGAGATCCCTAGCGTGCCTAACAACACCACCAAAATATCGGAGCAAAAGAAAATCATCAGTTGCATAACCAAGCAATCACAAGGCAAGATCCGGCACCATCCAACTAAACTATATAGCTTTATGTCGGCCCATCACTGAGTCTGATGCCCGTCCAATTAAAGAGGAAAGCATTGTTAATAACCGTGACTGGGTAAATCACTACACATGCAGACTATAGCATTACATGTACCTTTATGTTATATCCAACACGGTTGTAAAATATGATAATTTTTCTGAACAAATAGTAAAAACCAGCCCTACTTAAAATGTTTTTGAATTTATAGACTAAGTCACCATCAAATTCTGGTTGCGATCGATCCTGTTGTAAAAGAACTTTTAATCCGACCTTGAATTTAGAAACCAAACAATAGTGTCGGCGAAAGAATTTTGAAAAAGCTTTACGTAGCTTATGATACCGATAACCCTGTTGGAAAAGCTTAGCAGTTAAAATTTTGTTTCGGGTGCTGAAGTCAGTCACATGATTAGACACTCTAGCAAACCGTTGAGAAATTTATACCCCGTAAGAGGTTGAACGGGGAACTTCACCATCTGAAAAAAAAATTACTATTAGACTATATGTCAAAATCAAGGTCATGACGTATATCAAGAATTTTGGATGAAACAAAACCGTTTGAGATAAATAGATGTATATGCAAAAAATGGGCTTCGGTGGATAAATTCGATAAACAAGTATCTAGACATGTACATAAACATGTATCTAGAAATCTAGACGATCTTTACAATCCTTGCTTTGAAGGCATGTACCATGCATGAATCAAAGCAAGGTTTGCAAAGATCATTTAAATATCTAGATATGGAGTTAAATACTTCAATAATTCCAGCTTGGTTATCATTAGAAAGAGAAGCCATGAAGTGTCTTTCAAAGCAAAATAATTCCAACTCAACTTCCTAATACTAATTTAGTGCAATTTGATTGGTCAAGAGCGAACTTGAACCGGCGTTTATACTACGATAAACTCCCTGAGCCAGAAATCTGGAACTACTTGGAACTATTTTCTTGGCGGCGATTTCTAAGATACTCACTATAGCTGACAATTTTGAGAAAAAGATGGCCGAGTTGGAATTATAAGGAATGAATTTTATTTTTGTGGATTTTATGGATGTGTAAACGCCGGCGAATCACTCACAAACTTAACATAAAGCCCTTCGAGCTTTATTCAGTTTGTGAGTGATTCGCCGGCGTTTACACATCGATAAAATCCACAAAAATAAAATTCATTCCTATAATAAAAAAGAATCAGCTATAAGAGGGGCACAATTAGTACCAATCGGAGTACCAACAATTTGTCTGTTTAACTTCGTACCACATCTTATATAAATATATTTTCTAAAATATATGTTATGACTCTGTACATATTTTAACCAGACCAAAGTTTATATCGGATTTTGTGTTCAGAAGTAAAGGAAATTTTCTGTCGTTGCAGGAAAGAATATACGAACCTTTCCTTTTGAAAGTTCACTAAAATAAGTATATAAGTTTTTCGTTGATACGTGGTTTAGAGTGTAGAAAAATCATAAGTGGATAAATTGATCGCGCAGACTCCTTTAAACTTCACTTTATTGATTACCTCAATAGAATTTCTACTGGACCAAACCCTTTATTTACCTGACCTTTCATAAGCTTTCGCGCAATACCTTATGACATGATTTTTGACAGCAGTGAGGCAAGATGTTAATAATTTAGAAAGTTCAGTAGTAGTACAAGAACTTAAGTTGGCAATAGATCGTGCTTTATACGTTTTTATGAAGCTGAGGATGTTTGTTTTGGCGTTCTTTAACATTGCTACAATGCCCATTAACTACAGAATTCTCTTTTGCACATGCTGTTTCGTAGACCCATGTACACCAAGCTCCTGCTTTAAAATGTTCATGTAGTATAGCCGTTAAACAATAACAACGTTGTTTGTGGCATTTTCTGCTGGAGAACTATCTATTTAGAACTTCTGTTTGACATTTCCAATCTTTCGGTAAACACTTTTGTTTACATCCATATTTTCTATGTAAAAAGTCATGATATGATCATGCCGATCCTGCATGAATGTGCGACAATAATATCACATAAAATAAAACTTGTGTTTGTTTTATTCGCCGAGATGCAAACGACTTCCTGCGGTATTGCACTCTCGTCTTTTCTTTCTGCATGGATATAACACATGTAAATGTATCCCTACTTCTTGAATCAGCTTGAAATTTTACACACATGTAAATAACTGTCACGTTAGCAGAATATGAAATTGACAGGAAGTGCTGTGCATGAAATGTGACTGTAGATTTCCAATTAATTTAGCTGTCAGTATTGTAAATGTGCGCACAAGGCGAGCTTAACAAGATAGACGTGAAAATGGAGAATAAGCTTGAAGATTCTAGGAATCGCCTGAAGAGAAGGCTTATAATTAATGGTTATTATGTTTTATTAGATATAATCGGTGAGAAAAATGAACAACGATGGTGTTTAGGCGTTGACAAGGAAACCTCATGCTTGTTTTCAGATTCTTTAAGTCTTATGCTCGGTAAGCCTCGCAGGCGACTAAATAATCTGAAAACAAGCCTGAGATAATCTTGTCTCTGCCTCAACCCCATAACAGATTCTATTAATATCATATGTTTGTCATGTGATCTCGACTGAGCAGACTCGCAAATCATTGTCATTGCCTTAATTTGTATTAATTAAGAGACTCAGTATAATTCAGATTATCCTGGTTCATTCAAGATGAATTATGGCCAAACTCAGTATTTCTTGTTTATCTTTTGTCCGGCAAAGTGTTAACGATCTCACCGTCAACCCGGTTTTCTCTTTTTGCCAGTTCGTCCTCTAAATGAAGTCAGCGAAACCAAATGACAAGGCATTATATAATCTGCACTATGATAAAGTACGGGACTCCTGCCCGTGTCTGAATACTAGCTGAAGTCAAATTCAATGAAATCTGATTTAAAAACGTTATATCCTTTGGCAACAAGGCAGATACCAAACAAATGACCATAGCAGGCTCGATTCAAGTGAGTCTGTTGACTGAGCTGTATCACAGAGAGATAGAGAGAGAAAGAAGGGAAGAGAAGAGAAGAAGAAAAATAGTATAAACTTCAATTATAAAAAATACGTATACCCTTCCCATCCCGATCCCATACAACCGATAATGGAACACAGACATGTCCTTGTCAGTTAAGAGTAATCTGTACTTTACTGTTAGCCAAGTGTTAACTGAAAGATAATTTGCACGTTAACTAAAATTCTAACCTAAATAGAATTACAGTGAAACTGGCATAGCATTCATAGCTGGCAACGAAAAAATAAAAAAAACGTATAGGAAACAACGTGAAAAGCGGATGCCCTGGCTGATCTGAGTCTGCGCTGGGCGCACAACCACTTTGTTGGTTTTGTCGTGTCGCGGCTCATATTGAATTGATATGCATACTTTTGAAATGCTAAAAAAACAATTTAGGGCTTTAACGACTACGGTACAGTAACAATTGGGTGAAGAAACTTAATTGCTGTTTTATACAACACGAACTTCATTTGAAAAACTGGCCTGACTTAATCCAAGGTATAACCAACTGTTGGGTCTCTAAGAATTATAATTTTAAATTAAGAAGTAGTGAAAAAGATCGAGTTTTATAGTTATAAAGATTTGCTGGTATGTACGCCACGACAAAGCCAACATAATGCTTGTGCGCCCAGTCTGATCAGAGTGTTTGCTGTGCGCTTAAAGGGTAGCTAAGGGTCTATGCCGACGGCAAGACTCTGATCAGACTGGGCGGACGCCCAGGCTGATATGAGTCTCTGCTTGGTGCACATCCACTTTGTCGATTTTGCTGTGTCGCGGCTCATGTTTTGGTTCTTTAGGATCACAGAGTTCATACAGTTTTTTTGAAAATCGAGTTCTAATTAAGCTGGTGCAAGGCGGGCGCAAGGCTGGTGCAAGGCGCATTTCTTTACTAGTTATGAACAAAGTAAAGCTAGGCGATTCGCTTCTTCCTTCCAAAAGATCTGTTTAGAACTTATTCAACTGTCATGCAACCATCAAAAGTATTTATAATGTCATAGTTTGTTAAATTAGGTTTGTTTTAGAGGAAAGGGTGTTAAGTTCGGATTTGCATTGACTTCTTTAAAAATTCTGATATTTTTTTCCACGATCCAGTAAACAATTCCATTCCTAAATATTTGAATAATTCACATCCATCTTTAAATTGTGCTTAAAGTACTTTTTTAGTAAAAAGAAGCTTTAGACAAAACTGATAAACGATGTGACTTAAGATAAGGTGGCATTATGAGCGGCTCAAAATGAGGTTTTGGTTCTGCACTATTTGCATAGAAAAATAAATTTTCCATACTTAAGGGAAACGGGTACACTATGAGGACAAACAACTCCGTAATTTTTTCCTTTTCTTTTACTGTAAAGGGAAATCAACTCTTAATGGAAAGAATTGGCTCCCCTCGAAGCAAATTCCTTCCTTTAACAGTAGAAAGTTTGAAAGAACGTCGCCATCCAGGGATGCAAACAGGAAGTCACAATACAACTGACTCTCGTTATCTCAAATTCTGATATCTCAAAATATCTTCTTATATCAAAGTATATATTTTGGACACATTTCAAACTTTTCTTTACATTTCAACTCCCGTTACCTCAAATAACTGATATCTCAAAGTAAATTTGTTGGAACCAGAATATTTACTTTGAGATAAATGTAGTTTGAGATAAACTCCGACCTCGAGATATCTAGAGTTGAATGGAATCGCTTCCTATTTTATGGTAGATAAACTTGCGCGTTTTATTTATACACCTTTAGAATGATGTTTGAGTGAAACCTTCCATTCTACACATGAGCCGCGACGCGTAGATGACGTCAAACGTAACTTAAGAATCTGCAAAAATAATTATTCAAGTTGTGGCGAATAGCAATAATTCAAAAGTCTGAAATAATTATGGTGCATTCCATTTCAAAAACAATGCTGTAGGTTTTAGTAGCAAAGAAGCGAAACCTTATAATCCATGTGAGCCGCGACACGAGAAAACCAACAATGTGGTTGTGCGCCCAGCGTAGACTCAAATCAGCCTGGGCATCCGTTCAGTCAGATAAGACTCTTGGCTATGAGCTTAAAGGCTAGCTTAGGGTCTAAGCTTCTTCCATGCGGACAGCGAAGACTCTGATCAGACTGGACGGATGCCCAGGCTGATCTGAGTCTGCGCTGGGCGCACAACCACATTGTTGGTTTTTTTCTCGTGTCGCAGCTCACATGGATTATTAGGGCTCGCTTCTTTGATACTAAAACCTACAGCATTGTTTGTGAAATGAAACGCACTATAAATATCTCATACTTTTGTATTATTACTATTTGCCACTTCTTGAGTAATTATGTTTTGCGGATTCTCGAGTTTCGTTTGACGTCATTTAAATAGTAAGGCATTCAATGTACCCTAGCAATGCAAAAACATCAAAATAAAGAAATAAATCTCTTGTCTTGTCTTGAGTTTTAATGATCAGACAAACACTAATGAATACCAAAAGAGATATTAATATGAAACTATAAAGATAGCGCATGCATTTTCAGTAAAAGCTGCATTACAGATTAATTTTTTATGCAGGCGTATTATTCTATTTTCATTAAGATCCTAAATCTAAACAAGAAATATCTTTAAAAAAAAGATATAAGACGAAGTGAAAGAAGACATATTTGAAACAAATAATATTTTTTTTTTTATTTCTGTTCAAATAAGAAATTGGCTGCAAGCAAGGTTTCAGAATACGCCCCGCAAAATTATCTGCAATCAATGTTTTAAATACACTATACGCCTTTAATAATTAAAACGTAAAAGAGGACCAAAATCTAATGGGGTATCTTTGAGAAATTTTTACTGTGATTGAAAAAATTCCAAGTTCAAAACCCTGTCGCTATGTCATAATAACAAAATAAAAATTGGCTAAGTTCAAAATGCTGTAAATTTGTCAAAATTATTTTTTGAGTAGTACTCTTCTTCATGTACATCTTCAATATGTCTGTAACAAATCTGCCAAATATCAAAAGGGTACATTGAATGCCCACGGAGGAGTTCATTTTACAAAGTATGCACTATTAACCATTATTCTATATGAGTATTGGTCGAAAATGGACTAAGATCAAAATGATAGAAATTTCACGGACAAAAATCAATTTTGGAACATTGAGATTCTTCATGGATATATCTTCCATATCTCTGTAACATACCTGCCAAATATTAGAGTACACTGAAAGGTCTAGGAGGAATTTCACAAAATGTGCAGTAATAGACATTTTGCAATATGTGCAATGGTCAAAAATTAAGTCAAAAATCATTTTTTCTGTAAAATAAATCTTCATACACATAACCAATATATCTGTTACATACCAGGTATCAGTTCAAACATTTTCAAACAAAGGCGCTTGATACTCTTTCATCTATTATTAGGTAACAACAATTTCCTTGAGGTCTGAGAATATTTTGATTATTGTAAATTTAAGTATAAGATGGCCACCAACAGAGCCTTCCTTACGAAATGAAATATAAGCTCCATACTGCTTATTTTTATTATTATTTTATCATACATGTGATATCTCCCTATTTCCGAGGGATTTGCCTATATTTTGCCCATTTCCTATTTGAAATTTCAGAATTTCCCCATATATGTCTTGTACATCTCCCTATTTGGAATTTCAGATCTCCCTACCAAAATACAAGAATTCCCTTCTTTGTTTAATCATTCTCCCTATTTGGAAAAAAAGTAGAGGAAAATCTCCCTAAGTGTCTTCTCAGCTGTATCACATGTCTGATATTATTATTGAATAGCATTATCCTTATGTTGGGGTTATCCACTATGGCGAGAAACCAAACTGGTCCGTAAATTATTGACATTCTTCGGTACATTTCGATATGCTTCCGATGATACGGTACTGTATTTTACCCGGTTCAGTACAGCCGGGTGCGTAAATTTACCGGAACGGACCGGAATGGACTGAATTACCGGAACGGACACCGGAATTGACCCGTTTTCCCCTTATTCAGTAGATATTTGTAATCTTTTTATTAAATAACTCTTATTTAATATTAATACATATTCTGTATGCCATCTAGCGCAAATCAATTAGAGATATTAGTCAAAATACTCTTTGAGTATTTTGCGCCATGGGTAGGCCTCTTAATACCCCACGCATATGCGTTTCATCTTAAAATCATATAATCTTATACAAAAATCTGGTTACCTTTCTTCCAAGACTTGGAGCGAATGAAAAACACAAAAATTCCCGAATTTTTGTTCCATAGTACCATGACCAACATTTCAGCCATAAAAAATATGTAGAGCTATATGTATCAAGTCGGTGGATGAAATCAGGGGTTGCAAGTTAAGATACATGTTAGTCATAGGTAGGGCCTTGAATTAATCTGCGCGTGTACATTGTATCAAAATATCTCAAAAATCGGCTGGAAATATGAACAAGAGGACCATTGGTCCTGTAGCTCACCCGAGTCCATTCAGCCTCAGAACTCAAGGGTAAGTTACTCTAAGGCCATCGGTCAACTGGTTCTGGAGAAAAAGATTTTTAAAGGTTTTAACCATATATAGGCATGGAGGACATGTTGGTCATGTGACCTGGACATTTGAAAAAATTTTTTTTCCCTCAACCCCCTGGAGGCTCTATATGAAGTTTGGTTTCAAAACTGGCCCAGGGGCTTTTGAGGAGATGGTTTGATATTGTCAAAATGACAGATTTCTGGGTCAAAAGTCAAAGAATGACCTTGATCTCTTGTACTCATAAATCTTCATGTACTCATTAAGATGACTGTAGATATCAATTTTTAGGCATAAATCTTCAAAACTTTCCATGAAATCTAATGTTCTAGCATTTTCCCACATTTGACCTTGCCGTAAAATAGCCAAGGTCAACCCAAGGTCATCATTTTGAACAATCTTGATAGTACTGTAGTTCCCAATGCTACATACCAAGCTTCAAGGCCATCGGTTAATTGGTTCTGGAGAAGAAGATTTTTAAGGGTTTTTACCATATATGGGCCTGGCGGCCATGTTGGTCATGTGACCTTGAACGTTTGAACTAATTTTCATTCCCTCAAACCCCTGGAGGCTCTATATGAAATTGGTTACAATTGGCCCAGTTGTTTTTGAGGAGATTGTTTGATATTGTCAAATTATGAGAGATCTAGGTCAAAGAATGACCTTGACCTCTTGTACTCACAAATCTTCATGTACTCATTACGATAACTGTATATACCAATTTTGAGGCATAAATCTTAAGACCTTTCAATGAAATCTTATGTTCTAGCATTTTCCCACATTTGACCTTGCCGTAAAAAAGTTCAAGGTCAACCAAAGGTCATAATTTGAACAACCTTGATAGTACTCGAGTACCCAAAGCTACATATCAAGTTTCAAGGCCATCGGTCAATTGGTTCTGGAGAAGAAGATTTTCAAAGGTTTTTACCATATATGGGCATGGCAGCCATATTGGTCATGTGACCTGGACCGTATGAATAAGTTTTTGTTCCCTCAACTCCTGGAGGCTCTATATGAAATTTGGTTTTAATTGGCCTAGGGGCTTTTGAGGAGATTGTTTGGAATTGTCAAAATATGAGAGTTCTGGGTCAAAGGTCAAATAATGACCTTGACATCTTGTACTCATAAATCTTCATGTCCTCATTAAGATGACTGTAGATACTAATTTTTAGCCCAAAATTTTCAATAGTTTCCAAGATATCTTATGTTCTAGTATTTTGCCATAGAAAAGCACAAAGTAGAAAATTTGACCTTACCGTAAAAAAGGTCAAGGTCAACCTAAGGTCATAATTTGAACAATCTTGGTAGTACTCGCGTACCTGATGCTACATACCAAGTTTCAAGGCCATCGGCCTACTGGTTCTGGAGGAGAAGATTTTTTTTAGGTTTTTACCATATATGGGCATGGCGGCCATGTTGGTCACGTGACCAGGACCGTTTGAACAACTTTTCGTTCCTAAGGTCCAAGGAGGCTACATATTAAATTTGGTTACAATTGGCCCAGTGGTTTCAGAGGAGAAGTCGTTTGAAAATGTTGACGGACGACGGACGGACGGACGGACGGACGACGGACGACGACGGACGACGGAGCCTGACCATACTATAAGCTCCCCCGGAGCCTCTGGCTCAGGTGAGCTAATAATAAGGGTCCATTCCGGTAATTAGGTCCGTTCCGGTAAATTTACGCACCGAGTACAGCCTTTGGAAGGAAAAGAACTACTTTTTTACTACGGAAGACTTTTCGCACCATAGAATCTTTTTTATCTCAAGCCATCGGCATTTGCGTTTCTCGCGTTCTGCTTAACTCTATCAATCATTACAGCGTTAAAGTGAAAAACATATTTAAAACTAAATGCAAAGTGCAAATAATAACATTTTTAATGTAACTAAATCTTCTGACAGGTGAATAACAATTCCATGACATATGCTCTCTTTCATACAGAGATCAAGTCAAGTTTTGGCGGCAACGATGATTTTATTAGACTTCGTCTAATAAGCCTCTATATGCTCATCAGTCTTTTCTAGATTATAATTGTTGGCCGTGATGACTCTCTGATGAGTTAGGTGACCTCCATACGACCCGAACTACCAACTAATTGTGTGCACCGCGGCGGAGGGTGAGGGTGAAGGTTTGGGCCCAGCAAACCCGGTTTAAACCCCCCAGTAGTTAATACTGACCGTCCCAAGCCGGTACTTTCGTTGCCTTTGCATTTGTTTTATGTTCGGTGCTGTTTGATTTATTGTGTTCTCATTTTAACACTTCTATAATAAAAATAGAAAATAGGTAAAATAGTTGTTAAATGTTTTTCGTATAATTTGCTTAGTGTGCTGTAACCCTTCTGTTGGTCAAAATTATTTAGTTCAGTAGCTGAGTTGCCACCTGTTTGGGAAAGAGCTGCTGACTCGGCTTATCACTTGTAATTTATTGTTTGTTGGGATGTCTTTGTCAATCTTTCCCTTTGATGTTGGGGATAGGGTTTGGGATCTGATTCAGTCAGTTCCTGAAGTGTAGTTACTCTTTAAATTAGAATTTGGCTAGGAAAGACCAAAAACACCTAGTTCAACAAAGCCTACAAACACACCGAAAAACGTTATATGTTTGATGACAAAACGGAGCAGCACGTAGGCAACCTAAGCTAGTGTGCAGTGACTCATGTATACATCAGCCCAAGCCAATGTCACCCTCTAATGAGACTACTTAACTGCACGTATTATCTGTGTCTGGCAGATAGGCCTATGGACAGAAAGACAGAGTCAGTCAATATGAAGTCACTGAACTTGCGAGAGAGAGGGAGAGAGAAAAAGCTTGTACAAATGTTAATCAGATGACTTCAAGTCACAGCAGCAGCAACGAGCATTGTCATAATTGGTTTAAACACTATTGTATTAAAATAAGATATCATATGACGTCGCTGTTATTCAGTGGATAACATCGTGTCATAGAAATCGTATTACCACACTTGCAATAATCACATTTTGGCGCGTACACGTACATGTAACGTCAATGACAACGTCCATGTCAACAATGCGTTTTCTTATGGAAATAGTGTTCATTTTGAAGGCGATATAATCCCATTTTAGAGAGTCATATGATAAACAGAATCTTACACTCTTGGTCGTTTCATATGATACATGTATATATATGAAACTCGCCGAAGTCTCTTTTCATAAATTTCATATTAACTGACCACTCATGTAAGATCCTCTATATACAGTGGTGTAATACATGATCTGAAAGTAAGCGTAACGCTTTTACGTAAGTAGCATTTATCGTGTTCATACATGCATCATATTTACATTATATTTGTTTGGATGTGTTGTCAATGGCATTACATGTAAAGAATTTTCTCCTTACATGATATAGTCCAGGGGCATATGGAGTAAAAATGGGGTCCCGTGAGCATGAACGTTATTTTATTTCTTTATCATAGTCACTTAGTGAAGTCTTTAAGAAGTTGAAAAAATGGTTGTTGCCATCTTTTTTTATCATTTTTCCCAGAAAATTTCCAAAGTAGTGGGTGGGGTAACGCTAAACGATTGCCACAGCCAATTGTCACAAGCGGGACGTAGAAAATATTTTGTCATGAATATTCATATTTTTAATGTTCTAGTACATAAAGTGCGAAATGAAGTCTCAAAATATTGGTCAACTGTCATGATATATTTGTAACGTAAATGACTGTAATTAAAATATGAATTAACATTGAGAATCAGTCCAAATCGGTGAACTGAAGTTTATACATGTTATCCTTAACAATTATTATATATCATTGTCTTCGAATCTTGCTCCCCTTCTCTTTGAAAGAAGTTCAAGTACTGTTACTTGTCTTTCAAATACAGGACAACCACATACTATCACAGTTTGAAAACATATAACAGTTCAACTTCTTAAAGACTTCCCTAAGTGAACATGATAAAGGAATAAAATTAGCATTCATGCTCACGGAACCCCATTGTTACTACATATACCCCTGGGGCCGTATTTATAAAACGACTTAAGAGGTTGCTATGCTGTTGCTAAGGCCGAATTTCTATGAAGGAGTTTCCCTGCAACTATGAAATTTGCTCTGGAGGCACAGTCTAAAAAGACTGTTCCTCCAGAGCAAATTTTAAAGTTGTACGGAATCTCCTTCTTACAAACGTAGCCTTAGCAACAGCATAGCAACGACTTAAGTCGTTTTATAAATATTGCCCCAGAACTATATCATGTAAGGAGAAAAATCGTCTGTACTCATAATATCGTAAAGATTTCGAAGAAAGTGTTGTTTTACCACATCCATCAGTGAACTTGAAACCTGGGGCCGTATTCATAAAACGACTTAAGTGGTTGCTATGCTGTTGCTAAGGCTAAATGTCTTTAAGGAGATTCCCTGCAACTATGGAATTTGCTCTGGAGGAACAGTCTTATAAAGACTGTTCCTCCAGACCAAATTTCATAGTTGTAGGGAATCTCCTTTATAGATGTTTAGCCTTAGCAACAGCATAGCAACGACTTAAGTGGCTTTATGAATACGGCCCCAGGGGTGCAACATAGTCCAGTTAGTCTACCTCATTCTTAGATTGCGATCTGTATACTGGCTATGGCATATTTGTTACTAGACTTTATGGCCAGAGGTACGACTTCCATTTTCTCATACTTAACTTGACATATTTCTAAGTAGGGTCAAGTCGGGTTACTTCGGACAGCGGGTAAATTCGGACATACCATTCCAAACAGTGAAAATTCAGATGAGACGACTCATGATGAGCCGTCTCATCAGGATTTTCACAGTTTGCCCATTTAATTTTGTGTAATGCCAAACAAGTGACATATAAAGGAAACAACGTCACTACCCGAATTTTCCTGCTGCCCGAATTTACCCGACTTGACCCTACATGTAGCCGAGTTGAAATGGGTTCTACTGAATTAAAAACGAAAAGAGTTCCTTGAAGAGCAGAGAACATATCAAAAGAATGAACATGGGCCATACCTTGAGATTTCGGTTATTCAAGCTTCATCAGTGACCCAATCATGATTTGGCAACAGAAGCCAGAAAAAAACATACTCAATGGCTCAATTATGATAAGGCAATCAGTTCAAAGACTGATTGGTATTAAAGAAGGTCCAAATGAATAACAAGAGGGCCATGAGGCCCTGAATAGCTCACCTGAGTATTGTAGTCATGTATGTAAAGTGACCTAGACCGCTTGAATCAATTTTCGTTCCCTCATCTCCTGGAGGCTGTTAAATTTGGTTACAATTAGCCCAGTGGCTTTTGAGGATATGTCTGAAATTGTCAAAATATTGGAGACATGGGTCACAGGCCAAAGAATGATCTTGATCTCTTGTACCCGCAAATCTTCCATGTACTAATTAAGATGACTGTATATACCAATTTTAGGCCAAAATCTTCTAAACTTGCCATGGGATCTTATGTTCTAGCATTTTTCCATACTTGACCTTGCCTTAAAAAGTTCAAGGTCAGCCCAAGGTCATCATTTGAAAAATCTTGGTAGTGTACCCAAGTGCTGTATACCAAGTTTCAAGGACAGCGATCATTTGGTTCTTGAGAAGAAGATTTGTCAAAGTTTTTGCAATATATGGGCACGGTGACCTTGTTGGTCATGTGACAAGGACCGTTTGAAAAAAATTTCGTTCCCCCGCCCCCTAGAAGCTCTATATGAAATTTGGTTACAACTGGCCCAGTGGCTTTTGAGGAGATGTGAGATATTGTCAAAACATGAGAGACCAGATTCAAAGGTGGTCAAAGAATGACCTTGATCTCTTGTATGCAAAAATTTTCATGTACTCCTTAAGATGACTGTATTTACCAATTTTCAGGTCAAAATCTTCAATAGTTTCCAAGAAATCTTATGTTCTTGCATCTTCCCATATAAAAGCTACAGAAAGCAAATTTGACCTTACCGTAAAAAGATCAAGGTAAACCTATTGTCATAATTTGAACAATCTTGGTAGTACTCGTGTACCTAATTCTACATGCCAAGTTTCAAGGCCATCGGCAGGTTGGTTCTTGAGAAGAAGATTTTTAAAGGTTTTAACCATATATGGGCATGGCGGCCATGTTGGTCGTGTGACTAGGACCGTTTAAACAAATTTTCGTTCCCTCGAGCCCTAGAGGCTCTACATGAAATGTGGTTACAATTGGCCCAAAGGCTTTTGAGGAGGTTTATGAATTGTCACAATATGAAAGACCAGGGTCAAAGATCAAAGAATGGCCTTGACCTTTTGTACACATAAATTTTCATGTACTCATTAAGATGACTGTATATACCAATTTTCAGGTCAAAATCTTCAACAGGTTCCAAGAAATCTTATGTTCTAGCATTTTCCCATATAAAAGCTACAGAAAGCAAATTTACCTTACCGTAAAAACGATCAAGGTCAACACATGTCATAATTGAACAATCTTGGTAGTACTCGCGTACCCGATGCAACATACCAAGTTTTAAGGCCATCGGTTTATTGGTGCTGGAGAAGAAGAATTTTAAACGTTTTTACCATATATGGGCGTGGCAGCCATCGTGGTCACGTGACCAGGACCGTTTTATCAACTTTTAGTTCTCCCGCTCCCTAGAGGCTCTACATGAAATTTGGTTCCTATCAGCCTATGCGGTTTCAGAGGAGGTCGTTTGAAAATGTTAACGGACGGACGGACGACGGAGCCTTGCCATCCTATAAGCTCCCACAAAACCGCTGGCTCAGGTGAGCTTAAAAGCGATTGTCTTGAATATGAGTGTCAAACAAAAGATTTACCGATTTCTCAGAACATAACTTTTGGTCTTAAAGAGCACAAATAAAATGTAAGCTACACTATGGATGATGTACCGGGAGGCCGCCACAAGGCACAGCACCAGCTACAGTGAAGACAAATTAAAATCAATAGAGTTCCTTCAAGAGCAGAGAACACATTCAAGAGAATGAAAGTGGGCCATACATCAAAGTTTAATCTATTCAAGCCTCATCAGTGACCCTGACATGATTCGGCGACGGAAGCCATACTGCAATTATTTAAGCCGGTGCCAGTGCCATTGGCAGTATTCATTTAAACAAAGTCTGCTATTTTCGCCTCTTTGATGTTTATCTTGTTTCCAGAGGATCTTCATTGAGAGTGTTTTTGTTGAGAGATGGAAGCTACTCACCAGTAAACTGCTGACGCATGTTTATCACAGAGCAAATCTTGTGTCATGAGCTCGTTGATCCCTGCAATCTGACTGTTTCCGATTTAGGGTAAAGTCGGGTAAATTCGGATAGCGGTTAAATTCGGACAGTATAGTTTAAACTTTATTTATTTGCACAAATTTCTCACATACATACAAATACATTTCATGGACATAAACTATTCATACAAAAGGGATTCAGAAGAAAGTCACAATGACTTTTTTAAATCTGTCTCCCATAATTTACATTGTATATTTCAGACGCATGATAAGCCGAAGTTACATATAACATTAGTCAGATAATTATATACATTCACACTATACAGAAGAAAAAGAAAGAAAGAAAAAACGACATAGACAAGAAATTGAGTATGAACAGGAAAAAAAAGGAATATAAGAACGGGAACCTAAACTGTAAAGAAAAACATATGTTTGAAAGCTATGGTTGCCTCCACGGGGAAAGGAGAAGCATTTCATAAATTATCGTATGATATTTATGTAGTAAACACGTATAGATTTGCAGTAGGCAACAACAAATACATTTTTTAGGCAAAAGGTAATTTAGTCAACATCATGAGAGTAGTGCTTGGTTTAGATAGTAAATATTATTTATTGATGGAATCGTTTGGACTTAAGTATAAAAGTTTGAACAGCTTTGAAAACCATTATGTTGTCATTAATAGAGACGGCGGTACTTCCATACAACAATGAGTTCAATGTAGGTAAACATATTCTTGAAACAGCAGTTAGCATATCATTACGAATATTTTGGTAAAGGTTACACTCAAGCAAATAGTGACGAGAATCTTCTACCTCACCGCACGCACAGTGTGGGTCTAGGACGATATGTTTAGAGAATAAATGCTGGTTGAGGGAACTGCAATTAGTTCTTAACCGTGTATGATAAACCTGACAAGTACGGTTTCCAGATGAATAATACAATGGGGGTGAGATAATATTTGACATTCGTTTTAGGTTATATTTGAAGGCAGCTATACTATTTACATTTTGAATTTCTCCAGGAAGGTCATTCCAATCTCTAATAGCAGAAGGTAAAAATGAAGAGTAATAGAGCTGAGTATTAGAACTGACAGTTTGTATATCACCTGCATAGCGTAAGTTATAGCTGACAGATGATCCAACAGTTCCAGGAACGAGTGAAGATAAGTAAGCAGGGCATAGGTTATTTCGGACAGTGACATTGTTTCCTTTATATGTCAGTTGTTTAGAATTAAAACAAAATTAACTGGGCAAACAGTTAAAATCCTGATGAGATAGCTTATGATGAGATACTTACTTCCCTCAGTTCGTCAGACATTGGCCTTTACATGGACACCGGCATCATTTCAAACTTCTCTCAAATTCTTGGGACAATGTTTTACAGTTACGCGCGACAGGTAGACTGAATTATTAAAATTTCGTAGGCATTCGGTAGCTCTCGTATAGTTATTCCGAAAGAGAACCAGTCTCCTGTCATGCGCAACTGCGGTTCATAAACTGGCCCCCAAGTTTTCCTACATGTATCAATATTTGTGACTAGATATTAGGGAATGGAACCAGTCAACTGTAAACATTGTCCCAGGTGCTGGAAATCAAGATTTTTGTCCTTATTTTTCTACACATTCGGTGAGAAATAGCAAGCATTTGAGAGAAGTTTGAAATGATGCCGGTGTCCACGTAAAGGCCAATGTCTGGCGAACTGAGGGACGTAAGTATCTTACATGATTGTGTTTAATTCGGAAGGCGCAGCACTGTTACCGAGAGAGGGGGTTCAAAATTGATCAACGGGGAGTTGCATATCTTGTGTTTTTTTAAGCCAAGGGAGCAAATATCGATAATTGCAAACGTTTTCTATACATGACCAAACTATTTATCTCAATTAAAGCGTTGTTCAGGTATACTAAAATGTAAAAATACATGTAAGTGAGAAAACAAGCTGCAGGAGATCAATTTTCGACCAAATGCACCTACTGACCCCAAGTGTCTGTGATTTGTAAGTACTTCTTCGTCCAGCGAGGAAAACGGGAAATCCCAACAGTTGTTTCCCTTTGTAAAAATGGCGGGAGGGCATTAATGACGCTAAACGAGCTGTTGTTAGTAGATATGCGCTGCGTGCACTGGAAAGTACTGTATTTTAAAATGAACCGCGTTATGAGAATTTCAGCATCGCAAGATTCCGATACATGTATCCATAGGGCCCGTCTTAGTATGCAGACTTTGAGCCAACAATCATTTCTGAGAATCCTTAAAGTGAGAGTAAATAGTCTTGGGAGTCTGCACAGATGCGAACACAATACTGAACATTCTGTTTTAGTTTCATTCCACAGCTGTAGTATTCAATGTGTGAACCTCAATAATCTCGGTGCATAACGATTTCGCCTCTCATATTTGCAGATTTGCTTTGGATTGCTTCCCAGCGGAAATCGACACCAGTTGCAACTATTTTAAGTACTCCTACAAAACTGTATTAACTTTTCAGCTGGAATGAACCATACCAGGTTCGTCCAAAAAGTTCATTGTCAATGTTAACCCATTAATGGCTAGTGGACTCTTCTATCTGTATATATTTGATGAGTTAATTTGTCATTTAAGCGGTGTCAGGTTTAGTGGGTTTTTTTTGAGATTTTGTTTTATTTTGAGGAAAAAATCACATTTGTCTTATGCAAAAGTGTAGACCCTGATTAGACGTCTGATCTGGGTCTGCACTGTTTGCCTGTATCCCATTTTTGGGGCGCTAGGCATTAATGGGTTAAAAAGACTTACTAGTTCGGACTTATGATTTGGGTACTTTGACCACTTTCATTCACACTCCGGAAACCAGCATTAAAATGCATCTGAAAATCACATCCTGCTGCATCGGACATCTCTTTCCTGATGCCTTTCTCGAGACGCAGGTGTTGAGGTGGCTGGTTGGGGGACGCCTGCGCTCGGGAGTTAATACGTAGGCGCCTCTTACCTGATGTCTGCAGCCAATGTGTCCCGCGGAGTACGACAGTAAGTGTGGCTCGGAGAAGGATGATCGCTGCCTGCCGAGACCTGCACTTCACCTTTTCTCTTTCAAACTTTTGGGTTTAGCTTCACCGAAGAAGTTAAATACAGAAACGCGCGTCTCTTGCACTAAATTTGGTATGGATACGCTTATATCATACTGGAAGCATGTTCTCTTTCTGCCTAATCATGAGCGTAAAAAAGATTTATCAGGAGCCAGGAAGGAAAATTGATATTTTGCTTCGAACAAGGTTTCCCCAACACTGCTGGCATAGCAACTAGATAGTGACTCTAACACATGGTATAATTTGCAAAAACTCAGTAACATGAGCCACGACACAAGAAAACCAACAAAGTGGTAGTACGCCCAGCGCAGACTCAGATCAGCCTGGGCATCCACCCAGTCTGATCAGACTCTTTACTAAGCGCTTAAAGGGTAGCTAAGGGTCTCAGCTACCCTCCATGCATACAGCGAAGACTGATAAGACTGGGCGATGTCCAGGCTGATCTGAGTCTTCTCTGGGCGCACAATCACTATGTTGGTTTTGTCGTGTCGCGGCTCAATTATCGTTTATTGCTTAGTATGAATTCATGTATGCTAAACAAATCGTTTTCCCCAATGGCTTGCACATTCTTTTTACCTTGGACGATATAAGAATAATTTTCGCAGTTTGACACCACATGTTACAAGAGAGAGATATTAAGACCACATCCAAAAGAGACTGTTCAGCTTTGCTGACACTCTCAGCAGACTATCAAGAGCTCCATGTGTCTCCTTATATGAGTATGTAGCCTTTCAGAATTCCCTTTTAAATGTTTAATATGATCTTTTCTTTGCACTCTGTGGAGCAAGTTTGGAAAATGAGGAAATACAACAGTAGTAAGTGTAGTAAGTTGAATTTGACGTAATGGTCCATTTCAATGACGTCATACTGAACTGATATTAACTTCTTTCATTAGACGTTCAGCACTGATGTTAGAAGTATTAATTCTGATACTTTCAGAGAGATACAACTTTTACCAGAATGAGTACAACTATAATACTGTTTGAATCATTCACTTAAGGAAACGCATGGCTCTTTGACAGGAAATTTGGCCAGTGGTATGGAGAGCTGAAAATAAAACGGGAGGTGAGGTAATTAAACGGTCTCTCCCCTCAAAACTTCGGTATCAGTTGGAAGAAGAGAGTTCGGCTTTCGACTGGTGTATATTATTCAAATCGTAGCACATCTGTAAATATTATCCGAATGAGACAAGTGACAAAACTCTTTAGATGAGCCTCGTATTGTAAAAGAGTTTTGTTTCGAAAGGCTGTCAGTAAGAAACGATCATAGTCGTTTCTTACGTGCAAAATGTCTTAAATGTTATTTACATATAGAATTGTATTTTCAAACCTATGGTAAACTGTATTGTATGCAGTAAACATAGTATGGGAGTTAAAAATTATGATCTAGATTAAACAGATAAATATTAGGCCTGGCTGTTGAAAAATATAATTTATTATTAGATAACAGCAGAGGTGTTTGTTTACCGTACCATTGATTATCAATCAAGTTCACTGTTTGGTTAGTTCAAGCGCTTCACTGAGTTTAATTACCGTAATGGTTACAGATGGAGACTAACAACGTTTCTACAAAACACATTCAATATTATTGCAAAAAGTTAATAATGTTTGAATAATAAAACACGTCGCTAGGTCGCTGTGTCAAGTACAATATGCAGTCCATGAGTATACGATGGAACCCTTGGAAAGACATGCATTTTTTTATATTTAAAAAATTATTATCTATCTCCTAAGTAAATATTCTGTAGTAAAAAAACTAAACTGTACTCTCACAAACATGTGCTCATATATATACATAAGAAATAAAGAAATACTCACTGGGTGGGCAGGGTTCGAACCCATGCCAACTACGGTAACTCCGCCTAGCTACATTGTATCTAGATGCACCAGCTTACCCATTTGCGCCACTACGCTCCTCAATAAAGGAGTTTCATGGAACAATGTTAAGCTTGATTTCTCTGAATGACCCGTCGGGAAGGGCTACTCAATAAAATTGTGCATACCCAATCAGCGATATACATGGAATATCTGGATCATACGATACCGAATATATATTATTACATGTATATGGGTACATCTCTTTGTTTTTTATTAAATCAGACACCTTTGCGACTTCCTATTTGCTCCCCTCGACAACAAAGCCCTTTCAAAGTATAGAACAGCTGGTCCGTAATGAGGATGGATATAAGAAATGCAGTGTTGCTTTCCCTGACCTTGTATCAATTTTCCTTAACCTGCAGTATCATGATATTATCCTGAGTGTACAATACATTATATTACGGCTAAACTATAGCATGCATCCGCTGCAAATTTTTACCCGATGACATGGATATGATAACAATGTGATATTTTGTCAGTTTAGAACTGCACTATCGCGAATGTTATCAGGCAGCGCCTTCAGAAACGATCTCTGAAGGCGATTGTCTACTCAGTTACCTTGGACGAGAAAACAACGTTCCATTAGTCAAACGATGTTGCCGAATCACGTCATCACTCACATCGCACTATCAGCAAGTTTAGACAAAAATGCATTTCAGTTCAATTTGTTTCACGCTTTTAAGCTTTTAAGTCTGTAACTTGAAAGCTTAAAAGCGTAAAACAAATCATAGTGAACTGAAATAATAAGTCTTTTAAATGGCGAATGATAAACAGAAATCATCTTAAAAGTCTTTGAGATTTGACACAGCTTGAGTTTAATATCTGCATTAATTATAATCTTATTTGTGAGTTTAATGCACTAATGTTGATATGGGAATATTCAAGCTTTCTTAAATGTTAGATGAATGTAATTTGATATACTATTCTAACGCAGTCCGCCTATAGAAGCAATGGAAAATTTCCATGTTTTATTCTACATTGGTTTATTTTTGTTTGTTTCACGGCCCTTTGAGACAGTATTTCAGCCTATATCGGGCCGTCTCCCAAAGAAAGGGAGAAAGAAGAGAGAAATTATAGACGAGAGAAAAAAATATCCAAACAACCCCTATCCGCACTGCTGCAAGCACAGTAGGCCCTTGTCCTACTATTATCCAAATCAGTAGGACGCCCTGGCACTGGAAGTAACTTCATCACCATCATCGCACCATCCTACCAGCCCGGTTTTATACTGTAGCAATTCACTTTTCGGAGCACACGAGTCTAATTTCTGACGTCACTAGCAATATCTGACGTTATTTTGTGACGTTTTGAGACGTTAGACGGATCAACGTTTCTCTTTCTTTTAAAACCATCATAAAAACGTACAGTTATCTTAGATACAGTTACGAAAATTAGCGGCATCATGAACACGCTTGCGGGAAGGTTGGGAAAATTTGAATGAGAAGAATACTTTTTCAGTGTGTTTGAGTGTTAGAATCGAAATAGTTCTAGCATTGAATTTTTGAGTAATAAAACACTGTTTGTCGGTCAGTTGTAAGTAGATATACATGTATGACACTCGCGCTCCTCGCTCGTGAGATAATCTTCTATACAACTTACCTCCAAACAGTTAATTAAAACTCAAAAATTCGCTGCTAGAGCTGACTTATTTCTTAAACAGAAAAGGGGTAACGCTTCCTTTTGCAACATGAGGCATGTCGTATTAAAGGCATATGGCTCGAATACATATTCGGTCTGTGCCTTTTCTTTCTTCACGATATATTTGTGTTATAATATTATCTCACTGTGCTGTGAAGGGATACAAATAAGCAGAAACATACGTATGTACATGTATGCACGCACGCACTCACACCCGAAAGCACGCACGCACACCCACCTTCACCACAATCACGGCGCACACTCAGGGATGTTGATAATTCTACAAAGCTTGTCAGCATTAAGCCTTTATAAAAATTATTTTCAAAGATAAAAAAAATCGTTAAAATTTTTGATCACATGATTCAAATATTGCTAAAATTCATTTTAGGCTACCAACAGCAGTTTCTCATCATGTTTTACAAAGTGAAACAATTTTTATGGGTACTTGCGATGAACCTGGCCGATGAAGCCCTTACAAAGTCAAGACTGAGCCGCGACATGACAAAACCAACATAGTGGCACTTGCGCCCATCGAAGACTCAGATCAGTCTGGACAGACGTCCAGTCTGATAAGAGTCTTTGTCGTGCGCTAAAAGGGTAGCTAAGGGTCTGAGCCAGCTCCATGGGGACAACCAAGACTCTGATACGACTGGGTGGATGCCCAGACGGATCTGAGTCTTCGTTGGGTGCACATACAACATTGTTGGATTTGTCGTGTCGCGGCTTATGTATAGATTGAAAGAAAATAGCTTGCCATTAAAGCTGAATCCAAATGAAAGCAAAGACAAAAAATAAATAAATAAATTAAAAGAAAGAAAGAAAATGGTAAGAATTGATTCCTCTGTAAGTTTTCCCATTCACCTTAAAGACCCCTTTTCTCTCCCTAGGAGCGGCTGTAGTGTAGTGGATAACACTCCAGACTACCAATCCAGGGGTCGCAGGATCGATCCCCCGCTTCTCCGGTCTTTCGGATGAGACTTTAAACCGAGGTCCCGTCTCCATATGACCTCGTTGTTGGTGGGACGTTAAACCCGAGTTCACTCACTCACTTTTCTCTCCCAGTATTATAAATCTTTATGATATTTATTTTGAATACCTGCGTCTGGCCAACTTTAAGCTATTCAAACCTTCTTGAGTTTGTCATCAAAATGTTGAAACATGAGTGGGCAGCCAAATTTACCTACTTTCGATGTCATGAACTGTAAAAAAAATGGCAAAACTTCAATGAACAAGCGAAATCATTCATTGTCTCTACGGGAGCCAGCAAGAAATAATATTTGTATGGGGCAATTTTCATTTTTTTTAGCTATGTGGTCCTTTTTTTTCCCTCCTTATATAACAAAATATCCACATTACTCAATATCTAATTACGAAATGTGATGCTGTTACCACTGGGAGGGCTATGAAAACTTTTATTGGTGCTTAAATTGTTATTATTATTTTAACGAAATACTTCTATCTTGTTCACTGGGGGGTGGTCGGGTGGTGCGATGGTGCTGCCTGTAACTTCCAGTGCCGGGGCGTCCTACTGATTTGGATAATTTAGGGCAAGGGCCTTCTGTGCTAGCAGTAGGCGCGGGTGGGGATTGTTTGGACATTTTTTCTCTCGTCTGTCACTTCTGTCTTCTTTCTCCCTCTCTCAGGGAGACGGCCCGATATGGACTGAAATACTGTCTCAAAGGGCCGTTAAACCCAAAACAACCAACCACCAACCAACTTGTTCACTGACATACTATACCTGGACCTGGGTGGATGGGGTAAGTTCATACATGTAATTAGTAATAGTCGGTGCAACGAACACTGAGTATACGGGGTCAGTAGGACCTCATTGGAGGTTCGGTCTTGTCTTGCCTAATTTGAACTCATAACCACAGAGGTTCAGTACCATCCCATCTTAGTAATTATGTCTTGCAATAAGCTTGGAATACAAATTGTTATCAAACAAACGAACAAAACAGATTGAAAGGACACAAGACGAACTGTAATGAACCAAATTGACCGTATGGCTAGCAGGGTCACCGAACTTTTATCGCAGAGGAAATAAAGTGTCATTTCCCGTACATAGATTATTCATTTTCTTGTCAACACTCTATTATTACTTAATTAAATCATAAGAAAACGGATATTTCATTGAAAGAGGTGTGTATTACGAATCTCTTGAGTGAGAGCCAATATTGTCAAGTTCCTGTCTCCAGGAAATGGTCAAAGTCGTTCTACTTATGATGATGTTCGATAACTGTGTTTTGTTTTGTTCTCATAATACGCTGTCTAATCACAGAAATCTGTGTCCTGTTTGGTGACAACTACGCATAATTTTGAGGAACATTCGACACAGTATAAACGTGTGCATGTAGTTTACAAAATACTTACTTTGACTGATTTCCTGCATGTTTTATACTTAGAACTTCAAGTACAATTTGGAAAAATGCTGTATTAACGTGTTTAAGAATTAGTAGGCTGACCAGTTTGCCGTGCCGAAAAGGTAATAAAGTATCGCCTTATAAAGTAATACAGTTTCATACTACTCTTTTTGCAGTGAAACCATCAATATCTTTATCTCAATGTAATAAAAAAAAACATCAGAATTTTTGCTCGTTCTTTGCAGTCGTAAAACACCGATATTTTTTAACTCAAGTCGATATCAGATAAATGTATAAAAAATAATTTCTGTTCATTTCAATAGCATTAATAAGAATACTTGACGCTCTTATTAGAGCTCTAAAATGGCTTCTCCGTAGCTACGAAGACGAACGACGTTAATATGAAGACAATTCGATATATATATTTTTAACTCTGGATACAAACAACTCTAGATTGAAACCTGTATTAACTGTTATGCTGAAAATATAACAGTATGAAAGTCTTTATATTAGCTTTGTTAAAACATAAATTTACCTTTCATGATGAACTAATCGTGAAGCAATAGACATTTTTTTTACATGAATTTTTATCAAGTTTTATCAACAAGGAGCATAAACTCAAGCCAAAAGGGGTGAAATTTAAAACCCCAACCTTAATACATATCTTCAGACCAATATCGGTTCACTTTCTAATTTCAAGAAAATCTGTTCAACAGTCTGAGAGAAGCTGGGATAACAATCGTTTTCCTTAGAAGTTCAAAGGCGCAGTATTAAGTAAGAGGCAATATGCAAATCAGCTTTATCCTTATTTCAAGAGGTATACAACATCAAAAAACGAAAAAAAAAAAAAAGAAAAAAAAAACACACACACCAACGGATCGTATTCGAAGAAAAATGTAGCGGTCAAATGCATGGATGGACATAGTCAATATAGAATACCCCCTCACAGTTTGCGAGATGAAACTTACGGTTGTTCATGTCTTCACAGGATTGGCCGGCAATCCGTTTATTCTATCCTGAAATAAACAGAGCTATTTTGATTCGGGCTATCCTTTCTCGTTTTTTTAGATCGAAATGTCATACCGCTAGCTGTTTTATTTTATTTTTTTATATTTTACCGCACTATTGGCCTTTTTTAAGAAAATATATATGAGCCGTGACACGAGAAAACCAACAAAGTAATTGTGCGCCCAGCACAGACTCTGATCAGCCTGTGAATCATTACAGTCCAATTAGACTTTTTCCTTAGCGCTTAATGGGTAGCTTAGGGTCTCAGCTACCTTCATACGGACAGCAGAGATCCTGATCAGACTGGGCTGATGCCCAGGCTGATCTGAGTCTGCGCTCGGTGCACAGCCACTTTTTTGGTTTTATCGTGTCGCAGCTCAAACGAAAATATGCAGGAAAGGCCATAATTACAAAACAGAACCCACCTTAGGCCGAGACAGAAGAAGAAATCAAACCACAGAGCATAACAGCATTCATCATATGACGTCACCGTTATTCAGTGGATAACGCCGTGTCATAAAATCGTATGACCACACGTGTAATAACACCTTTGCGCGTACACGTAACGTCATTAGCAATGTCCCTGTCAACAATGCGTTTTCTTATTGAAATATGTTCATTTTGAAGGCGATAAAATCCCATTTAAAAGGGTCGTATGATAAGGGCCGAGTGCACAAAGGAGGCGTAAACTACGCTGGCGTAGCTTACGAGCGTCGGCGCAACTAGACTGTACTACGACTGTATTTTAATCCAAGTGCACGAAGCGATTTGTGAGTTTTGAACCAATTTTACGACTTTGTTTACGTCACGCCTCGGTTGTGCACACGAATTAAAATTCTGCGACATTTTTACGACGGACGTACGTCGGGCGTAGACTTACGTTTGCTTTGTGCACTCGGCCCCAGAATCTTACACTCGTGGTTATTTCATATGAAATGACCACGAGTCTAAGCTCCTCCATATATTCGACATAAGACACACCCAGTCAAGTGGAGCAAACACCATACATATTAGCCATACAAAAAAACATAAACATACAGTACATCTATTTCCACCAGTTTTCTGGATATCCTTTTCCCGAAGAAGCTTAGCCTGATGTGGTATGTTCATGCCTCATGAATGTAGCTCAAAACATCATTAATAGATTAAGAAGGTGAGGCAAACAAAAGAAAGAATAGGCAGGCAAATTCATGGGATCAGCAGATCTCCAACAATGAGGGCAGTGGAAGGAGACGGCCATTCTGTTATCAAGGATTTTTCCCAACAAGAGCTTCATGTTACAAGAAAAGTGACATGACATTAAAAGAACTAGACAAATTGTATTCGGTGATGAAGAAAAGGGCAGATTATAGCATTCCATCATTTACCCGGAAAGCAGATTTTTTTAATTCAGAAACAAAACACGATGATATACATCATTCAAAAACAATTTAATTGTCTATCATGAAAATAGGGTGCAAGTAATTTCGTTATGGGTACTAAGAGACTCATTTATTTATCTTTTAGGGTCAACAACAGGGGCCGTATTCATGAAGCCACTTAAGTCGTTGCTATGCCGTTCCTAAGGCTAAATATCTATAAAGGAGATTTCCTACAACTATGAAATTTGGTCTGGAGGAACAGTCTTTGTAAGACTGTTCCTCCAGAGCAAATTTCATAGTTGTAGGGATCTCCTTCAAAGAAATTTAGCCTTAGCAACAGCATAGCAACCACTTAAGTCATTTTATGAATACGGCCCCTGTACTGAAAACCTAAGAATGCAGATTTTTGATTGCAGTGTAAAAATATTATTCTGTAGTGAATAAACAATGTAAAAAGGGCGCCACATATATTGCAACCAACCGACATTATGCCTCCAACACTGAACACTTTGCAGTTAGCATACTTAAAAACCATCTGAAATGGCCATTAAACTCAATACCGTAGTAGCGACGTTAGCATCTCGGTGTCCTAACCACTTCAATAATTTATCAATTGCAGTACCGTATGGAATTCCATGTGCAATTTGTCCTGTCACGGTACTGTTTCCTTGCACTGTCTACTATGACAGGATAGAAGTTTTATCATGCATAAGTACATGCACACATACTGATCATTTCTATGTACTTTAATCTGTGTACTGTTTACGGCTGTTCCGTGTACTGTTTTCTTTGTCCTGTTTACTGTTCCCTGCTTACTAATGAATAGTTTTAGCGCCTTTGCGAGAGCATGCGCACACATCCATCTAGTTACTCTTAAAATTTGCATATCAGAGTTCTTGTGGCTGTGCTGTTGTGGATGGCTCTAAACAGTCTTCCCGTACAGTCATTTAATGCTCTTATTATTTCAATCCTCAGAGATCAGTTAGGTGTCTAGTCGTTTGGCTGATTTCAATGCTCATAATAAAAGTTTGACTGCCAAGCTTCGGTATCATAAACTTCGGAAAGCTTTTTCTAAATTTTATCGTAGGCATTTTGAATTGGTTTCTAAATATAATACAGGGTTAAGGTCACTTTTGCAACAAGGCCTATCGGAACCTGAATTTTATGGTAACTTAGTATATAAATTACGCAAAATCGTAGGGAAAACAGAATTTCCTGATCAATTTAAGAAAATTATCATACGATTTAAACGCATTGGCTATAACATAGATGTAATGCGACAGTCTGCATGCCTAGTGGTTAACCCAATCACGGTTGACAACTTTGCTGTCCTCTTTAATTGCACGCCGGTGGGTCGGGGTTCAGACTCTATGATAGCCCCTACATAAAGCTTTAGTTGGTTGGGGCCGGATGTTTGTCTGTTTCTTGGCCCACCGGGGTTCAACTGGTGGTCTTCTTTTGCTCCAGTGCTCCAGTGGTGTTGCTGACGCCCCAGGGATCTCCAGGTGTCTCAACACGTTTCGGCTGTCGAGTCCTCATCCTTGCTTCATCACGGTATTTTCTTGATTTTAATTGTTGACCTAGATGACTCTCTGATGAGTTAGGGGACCACCATACGAACCGAACTACATGTACCATAATTGTGTGCACCGCGGCCGAGGGTGAGGGTGAAGGTTTGGGCCCAGTAAAACCGGTTTAAACCCCTCAGTAGTTATTACTGACCGTCCCAGGGCGGTACTTTCGTTGCGGTTGCATTTGTTTTATGTTCGGTGCTGTTTAATTTATTGTGTTCTCATTTTAACCCTTCTATAATAAAAATAGAAAATTGGTAAAAATAATTGTTAAATGCTTAGTCTGTTGTAACCCTTCTGTTGGTCTAAATTATTTTATTCAATAAAGATAGCTGAGTTGCCACCTATTTGGGAAAGAGCTGCTGACTCGGCTTATCACTTGTAATTTATTGTTTGTTTGGATGTGTTCGTCAATCTTTCCCTTTGATGTTGGGGACTGATTCAGTCAGTTCCTAAAGTGTAGTTACTCTTAAAATTTGCACGTTTTTATTTTTTTTTTTTTTCAATTGTGCAAAATTAAAGTCGCAGTTGACAGTAGTACTCAGTGAACAGTAGACAGGACGCAGTAGACATTAAACAGTACACAATACACAATAGACATAAAAGATGGCATTGTTAAGCGTAGACATTCAGCATAAGTGCATGCTCAAGATTGGATGCGTAGTAGTAGGCAAAACACATTTATTAGAAGCATTTTTTTTCCATATCAGGCTAGATTGTTTTCTTTTCTTTAGGGCCTGTATTCCCTCTATATAATCAAGGGCACACTATCATTATTGTTACTAATATTAGTATCATCATCCCTTTAAAAAAAATATATATATTTTAAAAAATCAGACCCAAGAATGCGTATCAAATGGCGGGGTCCTCCTTTTTTTATTTTGGGGCGGAATGACAAAATACTATGTACAAAAAACAAACAAACACAAAACAAACCCACAAAAAACACACAAAGAAACAAGACTTAAATGGATTTCGACCGTCTGTATTAAACTGTATTAAACTGTCTGATTTCTTCACATCTTCCCCAGCTGCCAAAATTCAGACCTTGCTCTAAAGTTCCCTGAAAATGATTGCAAATGGCCTAATCGCGTTGAAAAGAAAACAACAGAGGGTGTAACACGTGGCAATTATGGTTGTACGCTGCCTATTTTTTTACGACGTCAAACTAGATAAGAATATCATTATGTCGTGACATAGGTCTCATAACAATGTTGTTTACCTAAGCTGTTTCAATATTCATACATGTACGATGTCAGAAAGTGTTAAGACAAAGTATAACGAGAGATCAACAATTAATTACTGTCGGATAGCAGATGAATAGTTTCTAAGTCTTATTCTTCATGGAAGTGATTGCATTTCAAGGTGATGTGCATTTTGGTATGACAAATTTCCATCACCTTTGCAGTTACATGGCGTGTAATTTCAATCAGATTGGATTTAGGTCGAGCTAGTGGAGGGATTGACAATGTTTCCCGTTATTATCATTTTTTTGTGCGTGTGTGTGGGGGAAGTGTGTGTGTGTGTGGGGGGGGGGGGGGGGGGGGGTTAGGACAGGATGTGTACTTTGATTGCATTTCCTACCGTTTTACTTTCTAAACTCAAGTAGTTGCCATCATAAGCGTTATTTTTTTAAAAGAAGACACTGACGTGTTGTTCTGGGGATGTAAGGGCGGAACAGGAATTTATTTTCTGTTGTTTTTTTTCCGAGCATGCGAGTTTGGCGGCATAGTGGAATGGTTGAAATGATTAACGTAGCAAAAGGTCAATTCCTGTAATGAAAACAGGAAAGTAGTAAATAAATTTTATTCAATAGGTGAATTAATAAAAAAAACAAAGACCAATAGAAATTACTTTCGGTGATGTTTTTCTTAATATCCAGTGCTTATGCTAGTGTCCCAAATTCTCCTTACCAAACAACTTCCCAGCGGATCTTTATTGACAGCACAAAATCGAAGGCTTAGAGGTATAGGACAGAATAGAATAGAACAGAAATACGCGTTATGTCGTAAAGCAACCAGCACTTGTTCTTTGCCTTCGGCGGCAATCAACTCGTTGGTTGGTTGCTATAAAATTACTTGGTTTCTGATACAATCGAATTCCACATCCCACATACAACAACGAATGAAAACTAGTGGAAAGCTATTTCACTTTAAGGTGGCCACCTTGTTAAGGACTACATAGAAGACTAGAAAAAAAAACAATAAAATAAAATGAAAAATAAACAGACAATACAAACAAAAAACAGGTTCTGACAAAATGTCGTCTGAGTCAAGCCACCTAGAAAACTACTTTCTGCGCGACCATGGCTGATTTCGATAAATGAGGGGCAAGTATAGATCTTACTGTAAGGCAAAATTTATTGAATTCTGGCAGAATGACAAACATTGCGTACCCTGGTCAAATAACTCCTTTAAAGACACACATATGTTCATCAATGTCCGGTTAAAAGGTAACATTTTATTTCCTGGAATCATTTACAGGCTGCGAGCAGTTTATCACAAAGATTGTTATTTACAGAATTGTTAGACTTATAGCAGTTCAGATGATTAAATAGAATAATGCTCCGGGAAATAAGAGAGAGAGAGAAAAGTAAAATCTACGAATGAATCATAAGAACACTCCTTATACAGAATATTAACTATAACGCATTCTTTGGTATACGGATTTTCTTGGTAATATTAGTATAGTTTAGTCAGAATAAAATAGAAGCTTACAAAACATATTTCAAAAACAAGGTAAAAAGAATGACTAATACAATCAGATCTCATCCCGCCCCAAAAATCAAATTTTCAGTCTCGTTCCTGTCAAAATCTATTCATCAGGTTTCTTCAGTAATGTATCAGATGCACCTAAACCGCTTGGATGTCGTTGATCTCTGCGTTTAAGTCGAAAATATTTACACTAATTCATAAATATATCTACTTATCAGCACTAAGTGACTCGCAATATTGTCGGAAGACATTGTCCAGATGCAATATCCTATAATCCCCTGGCACACGGGTTCAAAATCCGAATAATACTTAGACTCTTACCTAATGAGCTGGGTCGTTAGGAAATCCGTCTTACGGCGTAAAACACTAATAAAAGTGTGCCTGTGTGGGTGTACACTCCGGTAAGAGAATCTGCAGCTTTCTTAGGCAATGCCCAGGCCTGTTATCTTTCAAAATACGAAAAATCGGATTTTGGTCTGGAGATATGGGATCCGCATTTGCTTTGAGATTGGTTTTCTCAAATCCTGCAAATCTATGGGATAGTTCCCAATGTGAAAGGCAATGTACCAAACTGACATTCTAGTAGAAAAATAAACATGACTAAGATGGTCGTGGTTACATTCATGAGGCGGATTTTCCAACGGACACTTACTCATAGTCAATAGCCGCGACGCGAGAAAACCAACGAAGTGGTTGTGCGCCCAGCGCAGACTCAGATCAGCCTGGGCATCCGCCCAGTCTTAACAGGGTCATGACTGTCCGCATGGAGGTAGCTTAGACCCGTAGCTACCCTTTAAGCGCTTAGCGAAGAGTGTGATCACATCTGACTGATCTGTGTCTGCGCTGGACGCACAACCACTTTGTTGGTTATCTTGTGTCGCGGCTCTATTATGCGTTCATTATCAGCTGAGTGGTCAATCTCCTGACATTGCGGGCAAGTTTTCAGATATCAGGCTGCATTTTGGATGAACTTTCTTGTTCATTGCCAAAATAAAATCTGAAAGAGTTTCTACAAGAGCAGAAAACACTTTCAAAAGAAGGAACATGGGCCAAACTTCGAAATTTCATATGTAGGTGCTTACTGATTTACAAAAAGAAAAGAAACAATACGGAAAAAACGCGTGTGTATTGAAATTTTTTGTCAGGTTGACAAAATTTTATCTTCTCACATGCGTATTTACAGGCAGCTTAATAGTCCTCGTGGATCCAATACATGGTACTGACTAACAGCAAGTTTTCTGGCTTAGATTATTATTTTAACTCGACAAAATAACCAATGCTTTTCCAAAAGTATACGCATCATTCTTTTTTTTTTCATCTTCTTCTTCTTTCACTTCATATTCGAACTAGCATGAAACCCATGAAACAACATCATGTGAAAAAAAAGAAGAAGAAAAATTAAAAAGGAGCTGATGAGTTGTCTAGTATTTCATAACCATTACAATGGTTCGTTATGAATAAAACGTTACACAACTGTCAGAAAAATGGTCAACAAGCTGTCACAGTTGCCTTAAAATATCAATCTAGTCATAAACAGTCAGGTACATAACCTTTAAAAGTTAAAAAATATATAACTTGAAGCAGTTAAAAGCTATTCTATTTACCACTAATTTCAAAGTGAGGCTGTAGAAAATAACTTATTTAGGTTATGTCTGAAATTATAATTTGTAATCTCCAAAACAATAACTGTTTTAAGTTAAAAAGTAGTTAATTTCCTGATCTTCAAGGGCCTTGCGTACCAATTTCTAGACGATGCGTACAGAATTTTATTGCTTAATCATAAAGTTATGTAAGAGATCTTTCAGGGAAAATTACCCACCTGTCCATACAAATTGCTATAACTCCAGAATATGAAGGTGAAAAAAGACACTTTAACTTAAACAGGTTACTTTTGCTATAGTCGCAAAAATTTATAACTGCTTCAAGTTATATTTTTTTTAACTTTTAAAGGTTATGTACCTGACTGATAAAGGAGTGTCGACGAGTAAATAAATTCCGAAAGGTTAGCTGTTTTTTTGGAAGCAAGGAATAAACCAAAGAAGCGAAAATAGAAGACTCGGTTTAAATGTGTTTGTTCGTGTCCAGTAGGGAAACATGCAATACTCGCACCGCCCCTAGCTGCTTAAGCAGAACCCTATATCGAAACGACTCCAAACGGATCCAATGATCCCCGAAGAACCAATCAGTCATATTCTGCACTTTGATAAAGTATGGAGACGTTGACATCCACCATAGGCGCAGTGAAGACAAATAAATTCTGGAAGGTTAGATCGATTTTAAGGAATACACCAAAGAAGCAAAATACCAGATTCGGTTTGACTGAGCCAGTTCGTGCTCCGAGGTTTTAAACTTCTCAAATTCAAAATAAAGCACTGATTGGCTGCTTCCTAGCACGTGCTCGGAAGCAGCCAATCAGTGTGCTTTATTTTGAGTTTGAGATCATTCTCATGTTTCAATACCTCGAACATGAAACGCGCAGCACTGGCCACTCCTTGTAGCACCGGTACATTTTCCTTATGTTACGTTTACATTAAGTTCCCGGCGGCCACGGCAGCCCCGCTTGCGCGAAACGATTTGCGCCGTGGGATTTTGGCCATTTTACCTCCGTATTCAAGTTTTGTTAGGTCCTGCTAAGTTTTCTTACGGTCTATCACGGTATTCGTGATAGGCTGTGGAGGAGGAAAGGGGCTGCTCAAAGGTGCACTACGGTTCGGCATGCGGTCTACCACGTATACCAGTACGTTCCCTCGAGGTCTGTCACGTTCTGGTGTGGTCCCTCCCGATTCTCGCGCTCTGATCAAGGTTTGACGCGTTTTTCACGTTTTATCAAGGTTTCTACGGACAAAACGTGACTCCGGGCAGTTTTGGAACACGTTTGTGCCCACGGTGTAAAACGAAGGCCTCACAAGCAACAGGAATCATGATGATACATCGTGACCACCCAAGTTGAAGAAGATTTTGTTTTTGCATGTTTACTGGGTGCATACATCCAGTCCAGGGACTGGGTCAGTAGCAGCTGCACGCTCGACTTCATCTGAAGGGCGAGGACATCCAGGCTCCGTTGCTGGTAATTGTGATGCAGGACGAGAGGTGTGTGTGTGGAGGGGGAAGTTTTCTACGTCCTGGCTTCTTCGGTGGCATAGTTTGGCCTTCATTCTTAACAGTTTGGTCTTCTCTGTTCATAATTTAGATACAGTAATGTGTCAATGACTGTTCAGAGTCGAATAACGCGCCCCTGCCGGGCTCGGGTTTTTTCACACTATCTCCGAGACCGCGCCGGCCGTGTTAGACCGTAGTATAACGCAACCCTCCGTAGAACGCCGGCCTGTAAACCTTCACAAGCCGAGACGCATAGTGATTTAACGCAACGAAACGGCTAATATACGCCTTAGCTTGCCGCGAAAACCGTGACAAAACGTGGTAAAACGGGACAAAACGCGCAGCAACCGTGAAGCAACCGTGACAAAACGCGCACTAAACGCAGCAAGACGTGGCAGGAACTTGAAAGGACCATCAGCTGCCGGGGAATATTTATGTTTCCCGTCACACTACGGACCCCCTCCAAGTTTTATTACGGTTTGTAACGTACTGTCACGTTTTATTGCGTTCATCCCGTTTTACTACGGTTTATTAGGTTTATCATCCGCACCGGGACTGCCGTGGAAAATTTTTTGGCCGGTTAAAAAATCTGGTCCGGCATCTACGGCAATCACGGCCTGTTACGTTTGCCCACCCCGTCCCCCTGCGTTGTCTCACGTTCATCCCGTTTTGTTTATAGTGGTCTGAAACGTGATTGCCGTGGCCGCCGGGAACATAGAGTAAACGCAGCATAAGTGGTGTGTTTCTACTGGAAATAGGTAGACTGGGAAACTGAGAGGAAGCATCAGGCACTGAAATCAACATTTCGTTTGAATACAGATACGAGCCACGAAACGAGAAAACAAACAAAGTGGCATGCGTGCCCACCGAAGACTCAGATCAGCTGGGGCATCTGCTCAGTCTGATCAGAGCCTTTGTTGTGCGCTCTGCGGGTAGTCAAGGGCCAAAGCTAACTCCAAGCGAACAGCGAAGACTCTGATCAGACGGGGCGCATGCCCAAGCTAATCTGAGTCTTCGCTGGGCGCACATGCCACTTTGTTGGTTTTGTCGTGTCGCAGCTCGTATATATCAATAAGGTATACACCAATTTTTCAAGAACTGAAACGACGAATTTAATAAAGCAGCATGCATGCTTGAAAGACATATTAATCTGTTTTTGAGATGACAGGTAATGTCAAAACCAACAAAAGAGTGTGTAGAGATAGACAGTTTTGAAGACTATATACGTTTACCATGAAAGACGTAATTAGCTACATGCATCACTAGAAATACGTCAAGCAGACAACTATTCAACTAACTAAGATTTTATTAATATTTCAGACGAGAATCAATAGCTAATACTTATAGTTATAAGATTTGCAGAACTGTCAAATCTTTGGAACTGCAGGGGAGTCACGTTTGGTGAACGCAAGGTAGCGGAGTAAACAATCCATCAGTGCTTTTGATGCAGAGTCAATAAGTAGTCTAAAGGGAAATTAAAATTCGTTCTCGCACAACCTTATTCTACCCATAAGGCAAACAATCTTAAAAAAAACGTTGACTCAACGTTGATTGAACGTCATGACATTGCTCTTACAGTCGTCTAACGTCACTTCTACAGTGTGGTCCTTTTTCAGCAAAATGTTTTAGTATTTAATAAAATTAGTATGCCTGTCCAATTTATAGAGAGGTGCCGTGGTCGAGGGGTTAGAGACGCTCGGTAATGGTGCAGAAAGTCGCCGGAAGGTCGTGAATACCCGCCCGGCGACTGGAAAACTCTGCCTGTCAACCCGGCAGTAAATGGGTACCTGCTTCGAATCAGAAAAGGATAAGGCAGCGAAAGGAAAGGGATGGGCTCTGCCTTTCGTATGCTGTGCCCAAGACAAGTAGACCTCTCACCCCCACTGCCCCTACGGCTACTAGGCTATAGGATAATTTACTTTTACCTTGTACCAATTTATGAAAACGAAAACAACATTTAGTTCTAAAAAGTATCATTTGTATAGACATTATATACTCCTCGCCAAAAGTTTAGCATATTTAAAGTCGAATTTAGCAGCAGATATAACTGATACATAGGACCTCTGATATATCAAAAAGGTTCTCATCATTGGTCTTATCTGAGGTCATAAAGTTAAAAGAAGATGCTGAGAAACTGGACTTTTGGAACTCAGCAGTTGTTTGGATACACAGTGCCAAAAGTTAAGACCCCTGTATTTCAATGACAATTTCCTTTTCGAAATTGTGCCCAAACATCACCAAATTTAACTTCAACTTCACCAAACTCGCATAGTGTATAGTCAAAATGTTTAATTTTAATGTGCTACATTAATCGTGGTCATACCATTTCAAATTCTGCTAATAGAGGTAAACTTGTCAAAACTTGCATTTCCCTATAGATTCGTATCATTTTCGTTTTGCAGAAAATTGGTAGTCTTTGATACTGGAACTACAATTTTTATGAAACACATCAGTTACGTGGTCTCTAATCTGACGTAACACGGATTATTAAATGTGCAACGTTTTAAGGTTCAGAAAATTAGAATTTTAAAAATAGTGTTTACTAGAAAATGCATTAAATTAAATTACACACGCCAAAATTCTTAAAAAAGATTTGTGTGGACAGAAATACCAACAGGCAATTGCCTATGTATACTGTCTTTTAAAGTCAATAACTTTTGTCGTTGTTTGATATTTTGCAATTGTACCGCAAGATGAGTAACAGAACCACCGGGAAACTGAAATATGCTAAACTTTTGTCGAGATGTATATAAGATATGAATCTTTTTGCAGTTACGGACTCTTCACACGTTTGTGTTTCTCCCGTTTTTCAATCGTGCAAATGCTATTAAAATGCAGATTGCTTTCAAGTATATAAAATCTGTCGAATAAGACGTGACCATGCTTTGTCTCTGGTACCTTTACTTGAAATTACATGTATCACTTGGATTTACTTTTGTAAGATGTACAATAAAAATTGTGTTCGGCCATTGTATTTGGAAACAACATCAAAAGTAATCTTTCGAGATAAAGGTACCCTCAATAATCTTATTCAGGTCCTGTGGAAGCAAGCAATATACCAAAGATATCGAATATAGCAGATTTTGTTCGATTGAGTCTGTTTATAACCCGTCTATATATGTGTAGATATGTATAGCATTGACCAGGTCCACCTGCACCGGCTTATCTCAGGGGCCGTATTCATAAAGCCACTTAAGTCGTTGCTATGCTGTTGCTTAGGCTAAATATCTATATAGGAGATATTCTACAACTATGAAATTTGGTCTGGAGGAACAGTCTTACAAAGACTGTTCCTCCAGACCAAAAATCATAGTTGTAGGGAATCTCCTTCAAAGAAATTTAGCCTTAGCAACAGCATAGCAACCACTTAAGTCGTTTTATGAATACGGCCCTTGGTTTCAGAATGACTCTGAATGAGCTCATTAAATCCAAACGACAAGAAAATAATACAAAGCCGGTTCATATTACGGACAGAACATACTTGTTCAAACAATCTGAACTGCTTCACATCCAAATGAGAGCGTTCGCAGTCACAAAAGAAAACGATGTTACTAGAGCCTTTTACATACTATACAAATGTCTCTGATGAGAAGCTCGAAATAGCATGGGACATACAAAATAGCCAATTACTTCAACGCAAGGAAATAAAGTGTCAACTATAGCACATAGCTTATTCGCGTTCCTGTCAGCCTACTAAGGTTACTTAATTATATGATGAGAAAACACACAGTGTCGCTGTTGCAAATCTGGTCACAAAGTCTCTAGTGCGAGCTAAAACTGTCCCTTTGACGTCAATATGAATAAGTAAGCTTTTCAATAGTTTGAGCATGCAATGAAAGCGAGACATATATGACATAGTAATAGTGCAATGTTAGGTCATCCTGGGCATTTCTATTACCTCATTCCAAATTTTAATATTCAGCATCGAGTACACTTCGTCGCAAACTTGTTGAAATTTTATTTGTTTATTCATGCGCAACGAAAGCGTAAACAATCAAGGGGTCAATATCAAAATTCACAAATACTGATCAGTTAACTCAGTGTCTTGAAATGAGTTGTGTCTGGCTCCAAAACTGATGCCCTCTTTATCTAGGACGCTACAATGTATCAGAAACATCATTAAGAACTATCAACATTGGTTACTCGTTACAAACAAAGTTGTGGCCCTTTATTCGAATCCCGTAAAGTAGGCAG
The DNA here is from genome assembly GCA_963989385.1 of Ctena decussata. Taxonomy (NCBI): domain Eukaryota; kingdom Metazoa; phylum Mollusca; class Bivalvia; order Lucinida; family Lucinidae; genus Ctena; species Ctena decussata. The sequence continues at coordinate 52,846,116 of OZ022507.1, forward strand.
TTTTGAGATAGAAAAGAAAATTTTGTGGATTTTTCAGCGAACCGAATTGGAAATGCATTCTAATTGGGGTTAAATAAAAGGGTAAGTGGTCACAATCAAATGGAGAATGCTAACAAAGGGAAGTAACTTTGTACGTCGTTCCAATAATGCAACCACAGATTGAACTTTTGGGCGCTAGATCCTTGAAATCACTGGGCAAAATTGAATGAAAATCATATAGCATCTTTATCATCAAGGGCAGTCTTCGGTAAGGGAATCGTAAGACAAGTTTTTTTCCAGGAAAACATTTTTATTGGCTGTTAAATTTCGTAACTCAAACCGGAAGTGAGCAAAATACGTGCATATTTCAAACCAAAATTTGTTTTAAACGGGCCCTTTGCCCATAGCCTTACTCATTTTGAATCCCAAATTACCAGATTTTCCTAATGATGAGATGATCCAGACAAATTTCAAAACTTCGAAAAAATTTGGAAAAATGCAGATTTTTGCATTTGCGATTTAACTGTATAAGAATCATTTTTTTAAGTTTTATACCGTTTTCCGGTTGGTTACATCATGCTAAACTCACGTGCTGCAAAATCGTATTGATAATTTATTTTTTTCCCATTGTGAGCCAGAATTTTGTTATTTTTGCCTTTCTGACAAAAATCTTCATATCTTTTTCGAAGAATAGCAAGGTGACAGGAAAATGCTGCAGAACTTATGACCACGTATAGGCAAATACCATTTCTAAGTTAAAAGTAAAATATCATTTCATTTAATGAGGCAAAACAAGGCACTTAAAGATATGCGTTTCTTTTGCTGTTGAGTATATATACCATAGACTTTGTTGAGGTGGACATGAAGTGTTATTGAACAGTTAACTTCATACTGACCGATGCGGAGCGTAGGTCAGTATAATTTACTGATCAATAACACTTCATGTTCACTGAAACGAAAGTCAACAATCGTTTTATTATATAAAAATATTATTCAAGTGATAGGGCTGCTGTAAACTTGACGTCAAACCGCTTGCCGTTTACACGTTATTTATCATATGACGTCGCATCTGAGGGTGTAATAAAGCCATGCATTAAAAACGATAATCCACTAGTGGATTAAATATGCAAATTACGTCGTAACGTTATATGTTGACGTCAGTTAAAACGTTGCGTTTTCTAATGGCGAAATCGTGACGTTTTAGTGCAAATGTTGCTAATAAAATGCAATTTTAGTGTCATATGATAAATAGAATCTTGCATTCGTACTACTGTATTATTGAATTTATTAAACTCGTTGGGGAAAACCGATAAGATGCTCGGCAAAGCCTCGCATCTTATCTTTTTCCCCAACTCGTTTAATAAATTCAATAAAACATGAGCACTCATGTAAGATCCTCTATGTCACCAACCATGCGTCATTACGACGTTACTTCACAAACTGTGCGACATGAAGTTATATCTACCGCACGTGATCAGTCACTGAACCAACGAAATGAGCCGCGACACGACAAAACCAACAATGTGGTTGTGCGCCCAGCGCAGACTCAGATCAGCCTGGGTATCCGCCCAGTTTGATCAAACTCTTCGTTCAATACCCATAGGGTAGCTAAGGGTCTAAGCAACCTCCATGCGGACAGCGAAGACTCTGATCAGACTGGGCGGATGCCCAGGCTGATCTGAGTCTGCGCTGGGCGCACAACCACATTGTTGGTTTTGTCGTGTCGCGGCTCAAATGAGTTTTATTTATAGATTTAATAATAAAATAAAATATCGTTTAAACCAAGCAAGTGTACCAATTCCATTTGAAAAGAATCCAATATACATGCAAAATGAAAAGTTTTAGTTGCGTTTACAGCAGAAAATTTCCACATCTGAACTGATAACCGACAACCTACTCCCCAGCAAATATACCCGCTGAATCATCAGATCCCTAAATGACCAGCTTTGCACCGGCAATGTCGTTTAAATGCTTTCAAGGTGTATGGGTGAACCTACTTCTTCTCCAATCATTTATGCAAAGGGGCTGTTTATTTTGTTCATATGGGCGACAAAATCCGTCGAAAACGGGGTCTCCTTCAAATGGTAATACTTATCGCCCTTCGCAGCAAATTATTTCATATAAGAGTTGACCCCTTATTTTAAGAGAGGCAGAACTGAAAACAAAATAGTTGCTCCCAATGAAAATGCATCCATCCACTTTAAGAGTCAATTTGATAGTACTCCACTGGACAAATGTAATATGTTTGAATATTACCTAGACTTTATAGTCGATTCCAATAAAATTAGGCCATGTTAGGCTAAACAATAAGACCTTTTTGAAAACACAATCCAGCAGTTTGTGTAAATTGCATGCGGGATAACGATTACATTGTATACCCTGATCAGGCTGCGCCTTTGCACACCCTGAACTGGGTCTTCACATTTTGGTCATGCATTTCAGTCCCACTATTCAACGTTATAACGGCACAGAAGAATGGAATTACAGGCGAAACTTAGATAATACATATAAGAGCTACAATTCACTTTCAAAGCTGATATAATGATTTTAATGATCCTCATCTGGTTGACTGATTAACAATAATGCAGGAAAGTTTCCAGACACTTTTTAAAGAAGCTTTGAATGGAAAACGCATTGAGTAAAGAGATTACTAAGTGTAAAGAATGTACTTTTAATCCATTTTAAATCCAAGGGCATTATTTCAATGCAAAATTGTGTCGAAACCCGTGTAGGGATTTGACAAGAAGCGCATTGTAATGTTACTGAAAACGAAGATATTAATTTTTCCACAGAACACACAACGCTAAATCAATCTTGAATCAACTGATTCGAAGTTTTGACGTTAGAGCAACGTTGATAAAATATCGATTTAACGTTGTCGGCCTGCTAAAAAGGACCATGCCGTGTAGCGGACCGTTTCTGTTAGAACAAATGGTAATGAGTACATAATATACGCGATTGAGTGGAAATGAAACGCAATGTAAACGCGCCATTCAATTCTCAGGCCCGGAACAAGACCATCACGTACTGGTGGATCTCTGTATAACTGGTCGGGCTGGGAGGTGCCAAGCTGTATGTTTGTGGTTGTGTGTGTGAATGTGTGTGGGGGGCGAGGGGGTGAGGGGGACAGTGGAGCTTGAAAATATATGACATAATTAGGGATCAATTTGATGAGAATTTTCGCTGATTTATTTTTTGCCTTGAAATGTACACTGTTTACAAAAAGTAGGGATATTAAGTTATTAAAAATCGTATGAATTAGAAAAAATACCAAATCCATCTAAAACGGCAAGTATCCATCAAACAAATATTCGATAATACATTTTGCATTACAATTCGGATGGTATATCCTGTCACGTGACCTGCGTGTCATTCGTTTTAGACAGGGGGTCGACCCCCAAATTTCACACGAATCTGGTATGGTAACAATTTGTTTTCAGATTACAAAATTTACACAGAAACACTCGTCATGCTTCATTTAACAAACTGAAAATTGGGTTTACACACTCTTTCAAAAAAATAATGAGTGCGAGCCATAAACGTCTAAATCTTTCGGTAATTCGATGCACCTGTACGAAATTTGTTTTCTGGTTTTCTTTCTCAACATAACAGTTTTGAAGAAGAAAAAAATTTTTTAGCATACAAAACTTAAAAGTGCATAAAATAGTTAGCTTAGTTGAAGAATTTGAATAAATTTTTGTTCGAATTTACCACATTTTAGTCCTGACCCCCTGTATGGAACAAATTGTATGCAAGGCGATTCTAATGAGATGTCACAACATATATTTTAACCTAATGAGACCCAGATGGCGGGGCTCAAGTCCCCCCCCCCACCCACCACCACCACCTCACTGGATCCGGGGCTGATTCGCATCTCGAATTTTAACAATTCAGTTTCTACAAATAGTCAGTCAAACCATGACGATGCGCTATTCCACTCGTTTATAACCCACATGGCTTTGAATTAAAAAATAAAACATTGCGGAATTATGACAAAATTACTGAGGGTACGAAAAACGAAATTTTGCTTTTGTCATTACTCTACCAGTTTTACTTTAACAATTATGCTGGAATCCCGTCATATATAGAGGATCTTACACGAGTGGTCATTCGGCTCGTTTCATAAATTCCATATGAAATGACCACAAGTGAAGATTCTATTTATCATATGACCCTTTAAAATGGGATTTTAATGCATTCAACCAGAACATCATTTCAATAAGAAAACGAGTTGTTGACATGGACGTTGTCAATGACGTTACGTGTACGCGTCAAAGTACTACTACACGTGCGGTCATACGATTTTTATGATATGACATTATCCACTGAATAACAGCGACGTCATATGATAAAATGCTTTATTATATATGCTATAAATAAAACCTATTTCATTGGTTCAGAGGCTGATCACGTGCAGTAAACATTACTTCATGTCGTATAGCTTGTGGCGTAACGTCTTAATGTCGCATAGTTGGTGCCGTAACATCTTTGTGGCGCACGACATATGAAGAAACGTCAACTGAAATTTGACGTTAATTTACACGTTTACCTGAACCTATAATTAATTTATGATAAAACAGTTGTTGACTTTTGTTTCGGTGAACATGAAGGTCTATTGAATAGTAAACAATGACCTCCGCTTCGCTTCGGTCAATATGCCTTGTATACTAATAAATAGCAATTTATGTCCACCTCAATAAAAGTCAATAACTGTATACCAATCGTACAGTTTTGTAAAATTGTGGCTATCAATTTGAATGAGCTTGAGTTCTTATTTTCATGTGGGAACGGTATTTTATCATATGACGTCACATCTGAGAGTGTAATAAAGCCATGCATTAAAAACGATAATCCACTGGTGGATTAAATACGTAAATTACGTCGTAACGTTATGCGTTGACGTCCATAAAACGTCGCCTTTTCTAATGGTGAAATAGTGACGTTTTAGTGCAAAATTTGCTTATAAAATGCGATTTTAGTGTCATATGATAAACAGAATCTTGCATTTGTGCTCCTGTATTATTGAATTTATTAAACTCGTTGGGGAAAACCGATAAGATGCTCGGCAAGCCTCGCATTTTATCTTTTTCCCCAACTCGTTTAATAAATTCAATAATACATGAGAACTCATGTAAGATCCTCTATGTTTGTTTACCAGGCAAGTCTAAGTATACCAGACATGAAAAAGTAATTTCAGCATGTGTCAGGGCACGGCCAGTTCGGTCATGTAACAACGCGATATTATAACACGTGCCGGAGACATTGCTGTATCTGATAGTATCATAATATATTGCTAAACAGAGCCGCACCATCGCAAAACAATCCACTATAATTAGTTTGAGCATGGTAAATCAGCCTACGCAAGTCCAACGTTTTACCAGTACTTATGCGGCTCGCTTGTAACATCTGTAAAGGGCAAAGTAATTTTTGCGAACTTTGCGTTAGCTATCTTTCAATTACAGAGACTATTCCGAGTAAGAATGTCACCAACACATTACTTTTGTGCACTAGTGCTGATTTTTGTTCTTGAGCACTGGAGTCTGTACCTAAATTCTGATTCAAAATTACATTATTACGCTATTTCTAGATGAATTGTCTAAACTACTTTGAAACTGACAGGTCATAGCGATATGACTTTTAGCGGAGTTTAAATCCTGTGTTACGGACTACATCGGCTTGTTGCAGGTTTGCGTTGAATCAGACATCTACTTCCTGATGTCATTTGCTGTCATCTTTCGCAGACGATGGGAGCTGAGAGGCTCGTTGAGGGGACGCCTGTGGTGTTTGGTCTTTTATTGCAGGAGTCTCTTACCTGATTCTGAGATATTGCTAGTGTATGCCGCGGAGATAAGTTCAGCAAGTGTGGCTCGGAATTGATGACCGTTGCCCGCCGAGACTTGTCCACTTATCAATTTCTTTCCAACTTTTTAGGGTTTAACGATACTAAGGTGTGAGGGAAAGAAATGCTATGGCAAGCCAAGTGCACAATAAGTCTACAAACATAGGTTTGAGAATTACAAACACGGGTTTTTACTCAAACCTATGTTTGAAAATCACTATCATAGGTTTACGGGTTTCTATCATGGGTATTATAATCTCTATCATAGGTTTCAGAATCTGACATTTTAAAACTCGTGATTTAACCGCCAAACACAAGTTTGGACAAAATTAAGGTTGCCAAGTGCATAATAAGTCTACAAACACAGGTTTATAAATTTTAGTCATGGGTTTCGAGTTCAAACATAGGCTTAAAAGTTACAATCACTGGTTTCCTGAAGCCTATGATAGAGATTATAAAACCCTTGACAGAAAACCATAAACCTATGATAGTGATTTTCAAACATAGGTTTGAGTAAAAACCCGTGTTTGTAATTTAAAAACCCATGTTTATAGAGTATTTGTGCACTTAGCAAGCATAGTTTGTAGCGAACATAGGTTAAAAAAGTTATATCACTGGTTTTAGAATGTCTTTTTTTAAACCTATGATAGAATTTTAAAAACCTATGTTAGAGATTTCAAACCTGTGTTAGAAACTCAAACATACGTTAAACTTTGTAATTTTCAAACCTATGTTTGTAGACTTATTGTGCACTTGGCTTGCCATAAAATGCCCAAATTCCAAGTTTGTAAAGGCACACTTATATTCAAAACAGTTTTCACATGTCTTTACGCGGATTTTGTCGTGATGGACACAAATAATATTTCCAACTTTAGCCTATCTGTCAGTTACATTTGCTTGAGAGTATATTTGGCTTTCAGAAACATTCCGATACGGAAATTAGATAGAGACACCTATTATAACCAACAGACTTGTAGGTCCTAGTTCCTTATTTGTCATCTCCACAAATATCAACAACTTTTAGAGTGCAGCTGGGTGCAGCTCCTTTAGGTTGATCATATGTTTTTGAAACATTTCCACTAAATCATGATGCCAAGTTTAGAGTTCATTACAGGTGGGGCATAGAAACCCCATTCAAACCAGAAAATTTAACAAGTGTGCAGCTATGCAGGCTACAATGTACCACATTGCTTGAACTACACGTATGTAACAAACGGCATTCGTATAAGAAGTTTCCACCTTTGAACAGACAGAACATGTAACTGTGTTACTAGGGGCTGTAACTAGTTGTGTATTGCGCGTTCAGCCTTCTGATGTATTGCCAAACAAAAGTAGTAGTTCTTCTTAGTTGTTTCATGCGTTGTTTGTCGCTTTGACTGTTTTGATATATGGTTTGGTATGTTAAGCTATCCCTGACATAAAAATTGAGAATAGGTAAACATAAATGTTTAATATTATACCTATAATTTGTTCTTATTGTCTGTGTTGGTGCTTTTTGTAAGACTATTGTGTGGGCGATGGTTGTTCTGTTAGGTTGTACAACTAAGTATCGGATGAACCAAGACAGAACAAACCGGTCAAGCCCGCCAGTAATTTCATTACTGGCCGTCCCAAGGCGGCAGTTCTGCTTTGGTTCTTCTTGGTTGTTTTATGTGTTGTTAGTTGCTTTGTCTGTTATTGAAATATTTTTGTGATGTTCAGGCTAGCCTGTTGACCACCTACATGGGAAATGTTTATTCGCATGGTTGCCGCTAGTGTTGTCTTTGGTGCTGACTAGTTTTGTGTTGTCTCTTTCCCACATGGTGTCTTGGGTATGATCTGGAATTGAATTGTGTCATTTCTTTGGAATTTTTCTCCTTACTTTGGTCCGCGCAGAATTCGTCAAACTGTTGAAGCCTCCTCAACGACCTTAAGAACTAATCTGACAACATAAGTCAGATGTGCTAACAAATTGGGTAAAACACAACTATCATCAGTAAAGTTGCAAATCTTTGAGCATTTTTGTTTATTGCATGGATTGGTCGGTTGGTTGTTTTGGATTTAACGCCTCTTTGAGACAGCAGTTCAGTCTATATCGAGCTGTCTTCTATTGATGTTAAAAGTGGGTGAAAAAGACTATAAAAACAACTTCAACCCGCACCTTCTGCAAACACAGTAGGCCCTTGCCCTAGTTCTTTCCAAAGTACAAGGACGCCACTACAAGTTACCCAGCACCTTCGCCTGACCGACCAGCCGCCTTTGTTTCATGGGTTAATCACAACTGATTAGGTAGCTGATCGTTATGTAAAATTAAAATCTTAAAAAAGTTCATTCAGAGACTCTTTAACCCTTTTTTGACCAGTGCCCTTGTCTATACTTACCATTTGAGCCGCGACGCGAGAAAACCAACAATGTGGTTGTGCGCCCAGCGCAGACTCAGATCAGCCTGGGCATCCGCCCAGTCTGATCAGAGTCTTCGCTGTCCGCATGGAGGTAGCTTAGACTCTTAGCTACCCTTTAAGCGCTTAGCGAATAGTCTGATCAGACTGGGTGGATGCCCAGGCTGATCTGAGTCTTCGCTGGGCGCACAACCACATTGTTGGTTTTCTCGTGTCGCGGCTCATTTGGATTAGTCAGTTTCTAGTTCCAGGGGTTTTTGATGAATGTTTTCACTTTTATTGTGTTTTGTATAGAAATTCCTATAAGCAAACAGTGTTGATTATGATGAGTCGCTGCGTTCTGCTGCGGCTGAACTGGGTCTGCACTTTTTGAACATGTCCCAAAAGGGGATTTTGGTCCAAAAAGGGTTCAGTGTATTTTTTTAAGCTTTGTTTTGGAATGCAGTTCTACAAAAGCATCAAACTTTGTAGTCGACTTTATTTCTTTTTTACATTCAATAGAACTTTTGATATCATGCACACTTCTAAAGATTTTTAAATGTATTATAGTTTACGTAGTTTTCAAGATGAATGTGCTTTTACTGTCAGCTTTACTCTCGCCGTTGGAAGGTTTCAGCCTGACTGCTCAAGGCAGGTACTGTAAGTCTTAATGAACTGCGTTAAAGTTAGATCTGCGTTATGCGGCGTACACGTTCTTTTGTTTCTAGGTAAATATATGTAGGTAAGTCGACCAGTTGCCGGGAAAAGTATAGTGGCACTAGCGTATTGATCATTGTCAGTGTAACGTAATGTTACAACGCTTGTCCGAGTGCCGACTGGAATTATTTTGATTTAAAAAGTAGAAGTCGTTAAACTGAATATTTTTTATCTTTATCTCGAAGAACGAAGCAGAGTACATATCAATTATGATTTGCATCTCTAAAACTGTATTTTTACGTATCTTAGAAGCATAATGACTTATATTCTAACATGAAAGAAATTCGCAGATGATCGCCGATATGCAAGAGCATCTGTCTATCTCAAATGAACTATGCTTAAATCATTTACTGATAATTTCTGATTCACTGACAGGCAGACGAATGTCTTATTAGCTCAAAAGCATTATTCCTTGATCAACGTGGTTATTTACCATTTTTCGAATGATAATACATTCCACCAGTATAAAGGTGAGGACTTGAACGTAAATCCAAGTAAATTCGCGCTCTACATCCATATATGCGCCAATTACGAATACTACCGTATACGCTGTAATTTTCGCGGGGTTCCGTTTTTCGCAGTATTTTGCGGTCTCTTCCAAACCGCGATATTAAAATCGTGTAATAATTCCTTGGATCTGACAAAGTATCTGCATAAGACATAGTGCTCATATATTTTGTTTCCGTATGCCTCGGTAAATTCTGGTATTTTTCACTTGAGCCAGTTTTTTTTCATTAACCTGGGGCCTTGCGTTGTTACGGCGTTAAATAGTGGGTACCAAATATATAGTTGAGCGCATAAGCGGCAAATAACGTATCGGATAAAATGGTAACCGGCAGTCTTTGTTAATATTTATTTATAGAGAGAAACCCTATATTAGCTTAAGGATTATTTTTACGAGTTGTTCTTAGAATCCAACAACTTTTCAAATGTTTTTCGTCGAATAAAGTTGGGGTTTAGCTGATATCGTAAACTGAAGAAATTTTGACTTTCATTTGACTTTATTTGATCCAAGAAGTGGGTGGAGACTAGCATATTAGCAACCAAGATCCTGTGACAAGAACATATTTAAGTAAAATTTTCATGGTTACAAGGCCGATTTTAGGTTAGTGAAAAATAGCTCACGGTGTCTGAAGTAACTGTCATTAGTTTATGTACTGAAGCCACTTACTAGGGCACTTCAAAAAGCTGGATGTGACACTTTTGCTCTGGCTGCATTTCATAACTTTATGACTGTGCCGCGAGGCAAGAAAACCAACAAAGTGGTTGTGCGGCCAGCACAGACTCAGATCAGCCTTGGCATCCGCCCAGTCTGATCAGAGTCTTCGCTGTCCGCATGGAGGTAGCTCAGACCCTTAGCTACCATTTAAGCACTTTACGAAGAGTCTGGTCAAACTGGGCAGATGCCCAGGCTAATCTGAGTCTGCGCTGGGCGCACAACCACTTTGTTGGTTTTCTCTTGTCGTGGCTCATTTGGTATAGACTACGGACGACATTACTACGGGGTAACTGCTCTTTAGGACGGTAAAATTGTTTTTAATACCCTGGGTAAAGTTCATTTTCTTATTTGGTACGAGATTATAATAAGATATTTATCATTGTAAGCATGTAATCGTAGGGTGTTTGGGCCATCTTGTCAAAAGCAAACTTAGCTTCTTTTTAGCCCCAGTTTATTACCATTCCCTCCATAGCTAATATAACAATAATAAAAAGCTGAATGTCAATGGTTATGATTCCTTCCTGACTTCTTCAAGATAAAGCTTTTAAACCAAAGGACATTATCTAATCAGCTGATGGATGTCAGTTGGGTAAATATAGGTAAATGTACTTTTTCCACTAGGAGTGCGACAGACACGCATTACTGTATTTAACGTTTTCATTGACGCTAACCCTCAAAAACTTGAAGCAAAAAGGTAATACGAAGGTCTCTGCAAGCAACGAACAGCCATGTGCGGGCCATAATTACTGCAAAATTAAAGTGACGTGCCGTGATTTTTATTAAGAAATATATTTCCTTACACGTGAATTATCGCTGATTAACACATGTTGTTGGAGAGCAGGGGCCGTTTTCATGAACATATCTTAGATTTGTGCTTAAGTTACAACTTAAGTTATAACTTAAGTAAAAAAGTAAGAATGACTTAAGTTCGTACTTTAGCCGTTTCACAAATTCATCTTAGCAACAACTTAACCTGTTTTGACTTAAATCTTGTCTATTTTTAGGAGTCTATTTTTAGCCGTGGTTCATGTCTGCAATATACTTTTATGTACCAAACAATATGAATACGTGTCTGAGGCGGTGGTGTAGTGGACAGCGTTTTGCGCTCATGCAGAGACAGTTACGGGTTCGAAACCCCACTTTTCCCTTACATATTTTTTTATCAAGCCAGATATTAGATATTTTTTTAGTTTGTTTTATTTTATTGATTTTTTTTATTTATTTACGATACTTTAATTTAATATGGTACTGTTTTGAATGTGCTCCCAAACTTTTATGCATTCTGAAGTTAAACGAGTATACGAAGTTTCCTGACATGCTTTTCGTTATTTGAAACAATGCGTCCCAAACCTATTAGGGCTGGTCGTGGTCGAGAGAAAGTGCTGGGTAACTTTCAGTGCAGGGGCGTCCTCCTAATATGGATAATAGTGGGGCAAGGACCAACTGTGGTGCGGGCGGGTATTGTTTGGTCATTTTTTTCTCTCTCCTATCCTATCTCTTTTCTTCTCTCTCTCTTTGAGAGACGGTTCGATGTAGACTGAAATACTGTCTCAATGAGCCGTTAAACCAAAAATTACCAACCAACGGAATCTCCAACGTTTTATGCCTCGTTCAATTGCGGCAGACACAGTAAGTGCTGCACGGAAGTGATAGAGTTGTCTGGTCGAAAACTTGATCAATGGAAAGGATATTACTGGCATCAGAAATGTTTAGAACTGCTGAAATCGTTAGCCGTCTCTCCGTAAAAGCATATGTTGTGACCCCTCATTAGCACCGTGTTGCCGAGACGGTTCTAATGAATATCACAACATATGTTTTCCTTCAGAAATAAGGAAAATTATCTCAGAATTATCCCTGTTACCCCTTCTTATCTGGAGCACTGCTCATCCTTCCTAAAATAGTCGACTGTTTAGTGAAATATACCCACATCAAGTAGGCACTTCTTCACTTCACCCACTCACCCACATTCCGACGGAACAAGGGGCGGTCGGGTGGTGCGATGGTGCTGCGTGTAACTTCCAGTGCCGGGGCGTCCTACTGATTTGGATAAAAGTAAGGCAGGGGCCTACTGTGCTTGCAGTACGTGCGGGTGGGGGTTGTTTGGATAGTTTTTCTCTCGTCCATCATTTCTCTCTTCTTTCTCCCTCTCTCTGGGAGACGGCCCGATAGACTGAAATACTATCTCAAGGGGCCGTTAAGGTGGTGATTTATGGTAAATGTAAAAATCTGCATAAAACCATAAAAAAGTAACGTATCTCCCTGAAAGTTAGCAGACTTCTTATTTTTGTTGCTCTTTACAGTTTAGAATACAAAATAGACGTACATGCTGCTTAAAAAAGTGTTTTTATAAGGAAAGATCAAAGGGTAATTTTCTGCGAATAAATCTAAAAAAATAATAATGTTATTGAAAATTTACGTAGTGCTGAAGGTGCATTATTGCATAATCAAGAGCGTCCTAGCATTTTTTTATTCCAACTCTTTCTCAAATTGTAATGTAGACCAGATGAAAACGGTAGCTTTTTCTCAAATGTTCAACCATGTACAAAGTAAATGTACACTGGACGCATTTATTAAATATAGGGTAGGCAAGCATACCTATGTTAACACCTACAATATAAATAATACATTACTGACATGATCAGTGGTGTGTAGATGAAATTGTTCAACCTTGTTAAAATAGTATCACCTGTCTCACCTGTGTGTTTTGACAAAAAAAATTGGACACAGACTGCATCTTTTTTCATCTGCTCAGCCTGATAATGTGTGAAAGAGTTTGAAAAAATAATTGCTAGGACGCTCTCCATTATGCAACAAGGTACTCTAAGCACTAAGTACATTTTAAATACTGATATTATTTTTTCAGATTTATTCGCAGAAAATTACCCTTTGACCTTCTCTTATAAAAACACTTTTTAACATTAACAAATGCTGCATTTTGGGATTCTAAATTATGAGAAACAACATAAAGAAGGCATCTGCTAAGTTTTGAAAAGTTCAGTGTTATTTTGAGTATTTTATGCAGATTTTTGTCTTTGTCCCAAATCAGTGATTATCACCACTTTAAACCGAAACCAATCAATCAATCAATCCAACGAAACATGGCTACAGGATAATTTTGTGGGACTTTGGCATTTCCAACACCCATCATGGCTGAATTCCTCGATCTGAAATGCACCTTTATGTGGGCACGCACGCACAAAAACATTTACGCCCGAATGATCATGCAGGCCATCCATAAACTCGCACAGATACCACAAACTTTCGACATTTCGACGTCCCAAAGTAGGGCAAGGACCTGCTATACTTTTGCAGTAGGTGCAGTATTTGAGTAAAAAAAACAGTATCAACGTGGCCATTCTGGTAATAAAAACAATCAACTAGTCGCAGGTTAGGCGTCATTCTACATGGCATGGAACCTGCGTGCAGGTTTAGTTTATAATTTCTTCATATTGATAGAAAGAGGGACAGGCATACCAAAACACACACACACACACACACACACACACACACACACACACACACACACACACACACACACACACACACATGAATGCGTTCGTATGAGACTTTATAAACTTATCGGCTTTGTCATGAGAAAAGGTCCTGATTGTAGAGGCATGGGCTACCATGTACATACCGTTTTCTTTTTTTACCTTATAAGCACCCAGTGCCGCAAGGGATGGGTCTAAATCCCAGCCCTGTCTTCATCACCTTAAGAAGTGCTCGTCTATGCATTATGTTAACAGTTTAAGTAGCTTTGGTTCAGCTTTGGCAGAGCTATGAATTTACCCAGAAATGGCCGCAATTAAAGATTATGGGGTTCCCGAAGCACGAACAGTAGAAGACCCTATCATGTGCAGTGCCTACTAAATGAACAAAGAGAAGCCGGAACAGAACCCACACTGGACGTGCTGCAGCAGAGTTGCTTGTGTTTCAAACCGCTTATTGATTACAACCTAATTCGAGACGCATAATGGATGGACAAAACAGACTTCATTTATTCACGCATTTTGTGGTATCTCCTGAAATATGGCATCCTATCATCGGCGTATCTACCGTACACATTTTAAGTAAGAACTTAAGTCACCTCGCTGGTTGACTTAAGTTTATAGCAAATCTAAGCAAAGAGTTTAAACTAAGATTTTTTTTTTGTGAAACCACATAAGTATAAACTTTTGACTTAAGTTATAACTTAAGTCAAAGGTTCTTGCTTAGATCGTTTGTGAAACTGGCCCCAGTTCACGAAATATTAATTCACGACGTTGAGTCATGGTTCTTTCTGTTTTCATAAGCAGTTATTATACCGTAAACGTATCACTCAAATTGTTGATACCCCAGCATGTGTCTGTTAAAAGATGTAAAATATGAATAGATAATCCGTAATGCAGTAAATATAGGTAAAGGTAATATACAAGAAACATGCAACCATGTAGATGACACAATTTTTACGACGTCATTATTTTTGAAAATTCAACTGTTGATTTTGACATTGTTATAAAGAACATTTTGATTTTTATTATTCATGGCGTCAGAAAAGTTGTCATCTACATGGATATTATCTCAAGTATATAAACTTTAAGAAGTTTTTGTCTGCAAAATATGCTGCTGCTCATTTGTCTAGAATCAGTCTTAGGTAAGGGCGTACCTGCCTACTTACATACATGTATATGCAGGAGCGTATTGAAAGTTTGTCAAAATGACAAAAAAATTCAACAGAAATCTGCTTAAATTTTGCAAAGACAATGTTTGAATAAAAACTACCAAAAGACATAACATTATGAAATTATAGCAGGGGCTCAACTTCCATACGTCCGCACAATCAGTACATGTATAAACATAATTGTATGTATCTTAAAATTGCCCCTAGTTACATGTACGCCCATTGTCTAATGGAAACTTGGGCATGCACATTTAGCGCATAACTTAAACAAGCTTGCACGGAGCTGAAGAAACTTTTGTTTACATACGGGCACTGTTAGCGTCTATTAGAAACGGTTCTTGATCTGAGCATGCATTCGCATGTCATAAAGACATACTTGCTTCTGAAAAGAATGGTAAATAATAATAATGATAATAAACTAAAGGGGATTGGATGCACTTATGATTATCTGCAATGTTCTCAAAGAATATAATATTCGTATAAATTATAAATTCAACATTATACACGTAATATGCGGTAGAATCTGAACGAAAGCGTTCAGATCGCATACTGAAAGAAGTTAAGTATTCAATGATTTGGCTTTTCAGTAAGAAAGGCCGCAGCTAATAAGAGTCTACTCATAAAGGAAATAAATTTGCTAGTAGGAGGGCTTATTCTTTTCTATAAGAATTGAATCGCTTTTGGAAGTGAATCATGTAATTATACATGAATAGTCAAACCGCACTTACGCAGGCAGGTCTGAACAAAACAATATGCTTAGGCCCAAAGCCATGTGTTCTTTTGAACCTGCTCCTATGTTTTAATGATAGCTCAGACAGTTTTAAGTATGAATAACAATGACAATAATGCACTATTATAAGACTTTACTGTCTGCCAAAACAGACCATAAATCATAATTTATGTTTCATAACACTTTGATAATGGCAGTAGTTCAGATGAACAACAATATAACAACAGGGCCTGGAAATCTGAACAGCAGGGGACCATTTGAAGCTGTTGTTGGATTTGACTTTTTGTCTTTTTTCTTCACTATGTTAATTGAACCTTACGTTTCCAGTTCTACCGATAAAAGTCAGTTACATAAACTGATGATAAAATAACGTCAAAGCAGACTCAGTAAATTGTAGTCGTTCGAGTACCGCTTTTGGCAGTTCTGTCTAATTAAACGATTGTTTTTGATGTAAGGAGAGGTTAGGGAGGGGTATGATTAGTAGTTGCTAAGAAAGGAGTGCGAGTTTGTGCACCTAAAATTTGTTTAAGCCCCCAGTAGCTTAAGCTACTGTCTGCTCGAAGGCGGAGACTTCTGTAAGGATCATGGTTGTTGTATTTCTGACACTGTGATCACTTGTATACATGTAACTGTCCACTTCTGTTGCTGTTTGTTCTGTTCCTGTTTGTTATGAAGTATATAGAGGATCTTACATGTCATTATTGAGTGCTCGTGTATTGTTGAATTTATTAAACGAGTTTGGGAAAAAGATAAGATGCGAGGCTATGCCGAGCATCTTATCTGTTTTCATCAACGAGTGACTTTTACTCTATTAAATAAGTATCCATTCATGCTCTGTGAAATACTGGGGTGGTCGATAAACACCCTGACATTTTTTGCCCCAGTCTTTCAACGTGCAGCGATCTACACATATTGTACATGGGTAAAAACTACATTCTTTCACCTATAAATCGGTCGGTTTATTTTCAGTCTGATGAGTGTATACACGAAGTTTTGAGCATTAAGACAAGGTAAGCGTTATAGCTTCTAGATGTGTGGACTTAAAGCTGGAGGAACAGATCTCTGTAATACAATGACAGTTCTTATCAACTCCTTCAAGTGGCAATGTTGTAACACCGTCCATAGAGCCTGCGACTTATTTGTTTCCAGAACTGAAAATAAAGGCTCGTGAGACCAGGGCGACTTTGATTTCAGCTGTAAAATGGTAGGTCTACATCATGGTTTGCAGAGGGAACACAGAATATAGGTGGGGAATCGTTCAAAAAAGAATAAAAGAAAGAAAAAATGAAACATTAGATGGTATTTGAGAAAGAGCATAGGTCCGGTTGTTTTCCACCCCCCTTGCAGTTTGACGTCAAAACCGAGTTTTAAGCATCTATGTATTTTATTTCTATGCATTTGATTACCGGGCAGGAAGTTGGAAATGATATTCGGACAAGTTTAAGCCACTTCTGAGTAATACTACTTTAAAAGTTAAGTCTTATAACCTAGCAAAAGTTGTATAATTCACATAAGACCGGGAAAGTTTCAATGCAATGGATACGATATCTAAAAATTAAGAGACATCTGTGTTTATTTTTTAAATAATATATATGCTCGGTCTACCCGGTGTCTATACCCTAGCAGGCATTGTCAAGGTATTTTTTGAAGAAACGGATGCGTTTCAAAATTTGTATTGAGAAAGCATTTTAAAATTGGCAACTTTGTACCACTACTGAACTTTCCAAATTATTATCTTCTTGCCTTACCGCTATCAAAATTCATGTAATTAGGTACTGTGAAAAGGTTTACGAACGGTCAGGCAAAGATTTGTTTTGGTCAATTAAAAATTCTACTGAAGTTCTTGATAAACTGAAGTCTAGAGGATATCGCGCGTCTAGTTTGTCTACATACGATTTTTCTACACTCTATACAACTTTGCCCCATAATTTAATAAAAAAGAAACTAATTAATTTAATTGAGACTACTTTTCAGAGACAGTGTGCTCTTTATCTTGCTTGTAATGATAAACATGCTTTTTTTACTTCCGATGACCAAAAAAAGGTTTAAAATGTGGTCTTGCCAAAATGCTTGTGATGCTATAGTATATCTTCTAGATAACATTTTCATCAGATTTGGTACTAAGTTACACAGACAAATTGTAGGAATTCCGATGGGTACTAACTGCGCTCCTCTTGTAGCAGATTTGTTTTTATTTTGTTATGAAAGAGACTTTATGATGTCTTTTTTTAATGATACTCAAGTTCATGTCATTGAAGCATTCAAATCGATGTCTAGATACTGGGACGACCTTTTAAATATTGACAATCCTTATTTTGAAGGAATGGTTAGTCAAATTTATCCTGCTGAACTGCAGTTAAATAAAGCAAATACTTCTGATACCGAGGCCCCATTTCCTGATCAATTTAAGGAATATTTAGCGATTTAAACGCATTGGCTATAACATAGATGTAATGCGACAGTCTGCATGCTTAGTGGTTAACCCAATCACGGTTGACAACTTTGCTGTCCTCTTTAATTGAACGCCGATAGGTCAGACTTTATGATAGCCCCTACATAAAGCTATATATTAGTTGGTTGGGGGCGGATGTTTATGTTTCTTGGCCCACCGGGGTTCAACTGGTGGTCTTCTTTTGCTCCAGTGTTCTAGTGGTGTTGCTGACGCCCCACGGATCTCCAGGTGTCTAAACACGTTTTGGCTGTCGAGTCCTCATCCTTGCTTCATCACAGTCTTTTCGTGATTTTAATTGTTGCCCGTGATGACTCTCTGATGAGTTAGGGGACCTCCATACGAACCGAACTACCAACTAATTGTGTGCACCGCGGCGGAGGATGAGGGTGAAGGTTTGGGCCCAGTAAAACCGGTTTAACCCCCCTTTCCCCTCAGTAGTTATTACTGACCGTCCCAAGGCGGTACTTTCGTTGCGGTTGCATTTATTTTATGTTCGGTGCTGTTTAATTGTTAACCCTTCTATAATAAAAAATGAAAATAGGTAGAAATAGTTGTTAAATGTTTTCGTATAATTTGCTTAATCTGTTGTAACCCTTCTGTTGGTCTAAATTATTTAGTTCAGTAAAGATAGCTGAATTGCCACCTATTTGGGAAAGAGCTGCTGACTCGGCTTATCACTTGTAATTTATTGTTTATTGGGGTGTTTTTGTCAACCTTCCCTTTGATGTTGGGGATATGGTTTGGGATCTGATTCAGTCAGTTCCTGAAGTGTAGTTACTCTTTAAATTGTTTCGTTATATTTTAACCCTATCAAGACTGGAAACACGCCTGGGTTATATGCAAACAGTGTAAACCACGCTCACACGCCACGGAAAGCAGCGTCTGATAAGGGCTTAGGCTGTTGCCTTACAGGAACTCTGTCCAAACACGAAAAGATCAACCAGAAACCCTTAACACTAGAAATGAACTAATCCAACTGATAAGGATGAACAATAGTCCACTGTTCAAAAGGGTTAAAACTAAGCATTGGTAGGGCTGACAGACTCATTAAATTATTTCTGAAAATCTTTCCTACTTTACTACTTATCAGTTTTAAGCTGATGCAAGTGTTTAAAATTGATTTGTAGACAAATTAGTTTTAATTATGTATAACGAAAACTATTGTCCTTTCAGTAGTAGAACTTCAATAGCAAAGAATCTAGTGATACATTTTACATTCTAAAATCAGCCACTGTGAGAGAAAGAAAACACTGTACACTTCTAAATATTGGGTCATCCAAAATAACTCCAGGACCTATTGTTACCCTAAAATTGGAGCAGTTTGTTTTTCACAATGCAGTATTGCGCCCAAGAGATGCAGATGGATTAGCAATCATTGCAAACCCTGATCACACTGCTCCGTAAGGAGCAGTCTGATTAGGATCTGCAATGTTTGCTTAAGCCTATCTGACCAATACTTGAATTTTTCACGGTAGCAACTATTTTAGCAATATACTCTTAATGAATAATACAAAGACCTGAAACAAATTGGAGTTGTCAAACTATTGTCACATTCTAACTTAGGAAGGAAATTAAGTGCTGATGCTCCAGGAAGTTGCTGGCACTTAAGGTGAATGGATACACTGTCACGGGAAGCAACTTTGTTATTTTTCGTGTTTGGTGTCAGCTATCAATAGGGGTGAAATTCTTAATAGGAAATTTTGCTCGTATTTGAAGTGCATTTGTTCGTCTAAGAATATATCCATTTTTGGAAGCGTTCATTGCCTAATAAGGCAAAAGTTGTTATCTACCTTTGCAAAATGGCGGGAAAACTTCGGGGTGTATATATGCACCATAACACAATTATAATATAAAATAAAGAAGGCATTCATTTATATGTACCCTTTTCCGTTTGTGAGTTGGTACTGCAATTACACAGTTTACTAGTTTTACCAGTTATACCAGTAGTCGACACCAAGATAAGTCTCTCTGACTTCTTGAGGCGCTTTTCGATAGTACTGTCCATCAGAAGGACCTGCTTTGTAGCACACAGCTTTAAACTTCTCAGGATGATATCTCCAATGTTTGATCAAGCGACATTTGAACGCGTTATGGGAGGGTGTTTCTATTACAGTTTGTAGCAAACCAGGAATTTATTACTCTGTTAGAGAAACTATTTGCACGAACATTGAGTCTTGATCTTTCTTTATATAACTTAAATGAATGGCCTCTGGTTGCTATGTACTGCACAGTTGTAAACAACTTTTTCCTATCAATACAGTCAATACCATTTACAATTTTGAATACTTGTATTAAGTCAGCTCTTTCTCTTCTGTACTCTAGTGATGGTATTCCAAATTTTCTTAAATGCGCAGAGTAAGACAATATTTTTACAGGAACTGACAAGCTTTGTAGCTCTTCTCTTCACGTTTTCCGAGATAAATCTATCCTTTTTATAGTAAGGTGACGAAACTTGCGTACAGTACTCTAGATGTGGTCTAACTAGGGATTTGTACAAATTTAAAAATTCTTCCCGTCCTAACTGATATATGGAAAGGTTTTAAAAATTATTCCTAGATTTCTGTTTGCCAAATTCAGTTTTGCATTGATATGGTATCTGAAAGTTAATTAACTGTCAATTATTACTCCTAAATCTTTCTCTTTCTCTACCCTTTCTAGCTGAGTTGGATATGTTCCTGCTGGCATGGTATATGTAAAATCTGTTTCATGTTTTCCAATATGAAACTGGTGACATTCATCGGTATTGTAGAACATTTCCCAACCCTTTGCCAACTTGACTGCTCTATCAAGACTTTGCTGTAATTCATTGTTTTATGGTTTGTTACTTTATGGTATAATTTAGCCTCGTCGGCAAAAAGTTTCATAAGCACCTCCACTACATCAGGTAAATCATTAATGTAAACTAGAAACAGAATGGGCCCTAACACACTGTCTTGAGGAATTCTACTAGTCACATCCGACCAGTTTGATTCAGAACCATTAACAACCACCCTTAAAACCATTAACAACCACCACAACAGTTTAATACATAACATATTAAACATGTACTGTGTCCAGACCGATCCACGACCTCTCATTATGTTGTTGGAAAAGGCATATCCAATGAACAATAACTTTAACGCCATGTTTAGTCAATGTTGAGTCGATGATGTGTGTCTGAGGGGTTGCTTGCCATGTAATCTTGATCTAAAATTGTCTGTTTTTCGCCGTTAGCGGATACGGTTCTTGTTAAAACGATGATGTTATCAGCAAAATTTACAGTTTGTATACACCCTGATGAAGATTTATCAACGGGTATATGAACAATCAAATAGTATCCCAACAGTATTTTAAGCTGTTGGCTATTTATGTGACACTCATTCTGATAAGGTTCGGTTATGATGCACCTTTAATTTGCTTTTGGAAAATTACTTGGAAAATGTATGAAAAAGAACTTCTAGTTTTCCTATGTTGGCTAGTTTTGCATATACAATTATCATCCCTGGTTAAGTACATGTATGTATATACAAGGGCTGTTACAAAACGAAAAAGCTGTTATGAAAAGGAGTCGAAGTTACCAAATACCCCGATGACCAGGTCGCTTGGTAACTATGACTGTTTTTCGTTTTATAACAACGTTCTTCGTTTAACCACGACCAGGTCGTTTGGTAACTATGACTTTTTGTTTCGTAACAACTTTTTCGTTTCGTAACATCCTTGAAAACATAGTTAACAAGGTGTGGTTAAAGTACCGCAAATACAGCCTTTGCATCAAGCAACATGTTTAACTATGGTTTGATTAGATTTTTCACGCACGTTGTAGTTACCATGTTAACAGATATTTCATTTTTTTTTCTTAGGACTTTAGATTTCGACCCTCAAAGTGTTAATGAAAGTGAGAAAAAGCAGAGAGGTGCGTTAACATTTTATATTGTGAATCATATTCACTTATAAATTAAACATTTCTAGAACTTGCCTTGAAAAAAAAAAGATTAGCCACACCTGCTACGTTCTCATCCAATGCACAACCGATCACTGCCCTTAAAGGGAAAAAAGGGTTCCTACAAGGAACGTTTGAAAGGGTGGTTTTTCCAAAGAGAATGGAAAAATGAAGTATGTAAATAATTTTCAAAAGAAGCATACATATTAGTTTAACCCTCCAGATTCAGGCTAAATGCAGCAATTTTGGAGTTTTGTTTATTTTATTTTGTACCGTTATTAAATATTAATATCAACTAATTTGTAACAAGTCTCTGGTACATTCCAATTTACTAACATGGTAAAGGTAACTTTTAATATAAAACATTTTTAACATAAATAAACATGAATAAGTTTTCATATCTACTTAACATGCAGCAGATTCTTTTCGTGATTAATGTGTCCATCCGCATATGAAAATAAACAATAACCATGAATTCGTTCCACTAAGCCCGTTGGAGACCATCCTAATGAGAACAGGAACAATGACTATATCTTCTTTTTTACACTTTTTTTTTCGTTCCGCTTACAATTATAGCCTCTTGGATACCACCTTTACGAAAATTCCAACAATACTCTTCTCTTCGAATTGAAGATGATGAGCAAATTTCGTTTCTTGTGGTGCATCATATGGATATGTGCCATTCACGTGCTTGATGGAGAACAGTGTAATGTGACCTGGACAAAATAATCGATGAAATACAGAAAATTACGCCTGCTCAACTACCACATTTATCCCCAATGGCATTTCTAACGCGCCCAGAGTGGCTTGTGACTTCTAGAAATTAGAGAAATATCAGATACCTAATTACTCAACCAAACAAAAACAACAACCGCCCGCACAACAAACTTACAAAAAGACCAGCCCTGACAGTAAGAACAAAATATTCGAAAAAAAATAAAACATCTCTTTTTACCGGTTTTCATTTTGTTTTAATGTCAGGGCTAGCTTTAACTCTAAATGAACTATATATGTCCACAGTCTCGTCATAAAAGACAAATATAGCTTATTAATGCTCTGCAGGAAATGCTTGCTTGTTTCTCTTTTATCATATGAGCCGTGACACGAGAAAACCAACAATGTGGTCGTGCGCCCAGCGCAGACTCAGATCAGCCTGGGCGTCCACCCAGTCTGATCAGACCCTTCGCTTCGCGTTTAAAGTGTAGCCAAGGGACTAAGCTACCTTCATGCGGACAGCAAAGACTATGATCAGACCGGGCGGATGCCCAGGCTGATCTGAGTCTGCGCTGGGCGCACAACCACGTTGTTGGTTTTGTCGTGTCGCGGCTCAATTATATATTTCTAATACGTAAATGCCCATGATCTATGAATAAGAGTCGAAATATAAAGACAGTTTAACTTACGTCACCCACCTACAACACACTTTCCTTTGAATTATAGGGAGAAGACGAACTCCAGACATAGTTTCATCTGATCCCCTGAGGCACAATTTTGAAATACGATCTAGTTTACTTAGACTGTCTGCCAAGTAATATAAGTATGCTTATTGAAAAGCTCCATAGGTTTGCCAATACTATAAACTTATATTATGTCCAAGTTATATGTAACTGTTTTGGAAGGGTGGCATCATTAAGTCGGACAAAGCATACAAATGTCCAATGGCGTAGGAAGAGGGGGGCCGGGGGGGCGCAGGCCCTCAATAAATTTTGCAGGGGGCCAAAGATTGTTCTGCCCCCCCCCTCCCCACACACACAATATTTGAACGATTTTCCACTTTCTTCTTCTCAAAATATGTCCCACATAGTATTCGCCCCCCCAATATTTCAAACCTTTCTAAGCCTATGATGTCCAGTGTATTAGCACCACAATGGCGGTATTGAGAATACCGGGGCATTACAAGAACAAAAATTAATCATAAGCCAATTCTGTTCGCACAAGACAAAATCGTTTTCTTTCTTTCAGGCAGCCACTTCTCGTTATGGAAAGATTTTGAGTTGAAAAAAGGAATCATACAAGAAATGATGAAAAGATGTTATTGAAACTTATGACTGGCAAAAGATGCTCATCTATCATTCCGCACATGTTGTTTATTTATTAAAATTATGATACAATTATCATTATTTCATACCACGTGCTGTTCTTTTTTCTTTCTCCTCCATTTAGTATTGTGGGTGACATGTAATTTACTTTGTCCGTTCCTGGGCGTTTTTTTATTTCCGATATTTCATGGTGTTAGTGTACTCAACATCGATGAAAATAATATATTATATATCTTAAATATACTGCACACTAATTATGCAGCACACATTTATCATTTTGTACCATATTATGCCTGTGAGTGCGAGGCTAAACGTAAGCTCTAAAATAAATAAATTATAATAATAAAAGAAAATAGCAAAATTAATATAAGTTCATGTAAGAGTCGAGTGTAATTATATTGTACGTTCATCAGACATTAGAACTGATATTAAATTGGTTCCCTTTTGCAACCTAAATGCTGAGATTGGTAGCAGAAAAAAGATTTAAAACACTTCGAGGGATAAATGCTAACCGTAGTCAAGACTGAGCGTGACGTCATGCTTGAAGGATTGACAACGGTTAAGTTTTAAGTGTATAACATCACACATATTTGCAAAAATATGTCACTAAAGAGTAAATAGCGTTTTAATGCTTTATGCTAACACTGGGGTAATATCAATTTCCTTATCAGTGCTGTCAATCGAGCCAGTCATTTCCCATACAGGGTAGATCCACAGCTATCCAGGACAGGCCTGGGAAATGCCTTACAGAGGACCAAGAGATTCTCAGCAGATGGACAGAATATTGCTCACAATTATACAACCATGAGACCGATGGTGACAATGCGGTTCTGGACTGCAGTCAGCCCCCAGAAGAAGATCAACAACCGACCCTTCGTGAGGAAGTTGGGATTGCAGTAGCAGCACTGAAAAAGGGCACATCTACCGGAGTTGATAATATACCAGCAGAACTTGTTCAAGCTGCATGGGAGACCATAATTGATGTTTTAACAGATATCTGTAACAGGATCTGGAGAACAGGAGAATGACCTACCCCATGGACTAAGTCGCTGATTATTATGCTCCCAAAAAGGGCAACCTACAGCCCTGCGAGAACTACAGAACAATCAGTCTCATCAGTCATTCAAGCAAACTCATGCTGAAAGTCATCTTGAACAGGCTTAAACCACAAGCTGAAGAGATAATCGCTGAGGAACAGGCTGGGTTCCGAGCAGGAAGGAGCACCACATAACAGATCTTCAACCTTAGAATCCTGTTTGAAAAGTATCTCCAACATCAGCAGAATCAGTACCATGTCTTCAATGATTTCAAAAAGCCTTTGACAGGGTATGGCATGCAGCCTTATGGGCCACCATAAGGAAGTACAATATCAGTGCAAACCTAGTCCGCACCATTGAGCAGCTATACGACAAAGCTACAAGTGCAGTGCTGATAAATGGCAGCACAGGAGAATGGTTCAGAACAACAGTTGGAGTAAGACAATGATGTCTTCTGTCACCCACCCACTTCAACATTTTTCTCGAACGGATCATGTCTGATGCTCTGGAAGAACATGACGGAAAGGTTAGCATAGGCGGCAGAAGTATTACCAATCTGCGGTTTGCCGATGGCATAGACGCTCTAGCTGAGGAAGAGCATGAACTAGAGGCTCTAGTTGAAAGTCTCGACCAAACCTGCTCAAGGTATAAGATGGAGATCAGTTCTGAGAAGACCAAACTGATGACAAACAGCGCAGATGGCATCCAGAGGGAGATCAAGGTAGAGGGGCAGACCCTAGGTACTGTAAGCAGCTTCAAATACCTTGGAGCAGCTGTCTCAGATGATGGCTGAATGCAGGAGGTTCTCTCAAGGATTGCACAAGCCACTTCAGCTCTTGCCAAGCTGAAACCCATTTGGAGAAATAACAACATATCTCTTGGATCAAAGGTGAAACTTATGCGCTCCCTTGTCATTTCCATATTTCTGTATGCGTGTGAATCGGGGACCTTGACAGGAGAGTTAGAGAAAAGAACGCAGGCCTTTGAGATGAGATGCAAACGAAGGTTACTGAACATTTAGTACTAGGACCATATAACCAATGAGGAGGTTTGCAGAAAGATCCAAGCAGCCCTTGGAGAATATGATGAACTTCTGACGGTTGTCAAGAAACGGAAACTAAGGTGGTTTGGCCACGTTTCAAGGTCTTCTGGTTTAGCAAAAACAATTTTTCAGGGCACAGTGAAAGGAAAAAGAAGAGGAGGTAGACAGAAGAAGAGGTGGGAAGACAATATCAAGGAGTGGACCGGAATGGATTTAGCCAGCTCAACTAGGGCAGCTGAAGACAGGACAAGGTGGAAAGGGATTGTTTTGAAGTCATCTGTGGTGCCCCAACAATCTAGTAAGGTTATGGGATAGAATAGAATAGAATAGAGTTATATTCAATTTCTAGTCATCTCAGGCAACTACTGTTATGGCAAAGTCACGTTAAAATGAAGCATCGGAACACAGAAAAGTTAAACGTAATTTATCATAGGTGTAACCTCTTTTGATAGTAGTGGCACTGAATTGGCTTAAATAGGTTTCTGAACGTGTGAATGTTATGAACCTACAGGTTTCCTATAGTCAGCAACAACAGAAAGTGAGGTAATTATCTGCACCTGCAGAAGACCATTACCTATTCTATTACTGTTGCAGACTCACTGCCATCTATAATGCATGTGTTATGCCGCTGGAAATTGGTATCAGTGCAAGAACACGTGCCGAAGACAAGGCAGAATCAGACAGTCGATATGTCAAGGATTATGCTTTAGCGCGTAAAGAGCCAAAAGCAGACGACAAAATTTACATTTATAAATAAGGAAAAAGTTTCATCCAAGCTATATTGTATTGAGAATTCAAAAACTACGAGAGCAAACAGTATAGATCGAGATGAGGCAGCTAATTGTGAGCCGTCTCATGGTGATCTAGGTTGTTTGCAAGTTCAGCTTTATTTGTTTTTGGCGCTTTCAGAGTTGAGTAGTTTTATACTTTACGCTGAGGCGTAGGTCAAATTATTTCTTTTCTCAAATCAAGTGTATAGTCTGGTCTCTAGTAGCTGTATATTCATCTTCAAGACGTTATTAATTTATAGCTGACAGTACTTTTCTTTGAATTTACCAGCAATGATAAGTTCTGATAACTGTATGAATGGATAGATGTATTTAAATATCCGCAGCATAAACATGTGGTATAACGGTTCAGGGGATATCAAGTTGTTATATGTTCTGCTGCCCAGGGGCCGTATTCATAAAGCCACTTAAGTCGTTGCTATGCGGTTGCTAAGGCTAAATATCTATAAAGGAGATTCCCTACAACTATGAAATTTGGTCTGGAGGAACAGTCTTTGTAAGACTGTTCCTCCAGAGCAAATTTCATAGTTGTAGGGAATCTCCTTCAAAGAAATTTAGTTTTAGCAACAGCATAGCAACGACTTAAGTCCTTTTATGAATATGGCCCTAGGTGAGCAAGGCTGAGAAGAGGAGCTCTTCAAACTTTGGCCATTTGGCCATACTACAAATGAGTCAGGTGTGCAATTTAAAAGCTACAGTGATGTCTGCAATAGCTTAAATCATGAAGGGGCATTTTTCTGTTTTCACAGATAAAACCAAGATAATTGGTTCATTTTAAATGTTCGAAGTCTTACATTGCATAAAAATGTGAGTCATACTTTAGATTAGACCGTTAAGAGACAGGATTCACAACAGTTAAGTGCAGCAATTGGTTCTGACGGGATTACCAATACTACAGAGTGTCGACCCCCACCCCCCATCCCCCACCCCTCAAAAATAAGTACGTACAGTTTCAGTTTAAATCAGTGTACAGTGGAAAAGCCAAATAAAAATCTTGACGAGGTCCTTCCAGAGCAGAGAACAGATTCACAGATTTCGAAGTTTCGGCTATTTAAGCCTCATCAGTGATCCTGATAATACCTGGCAACGACAGCCAGAGAAAAGCATACTGTAATTTCTTAGTCAATTCAAGACTTATTAGTATCAAAAGCGGGATCTAAATGATTACGAAAAGTGATGGTCTACATTGAAAGTCTAAACCAATCAAATTTTTGATTTCTCAGAATATATCCTCTGATCTTGAAGGACAATGATAAAACATAGTCTGCACTATGAATGATGTACAGGGAGACATTTTACGGCCACCTCACGGCACAACACCAGTTGCAGAGAAGCCACATAAAAATCCACAGGAGCAGAAAACACGTTCACATGAAGGAATATGGGCCATACTTCGACGTTCCGTCTACCCAAGCCTCATCAGTGACACTAACGAACCCTGAGAAAAGCATACTGGTAGTTCTTAATTTTAATAAGGCAGTCAATTCAAAGACTTATTAGAGGGGCGAACAGACAAAAAGAGCAAATCTTTATAGCTGGTCTAAGAATGTGACTAGAGAATGAATTAGAAATGTGTCCGAAGTATAGTTATGCAGACACCTTCTCCCTTGTCAGTCGCTGTGAACTTTATACACTTATAGATGTTTGCTCTAAACTAAACTTGTCCATAGCCCCAAACTCTCAAAAACAGATCAAACAAGAGGACCATAAGGCCCCGAATTACTCGCCTGAGAAAAAACAAGCCAAAGTTTAAACTAGGGTCATCATTTGAACAACCCTGTAAGTTTGAAACTGAAAGACACTGGTTAGAGATAAAAATATAACCTTAACCTCTATTGCTTAAAACATTCATGCTATGATACATTTGATTGTACACATTAACTTTTGCACCACATTATTCCATGAACTCTTATAATTAAGCATTTCCCCATATAAAAGCACGAGAAGGCAGATTTGACCTTGCTTAAAAATGTCAAGTTCACCCAAGGTCATCATTTGAACAATCTTGAACCACAATCTTCAAAATTTTCAATGAAATCCTATATTCTAGCATTTTTCCATATTTGACCTTGCCGTAAAAAATCAAGGTCAACCCAAAGTTATTATTTGAACATACTTGGTAGTACTCGTGTACCTATGCAATCCTACATACCAATTTTCAAGGCCATCGGTCGATTGGTATGGCAGGAGAAGCTTTTTAATTTTTTACCGTATGTGGGCGTGACGACCATGTTGGTCGTGTGACAGGGACCATTTGAATAATTTTTAATCCCTCAGCCCCTTGAGGCTTTATAAGAAATTGTGTTTCACTTGGCCCAGAGACTTCGGGAGATGTTTGAAAATGTCTAAATATTAGAGTTCTGGGGTCAGAGTTCAATTATTTGAACATTTTTGGTAGAATTTGAGTACCCAATGCAACACACCAAGTTTCAAGGCCATTCTTTAATTGGTTCCGAAGAAGAAGATTTTTGAAGGTTTTTACCACATATGGGCATGATGGCCATGATGGTGGACCGTTTGAATAAATTTTGGTTCCCTCAGCCCCTGGAGGCTCTTTATGAAATTTTGTTACAATTGGCCCAAAGGCTTCTGAGGCGATGTTTGAAACTGTCAAATTATGATAGTCCTGCGTCAAAGGTAAAAAAATGACCTTGACCTCTTGAACTCACAAATCATCATGTTCTCCAGTGCATACCAATCTTAAGGCCAAACACTTCAAAACTTTTCATGACATCTTATGTTTTAGCATTTACCATATTTGACCTTGCCGTAAAAAAGTCAAGGTCAACCCAAGGGCATCATTAAATAATTTTTGGTAGTACTTGAGTACCAAAGGTTACGTACCAAGTTTCAAGGCCACCCTCTAGTTGGTTCTGGGTAAGAAGGTTTTTAAAGTTTTTCATCATATATGAGCATGGCGGCCATGTGGTCATGTGACCGGGACCGTTTGAACAAATTTTCATTTCCTTAGCTCCTGGAGTCTCTTCATAAAATTATGTTACTTTTGGCCCAGTAGCTTTTGAAATGATGTCTGAAACTGTCAAATTACGAGAATCGTGGGTCAATGGTCAGAGAATGACCTGGACCTATTGTATCTACGAATTTTCACAGACTCATTAAGATGATTGTTTATACCAATGTTTAGCCCAAAATCTTCAAACTTTTCCATGAAATCTTATGTTGTAGCATTTTCCCCATACAAAAGCACCAGAAAGCAGATTTGATCATGCCATAAGAAAGGTCGGGGTCAACTCAATGTCATCGTTTGACTATTGTGGACGGACGAAGGATATACGACGGCCGGATGGACGACGGACAACGGAGCCTGCCTATCCTATAAGCCTTCGACTTAGGTTAGTCCAGTAAGTCCTGATAATTATGAAAGCCTATCGTTTGCATATCATTTGGTCGCCCGTTACGAGTTTATCAACCGTCTACCTTTAGACTGTAGATTTCTAAGGATTTTACACCACGTGTGTGAAATGACTCCTCACATCGCATGGATGGACATGCTGTTCTGAGACTTTGCTGTTCGTCATATGAGCCGCGACACGAGAAAACCAACAATGTGGTTGTGCGCCCAGCGCAGACTCAGATCAGCTTGGGCATTTGTCCAGTTTAGTCAGACTCATTGTTAAGTGCTCAAAGGGTAGCTAAGGGTCAAAACTACCGCCATGCGGACAGCGAAGACTCTTATCAGACTGGGCGGATGCCCAGGCTGATCTGAGTCTGTGCAGGGCGCACAACCACATTGTTGGTTTTCTCGCGTCGCGGCTCATGTCATAAACACCAGACTCGTGTGAAGGAGCTCATAAGATGCTCAGCCTAGTCCCATATTCTCAGTATTTGGATAAACAGTCTATTCACTACTTTAGTGTGTTCTCATCGGGCACTTGACGTCGAAATGACGTCATGCTGACGTCGATGCGACGCCATTACGTCGCATCGACGTTAGCACACCGTCAATACTACGTCTTGTGCCTGCTTGATTGAATGGCAGCAACTGAGCTAAAGGTTCTATTGCAGTCTGTAGTTAAACATTTGCCTCTTTAATGTTTCAGACCTTGGCTTTTCTAACTTGAAAGCCCAATGTACTTCGATTTTCTCATTCAATTAACGTGTTTAACCAAGAAAGCAAAGAAAATAAAAGTTGCCCCTTATAAAAAGTCAATGGATATGACTCCATTCAGACGAGTCGGAATATTTGCATTGATTGAGAATTATTGCTCGTAAATAGCTATCATTGCACAAAATAAATAGCCGACAGAAGACATCTTCCAGATGCAAAATATATTCCAGTCTCTTGAGGAATGACGTTGCAATCTGTATGAGTTTAAGGCGTTTTGGTATGTCTTCATGTTTTTTCTGCTGTTTAATAAAGAGATTTATCAATTGTGACTTCCCGTTTGCTTTTCTTGAAGACGCAGTCCTTTCACATAATGGATGGATAGATGCCTTGCGATTTTCCGTCCTATTTAACAGTATTTCAGTCAAATTAATGAGGAT